>WPIO01000131.1:402500-1149951 GCA_009760855.2 Cristatella mucedo
TAAATGGAGAACAGCAAGGGACCGAGTACAGAAACTTGAGGGACTCCACAGGTGTGACCTTTCTCGTGTCTGAGACCTAACCCCCACACGTCACGGATCGTTTTTGATGCTGGTGTTCCAGGGCCCATCGTTATCACTAATCAATTCATTCTTTACCATAAGAAATACGCGACCCGATGGCTTTGTGTTGCTGCCATTACATTCCTTTTGATTGTTTGGCTGCATCACAAGGACGTGAGGGATGCGATCAAGTTTTCCTGAAGCAGGTTTAGTCGAAAGTCGGTGCCAGATAAACAGTCAATCAAAAGTTGTTCCCTTTGCAGCATGCTGATAACTGCGGCAAGCTTGGCAGATGGCTAGCCGACCCATCAATCGGTCAGATGCGACACCATCGGTCAGGGGGGTCGGGATTTCTCAGGGAAAAGTCTAACCTTGACACTGAGCGGACCATCGGAAGCCATCGGAAGGAGTGGTTGGCGGTCGCTGTCTCGCTCCTGCAGCGAAACGAGGCAAAAGTAGATGTGCTCGCTGCTCGCTGCTTCTGTCGATACTCAGAGTTTACTTGGAAGAGTGATGGTTTGCATGCTGGAGACGTAATTTTACAATTAAGCTTCAGTCTTGCAGCTGTGCCACGGATAGGAAAGTAGCCACTCTTGTCTGGCAGTCCTCGCAGTACAGCCGATGAGCTCGTGTAAATTATCAGTCGTCAATAGTAAGCCGGGATTTTCAGAGCACTCGATGAAGGGCCAAGCCAGCTTTTTGACAAAGCGCTACTCGTGTACTCGGCAGTCATGCAGCCTTGCTCACTGGAGGTGCTCAGGGCAAGCAAGGACGATGATGTACACAGCTTACACAGATTAGCTATCCTGGGCTGCTCATTGTGGATTGTGTACCCAGAGGTCACCACCAGTTCACCGTGTTATGGGATCGGTTTTAACTGGTAAAAGTTGTCGGGGCTGAAGCCTTTCCAGATAGCTTCCCAAAGAAACGGTTGCCTTCTAAGCTCTTATGTACTGGCCCCATGTAGAAGCAGATAATCAAGCTTCGTCGTTGCACTTCTGGCAGGCCTCTTAATAGCCTCTGCATGTAAAAAGAGTAGAAACCGGACGACCATCATTTAAGACCAAGTTATCTTACCCACCCCGTCGTGCCTAACTCTAATGACACTGCCCCAGCAGGCATCTGAGGGTAACACTTAACTCTGTCAATTCGGGCTAGGAATTTGCTCACCGACTATTTTCTAAATCGCCTTGTTCATGCGTCATTATATTTAGGTAGCTGCCGTGTAAAAGGGGATTCAGCCGGCAGGCTCGACTGTTTACCAGCGGCACCAAGTTGTGCCAGCTTGTGGCGCATGACAGCACGTGCTATTAAGAATTGTGAACGTGTTTTCTGTTGATAACCCTTTGCCTTTGATGTGCCTTTGATGTGCCAGCACGGTCTTGCTAACCTTTGCCTTTGATGTCTGGTTGTTGATATCTTTGATGTCTGGATGTTGATAACCTTTGCCTTTGATGTCTGGTGTGCCAGCACGGTCTTGCTGCTCAGGCAGCTGGCCTAATTCTAGCTCGGTCTCTTTCATTCTAAGCCACCGGGAATGCTGGGACGTTTAAATGAATTTTTCTCGCAGCAACGAAGTAAAATGTCAAATGTCCAATGTCAAATGAAGTCTGCTAGCTACCTACCGTTCGTTGGCACAACGAAAGCCCCTCTAGACTTTGAATAAGAAGTAGAAAACTCAAGCGTAAAATTGCTTAGTCATTGTGGTTTCGTGGAGTTACAGATGGTATATACAATAATGATAATAATGATACATTTGTGTGACACCCAGAGAGCTAGATCTCTTTCTAGACACTTTGCACATGCTTCAAAGGAAACATGTCAATATGGTTATTGATGGCATGCACAGTGTCAGCACGGATAAGCACACAAAGGACAGTGGTTTTAGCTTCTTTTTAAGTGTCATGTCAGTAGATGTCGCAAAATCAGTTGGAAGTGGGTTCAAGGCTTTGGGAGCATAGAAATTAAGGGCATGGCATGCAAAGGATTTGAGGCTGGTTCGAGGATTAGCTAAACATCTCAAGTCAGAGGAGTGGGTGTTACGAGGCCTAGCCTGATTGGGGCGTAGTTCTGATTGGTAGGCAGGAGCAAGACAATGGAGGGACCTTACAATTTAGTGATGCAGTCTTGAAGTCGATTCGTTGCTTGATGGTAGCCAGTGCAGGTTGGCTAGAAATGTTGTAACTATGGTAACTTCGATGCTCGAGACCGACAAGTATGGCTTCCGAGTTTTGCACCAACTGTAAGCACCCGATTGCATAGGCCGGAAGAACTGCAAGTAGTGAATTACAGAAGGCGATACTGGATGTCAAAATGCAGGGACCGGCTTGGATGTGGTTTTCCTGTGTTAGCAGGCCCAAATTTTTCTCAATTTTGAAATTAGGCTGACTGGACTGTCGAGCTGATGTGGTTGTATAGAAAAAGGTCATTCTGAAACAGGAAACCCAAATCTTTTGCAGATGCAATCGGAATTATGCTGGGCAGAGCCGTTTTTGAGCAGTACGCTTTCCAGTTTATGAGTCCATGTAGGTTTGCTCATAACTAGTAAGTTGGTTTACCGTCGTTCAATGTGAGAAAGTTTGCTGCAACCCGTGTGCAGATATCACCTATACACGCAGCAATGGAGTTGAGCGAGTTTGACATGCTGGAATTCTGGGAGGCATCAAAGCATGGGTACAGCTGTGTCATCGGCATGTAAGTGCAAGCCAAGATTGTGTTTGGCAATTAAATCAGCAAGACTGAAAGTATAATTCTGAAAAGAAGTGAACACAGCACAGTGCCGGAGGGGGTACCCGTACTTAAGTGGTTCCTCAGATGATTGTTGCCCGTTGATATGAAAGCGAGCGAGTCTTCTTCTGACGTTGGACCTAAACCATTGCAAGGCCATACTATAGTGATGCCCAGGTGAGATGAGAGGCGCTCGATAAGGACTTGATGAACAACAGTATCAAGCGCTGCCAAAAGTTCAAGCAAAACAAGCAGCGGGACTTGACTTAAGTCTGCATTCCAGAGAAGGTCGGCATATACCCAACGGTAATAATAATAGCAACAATGATAATAATAATAATGCATTTATGTAGCACCATAAGAAAACTTAATCTCTTTCTAGGCTTCTTTACGTATGCTGTACAGGAAGCATGATTCAATGGTTAGTGGTAACATGCACAATGTTTACAAGCATGCACGAAATACACTGGGTGGGTGAGTATATTTGACGCCATGCGATCATCGCTAGCTTGTGGTCCAGCTGCATCGCACCAGGCCACCAGCTCAGCTTATCCTTGCGGCAGCAGCAGCAGCACTGGCCTGACCGCGATTCTCCTTTGTAGAGTCATCACTGGCTTCGCGATGAAGGCATACGTACTGTACCATTCCCTCAATTATTATTATTTCCGGTAAGGCAACCGGTACTGCAGCAAAAGTACTTTTCTCCTGTATAACCATCGAGAGTGCAAGTTCCATTTTGATATACCATCTGTTGCTCACCGCTTACCGGTCAGCTTGTCTGTCTGCACTATCTGCGAGCTGTCTGAGGTGTTTGTATAGACATCTCTTTACATTCCTGGCCTAGCCTGTCTGTTTTGTGCGTGCCTATGAGCTTCGTCAGAACGCATGCTTTCTTTCTTGCGTCAGCATGCTTTGCATGTCACAAAATGCTATAAGGCTATGCATGCTCGTGTGTTTATGAGTGCATCCATATCATACGTGTATGAGCTTCAGTTCAGAGGGCAAGTTGTGCCTGCAAGTGTGCGTGTGCATGCGTGGGTGTGTGTGTGTGCATGCGTGGGGTGTGTGTGTGTGTGTGCACACGCACGTGTCTTGTGTATGCATGCATGCGTGCACATAGACAAGTGTGTGTGTGCGCGTGCGTGTTTGTGTGTATGCATGTTTGCAGGTGTAGATGAGACCATGCTACAGGCATGGTGTCTGACATGGTATCAGACACCATGCCTATAGCATAACTGTGGCTGTCAGGTAGGCCGAGTAGCCTCCTGCCGTGTGAGTAGCTTATTGCTGAGACACTGCTGTTAGGAAGCAGGCACAATCTAGGTGTTCACGTTCACCTTTGTTCGGCCCATGATCTCTTGCTGCTTGGTAAGGTTTGCTGGTACTTTAGCTCCGGTGCAACACCATGTTCCGAGCGCCCCAGGCAGATATGGGAGCGCCTTACTACACCTCGGTGGCCACGTACGGCGCTGACAGTCAGGATCTGCTCTGCCAAGATGTCCTTCTTTCGTAAGGCCTGTGGACAGCCTCATGCAAAATGATGAGTCATGATAAATTGGATGTTGATCTTAGTAATAGTAACTGGTTTGTTTTGTATGCAGCACCCGAAGAGAATCAAACCTCGATTTGGGCGCTGTACGACTTTGTGCAATTGAAGTGCTAGTGCAGAGCGGTAGTGCAGACAATCAAGGCACCATGCTCAGGCAGGCATGCAAGAGAAAGCCCCACAAACCCCTCCTCCTTGCTAGGCGTTGGCGACATGAGTTTTCATGAGCATGCTCAATGGATCACATTCGACTGACGCTCGTGCGTTTTGACGTTTTGTAGGGACCTCGAGCACTGGGAGCAGCAGTGGGAGCAGCAGCAGCAGATGCAGATGCAGATGCAGCAGCAGATGCAGCAGCAGCAGCCTGTAAGCCGGAGCGCTAGCAAGCAGAGGTCGCTGCTGCTTAGCATGGGCTTGAGTCTCGACGATGCTGAGATTGTCAAGGTGTGTCCGATAAAGCAGCACGTGCTTCTGCTGCTGCTGCTCTTGTTGCTGCTGTTGGTGCTGCCGCTGCTGCTGCTTCTGGCGCTGCTGTGCGGCAGCGGTCCATCGCCGCAGCCAGTGCCCTTGCCTGGCAGCCGCTGCTCAGCTGCGGTGTCTGCTGTCGACCACCGAGGAACGAGCCAGCTCGGGCCCGGCAGAGCTCTGTATGGCCCGCGTCCTTCCGCCTGCCCTCGTTCTAGTACATGGTGAGCATCGTGGATCGGCGCCAGGCCGACGACTACTTGAGCCGGGCCTGGGGGAAGCGTGCCGGGTCATGCCCGACGGGCCAGTTGAGCGTTGGTGCGTAGTAGCGCGGCTCGGCGGCGCAGCTCGCTCGCTCGCTCCTCCTTCGGAGGACTTCTTGGCCTTTGCGCGCTCGACTGGAACAGCTTGCCACGGTGCCGCCTCGATCTCGACTCGATCGCGAGCGCAAGCCGCTGCCGCCTCGCGCGGCTGGTCGGCTCCGCCGCGCGAGGCGGCGGCGAGCAGCCTTCGAAGTCGGTCAGCCGCCGCCGCAGTCGGGCGAGTAGGCCCGTGCTAGTGCTGCCCAGCCGTGCTAGCCGCGCTACCCGTGCTCCCAACTAGTGCTGCCCCGCCACTCTGGCAATCGCGATCCTCGGCAATGCCACGCCAATTTCTTTCAGTACGTTTCGTTATCGAATTCAGCGAGCGTCATTGGCTCGGTCTCGATATCGGGCACTGCTGCCTGACTCGTGCACCTTGAAGCAGACAGACCGATGACTAAATGCCGTCTGCTAGAGCAGCGGCCTGAGCTTCGGCGGTGAATGCATCGATATTAGAGGCAGCAGCTTCACTTGCATTCGGTTGGCAGTCGAACCGTTATGGGCAGCATTGTCATCCACTCCTAGGACGTTCTGCCGAAAAGAGCCGTCGAATTAAAAAAAACAACAAGGGATAATTAAAGAGAAGCTAAGCCGATAGTCTAGCCGAAAAACTAGTTGCGTATATTATCATCGCCATCCGAATCGTCATTGCACGAGGCAGTACGTAGGCCTTGCGAAAAAAGAGCCACCTTGTCAGCCTGCCTCCTTAGAGGCAGCAGTTAGACGACTGCCTACTTTCAGCCATGTAGCATTAGTTCATATGCTCCCAAAGCCTGGAACTCACTTGCGGCTTGCATGACAACATCCCCTGACTTGACTGCATTTAAAAAGAAATTAAAAATGCACCTATTTTTGACAGCATTTAGTGGGTCCCCGTGATTCATCCTTTGTGTGCTTATGAGTGCTGACGCTGTGAATGCTGCCACTAGCCATATATTTGCAAGCTGACCCTCTGCATGTCAGCTCTAACCTTGTTGTCATTGAGCATGCTGCCACTAACCACTCGATCACGCTATCTTTGCAGCACTTTATATATAGGCACTTATAGTGCCTAAAAAAATTAAGTTGTCCGAGGGCACCATAAAAATATATTTTTGTTATTATTATTACTATAATAATAATAATAATAATAATGCACTTGATAAAGCGCCCTCAGAGAACTCAATCTCTCTCTAGGTGCTTTACATTTGCTGCAAAGGGGAATGCATTATTATCTCTGTGCCTACTGTTGCCGTTCTCAGGGTTCTACATCCGGCCGGTTCCTTGGTCATATTCTTTCGTCGGTCTTTTGCGGATTTTGCCTCTGCAGTGGCGTCTCCGATTTGGCTTCGCTCTGCATCGAGTTTTCGTCGCTTCTGTGGCAACTGCAGTTTGGCTGCTTGGATCACAAATATAAATAAATATAAATATAATCATTTGTCTAGCGCCTGTAAGAGAACTTAATCTCTACTCAGGTGCTTCACCAATGCCATGGGCTCGAGCCCACGTGACCTCTGTCGTCAAATACACATTCACTGCGACCTTGGTCGAGGCAAGCGCCTAAAAGGCCCGGACAATTGTGCCGAGCGCTGCCGTCGCTAGCTACCGATGTGGTTGAAGACTGTTCGGAAATGGCAGCTGGTTTTATCGTCCTGCCAGCCGGTCGAAGCCAACTGATGGTTTTGGGCTTGCCCGGCTTGCCCGACCAAGGGCGGACCGTCGGGCTGGAGGGGGGCAAGGGGGCGTTGCCATTTCTTCCCACATCATCCCTTACCAGCTATAGATGCCAGCTGTACCAGTTTCGTCTATTTCCATGCAGGCAGCCCTTCGAGATGTTATAATAATAATAATAATAATGCGCTTGATAAAGCGCCCTCAAAGAGCTCAATCTCTTTCTAGGCGCTTCACATTTGCTGCAAAGAAAAGTGCGATTGAATGGTGAGTAATATCATGCTTGATAAACATGAATAACATGGTTAGGGGGTGACATGCACAGGGTCAGCATGCAAATGTGGTTAGTGGCAGCATGCACAGTGTCAGCACGCATAAGCACATGAAGGACGAATCACAGGGACCCACTAAAATGCTGTCCTAAATAGGTGTGTTTTTAAGTTCTTTTTAAATGTGGTCAGGTCAGGGGGATGTTCTGACGCAGGTCGGGAGGGAGTTCCAGGCTTTGGGAGCATACGAACTAAATGCACGGTCTCCAAAGGGTTTTAGGTTTGTACGTGGTATTGGTAGACTGTTGGATTCCGAAAAGCAGGTGGTACGATGCTTGGCCTCGTGGGGGAGTAGATCTGAGAGATAGGTTGGAGCCCAAGAATGAAGTGACCTAAAAGTGAGCGACAAAACCTTGAAGTCGATCCGTTGCTTGACTGGTAGCCAGTGCAGGTCGGCGAGAAGTGGAGTAATGTGGCATCTGCGACGCTCACGACAGACAAGCCTAGCTGTGGAGTTTTGCACCAGCTGCAATCGCCTGATTGCACATGCCGGTAGGCCAGCGAGCAGTGAATTGCAGAAGTCGAGACGGGTGTCACGAATGCATGGACCAACTTAGACGTGGTATCCTTATCCAAACAAGCCCGAATTTTAGCAATGTTATGAAGCTGAAAGTAGGCAGATTTGACTGTGGAGCTGATGTGGTCGTCTAACGAAAGGTCACTTTGGAACATGACACCTAGATTTCGAGCTGATTCAACAGGAGATATGCTGGCAGAGCCAATTTTGAGCGGCAGCCTGTCAAATTTGTGAATCACACTGGGTTTGCCCATAACTAGTAAGTTAGTTTGATCATCGTTTAGTTTTAGAAAATTTGCTGCCATCCATGTGCGGATGTCATCGATACATGCAGTAAGTGAGTTGAGAGAATTCGAGGTGCACGAAGGCTGGGAGGGATCAAAGCAAAGGTACAACTGTCATCCGCATAGAAGTGAAAGCCTAGATTGTGCTTGGCAATCACATCAGCAAGAGGGAGAGTATAAACCGTGAAAAGAACCGGACCTAGCACGGAGCCCTGAGTTACCCCATATTTCAGAGGTACCTTGGATGATCTTTGTCCGTTCACGTCAATACTCTGGAGTCTCTCTGGAGACTCTGTGGAGTGATTAGCTCTAAAGCCAGACTGGAACTTACAAGCGAGGTTTGAAGTTTCAAGATATGAGTTTAGCTGGTCCGCCGCGACCCATTCCAGTGTCTTTGATAGAAATGGTGGAAGGGAGACTGGGCGGTAGTTGCTTAAGTTCTCTTGGTCTAGTGTTGCTTTCTTGAGAAGTGGCCTGACTACAGTTTTTTCGAAAGGTGCTTGGACATGACCTGAGGCTAATGACATATTAATGATGTTAGTTAGGCATGGCAGCAGCAGATCAATGCAATGTAGGAGCAGGACAGTGGGAATAGGGTCCTCAGGACTTGTTTTCCCTTCTGTTCTGGCAGTTGGCCTCTGACCCAGGCTAGCCGGCAGCCAAATGCCGGCAGCCAGTCATGCTTTGCCTGCTGCTGCAGAGGGACAAGCCCAAGTTGGCAACAGGCAGCCTTTCTTCTTGTCAGCCAATCATGTCGCAGCAGCCCTTGCTCGACTGCAGTCGATGTGTCAGCAGCGCTGGCCATGTGGTGGGCCCACCGACCGGACGTGCCGTCGTCCTCGAGTGCTGTGACTGTGGCAACAAAGAATGCATGCTTTCTGTCTCCTGCTGTCTCTGACCTTCCAGTCACCCGGCTGGCTGGTCAGCTGACAGCAGAACTTCCAAACATTGACCTTGAGAAATAAAGCTCGGCCGTCAATGTCGACAGCAGCATCTTAGTCCCTTCCCCCACGCCCAGACCATGCATCGGAGCCTGGAACAAGAACACAGGCGCCTGCTCTAAAGTTTACGTCCCGAAAGCACCTCATGGCATCCTGAGGAGGAAGCCTAGCGGTGAACTTGTGGTCCTGTGGCCGCATTTGAGGCTGCAATGATTGGATTGACTATCGTTTGCTTGTAGTAGAAGCTGTGAACCAGTTTGGCAGTTGGCTAGTCTAAACTTGCCCAGGGGCATGCCTAGGGGCGTGCCTATGCATACCGTGCCAGTTTCCATGGGCCGTGCTGCACGATTGCTCCATGATTGCATTGCAGCTCCTTGGATGACTGCAAGCAGCAAGCCGTGCACGGTGTACAGGCGTCGGGGCTTGCTGTCGTACTTTACTTCGGGGCACTGAGTCGACTAATCGTCCACTATCCCCCGATCGCTGCATCACGTGCTGTAGTAATAGGACCGCTACCACCGCTTGCGAAAACACCACTTGGAACACATCGGCGCAGCGCCATCTGCCGGTGTTTTGCTTTCTGCGTACCGGCTGCTGCCTGTCAAGATTGAGCAACGTACTTGCTGCAGCTGCCTTCCTGTGTGGATGGGTGGGGAGGGGGTTCCAGCAGCAGCTGCTGCCATGCAGCTTAACGTGTATATATTGATGCCATCGAGCCGGGTTTGCCTGCAGTGAACACTGGTGCTCACATTCGATGTTCATTGGCCACGATTATTTAGAGCATGAAAAGCGATCGAGTGGAAGCTTTCTTTTCTGTAATACATCCACGTTTTTTCCTGTTTTTGCCTTTTACTGGTTGCAGCTGCAGCACTGGTCCGTGGCCGCGAAGTGCCTCTGATACATAGCTGTTCTTTGTTGATCGTATGAGGCCGAGGCAAAGTTGTTGTTTTGCATAGGTTTTGAAAGCGTTGTAAACTGGCACGGCTTAATAAATTACGTAGGCAAAGGTTCACTGTTCACTATCACAGCACAATCTTTGCTGTTATGGGACCACTGCTCAAAAACTGATTAGGGGTTAGTGGACAAAAAGTAATTAAATGTAGTCCACTAGCTTGGACCTTGGTCGTCGAATTGAATTAAACCGGTTTCAGCTATTCAATTTTTCGAGTTATGTTTGCTTGTCTTATTGAATTGAATCAAAATAGCTTAATGCTGCAAACCTACTTTTCACAGCATATCACTGAGGCAGAACCGGTTTATCTTTTCCGAGCAGCAAAGTTAAATTAGAACAAAGTTAACATTGTAATGTCCAATTGATATGTACTTTTATTCCCATACCATGCATGACTTAAAACTTATAAGCAGTAATTGGCTCACTGCTAAGGAGACTAATCAAATTTGATTATGCTAAAAACCAAGATTCGTTAATTTGAATGGACAGACTGTTTTGTTATGCTTATATATATATATATATATATATATATATATATATATATATATATATATATATATATATATATATATATATATAAAAGCATGGTATGGCACACACACACACACACACACACACACACACACACACACACACACACACACACACACACACACACATGCTCATATATATATATATATATATATATGCATATGTTTGATATACAGATTTAAATGTATATACTTAGGTAGATTAGTAGATTGAGATGGGAAAGTAAACGTTGGTCTGAATACTGTAGGTTAACGTTATAGTTAGGCTGGTGCTTAGGAACATGAACAACTACCGAGTAAATGGCTGGCACTCGGGCTAGCATTTTGCTGCATGTCACCTCCTATGGACATCTGCGTGAATTAGGATGTTGCTCACATAGGGGTAGTTAGGATTAAGCATAAGAGGGGCCAAGTCGTGACCTTGCTATGGAAAGCTAATCGCAGATGACCAAAGGGCCCGTCCAGCGGTCATGTCACCCATCGCACTCTTGTAGGGTAGCGACTTGAAAACTGTCTTTTGTCCGCAGCCTTCGGCAATTATTCCGCCACAAAAATGCTCTTTCGTGCCTAATTATAATGTGCATCTCCATCTGCAGCTCCACAAAGCCACAAAGACTATAAGGTAATGTAATGTATCTCCGTCTGTAACTCCACAAAGTCATAAAGACCATGTGGGTGTTACGTAGGAGAGTTTTGTATAACGCACTCACAGCCTAAGCGGCTTTCGGTACGCCAACAACCAAGGTAGCCAACAGACTTCGTCTCACGCAGCAAAGAGAAAGTGGGAAGCAGAGCTGAGTCAGTAGAGTAGTTAAGGTAGTGAGTAGCATGGAAGTAGCAGCTCAGGACCGCTGAAAAGGATGAGCCATAGTCGGCAGTAGGAGAGTAGTTGTTGTTGCACAAGAATTGTGGAAGCGAGTTCCACAGTATTAGACCTGCAGAGCTAAAGCTTCTGTCGCCAACGGTCTTTAAGTGGAGGAATGGAACAGCTAATTCATTGTCCGCACAGGACCTGAGGGCGTGACGAGGCTGAAACAGGTGCAGCAGTTCAGCTAGGTACGAAGGAGCCAAGCCGTGGTGGGCCTTGTGGGTCAGCGTAGGAACTTGGCTCTGGATCCGTTACTCAACCGGCATGCATCCTAGTTCTTTTAGCAAAGGAGACACGTGCTCAAACCTGGGACTAGAAGACTAGCCTTGCAGCCATAGTCGTAATGGCTCACTAGGTAAGGCGGTTGCTTTTCACGACCTCGGTCCCGAGGTCGTGGGCTCGAATCCTGTGGTGGGCGACCCTTTATCGCCACTGCAAGCAGTGGTGATAGCCTTAAAGGCTCTTCTGTCACTATACAAAAAGAGGCTATGAAATCAGCTAGCATTGTTTTATTTTATTTTTCATAAATAGCTGAAGTGGCCTAATAGCTATCTTTGGTGGCCCAGCCAAAAGGGAATTACAATAATCAAGCCGAGACAGAACTAAAGAGCTAGTTAAATTTTTTACAAGCAACTGTGGGAGACAGCTCCTAATCTTGGATAGGGATCGGACGTGATGGCTAGCTGTAGAAGCAGTCTTCCGAATGAAGCTTTTGAAATTGGGGCAGCTGTCGAAAACGGCACCTATTTCTAGCACGTGGTGATGGTTGCACAATAGCATCACCTATTTGAACAGCAAAGCCTTTTAATCCAGCCACACGCTTAGGGTGTCCTATAAGCAGCAGTTTGGTTTTATCACCATTTTATTTCAGGAAGTTTTCCGACATCCAGGATCGAATATCGGCAAGGCAAGCATTCAGTTTATCAGTTGCTGCAGCAGATTCCGACGGTTTGAATGGCAAATACAACTGAGTATGATCAGCATAAAAGTGATATCCTATTCCATGGGCCTTAATCACTTTTCCCAGAGGTTGTATATAAATGGAGAACAGCAAGGGACCGAGTACAGACCCTTGAGGGACTCCAGGGGTAACCCTTCTCGTTTGTGAGACCTGACCCCCACACGAAACGGATTGAACACGATCGGACAAGTAGGATTAAACCACGCCAGTGCTTTGTCTGCCAGACCGATCGTTGTTCTCAATCGTTCAAGCAGAACATCATGATCAATGAGTCGAAGGCAGCAGACAGATCTAGCAGAGCTAGGGCAGTAACATTCCCGTCGTCGTTGCCACGTAGAATGTCATTGTTAACACGGAGGAGAGCAGTTTCAGTGGAGTGCTGCCTCTTAAACCCTGATTGAAATGTTTCTGACACTTCATTCTTTTCAATATGTTCAACCAGCTGCTTAGCAACAATTTTTTCAAGAATCTGACAAAAAAGGAAGACGGGAAACGGGGCGATAGTTTACAAGGACCTCTGTATGTAATCCAGGATTTTTAAGTATAGATCGAACGATTGCCGATTTGAAGGACTTGGGGACGACTCCTTTTCCCAGAGAAGCATTAAAAATCTTGGTTATGGCAGGGCCAAGTTGGTCTGCTAGTGAAGATCACAGAGATGAAGGTATAGGGTCTTCAGGAGACGAGCTCTTTTTGCTAGACCTTATTAAGGTAGCCAAATCGCATGCAGAAGCCTCGGAGAACCTTTTAAGGAAGGTCACAGATTGTGGAACCGCGATTGCTTTAGTCGGAGGGGGCTTAATGAAGGCACGAATGTGCACAATTTTTTCAGTAAAGAAGGCTGAAAACTTTTCGGCTGAGCCCTTAATATCTGGGGAGTCAGACATCACAGCATTGTCCACTAAATGGTTTACTGTCTTATAAATCTGTTTAGGGTCCGACTGGCAGGAATTCAGCTTTCGGATGAAAAAAGAAGCCCTGGTTTTTTAAGCTTTCGGGTGTAAACTCGAAGGAAGTCTTTGAAATTGACTATATCTGCATCAGACCCCAATTTCTTGAAACGACGTTCAAGCTTGCGTTAAACCCGGCGAATCTTTAGGAGCTCTTTGTAAATTAAAAGGAATCTCCACGACTTTGAACACGGATAGAGTGAACGGGAGCATGCTTGTCAAGAGCACTCCTGAGTGTCATGTTCATCGCATCAGTGAGGGTATCGAGGCTGCCGGTCGAGTCAGAATGCAGATCAAGAAGACCTGCATCACAAACAGATTTAAAAAAACTTGTCTATGCCAATGGTTTTTAAGTTACTTCGCTTGACAATTTTGACATTACCTTGTACGTACAAGGGAGCAGGAACAGTAAACGAGACCGAACAATGATCTGAGTGGGTCAGTGGGCACACCACAAGGTCAGTGGGGAGGACATCCTTAGTGATCCCGAGATCTAGAATGTGGCGACCAACGTGGGTGGTATGATTAACGTGTTGGACCAAACCAAAATTCTCCAGACTGCCAAGAAATGAGCGGACCTGGTTGTTGCTAAGGTTGTCTACGTGAATATTGAAGTCTCCTACAATCAGTAACGGCCTGTCAGACACAAATATTTTAGCGAGTAACTCTGAAAACTCCTCTATAAACAAGCTTAGACAGCCAGAAGGAGGCCGGTATATCGCAACAGTGGGAGGCATTGTCTTCGATGAAGACCTGATTGACGTGAAGCGACGTCAAGCCTAATCGCAAAGCGTTCCAGATCGGCTTAGATCGGCCCGAGTGCGAAAGCGAAGTGATAATAAAAAGGTGGGAGGGCAGAAGTTGATTAGCTGCTTGATGGTGAGCAGGTTGGTGAGAAGTGGTGTACAACGGAGAAATTTCTATGCTGACGGCAGAAAAGCCATGCTTCACATTTTAGTACCTGCTCTGTTTGCGTTTTTTTTTATATCAAACTGACGGAAAGACATACCAATAGCGAGTCATGCAAGTGTTTCTGATGTCGCCATTGCACGGAGTAGCATTTCGGCTCGCTGTTGGAGATGTAGGTCCACCGATATCTGATAATGTTGGAGTTCCACACGTTTGAGCCACGCAGGACTTTCTGTTTACTAGGCTATTGCCCTGAGGCCTCAGACACCAAGCTTCATACTTAGCCTTTTGAACGTGATTACTAATGATTGTGGACGATCGTTTCGTAGTCAGCATGCCTCTGTCGCCAGCTGCGATATTCGTAGCAAGATTTAAAGACTCGGACTTGAAATCGAGGAATCCAGCTGCGATGGAACAGACGATACTGCTTCACTTGCTAGTTCACGCGTGCTTGTCTGATTCGGGGGTTCTTTGTCATTTGTCCTGCTGCCGATTGCCGCACGTCCTATCCATTTTTCCTGAGCTGCTAATTCTATGTTACTCACCACCTCAACCACTCTCCTGACTCTGCTACGCTTCTCACTTTCTCTTCGCTGCATGATATAACGCCTATTGGCTACCGAATGCGTACCGAAAGCCGCTTAGACTTTGGAGACCGTGCATTTAGTTCGTATGCTCCCAAAGCCTGGAACTCTCTCCCGACCTGCGTCACAACATCCCCTGACCTGACCACATTTAAAAGGAACCTAAAAACACACCTATTTAGGACAGCATTTAGTGGGTCCCTGTGATTCGTCCTTGATGTGTTTATGCGTGCTGACACTGTGCATGCTGCCACTAACCCCATTTGCATGCTGACCCTGTGCATGTCACCTCTAACCATATTATTCATTTCGTTTGTTTTTCAAGCATGATTTTACTTACCATTCAATTGCATTTCACTTTACAGAAAATGTAAAGAGCCTAGAGAGAGATTAAGTTCTCTGAGGGCGCTTTATCAAGTGAATTATTATTATTATTCTTATTGTTATTATTAGACTGTGAGTGCGCTATAAAAAACACTCCTGCGTAACACCCACATAGTCTTTATGGCTTTGTGGAGTTACAGACGGAGATACATTACATTACATTCTGATGCAGCGCCAGCTCAATGCCGCCTGGCTCACCGCCGCCGCCGCCGCCGCTTGGCGACCATGGGGACGTCGCAAACGCTGCCGTCGGTGCAGAATGCGGTGGCCTGTTTTAATTGTTTTGCGTCGGCCGATGGACGCCGGCCGTCGCCGCTGTGACAAAGCAAACTGCCTAGCTGGGCGGCCGGATCGTGCTGGCCACACGACGCCTAGCACTACTAAGGTTTTTTGTCCTTTGCAGGATTCTCTTCCGAAAATCGAAGTTCTTGTAAACGTCGCGTAATAATAATAATAATGCACTTGATAAAGTGCCCTCAGAGAACTCAATCTCTTTCTAGACGCTTTACTTTTACTGCAAAGGGAAATGCAATTGAATGGTGAGTAAAATCATGCTTGATAAACAAACAAAATGAATAACATGGTTAGGGTGCACATGCACAGGGTCAGTATGCAAATGTGGTTAGTGGCAGCATGCACAGTGTCAGCACGCATAAGCACATCAAGGACGAATCACAGGGACCCACTAAAATGCTGTCCTAAATAGGTGTGTTTTTAAGTTCTTTTTAAATGTCGTCAGGTCAGGTGATGTTTTGACGCAAGTCGGGAGGGAGCTCCAGGCTTTGGGAGCATACGAACTAAATGCACGGTCTCCAAAGGATTTGAGGCTTGTACGAGGTATTGGTAGACTGTTGGATTCCGAAAAGCAGGTGGTACGATGCTTGGCCTCGTGGGAGAGTAGATCTGAGAGACAGGCTGGAGCCAAAGAATGAAGTGACCTAAAAGTGAGCGACAAGACCTTGAAGTCAATCCGTTGCTTGACTGGTAGCCAGTGCAGGTCGGCGAGAAGTGGAGTAATGTGGCAACTGCGACGCTCACGACGGACAAGCCTAGCTGCCGAGTTTTGCACCAGCTGCAATCGCCTGATCGCACATGCTGGTAGGCCAGCGAGCAGTGATTTGCAGAAGTCGAGACGAGATGTCACGAATGCATGGACCAACTTAGACGCGGTATCTTTATCCAAACAAGCCCGAAATTTAGCAATGTTATGTAGCTGAAAGTAGGCAGATTTGACTGCGTACGGATACCGATGCAGCCGAGACCGGTTAAAGCTCGCCTGTTTGTCGTCTGACCTTGGCGCGCAAGAAATTTACGCGACGACTGAGGACATGTTAACGCTTAGGCGCGCTAGAAATTACGCTACTGACGACATGTTAACGCTTACAGCTTGTGGCTGAGTCGCCCTCACCTACGCCGGCGGCGGCAGCAGCAGACGCGCCGGCTGCCTAGTAACTGAACGCTGGCGCGCATTAGAGCTGCTTTGCGCGACTGGCCAGCCGTACTTTCGGCGCTCTTTTGGCGGGACCGGTCATGTGATGTCATTGAGGTTAACACTCAGTAATACACATTGTAATACACACTAACACAATGAATATCAGTAATTCCTAATACAGTTAATCATTAATATTAATTAATGTTAATAATATAAATTAACAATAGTTAACTTTTGTACTTTAAAATATTTTATATTTAAATATAAGTAAAACATTAGTAATACACATTGTTAATTTATTACACACATTGAGGTAAAATTTGTGATGTCTAGGCCTGGCGCCCGTTACTTGCATCGTACGTCCTTCGTGGAAGACGCGGTCATCGAAACTACAAGCGTGCGTTCGAAGCGCAATATATTTTACGCAGGAAATGCAGAAGAATGCGGCCGAAAGTTTCGAATTCTCGAGCAGCGAAGGTTTCGCTCGAAGCTCGTAGTCCCTTCTATTGCTAATGCTCTAGCTACTCTGCGATCATCCACTTCAGCTTAAGATCTACCCGTTGCCGGATGTGAGGATTCCAAAAACGCCGACAATCTAAATAGCGAAACGCAAGACTTTGACGCCCTTTATATATCGGCTAACATCATCTATTAGCAGGTTCCGGCTTGCCTTGCTCAAATTTCCACTACTCTGGGTTAATGCTATTCTCTCTATGCGCGGTATATTAGAGAGCCATCTAGAAACATGGGAATTCCTGCCTACCCGAACTAGCGGGCCATTTCCTGCATTCGTGAGAGTAGCGAAATCTGTAAGGATTAGTCCGCACCAGTCTTTCCCTCAAAAATTACGCACAGAACAATGACAAAAGCCACCTCAAGGCCTTAACCTGAGCACTAACACCAGCGGCCAGCGGCTGACATGCATAGCATATATTTCGCCAAAATAGCGCTTAGAATTGTACATACTTTTTATTGGTGAGCCGTGATGGCACACTAGGTATGGCGATTGCTTTTCATGACCTTGGTCCCGAGGTCATGGGTTCGAATCCTTCGGTGGGCGATCCTGTATCGCCATGCAAGCGGTGGTGATTGCCGTAAAGGCTCTTCTGTCGCTATACAGAGGAGGGTGTTAAATCAGCTAGTATTAACTTTTTTTTAGCTAATCGTTTTGTGCACTTGAGAACGAAACCATACTAAATTATATTACTCGATGATCGAGCTCACGACCGGAAGCACCGAAAGTATGGTTGGGTATGGTCACAGCTTGCAATGATCTTGCAACATTTTGGTCGAAGTTACTGACATGTCAGATTTTCTATTTGCAGCATGTAGCTAACTTGTTTACATTGCTTTTAATGCTTAGCTGTGCACGATTTGGTGCATGTCACTTGATAGACGTCCAATTAGATGCCTGTTTTAACATATTGGCCTAAATAAAACGCCGTGCATGTCTGGAGACTGTGGCCATTGATTCTGCTGCAGCGAGAGCTGCCGCAAACTGTCAGATATTTAGATCACTCGGAGAGCTATACAACTGCATCGCATCGCTGTTATTACTTTTTGTTAATAAGATTTACGTGCTTCCAATTAGCCAGAGTCAATCCAAGCGAAATTTATCAGAACATGCTGGTGTGAGTTTACAGATAGTAAGTCATCGGATGACGGCGTCAGCATACGTAGAGTCTCTGCTTGTTTTGCTCGATCTTTCGGCAGCTTTTGACACCATCGATCACAAAGTTCTTCTAGAGCGCCTCTCATCTCGCCTGGGCATCACTGGACTGCTCTGCAGTGGTTCAGGTCCTATCTCAGTGGGAGACTCCAGAGTATTGACGTGAATGGACAAAGATCATCTGAAGTACCTCTGAAATATGGAGTACCTCAGGGCTCCGTGCTAGGTTCGGTTCTTTTCATGGTTTATACTCTCCCTCTTGCTGATGTGATTGCCAAGCACAATCTAGGCTTTCACTTCTATGCGGATGACACTCAGTTGTACCTTTACTTTGATCCCTCATAGCCTTCGAGCACTTCAAATTCTCCAAACTCATTTGCTACATGCATTGATGACATCCGCACATGGATGGCAGCAAATTTTCTAAAACTAAACGATGACAAAACTAACTTACTAGTTATGGGCAAACCCAGTGTGATTCAGAAATTGGAAAGGCTGACTCTCAAGATTGGCTCTGCCAGAATATCTCCTGTCGAATCAGCTCGAAATCTAGGTGTCATATTCCAAAGCAACCTCTCGTTAGACGACCATATCAGCTCCACAGTCAAATCTGCCTATTTTCAGCTTCATAACATTGCTAAAATTCGGGCTTGTTTAGGTAAGGATACCACGTCTAAGTTGGTCCATGCATTCGTGACATCCCGTCTCGACTTCTGCAACTCACTGCTTACTGGCCTACCAGCATGTGCGATCAGGCGATTGCAGCTGGTGCAAAACTCGGCAGCTAGGCTTGTCCGTCGTGAG
The DNA here is from genome assembly GCA_009760855.2 of Cristatella mucedo. Taxonomy (NCBI): domain Eukaryota; kingdom Metazoa; phylum Bryozoa; class Phylactolaemata; family Cristatellidae; genus Cristatella; species Cristatella mucedo. The sequence goes on from WPIO01000131.1 coordinate 421,425, forward strand.
CGTCGCAGTTGCCACATTACTCCACTTCTCGCCGACCTGCATTGGCTACCAGTCAAGCAACGGATTGACTTCAAGGTCTTGTCGCTCACTTTTAGGTCCCTTCATTCTATGGCTCCAGCCTATCTCTCCGACATACTCCCCCATCAGGCCAAGCATCGTACCACCCGCTTTTCGGAATCCAACAGTCTAGAAATACCTCGTACAAACCTCAAATCCTTTGGAGACCGTGCATTTAGTTCGTATGCTCCCAAAGCCTGGAACTCCCTCCCGACCTGCGTCAGAACATCCCCTGACCTGACCACATTTAAAAGGAACTTAAAAACACACCTATTTAGGACAGGATTTAGTGGGTCCCTATGATTCGTCCTTAACGTGCTTATGCGTGCTGACACTGTGCATGCTGCCACTAACCACATTTGCATGGTGACCCTGTGCATGTCAACCCTAACCATGTTATTCATTTTGTTTGTTTTTCAAGCATGATTTTACTTACCAACAATTTAATTGCATTTCCCTTTGCAGCAAATGTAAAGCGCCTAGAAAGAGATTAAGTTCTCTGAGGGCGCTTTATCAAGTACATTATTATTATTATTATTAGCCTACTTCTAGGACTTCTGGGTAGACAGATATACTCGAAGAGAAGAATAACGTTCACGCTGTGACATCTATGAACTTTACATCTATTAAATAACCTGTAAAATAGAAAGAAGTAAAAGTAAATTAACGGTTTCCATATACTTACTTCGAAATTTACAAAATATTTTACAAAATTATATGCCTTCAAAGAATAGCAAACATTTAAATCTTAGCTCTAGAAAGTGGGAATTATTAAAGAACAAAGCTCTGCTGATTCAAAGTTACGTAATCCTGCTGAGCAGGGATATGCAGAAACTGTGCAGCACAGTGTCCAGTGCATAGAATTTGATGCGCTAACATGAGGAGGCACAGATCTGGTTTTTGAATGGTCCAAAACTCGGTGACATTCAGCATTAAATCCGAACATTTATCCGATACCTGGATAGCTAATAATAGTTAAAGCACGAATTATTTTGTTTCAATTGACACTGCTGCTCTTCCACAGAAAGCGTTGAATATCAGACGTATGCCCTTTGTTGACATTTCTTATTGAGTTTCCTTTTTTGGCACAATGGTTTGGGCACTCATCCTAAACTGGGTGCATACCTATTTGAATTTAGATGCAAATTTAAGACTATATTCCTCCAAGTCTCACCGACACATTTCGAAGAATTTCCTTAAAGGAAAGTTTTATATAGCAAAATATCATGATTTAAAATGAAATAATTTCCCATATCTTTTATCTGACAGCTGGAACAACTTGTCATCGAGCATTTAAAGGCATTCAATTTTTACTGGGCTCTAAAATTAATTTAGTGATCAATTTGTTTTTGCGAACAAAGGAATATGTGGACAGTAATTTAAAAACATCAAGCGACCTGTGGCTTACTGCTGCGTGGGGCTGAGCGCCGGAAAAGTATGTATTTGTCGTTAGCGTACGAAATTCGCACCGAAGGACCTGAGCACGGGCGATGGAGGCCTCACCGTCTGCAACTGAAGAGGACTCAGGTCTGTCCTTACATCCACGTATAAGTCTTTCGACTTTTACTAAAGATTTCCGTGGTGAGGAAGCGTCGACATTCGTCAATTACGCTCGTCCTTATATTTCATCTTACCCGGCTTCGCGGCTTTTGCGATTGTCTTTTACACCGCTGGCCACTTTGCGAATTCCATGATGGCTGCTTCCCAGGCGTCCCGCTCGCCGCTGCTTTACGCTACTTCTCAGCATTTACTGAGCGTACCGCACTTATTGGGCATGCCTGTAGAAGATTTGAACAGCTTGCTTTGGTGGGGAATAACTGCAAAGTTAGCGCCCGCTGACGGCCTCGGACTTGGTCACCTCAGGTGGCCACTAACACATTCAAAAAATTTTTAATTGTATAAATTCATTTTTCTTTACATATTTTATATCCAAAATGAACACTGGAGCTTTACTTGTGGTATCTTGCTGGAGAAAAATTAACGTTTGAAACAGTGAACAAGTTTGAAAAAGTAGCTGTTTACTCTTATTTAATTTTGGGCCAAAGCAGCTGTTCCACTATTACTGTAAACAGTTACCAGAAGTGCTACTGACAAGGGAGCTAATCCATTTAAGAAATTCTCAAATCGAATCATCATATAACCAACGTTACCAAATAGCAAGCCTACTTTTTCTAAGAAATAGGAAAGCAAAATTGGTTTGACCAGCACGTGACCGGTTGATTCAGCCGGCATTTTGGATTTTCCGTGTCAAAGTGACCTGGAAAACAGTAGGTGAGCGCATCAGCAACTAGAGTCAAGTGCGCTTGCATTCGACTACTGACCACTGCAGAGCTTCGGTTTTGCCCTAACAAGAATAGCGCACCCAAGACAGTTTGGGCTAAGGAGCAATAACTGTAGCCAACATCGTTCGTCCGTATATTCTCAATTTGTCAAGAAGGTCTTCTTACCTGTACAATGCAGAGCTATCAGATGGTGCAAAACTCTGCAGCCAGGATTTTCTTTCATGAGTGGAGCAGTCTTCATTCTACGTCACTCATCGCTGACTTACACTAGCTCCAGATCAAGCAGCTTTAAGATTTCTAGTTTCCTGCACTTTCTAAGCTGGCAGGGAATCTTACCACCCACTCTTCTGAATCGTGTGATTTAGCCGAAGGATCACTGCTGTGTGGAACTAAGCGCGGGAAAAGTAAATTCGGCGGTAGCATGAGAAACACGCACCGACGGATTTGGGCACGGGCGGATGGAGGCCCCACCGTCTGCAAACCGGTGAGTACACGATCCAGTGGCTGTACAGTGAGTTTTATTTTATAAAATGTTATGATTAAAACAAGGAAATTTAGGAAACATTACCGTAATTTGGGCTATCAGCCAGTATGCAGTGGCCGTGGTATGGATAGGGTTTTCATTCGTCTCCCAAAGCCTGGAACTCCCTCCCGACCTGCGTCAGAACATCCCCTGACCTGACCACATTTAAAAGAACTTAAAAACACCTATTTAGGACAGTATTTAGTGGGTCCCTCTGATTTGTCCTTCATGTGCTTATGCGTGCTGACACTGTGCATGCTGCCACTAACCACATTTGCATGCTGACCCTGTGCATGTCACCCCTAACCATGTTATTCATGTTGTTTGTGTATCAAGCATGATATTACTCACCATTCAATTGCATTTCTCTTTGCAGCAAATGTAAAGCGCCTAGAGAGAGATTGAGTTCTCTGAGGGCGCTTTATCAAGTGCATTATTGTTATTATTATTCATAACGTCCAGGTGGGATGCAGCCAGGTCTGAATGGTCGTGTTCCTCAGCAACCATGACAAGCTGACACCAGGTTTGTTAAAACAAACGGGGATTGCTGTAGACGGACTAAGAAATGCTGATGCGAAGCCACTGGCACTTTAATAGCACTCCCCACTTCCTACTGGCTAGGCAGAAGAATCATTTTTACCAGAACTTGCGGTGATATATTATCCAAAGTACTTGTATCCCACATATTTTTCTAGCACCCGCCTACCGACGTATGGACAACGTTTCAGGCTCAATTTGCGGCTGCAGCCGCCGACCTTGGTAACTAATAAGCACGACAAGGCGGAGATCCACAGGATCCATCCTAATCGTATGACCAACGAAATCTTTTCGGCGGCGCTGCGCCTTTCATGTTGCATCTCGACACTGTGCTCGTCACCTCTAACGATGTAGTGCTTGCTGACATTGTGCATTTAACCAATATTCACTAGAGCAAGCTGCCTTTGTTGCATACGTGAGGTGCCTAGAAAGAGATTAATTTCTCCAAGGCCACTACGAAAATGCACTATAATTATCAAATGTATTATTATTGTTGTAGAGTATTAATATGAATGGATAAAGTTCATCCGAGGAACCTCTGAAATATGGGGTACCTCAGCAATCTGTGCTTGGTCCGGTTTTTTCATAGTTTATACTCTCCCTCTTGCCAATGTGATTTCCAAGCACAATCTAGGCTTTCACTTCTATGCATATGACACTCAGTTGTACCTTTGCTTTGATCCCTCACAGCTCTTCAGCATGTCGAATTTTCTTAACTCCCTTGCCGGATGTATTGATGACCGCACGTGGATGGAAGCAAATGTTCTTATATTGAATGATGATAAAACCAACTTACTAGTTATGGGCGAACCAAGTGTGATTCAGAAATTGAAAAGGCTAATGCTCAAAATCGTCTTTGTCAGCATATCTCCTGTCGAATCTACACAAAATCTAGGTGTCGCCTTCCAAAGTGACCTTTAATTAGATCTCCACCTCAGCTTCACAGTCGAGTCTGTTGCTAAAATTTGGGGGTGCTTAGACAAAGATACCACATCTAAGTGGATGCATTCACTTATGACATGCCGTCTTAATTCTGTAATTCACTGCTTTTCGGTCTACCGGCCCATCCCACGAGGCTAAGCATCGTACCAGTCGCTTTTCGGAGACTAATCGCTTACATATACCTCGTGCAAATCTCAAATCCTGTGGATACCGTGCTTTAGTTCGTATGCTCTCAAAGCCCGAAACTCAATCCCGACTTGTTTTACGACATCTTCTGATTTGTTCACATTGAAAACGATTCTAAAAACGCATCTATATTTCAGCATTCAGTGGTTCCATATGATTCGTCCGTTATGTGCTTATGCGTGCTGACATTGTGCATGCTGCCACGAACCAAATTTGCACGCTGACCCTGTGCAGTCGCCCATAAACATGCTATTCTTGTGGTTTATTGAGATTGATACAACTAACCGTTTGATCGTGCTTCCTTTGCAGCAAATGTAGAGCGCCTAGAAAGAGTAAGTTCTCTGAGGGGGTTAGACCAAATGTATTTCTACTAGTACTATTAGTACTAATGCAAACATGTTAGCATAATTATTGCTAAGCACGAGTACATTGCCCCAAAAGAGATTACTTTCTGATGGTGCCATACGAAATAGTACTGTTGTCATTACACGATAATATCTACATAAGGGCGAAGTAGGTTTCAGGTCGAAGACGTCCGAGCGAAAGCCCCTGCGATTGCAGCCTCAAGGTGACCGGAAACGGTACATGGTATTTGTGTTTGATGGAGACAACATTCCATGCCTCACAAGAAAGGTAAAGATCGATGTCTTAGCTGTAGAAAGTAAAGAATTTTAAAGAAGTTAGCTGTAGTTGTTCAAAGTTATGCGTTATGCCGTTCTGCTGGGCCGAGATATGCATACGGTGTGACGAGGAGTCTCCGTCACATTCATGAATTCGATAATATGAGGAGTAACAGACCTAGCTCTCGAGTTACCTACGAACTCTGGGAGTAATAGACCTTGCTCTTGAGTTACCTATGAACTCTAGTGAATTTGTGAATTTGTATTCAAATTGAGTTCAAATCATTTGCCGACGCCTCCATAGCTAAGAATGTATATACGATCAACTGTGTTAAAATGTACACCGTGTCGCTACCTTACAATATCTTCCAGAAAGCGTTGAATGTCGCACAAGTGCGAGTTATTGGCAGTTTTGATTAAGTTTGATTATTTGCCACAATGGTCTGGGTACCTTTTCTGAACTGGGTGCAAACCAATGGGATTTTAGACTGTATTTCGCCAAGTCCAACTGTCGTACAAACCCCAAATTTCTCAGAGACCACGCCTTTAGTTCGTATGCTTCCAAAGCCTTGAATTCAATCTCGACTTCTGTCATGAAATCCGAAATCCCCTGACTTGACGGCATTTAAAAGAAATTAAAAATGGACCTAGTTATGACAGAATTAAGTGGGTCAATTTGATTTGTCCTTAATGTGCTTATGCGTGATGCGCTGACACTGCGTGGTGCCACTAACCACACTTGTGTGATGACCCTGTGCATGTCACCCAGAACCACGTTATTAATGTTTATCAAGCATGCTACCACTAACCACTCGATATTGTTTCCGTTGCAGCAAATGTAAAGCGCCTAGAAAGAGATTGAGTTCTCTGAGGACATTTTTATCAAGTGCGTTACTATTATAATTAAGTTCCATCGACAAAGTTCAAACATTTCCTTAACGGAAAGTTTAAATAACTCCAGGTTTAAAATAAAATAATGTCCCATTGCTTTTACACAAAAACTGAATTAGCTCTGTCATAGAAGCGTTTTAATGGGCTTAATTTTTACTGGGCTGGAAAATCTGTAAATATGATCAAAGTTTATGCACGAAAAAAATTACACATGGATTTAAATTACGTGTAGCTTTAAAGTTATTAAATTAAAAAGTAATTAAAAGTAATTTTAAAATATCGAGCGACCTGTGGCTTACTGCTGTGTGGAACTAAGCGCCGGCAAAGTATATATTTGGCTGTAGCATGCGAAACACGCACTGATAGACCTGGGCACGGACGGATGGAGGCGCCTCCGTCTACAATTGGAGAGTACTTGATCCAGTGGCTGTATAATGAGTTTTATTTTATCAAACGTTGTGCTTAGACCTAGGCACCATAAGAAACTGCTCTTCGTAGTTATCAACCAGCAAGGGTTATCAACCAGCAGGGTTATCAACCAGTTATTAGTAAGGGTTATCAACCAGTCAGCCGTGGCCGTAGCACGAATAAGGCTTTCATTCGCAACGTCTGGATCGCATGCAGCCATATCTGGGTGGCCATGTTTCTCAGCCAGCTCCACTATCTGGCCCCCCAGGTTTGCGATAGCAAGCGAAAATTGCAGCAGCAGGAGAGCGACTATGGAATGTCGAAGCCACTGGCACGTTAGCGCTCGCTACTTCTCGCTGACAAAGTAGATGAATCGTTTTCACCTGAACTTGTGGTGACGTGTTAGCCAAAGTGCTTGTAACCCACATATCTTTCTAGCATCCGTCTACCGATGTACGGACAACTATTCCGGCTCACTTTACGGCTGCAGCCGCCGCCCTTGGTAACTAATAAGCACGACAAGGCGGGGATCCACACGAGACAGAGTAATCGTGTGGCTAATGAAATCTTTTCGGCGGCGCTCGACTTGTCAATTTACACGTTGACGCCGCGCATGTCACCTATAATCATGCAGTGCTTGCTGACATCGCGCATTTTTATAAATATTCATTTAAGCACGTTTCTTTCCTTATCCGCATACGCAAAGAGCCCAGAACGAGATAAAGATCGCTGAAGGCACAGCGCAAATGTATTACTATTGTTATGACTACTAAACATGTTGGCATTTCCTCTTAATGATACGTAGTGTGTAGAAAGAGATTAAGTTTCAATGGCGCCATTCAAAATAATGCTGTAAGTATTATATGATAATACCCTCATAAGTGTGAAGTGCGTTTAAAGGTCAAAGACTCCGGAGCAAAAGTCTCCACGATTGCGCCGTTAAGATTACTAGAAAAGTTGCATGCTATTTGCGGTTGATGAAGAGAAAATTACACGTCTCCTAAGAAAGGTACGAGCGGTGTCTTAGCTATAGAAATTAGGAAATAGTAAAGAGGTTAGCTGGGGTCATTTGAAGATATGCAGTTATGCTGAAAATAAATATGCATGAGGTGCAACAAGCAGTCAAAAGCATATACATTGAATTGGTAAGAGACCTGGCTCATGGGTTGTCTACGAAATCTCGTGAATCCTAGTATTGAATTAAAATCTCTGACTAGCGCCGAGATAACTAAGAATGTGTATACCATGAATTGCGGACGTGATCCTGTGGCTGTACAGCGAGTTTTATTAGATCAAATTTTGTGTAACTACGCAATTTAGGACACTGCTCGCCATAATAAAAGTCATCAGACAGTCAGCTGAGACCGTAGCACGAATCGGGTTTCATTCATAACGTCTAGGTGGCATGCAGCCAGGTCTGGAGGTCGCGTTACTCAACATGCGCGACTAGCTTGCCGCGGGTTTGTCAAGACAAGCGAGAATTGCTGGAGACCAACGCCCCGAATGCCGAAGCGAAGCGGCTGGCACTTTGATCGTCGCTAGTTCCCGTAGGCTAGGTATATGAATCTTGTTTGCCACGCAGAGCTGGTTTGACCCAGTGGTTAAGGTGCTCGCACCGACCGACGTCTGGCCGTCTGGCCGTGGGTTCAAGCCCCATGGCAACGGTGCCCCATGGCAACGGTGGAGGGAGCGTCTGAATAGAGATTAACCGTTCTCTTAGGGCGCTATACAAAGGATTGACACGTCCTATTTGCGACGACGTGCTATCTAAAGTGCGCGCGCCCCGCATATTCGCCTAACACTAGCCTATCTGCGATTGGACAATGTTTCGGGCTCACTTTAGGGCAGCGGCAGCAGCCGCCATCGGTGACCAGCGCCCACGACAATGTCGAATGCCGCAGGAATCAGCGCAGTCAAATGGCCAATGAAATACTTTCGTGGCGATGCTGGCGTCGGATTCTTTCCAAAACTGCGACGTGGATTTCTGGGAAATTAAATTTAGTAACGCTCATAACGGATATATATTCAGGTAGACCTTAATCATCCTGACTTAGTATAGCAGCCTGAAGGGGTAAGCATCGATGGACGAGCTGCAGCTATTTCGATTGCGACGCGCCAGCAGCCGTCCTGCGTTTTGCAGCCAATGTAGTTGTGTGATGTAGGAATTTTTCTGTCATCTAGAGACCTCACGATCGTGATGTTGGCCCTCCTCCTGTGGGCTGCTGTCTTGACTCTCAGCATACATGGTTCAAGCACTCAATGTAAGTTAGCGAACCGCGTCGAGAGCGAAGCTCAATGGCTGTGCCCCCCTTTCTCAGCCTACATTACCAATTTCGTAGGCGTTCTCTTGATTGAACCGGTTTATGTAAGAGTCCGCGGTCGTGAACTTAGTAGCTTGAAATGCAGATCAGCGGTCCGCTTAGTGCAATCGCTGTCAGCTTCCATTGCGATATATCGCGACTCGCGTCTAACCGAAAAAGGAGGCTGGCCTGCTGACCTGGTTATTCTACAATCGCCTGCGCGCTCATAGAAACCGGCTGAATTTTATTCGGATACAAAAAAAGTAACTGCGATTAGAGATTACCATTACAGCTAATTCACGCGGTTGGCTTCCAAAAAAGTGTGGCTGTAAATTACTTGCTGATTGGAGTCGGACTAGCTAGTAAATCTAACGCTTGGGAGCCTGCCGCCAATGGTAAGCTGTAAAGACCAGGGGTACGCCAAGGTTGGCCCCCACCGCCGCCACTTGCTTAGACGACTGTGTACGACCTCACGCTACGTCTTTGTTAAGTAGTGATGTGATATTGCCAGGGCAGGAAGTCACATATTCCCGCAGTGGCTTTGTGAAATTTTTGCGAAGGTACACTCGATGGGACGTCGTCGCCGTGTCCGCGTTCGGCGTCCAGCTTGCCGAACGCGGAGACGAGGTCGTCTTCGCCGGGGTGGTGGGGGTGGGAAGCATTTCACTCGCCCCGCCTCAAGCATAGAAGTGTTTTGTTGTTATTGCAACTGCAGATCTCGAGGAGCGTCCGAGGTTAGTGTTTACTTGCTTCTTCGCCACATATTGCGGCCATAAAATAAGTATCTACCCAGTTTATTTTGCAATAATTAATTACCATTTTTATCGTGGTAACTTTATTGAAAATTCATCAGTGATAGCTGAGAGGGCGTCGATCGGAGCTCCAGTGCATCGAGTGAGCACTTACAAACCCTGCGTTCAGCTTACTAGCGCTTCACCTTGCTGCAGCCAGGCAACAGGCTACAGCTTAATTGCTACCACGTACAATACGGAAAGTGATTTTTAATCTAGGCTGTAGCTACAGCACTCAAGGAGAAGGAAATGTCTATGGATCACTGCTCGAGCGACTGAGAGTTGATTTATACGTTAATCCCTGGCACAGTCTCCCTAAAGTGTTGTTATTCGCTTTAAATTGTGTCAAGAAAGTTTTTTGGGATATATTGGGCTATATTCGGCAGATCTCTTAGCTTAGCAAATGGATTTTCGAAGCACAGTGAATAGTTAATTTACTGCAAATCGGAAGGGAAACGCAAATCCCTATGATGTTACGTTGCACTGATTCTACGGCCGCAGAGCGTTTGCAACCACATAAAGTTGGCCTCAAACACGAGGTTGCTCATTTCATTCACTAAATCTAAATGTCAATGGAATGATCGTAAAAGTGGCCAGCTAGACGGTCATACTTGATGACAGTACGATTTTCGAGAAATTGGTGAGAAGATTTAAAAGATCTTCATCCCTATCCAGCAATATACAATTTACAACTGTCACGATTAAGGTTCCGTGTACTAAGTATTCTTGATAATAATTTTCACTGAAATAAAATTTTACTTCTACAGTCTTATTAGATCCCTTTGCTTGAGCATGTGTCAGCCACCTCTCGCTTCGCTACTTTGCTTTTCTATGCGCATATCTGAGGTCGTCAGTCTTCGTAGATGCGTATCTCTCAAATGCGACATTTAGTCACTAAATCTCAGGCCCAGTTTCATTCAATCGTAGAGCGATATTTAGATTAATGAGAAACCAAATCGCCGCGACCGAGCATCGCTAGTGGGCCACTTATCGAAATTGGAACTTAAATATCTGCAGTGTTATAATAATAGTAATAATACAATTGCATAGATTCCTCAGATAAAGAAATATATTTTTTTGTGCAATTTATTTTACTGCAATGGAAGTTTTTAATGTAACTAAAAAGTCGAGAGGTCTACGCGGTCGAAGTGAGGATGCTCTTTTAAAATTGCAAAGGAATTTTGTTATTCCATTGTCTTAATTTACTTTTGGCAGAACTCAATGGTTGAGCTAGCTAGTTTCCCTGTCTCACCAAGGATCTTTGGTTGTAGGATTAATTTGATTTATTCTTCAGCTCAGTGATGTCGAGTTATTAATTGTTCATGATTTTTAAAATTGATCGGCCTTTTGCTAAATTGTTAAGTTGAGTCTTACAGCTAGATTAACTTTCCAGCGGTATATTACAACACGAGAGAATAGGTTCAAAGTGTCAATATCTTATGCCGCGTAGAGTATATATGCTGTCCGAAATAGAATAGTCAGGCAGTGGATGTTAATTTCAACGTCGCTAGGACTTCTGACATCTTACAGACCAACTACAAACCAGCTGAAGGCAAGCAACTGCTGAGCGAAGGGATATAGCCAGATTTGTTATTGAGGGCTAACCGTTGCCTTTGAGGCTGTAGTTCGAGTTCTTCTTTGTCAATTCGTTCAAATTTATTAAAAATGTAATGGGTAATTAAGCACCTTCCTGAAAGTTTGCATTGGTGGTGAGTGTGAGTTCAAGTTCGGAGCGCGAAGCAGCAGCTCTCTGCTCTCTCTCCTAATAGGAACGCGCCCTTACAGGAAGACGTGCTTAGAATGCAAGACTATTTGATCAGTTTCGTAGCAATAATAATATATTTGTACAGAGCCCTCACAGAACTCAATCAGTTTCTAGGCACGCCACATTTGCTGATCAAAAGACACCGCTCTGGGCGGCCTACCAAAGTGTTGTTACCCAGACAGGTTCTTCCGCGGGTTTCAGAATGCGCTGTCGGTCATCGTTCAAGCAGCTTTCAATCGGTTCCAAGCCTATGCATCTCCATCTGTAACTCCACAAAGCCACAAAGACCATGGGGTGTTACGCAGGAGAGTTTTGTACAGCGCACTCACAGCCTAAGCGGCTTTCGGTTCGCATTCGGTAGCCAACAGACTTCGTCTCACGCAGCAAAGAGAAAGTGGGAAGCATAGCAGAGTCAGGAGAGCAGTTGCGGTAGTGAGTAGCATGCAATTAGCAGCTCAGGACCGCTGAAAAGGATGAGCCATAGTCGGCAGCAGCAAAGTAGTTGTCGTTGCGTAAGAAGCGAGCTCCACAGTCTAGGACCTGCAGAGCTAAAGCTTCTGTTAGCCCTGTCATTGAGTCTTTTCAGGATTCACTCTCACAATACGAAATGCATCTCCCTCCATTCAAATGGCTAGAGACTGTTGCTATCTTCCCATGCCTTACTGACTGTTTGAGCCTTTGCACAAACGTATGAGCGTGCGGTTTAGGGCATTTAAAAAATGGGACCGCTCTTAAAGAGGTAAAAATGCGATTCCTTTCAGATTATCCCAATCTGAAGTAGCTGGCACCACTGACACATCCGTCTAACAGCAGTTCTATTGGATTGAGGTAGGAATTCTTCCTCTGGAAGATTTAGTTGTGATAGCCGAGCTACTGGGCTGTTAGAGGCGCAAAATGAACGCCACGGGCGAACTCTGGGCTCGAAGACGGCAGCAGACTCCATTGTACGAACTGTGCACACCCTTCAGGGCTAGAACGTGAAGCTCCACTCTTCTCATCCTGTCAACTGTTTAAACTATAGAGCCTTTGGTCTGAACCTTGCTTCTAATGCTTCATTATGATAACAAAAAACCTTTTTCATATCTGCTAGCCTTTTTCTATTAAATTGAGAACATTAGAAATGGGTGTTATATAGTGTTTATGCAGTATCAGTCCCAGCAAACTAGTGCGGAAACGGCATACAAACAAGAAGTACGGGTTTTCCAACCAAAACTGACGCTTAGCTAAATAAATATGAATTATATGAATAATCCTAGAAAACTTTAACTAAGCAATTTCTCAGAGAACTAAATCGCATGCTAGCAACTGTACATGCGCTGGAAAGTAGCCATGTCGTTGGCTAGTTATAGCATGGGTCCTATCAACTCGTATAAACACAAACGATATCCGTCATTCAGTCAATGGTGTGAGAAAGCTTCCTTATGGATTTGCCGTGATGGTTCACTAGGTAAAGCTGTTTGCTTTTCACGACCTCGGTGCCGAGGTCGTGGGTTCGAATCCTGTGGTGGGCGATCCTTCATTACCACTGCAAGCAGCGGTAGTGATAGCCGTAAGGGCTCTCCTGTCGCTATGCAAAAGAGGCTATTAAATCAGCTTATATTTTTTAAACGGCGGTCTACATGAAGAGGGTCGTGATGAATATCGATAGCTGATCTCAGCCTTTTGGGGGGGGTTTGGATCTGAAGACGCGAGGCCTCCAAACCGCCCGTCGAGCAGCGTGCGCTTAGTTTGGTCGCTGCTTCCCGGAGAATTCTGAGTTTCCAGCTGATATATTGCCGGTCTATGCCTCGCAAACACCAAAAACCTAGAGCCGACTTGTGCAGGAAGCGTTTCGCTGCGGCGAGATTCGCCTCCACAGCGATTCCAAAGCAGGCAGTCCGGAGTAGAAGTTGCCAGTTGCAAAAACACAGCCACGATACTTGCCAATTGCCGCTGCTACACCAATAACACTCTTCCGGTGTGTAGTAATTCACTAAAGTCCAATAGTGAGTAATTACAGCCAGTAATCATGCAAAGAAAAAAACTTGTGGACCACCTGGGATGCGACTAAAATATCTTATAATATACTTACTGATTTGAACGGTATCAACTAGGTGGGCGAAATGTATCACACTTCCCGGGCAATTGCTCAGGAATGTCAGTAACGGAGGCGCACCGATAATGCACTTATCTCAGGACGAAACAATTTCAATTCAAAATATTGCAGAGGATTCCTATTGCCATACATTTGGATGGATTGACCTTTTCAGCCCGGTAGCAGTTCCATAGAATTGCTGCCCGCAAAATATACTTAATACGTAGGGGCAGGCGGAGTACCCGAAACACTAATTAGTGCCAGAGATTAAAGATTTTCAGATACAGTTTAATCTACTGTTTATAATGTTTAGTGAAAGTCGGAATTTATGTCCACCGATGCTGAATTTTACGCGCTGATAAGCACGCAGTCTTCAGTGGTGAAATGTCTGTTACTACTGTCTCTGGCTGGCGACTAAGCGACATGCCCACCCCGCTCTGTTGTAGGTTTGTTGCATGCCTTTTCGCTAGATCTGATGAAATCAACCGTAGATGATAAAAATGCGCATGCAGCACTTTATATTGGCAAGAGTAAGGATGGATGTTGAACCATTGATCGAAGTTTTTCATCAAGTAACCTCGCTCTGTCTATCTCAAGCGCTTTCACAATGTTAGAATATATGCGACTCTTCCCAGGATCCAGCGTAGAGAGTGCTGGTATCGGTCTACGGCCCGACAGGTGTCGCATAGCAACAGTGTCGGTTTTGTTATCCCCACAAATGAATCCTTGCAAGTGCTTTCTTAATTGTGCGGCCAAATATAGCACAAAAAAGCAGTGCCGTTACTTTACTAAAATTAGGTCGTTAGTCTAGTTTGAGGCTGAATGAATGAGCTTTCCTTCAATACTAACCGGCTAGAGCCGCCTCGGGTGTCGCAAGTTCCACTGTGTTCCTAATGTTGTCTGACTAGAAACCCGACATAATAGCATCTCTGCTGCACTCGTTGCAGCTGGCTCGACCCCAACCACTCCTAAAGTGACGGTCAACGGTAGAGAATCTGGAAGTGTATACACCAATACCGTGCTGAACTTGCTCTGCGAAGTCAGCGGCACCCCAGTTATAAGCTACACGTGGAAGCGAATCAATGGACTTCCAGCCACGGCCATCATCAACGGAAGTAAACTCACGTAAGTATCGGATCTGCTACAAAGGCACTGAGACATTAAAATGCGGATAGAGTTCATGAGTACCGGTGAAGGAAAAGAAGCCAAATAAGAAAGATGTAATGAAGTTTGTGTAAATATCCAACTGCTAAGAACAGTCATGTTAGCTGATACATCAGTCAGCCCACTGTCGCGAACACAGTCACCGGGTGAAGGTAATGTGACCATTATTTCTTAAGCTCTCGCTTCATGAGGAATCATCACCACTCGTGGGTCACCTGGAATCGGGCTAATGATGTGTTCCGGGTCTTACGGGGGGGGGGGGGGGGGTTAAGGTGCTCCCTTTTGATGACACGGGTTAAAGGTCGAGTCCTGCAGTGTTCCATTCATTAAAAACCACAGCAACCGTTAGTGATGGCGTGAAGGCTCTTCTATGGATATATAAGTGAGGCTGGTTAATCTGATAACCTCAGTATATGACAGCAGTATGTCACGCGATAGCCTGCGTAGTAGCACACAAGACTGAAAGATGATTATTTGGCACATCAACCCGTATGTCCTTCTGCAGGTTTCCAAAATCAAAGTTCTTCAGCTCATTTAACACGGAAATTTCTGAAGATGAGACAGGTTTAAAGCACATGCTATTAATCTTTTACCATAGAGTCTTTGAAGCTAGGTACTTATGGACACGTAAATGTCTGCCACTTGTGTCCGCTGCCTGGAGCTGTACTTTCCTGCCTGATCAGAAAGTAATTGCAACTTCGTCAACCTTACTAATACGTACAATCGAGATGCATACAATCGTTTTGTTATTTTGACTAAACATATTTCATGGACAGGTGTTTTAGCCTGGGTAAGTGAATTAGGAACCTTCAGCAACAGCCCAGCAATAGCAAGGGAACATCAAGATGCTCACGTTCACTATTTTAAGCATCGTATCTAGCCGTCCGTCTCACCCTTTCAAGCACTGGTTGTGAGACGCGTTGATTGAGTTCATTAGCCCTTCAATAAAACAGTTTTCCGATCTTATCGTGTGCTTCTGGAATAAGTATTCAGTACTTAGTAAGCCGTAATATTATGATACCTAATTATTCAAGGCGTCATTGACCTAATTTCTTGGCAGACACCTGGCTAAAGTTGACCAACTTTCACGCCTTCCATAAGTGAGGCCACGCTTACAGGTATGTCTTTCATTTATACTTCAGAGTATGTCAAAACTTATGGTGGATAGGCCATGGCAGTCCGCCGTTCGTTTCTCTAAACCCGCCGTTTTCCAATTTCCTATAGTGAGTACCTCCGATAGCAAGTTAGCAACGATTGCTCTCCAGGTACCAAGTCTTTATTATGTGTCAGATTGTTGTCATTCCGCTTTGGTTCCGAGTTCAAGTGACCATATCTTTCTCATAGCAGGTGATTTTAGTGATCATATCCTGACCAAGCTAGCGCCGTTTCTGCTCACTTCCATAAATTGGCTGATAATTATTTTTACTCTCAATTTTTGTAAAACAGGTCGAACACTGGATAAGACATTCTCTCACAAATGTATGCAGTTAGGCACTATCGCCAAATTAAGCACAACTGACCACTTCCAAATTTTATTCAGTCTGCCATGTATGCCCCCATTAATATTCAAAATCATGTGCAAATTAGAAATAATAAAGGGACTTCTTATTGATGCTGTCGAATTAAAATAATTTCCTCACTATCGCTTCTCAATCCTCTGTTCACGGTGGGCGCAAACCCCCGACACTAGTCTGGCACGTCGTTAAAATCGCATTTGCCACGTTGCACACCTTATTGACAGTCAGTGGCTCCCCACGGTGTTGATTATCGATTTCAGGATATTGTTACGGAATTTATGTTCCTTAATTCTTTTTCTTCGCGTGCCCCTCTGAACGTTTTTTTGACATTTTAGGCAGCCTGGCGACCAAGCCTCGTACTTAAGTTCCTACTTTTCCATTCTAATAGACGATGCTGTTGTGCGACCACCACCATGTGCTCGGAATTTAGGTGCCGTCTTTGACAAGTACCTAGATTTTGAAACCTTTCTTAAGGAGACTGCTTTCACAACTAGCCATCACTTCGACCCCTGTCTAAGATAAGAAACTGTCTTCTAAGGTGGCTTGTAAAATTTGTCTAGCTTCTTAGTTCTATCTCGGCTAGATTATCGTAAAACTCTTTTGGCTGGGCTACCAAATGAAGTCATTGCCGGCAGCAGCTAGCTATGAGTATGGCTGCAAGGCTATTTAAAACATCCTCCGAGGTTTGATTACGCGTCTTCTTTTCGAAAGAGCTAGGATGGCTGCCGATTGAGCAAAGGATGCAGAGCAAAGTTCTTATGCTAACCCACAAGGCCCTCAAAGTTTACGTTCAGCTCCTTCATACCTAGCTGAACTGCCGCACCAGTTCCAGCCTCATCGTGCCCTCACGTCTGGTATGTACAATTTTGGCTGTTCCATCCCTCCACTTAAAGACCGTTGGCTACAGAAACCTTTAGCTTTGCAAAGGTCCGTGACGCTGGAACCTTCTTCTTCGGCGATTCTTGGGCAACGACAGCTACTCTCCTCCTGCCAACTGCGGCTGTTCTAATTTCCAGCCGTCCTGAGCTGCTACTTCCATGTTAATCGCTTCCGAAAAACTGCTCTCCTGACTTGGCTATGCTTCCCACTTTCTCTTTGTTGGGTGAGATAAAGTGTGTTGGCTACCGAATGCTTACCAAATGTCACTTAGGCTGTAAATGCGCTATACAAAGCTCTCCTGAGTAACACCCAACTAGTCTTTGTGGGTTTGCGGAGTTACAGACGGAGGTATATCTACTCATCAAAGCTGCCTGGCGTCTCCTTGACCACGATTGTACTTCGTGTGATTCCAGAACCTAGAACTTACTCAAGAATGACGTCACCCAATCAATGATTTAAAATAAAAAATGAAATAAAAAAATGAAGCTAGAACCATACCTGTGTCTAACAGCCTTTTTCCGATACTTCTAGAATGTATTTTGTTGAAATTTGTGATGAGAATTTGCATGCCACTTTATTTCCGAAAAAGTGCGTAAAAACAAACTTTTGGGTCACAAGCTTTTTGGGATACCACAAGATGTTGGATTACAACTGTTACTATTTTCTACCGAGAGTGCACGATAGCAGGGATGAGCAGAATGAACCAAATTGTATGTCTGCACTTGCACGGCCGAGTTTCTTTTATAGAATACCGTCAGTTCAAGTAAAAGATTCCGGATTGTATGTCTGCTCAGCTACAAATGACTACGGATCATCGTTTGGTTCTGTATTAATTGATGTGCAGGTCGGAGGTAATGGGACTCAATGAGACACTGCCTGTCTCGCGCATTTGTATTAGCGTGTACAATACCTGGTAAATCTAATCACTCTTTCTTGAAGTAACAGTGGCTGAATCATCCACGTTTATTAATGACAACAACAATAATAATAACAATGCACTTGATAAATTCCTCTCACAGAACTCATTCTCTCTCTAGGCGCTTTACATTTGCTGCAAAGGGCTCCGAGAGTTTCTCTTAGGATTGTTCCAGGCCTCAGCTTGCACGAGTCTGTAAAGTTTGCACCGACCAGCTGGTCATTCAACATTCCACACTGGTCACCTCCTTGCGGGCTCATCGCGGATAGTGTACTGACTCACCTGCACTCGTTCAAGGTAACTTCAAACCAACCTTGGTGACTGTGAAAAGCGGCAACAGTGACAGCGGAAGCATCAGCATCGGTGACACCTTCACCTTTCTCTGCGAGGCCAACGGAAGTCCGACCCCTAGCCTTACGTAGCGGAAAATCAAAGGCAATCAGGCGGTTACATTGCCAGGCAAGATCATCATCAATGGAAATAAACTCACGTAAGTAAGACTGTAGAAGCTCGTAATTAGAAACGGAGATGGAGAGAAAGGGAAGAGGAGGCAAATAAAGCTAATGTCACAGACACAGACCAGAATTGAGAGAGAGAGAATGAGAATGAGGTGAGGAACAGCTTCTATTCTATAGGACACACTGACTGCTCCATACAAGAAGAAACACATACCGGGCTCCAACCTCACATACTTTTGAGTATAAGTATGCATGTCCTTCATTGAGTAAGTAGGTTATATTCGATGACAATACGCCTGCGTCGTGCCTTTTGTGATACATATCTATCTATCTCTCTCTCTCTCTCTCTCTATAGATATATAAATATATATCTATATATCTATATCTATACATATATATATATATCCGAGTATAATGTAGTCGTGCTGTGATGGCACAACTTCTATGCGTATGATACAATTATCGGGGAGATGTGAGATAATTAATTAAATTGCACGACTAAAGACCACATGTAATTTCACAAATAAATTTAATTTTGAATTTTCTATTCATTGGTGGAACTGGTGAATAGTTGGCTTTTGATCGGAGCATTAGCTAAATACGCATATAAAGACTGGAAATTGTCTCTTCTAGAACACCTTAAATACTTTAATAGTAAAAATAATTATAATATAATTAATAGTTATTGCTTGTTTAGATAGGGATACCGCGTTTAAGTGGGTCCATGCATTTGTGACATGCCGTCTTGACTTCTGTAACTCACTGCTTGCTGGCCTACCGGCATGTGCAATCAGGCGGTTACAGCTGGTGCAAAACTCCGCAGTTGGGCTTGTCTGTCGTGAGCACCGCAGTTGCCACACCATTCCACTCCTCGCCGACTTGTAGTGGCTACCAGTCAAGCAACGGATCGACTTCAAGGTTTTGTCGCTCAATTTTAGATCACTTCATTCTTTGGCTCCAGCCTATCTCTCAGATCTACTCCCCCATCAGGCCAAGCATCGTACCACCCGCTTTTCGGAATCCAACAGTTTACCAATACCTCGTTCAAACCTCAAATCCGTTGGAGACCGTGCATTTAGTTCGTATGCTCCCAAAGCCTGGGACTCCCTTCCGACCTGCGTCAGAACATCCCCTGACCTGACCACATTTAAAAAGAATTTAAAAATACACCTATTTAGGACAGCATTTAGTGGGTCCCTGTGATTCTTCCTTCATGTGCTTATGCGTTCTGACACTGTGCATGCTGCCGCTAACCGCACTTGCATGGTGACCCTGTGCATGTCACCCCTAACCATGTTATTCATGTTTATCAAGCATGATATTTATTACTCACCGTTCAATCGTGGTTCTCTTTGCAGCAAATGTGAACCGCCAAGAAAGAGATTGAGTTCTCTGAGGGCGCTTAATCAAGTGCATTATTATTATTATTATAATAAATTTGATACAACGTCCTCAGAGAACTCAATCTCTTTCTAGGCGCTTCACATTTGCTGCAAGGAAAGCACGATTGAATGGTTAGTATCAGCCTTTTAAATAAGCAAAACGAATGACATGGTTATGGATGACCTATACAGGGTCAGCATGCAAGTATGGTTAGTGGAAGCATGCACAGTGTCAGCACGCATAAGCACACGAAGGAAGAGTCACAGGAAACCGGTAAATAATGTGATAACATTCAATATTAAGTCATATCAGCCAAGAAAAAAAAATTGCTTGTCGGTATTGCTATATGATTTTTCACACGTAAAAGCTTGAATCAAATGCACAGGGGAAGATAAGGAAACGGAGAGCCTGAAAGAGAGGAATATATACAGAAAGAATGAAAGACAAAGACACGGATCGACTCACACTAAGGAGTCGTAATGATACAGAATTGGAGAGATGGGTAAAGCTGATTGTTAGTAACAAGAACAAAGTGAGCCATCGTGCGATTCGTGGCGTCCTTAGCGAGGACATGCAACTGAGAAGAAATGGTTCCGGGTTCGTTATCAGTCCTCGATCGCCCTACGATAGCCTCAGCTGTAATGGAAGTAGTGCCCAAATCAGTTGTAGCTTGAAAAGTTGTGGTTCGTCATGGACGGTCTGTTGTCAGCATTGTCAGCTGAATTGGGGATCTCCTATAGGCATCATGCGGGTCATTGCCAACGACAGAAAATGCGACAGCCACTTTTCCGTGACTGCACTTGTCACTGTTTATAATCTGAACGTGACAGTTAACTGATTATTTCTCTCAAGAGTTATTGTAATGTGTGAAACGCATGCCTATCTACAATTCTACAAAAAGAAAAATGAATAACTGCATGGTACTAAGCGTAAATTCGGTAGCGCACTGAAAGCATAACGGGGTTCAAAATAATAAATTATAAATAGATAATAAATAATAATAAGGTATTTCAGTATGCATTCAGGTCAAAAGACTTAACCTCACGCAACGAAAATGAAGTGCGAAGCAAAGCTGAGTCAGGACGATAGTTGAGAAAATGAGTGGAGTTGGCCACTCAGTACGGCTGGATATGATGTGCCGCAAGCGACAGCAGGAGAGCAGATGTTGCATAAGAATTGCGGAAGTGAGTTAAAAAAACCAGGAGCTCCGGATCTGATAAAGCTTGGGCAGCCAACGGTCGTTAAACGGAGAAAAGAAGACACTAATTTATTGTCCCTAGATGACCTGAGGGTACGAACGGGGCTGAAACTGGTGCACCAGTTATGCTAGTGAGGGGTTTTTGCGAAGCCATTAAATCATGGAATATACTAGAATTGTATATCATTATAATCAACAGCCATGGTATTCTTTTTTAATCGTAAATGATTAAGGTGTTAAAGTATGGAGTTGTTTTGAAGTGTCGGCCTGTGGAGTTGTGACTCTACTCGAAAGCGTAGCCGCAATTGTCCTTTTAAGGGATTGCAGCTTGATACATCCAAACAGCTAAACAATCTATAGTTTAGTTGGAAAAGTTACTGTTTTGTAACTGATATATTAAACAAATTTGTCAAAAGCCTGAAAGGAGATTGCATAAAATTTATTTCCAGTTCAAATTCCATGGATTGCAGGTAACAGGTTCCGCTGGGCCGACTTCAGTAATTATTGCTAATTAGCATTGAGTGGGTGCGAAACCAAAATGCTTTGCACAATCCAATTTAATGCCGCTTAATTTGGCTCCGTGCTAAATTACTAGCCGCTAAGACGACGGCCGCAGGCTCGAGCTATTCCACTGAAGCTATTGCGCATGAAGCGAAGTTAAGTTTACTTAGAGCGCCATGCAAAAAAAATTTCCTTGGTTATCTCATACTGTATAATTGTATCATAGGCTCTTTCTTCTGCAGGATTCCGTCATTCCAAGCAGATGACGCCGGCTTATATTTGTGCACAGCGCAAAACCAGTACGGTTCCTTATCGAATGGAGGAAGCATTACTTTGTATACTGAAGGCAAGGCACGCGTGCGAGAGCAACAGTTTATTTAACCAGATGCCTAATGACTCACAATTAGCCTGACCTCACTATAGTCCTTCACTATTTCAGCAAAGATGGCACTATTTGGTCACAATTTTTCACGATTCGGTAACAATTCGCGAGGCGCCAAATTTGGTCAGAATTTCAGAGGAATGGCAAATACCGTAAGGAAACAGCGTGGTGGACGCCGATTCAAGCATGCATAGGCTTAATTGCACTATTCACCTGGCCATTTTAGTGAACGTGACGAAACAGCACTTTTTACAGTACATTAGTACCTGCTTTAAACGTTTGCTGCAAAATACTGAAGCGGCACATTTCGATGGCGCAGCGTAAACATGAATCAAATGGCATTGGATACATGTTCGGTGAGCCTTTATGGCGCACTAGGTAAGGCGGTTGCTTTTCAAGACCACGGTCCGAGGTTTTGGGATCGATTCCTGCGGTGGGTGATTCTTTATCGCCACTGCAAACGGTGGTGAAAGCCGTAAAGGCTGTTCTGTCGCTATAAAAAAGGGGCTGTTTAATTAGCTAGTATTTTTTTATTTTATGCACGGGTGCAAACAATCTGCCCAAAGAGAAATGTTCGTTGTCCGAGTAAGTGACACTTGGACGCTTGGCACTAGCTGTATTTTAAGAGCACATCTCTTGGAGCCTTGCTAATTCAGACTTCCATGGACGTTCTGATACCCAGCTAACCACATCCAGAATTAGTTTATCACTAAATCCTGGATCGAATCGAACCCTACCTTGAGTGAGGGGTGAGACTAAGATGCTTCTCACTAGAAATTCTTTTGACACACCCACCTCTTCAGGAACGGCCGCAGCAGTAATAATTATCGGCCCCCGTCAAGAGTGGACCTGTAAATTATTGTAGGCCACGATAATACAAATTATAATTATAATATAATATGCACTTGATAAAGCGCCCTCAAAAAACTCAAATATTCTTTCTTCAACGGCACTTTACGTTTGCTGCAAAGGCCGCACGATCGAATGGTTAGTGGCTGCATTCTCAATGACAACAAGCAGAACGCTCAGGATCAGCTTGCAAATATGGTTAGTGGCTGCATGCACAGTGTCGGCACTCATAAGCACATACAGAAAAAATCACATGGCTCACTAAATGCTATGATAAATGGATGCATTTTTTTTTTAATTTTTTAAATGCAGTCAAGTCAGAAGATGTCGTGACGCAAGTCGGAAGTGAGTTTCAGGCTTTGGAAGCATGCGAACTAAAGGCACGATCTCCAAAGTATTTGAGGTTCGTACAAGGTGTGGGTAAACTATTAGACTACGAAAAGCGGTTGGTACAACGCTTAGCCTAGTGGGGGAGTAGATCTGGTTGGTAGGTTGGTACCAAAATAATGAAGGGAATTAAAAGTGAGTCACCGAACCTTAAAGCCGATGGGTTGCTTGACTGGAAGCCATTACAGGTCGGTGAGAAGTGGTGTAATGTGGCAACTGCCGTGCTCACGACAGACAAGCCTGGCTGTAGAGTTTAGCACCAGCTCTAAGCGCCTGATTGCACAAGCCGGTAGACCAGCAAGCAATTAGTGACAGAAGTCAAGACGGGATATCACAGATGCATACACCAATTTAGATGTGGTATCGCTGTCTAAACCAGCCAAAATTTAAGCTATGCTATGTAGCTGAAAGTAGGCAGACTTTACTGTTGAGCTGAATTGATCATCTAATAAAAGGTCACTTCGAAACAGGACACATAGGTTTCGTGCAGGTTCAAAGTGGATATATAGGCAGAACCGATTTTGAGCAATAACCTTTCCAATTTACGAATTACACTTGGTTTTCCCATAATTAGTAAGTTTGTTTTATCATTCAATTTAAGAAAGTTTGCTGCCACCAAAGTGTGGATGTCATCAATGCATGCAGCAAGGGAGTTGAGAAAATTCTACGTGCTCGAGGGCTGGGTGAAATCAAGGCAAGGGTACAACTGATACGCCATCTGCATAGAAGTGACTGCCTAACTCTGTGCCTTTGAAATCACATTGACCAGTGGGAGAGTATAAACCTTGAAAAAACGCTACCACACACGATGCCCCGAGTTATCCCATAATCCAGAGTTCCTCGGATGATCTTGGTCCTATTCACATCAATTCTCTGGAGTTTACCACTGAGATAGGACCTGAACCATTGCAGTGCAGTGCTAGCGATACACAGGCCAAATAAGATGCGCTCGAGAAGGTCCCGGATGGGGATCGATTGTATCAAAAGCGCACTAAAGATCAAGCTAAGCAAGCAGAGAGACCCTACTTAAGTCTGCATTCCTAAGTAGTTCATTTATACAACATGCCGACTCTGTGGAGTGATTGGCTCCAAGGCTAGACTGGTACTTACTAGCAAGGCTTGAAATTTATTTCAATTTATCAGTTCAGCTGGCCGGCCGCGCCTCGTTTCAGTGTCTTTGATAGAACGGGTAGAAGCGAGACGGGGTAGAAGTTGCTTAAGTCGTCTGATTCTCGCGTTTTTTTCTTGAACAGTGGTCTGAATACAGCCTTTTTCAAAGGTGCTGGGATTTGATTTAAGGCCAATGACATATTTATGATGTTAGTCATGGTAGCATGGCAGCAGCAGATCTATGTGTCTTTGAAGCAGAACATTGGGATAGGGGTGTTGAGGGCTAGTTGTCTTGTTTGATCGGGATGCGAGGTTTAGATCAAGGTCATTAGTAACCTTGCGGAATGTAGACATTGAGGTGCTGCAAGGAACAGGGGAAAGCGATTCCAGGGGGATACATATCATAAAGACAGTGCTGGCTCAATGAGGGATTTAAGATATGTGCATGTGGTTTTAGGAAATGTCACCGGTCAAGGTCAGCTGACGGGTTAGAGAGTAACTGATTGCTGAAATGAGTGCAGGTATTTGTGCACGCATGCACAGATGTTATTGGATGCATGCGTGCATGTGATTGGATGTTTAATTGGCAGAGCCTGATGAGATAATGAAGGGTTGTTATTCTTTCATAACGATGCAGCTGGTAAAGATACAATTGCAGTTCAATTGGATCTTTCTGCCGTGGCTCATGCTAACAGCTTTAGTACGCCTGCAGGTGGAAGCGTAACAATCAACTGGTTGCCATTGAAGCTGGAGGTTGTAGCTAGCGGGGCGCTACTCAGCAACCGCGACGAAAACTCATTCCTGTCTGGCACGAATTTGGTGATCACCGGCCGCACCATCGGTGACTCAACGCTTACGTTGGAGTGGAGAAAGGATGGGCAGTTGCTACCCAGCATTGCTTCACCTGGCCAGGCTGTACCCAAGTGAGTTAACCTAAAACGTGGCTTGACGCAATGAAGCCCCTGCTAGTCGGAGAACAATTGCCTTCAAAGTGGTCCGGAATTTTAGTCGCCAAACCAACCTCGAAAAAATATCTGTCCTCGAAATAGGTAAACATATATAAGTTTTTTTTTACCATGTTCTATAACAAATTCAAATGACGCGGATGTAGGAAAGATAGTGAACATTCACTTGTTAAAGCCCTAAACCGCTAGGCCAGCATGCTTAAGTCCCGCCTTTTACCTGGAGTTTTGGTTTTAAGATGGTCACCCGATCCCGTGTAATCCATTTCCGACGTCAATACTGAGCTTTAATTCTTTCTTTGGCATATTAATATAGACTTGAGGAATAATCTGATATATTTTAGCTGTCGTTAGATGCTCAGGATTATCCTGTCAGGTTAAGCCCGTCGACAGCCAGTACAGAGCCAACACCGGAGCTTTGTAGTTTTGCTAACAAATCAGGCGTACGGTAGGGCTTAGCTCCAACACCAGCTATGGTCAACCATTTCCCTTGCCAATTCATCTGGCTGCCAACCATGTTTTTGATAGAACAATAACGAGTGTGCGTCGTGTTTCCCAGACAGGCTCTTCAGCTTGGAATTTGCTTTCGGCCATTGTTCAGCCAGTGTGCAGTTAATTCTACGTCAAACCAGCTCAGTCTAGGAGCATTTTTGCAAATTCAAACGCCTAAAAAGTGACAACCGGACGGCTAGAAAAAGAAACAGTAGTTCAACGAAGCCACGCTGGTGTGAATGAGCCTCCAGTAAAAACTAAGAAAGAGCGAATCAGGACATTTAAAATGCAACCGCTCTTTAAACGAAAGAGATGCGACTTACGTTACGATCTTGCCATTTTTTTGCAGCCTCAAGGCCATAACTGCAGCTTCCTCCGGCGTCTACACATGCCAAGCAGTTGTTGATGGATTCGGCCCAATTTTGCCTGGCCAGATCAGTGTTATCGTGCTAGGTAAGATCAGGTCATTACTGTGTGCTTACACGCATTAGCTACTGTCAGCAAGTTTGCTCTGCTTTGACCCTTCCGTTCCCATTCGCGGCACAGGATTCAACAGCAATCACTACTTTGGTTTTCGGGTAAGCAGCAGATAGATTCTTTCGTGTGGCACCGGAGGCTTGCGACTTCATTGGCTACGTTTGCAAATGATTTGATGATGCTCAAGGCTCGTCAATGTCTCACCGTATATTGATCGTCTTGAAATTGTTGATCAGTTTTATCGGAAGAAACACCGCGGGGCTGCATCCCCAAATCGTGTTTCCCAGACAGGCTCTTCAGCTTGTAATTTGCTTTCGACCATTGTTCAGCCAGTGTGCACTTAGTTCTACGTCAAACCAGCTCAGTCTAGGAGCATTTTTGCAAATTCAAACGCCTAAAAAGTGACAACCGGACGGCTAGAAAAAGAAACAGTAGTTCAACGAAGCCACGCTGGTGTGAATCCATTAAAATCTAAGAAAGAGCGAATCAGGACATTTAAAATGAAACCGCTCTTTAAGCGAAAGAGATGCGACTTCTCTCCGGAAATTCCAACCTAAAGAAGACTAGCACTGCTGCACAGGTCTAGCAGCAGTTCCGTAAAAATAAGGTAGGAATTCGCCCTCATTAGGATTGATAGTCGTCATGAGCTAATTGGCTTCAGGTGAGGAGCTAAATGAACGCTATGGACGAACGTTGGGCTCGAAGACAGCAGCATACTCCATTGTAAGATCAGTGCCCACCCTTCAGGGACAGAACCGTGGACCGTCAGCCTTCCCAGCCCGTACTTGTTAAACTTGCTGACTCTATAGTAAGGACCTTGATATTAATGCGGCATAAATACGATAAGGATTCACGTTCACATCCGCTACTGCTTTTCGAATTCATTAGCAACATTAAAAACAAGGATTTTATTGGTCTATAAGCTCGGGCACCTCACACTATTCCGGACACTGCGCTGAAACGAGAAGTACGGAATTCCCAGCCACAACTGGGCTCAAATAAATTTTGTGAGTACTCTTGTAAAACATTGTACATTTCATCAGTAGACTCTATCGCATACTATGAACTTTTACGTATGGTGGACAATAATGACGTCAACGATTAGTTATAACACGAACTAAATCAATCAACGTAAACACACAAACATAATGCACGGCAGCTGGTCACGGAGTCAAGATCCTACTTTAAACTGCCGTCGAAATACGGATGGTCTCGATATCCACCCAAAGCTGATAACAGCCTTTTAAGGGCGTGAGAACTGAAGTCGATTGATCTCGAAACCGTCAGTCGAGCCGAACGCAGAAGGCACGGTTGGCTCCATCTGGAGAATTCGGGGTTTCGTACTAGCTTGGAGTCGGTGGACACCTTGCGATTGTGAATCCGTCGAGCCGACTTGTGCAGGAAGCATTGGGTTGCAGCGAGGCTGACCTCATCCACAATTCTAAAGCAGGCAGGCTGAAACTGCGGCTACAAGGTGTGGACAGGCAACAAGGACACTAGCCGATGGCCGATGCCACATCAATGATGCTGTTCTGACAAGTAACAATGCACTGCAATTCAATAGTGAGTAATTTCAATTATTGATTATACATTAACTGGGATGCGACTTAACAGAATCATACCACACATCCACTGATTTTAGTGATAGCTGTATGATAGGAACTAGTGCATGTACTTCCTGTGCAATTACTCAGGAAAACGGTAACGAAGCTGTATTGCTGACGATTTTGACTTACGGTGACAGAATACCAATCGTAAGATTGCAGCAAATAGTTTTTGCCATACATTTCTATCGATCGAATCTTTAAGGCTTGGAAGCAGATTAATCAAAATGGTGCTATCAAAATAGAATACATCAGCACGATCAGAAGGAGTATCTGATTAACTAAGTCCATGTAAAAAATCGAAAATCTGCCGTCAATGTTTACTTTAAGCTTTACATTTAGGGTTTTTAAAGTTTGGTAAAAAGTCTGAATTAATGTAAAAAAAATTCCTATATTTGACGTGCTAAAATGCAGGCAGTATTTAGTGGTGAAATTTCTGTTGCCTCGATCTCCGGTTGACAGCTAAATGACCTACTGTAATCCTTCCCCGCTTTGCGGAAGGTCACCTTTTCTTCATATGTGATGAAATCAAATGCACGCGACGAAAATGCCCTGGCTGCAATCTACGTTGGCTAGGACCCAGAGCGTCTTCTGAAAAAATTATCGATGCATTTTCTTGCTCTGTCTATCTCGAACGCTTTCACAGTTGTACATACATACGAAATTTACTGAGACTTGTAATTAATGGCTTGGAGGTAGATGTCGCAGTAGATGAGCCAAACAAGAAGTGGAAGTGGCCATTGATTGATTAAAATAAAAACAAGAACAAATGCACTGCTTCTCTTTCATCCAAAGCCAATCAAACAGCCATTTTGCGGTAATGACGTAAAACATTAAGAAATTCATGTTCAATCTTTGAGAACGAAATCATTTTCTAGGCACGTTGCATGTACGTTAAAGGAAGACCGTATATTTTGTTAGTGATTGCATGTACAGTGTTGGCGTCGATAAGCAGGAGATTCATAAGATTCATTACGCGTTGCAGGGATTTTGATAATCCTGAGAGGTACAGGTGTGTTTTTTCCTTGTCTAAAAGTCAAGAGATTTTCGACGTCTGTTGGGAGTGAGTTACAGACTTTAGGAGAATAAGCAATAAAGGCACTGTTGCCAAAGAATATGAGATTGGTCAGAGACGCAGTTATGCAACTTGAGTTAGAAGAGTGGGTGGTATGATAGGTATTTGGGTTAAGGTGATTTAGGTGAGTATTCGGGATACATGGTAGCTGATGCAAGATAATGATAAAACCCAAATTTGACCGGCTAGAGAAGGGATATGCCTAGGTATTGGCAAGTTCCACTGTATTTCTAATGTCGTTTGACTAAAAGCTTGACTACACAGCATCTCTGCTGCACTCGCTGTAGCTGGATCGTCCCCAACCTCTCCTAAGGTCACGGTCAACGGTAAAGAGTCTGGAAGTGTTTACACCAATACCGTGCTGAACTTGCTCTGCGAAGCCAACGGCACCCCAGTTATAAGCTACACGTGGAAGCGAGTCAATGAATTGCCAGCCACGGCCATCATTAACGGCAATAAACTCACGTAAGTATCGGGTAGAGATCTGCTAAAGAGGCACTGAGACATTGAAATGTGGAGAGAGTTCATGAGTACCGGTGAAGGGAAAGAAGCCAAATAAGAAAGATGTAAGGAAGTTTGCGTAAATATCCAACTGCTAAGAACAGTCATATTAGTCACTACATCAGATGTGCACACTGCAGCAAACACAGCCGCTAAGTAAAGTTCATGTGAACGTCCTTTCTTAAGCCGTCGCTTCAAGAGGATTTGTCACCGATAATAGTAATAGTAATAATACGTTTGATATAGTGCCGTCAGAGTACTCAATCTCTTTCCAGGCACTTTACAATTGCTGCGAAGCAAGCACGATCGAATGCTGAGTGGTAGCATGCTCATCAAATAACAGGTTTAGGACTGATATGCTTAGGGTCAGCATGCAAGTAGATTGTCCAGAAGATAGACAAGATCAGGGAGTCCATCCGTGCGATGACATCATTCTTCCTAGGATGCTGTCCATCGATTCCTTGCAGCACCTCAATGTCTACATTCGAACAGGTTGCTAGTGACCTCGCCCTGAATTTCGTATCCCAATAAAAAAAGACAAGTCTTTCGGATCCTATTCCCACTGCCCTGCTACGTTGAAATTGATCTGCTGCTGACATGCCTGGCTAGCATCATTAATATGTCATTAGCCTCAGATTATGTCCTAGCGCCTTTCAAACAAGCTGTAGTCAGGCTACGACTCAAGAAAGCGACAATAGACCAAGAGAACTTGAACAAATTCCGCCCAGTCTCCCTTCCACCATTCCTAACAAAGACACTGGAACGAGTCGTGGCAGACCAGCTGAACTCAAGTATTGAAACTTCAAAACTTGCTAGTAAGTACCAGTCTAGCATTAGAGCTAATCGCTCCACAGAGTCAGCATTGCTTCGGGTGTATAACGACGTACTTAGGCATGCAGGAATGGGTAAAGTATCTCTGCTTGATTTGCTCAATCTTTCTACGGCTTTTAATACTATCGATCGCCAAGTCCTTCTTGAGCGCCGCCTCCCAACTTGCATGGGCATCACTAGCACTGCT
This sequence comes from Cristatella mucedo, assembly GCA_009760855.2. Taxonomy (NCBI): domain Eukaryota; kingdom Metazoa; phylum Bryozoa; class Phylactolaemata; family Cristatellidae; genus Cristatella; species Cristatella mucedo. Next base: position 451,674 of record WPIO01000131.1, read on the forward strand.
CTGGAATCGTTCAGGTCTTATCTAAGTGAGAGACTCCAGAGTATTGATATGAGTGGAAAAAGATCGTGCGAGGTGCCTCTGAAATATGGGGGTACCTCAAGGTTCCGTAATTGGTCCGGTTTTTTTCTGGGTTCATACTCTCCTTCTTGCCGATGTGATTGCCATGCACCATCTAGGCTTTCACTTTCATGCGGATGACACTCAACTGTAGCTTTCCTTTAATCCCTCCTAGCCCTCCAGCACGTCGAATTCTCTCAACTCCTTTGCTACATGCATTGATGACATCCACACATGGATGACAGCAAATTTTCTTAAATTGAATGATAATTAAACCAACTTACTAGTTACGGGTAAAACAAGTGTGATTCAGAAATGGAAAAGGCTGACGCTCAAAATAGGCTCTGCCAGCATATCCCCTGTTGAATCTGCACAAAATCTAGGTGTCATCTTTCAAAGTGACCTTTCGTTAAAATACCACACCAGCTCCGCAATCCAGTGAGCGTACTTTCAGTTACATAACGTTGCTAAAGTTCGGACTTGTTTAGACAGGGATACCACATCTAAGTGGTTAATGCATTTGTCACATCCCGTTTTCACTTCTATAACTCACGGCTTGCTGGTCTACTGGCCTGTGCAATCCGGCGCTTACAGCAGGTGCAGAACTCTACAGCTAGGATGTCTGTAGTGACCGCATCACACTACTTCTCGCCAACCTATACTGGCTACCAGTCAAGCAAAGGATCGGCTTCAAGGTGTTTTCACTCACCTTTAGGTTCCTCCACTTATTGGCCCCAGCCGACCTATCAGATCTACTGCCTTACCAGGCTACGTATCGTACCACCAGCTTTTCCGAATCTAACTTTTGACCTATGCTTCGTAAAAACCTCAAATCATTTGGAGACCGTGAATTAGTTCGTACGCTCCCAAAGCCTGGAACTCACTCCTGACTTGCGTCACAACACCCCCTGATTTGACCACATTAAAAAACACACTTATTTATGACAAAATTTAGTGAGTCCCTGTAACTACTAATTTATGTGCTTATGCGTTCTGACACTGTTGCGTGCTGCTATCAAACAAACTTGCATGCTGACCCTGTGCATGACACCCCTAATCATGTTATTCATGTTGCATATCAAGCATGATACCACTCATCATTAGATCGTGTTTCCATTGCAGCAAATGTAAAGCGCCTAGAAAGAGATTGAGTTCTCTTTGAGCGCTTAAACAAGTGTATTATTATAATTATTATTAAGTATGGTTAGTGGCAGCATGCATAAGCTCATAAAGGATGAATCACAGGGACCCACTAAATACTATGATAAAGAGTTGCGTTTTTAGTTCTTTTGTAAATGCGAAAAAGTCAGGAGATATCGTGACCAAGGTCGCAGTGAGTTCCAGGATTTTGGAGCATACGAACTAAAGTCAAGGTTTTTAAAGGATTCGAGGTTTGTACGAGCTACAGGTAAATACTTAGACTTCAAAAAGAGGGTGGTACGATGCATAGCCTCATGGTGGAGTAGATCTGATGGGTGGGTTGGAGCTAAAGAAGTAGTCGTGTGTCTCCTGGAATCGTGGTAGTGATATTTCCTGGTTATTAGTCAGGGTTAGATGCTCCCTCTTGATGACACTCCGGGAGTGTTTCATTCCTTAAAAACCGCTGTATGCCGCAGCGATATCTGTGAAGGCTTTTCTGCCGATATATAGGTGAAGCCACCTAATCTGCTTAGCTTAATGCATGACAGCAATATGTCATGGGGGTGCCTGCTTAGTAGCCCACAAGTCTGAAAGATGATGATTTAACAGCTTTACTTATGTACACCTAAATGCTTGCCACTTGTGCCAACCTCCCCTTGGGGCTGTTCTTTCCTGCATGATCAGAATGCAACTTTGCTGACCCTACTAATAGGTGCAATCGAAAATGCATATAATTATTTCGCTATTTCGACTAAATACACCTTCTTGAATGCCGCTGCTTTAGCCTGGGCATATAAGTTAAGAACCTTCAGCAGGAAACCCAGCCATTGCAGGTGAAAATTTAAGATGATCCCAATTACTATTTTAAGCATCGCATCTAGTCATCTTCTTGCCCTGTCAAGCACTACTCGTGAGTCTCTTTAACTTAGTTCATCAGTCCTTCGATATACCATTTTGCCAATCTTCTAGCCTGCCTCCGAATTAAGGATTCAATACTAGCTGATTAACTAGCCTCTTCTTCATAGCGACAGAAGAGTCTTTATGGTATTACCACTGCATGCAGTGGCGATAAAGGATCGCCCACTACCGGAATCAAATACACGGCATCCTGGACCGAGGTCGTGAAACGCAACCACCTAACCTAGTGTGCCACCACGGCTCACCAATACTTAATAAGCCCTAATAATATGAGACCTGATTATGGAAGACGTCATTTAAATAATTCCTTGGGAGGCACTTGGCTGAAGTTAACCAGTTTTCATGCCTTCCTTAAGTGAGGCCACGCTTACTGGTATGACTTTTGTTAAAACCCAGAAGTATATCAAACTCTATGGAGGATAAGCCACGACAGTTATATTCTCCGTTCGTTTCTCTCAACCCGCCGTTTTTCAATTTTACATAATGAGTACCTCCAATATCAAGTTAGCGATGATGGGAAACATGTGTTGCTCCGCCAGGTACCAAGTCCTTATTTTATATCAGATAGTCGTCATTCCACTTTGGTTCTGTGTTTAAGTGACTGCATCTTTTTGATACTGGCTGATTTAAGCACTCATTTCGTGGATCAAGCGGACTTGTCCTTCCGTAAGTTGGATGATAATTTACACCGATCTCGATACTCAAGTGCCTTGGCACTATTGTAAAAAAAGGTCGCACTCTTGATAATACGTTTTCACAGTAGTAATTAAGCACAAATGATTGCTTGCAGATTTATTTGGTCTGCCTTGTATGCTCCCATCAGTTTTAAAAACAATCTTGCGACATTCATGTAGGATATCAATTTAAAGGTATTGTTGCAGAGTTTATCTCCCTTAATCCCCTTGCTGCGGTGTGCCAGTCCAAACTTCCTAGCTGACTTGGCCTAACAAATAACTCTGGTAATCACGTTGCTACTCCTCAAAGGAATCTAGCGTTTACGCGACTGTATTTGTACTTTCCTTGATTTTGAAGTATTGAAGATACTCGCGAATGACGCTGAATAAACGATCGTCTAAAAATCAAGTACTAAAATAAATCTGGACACTTTATTTGCAACCGCGCAAAAAGTGCGAATAAAAAGCTTAGGGGTCAACGAGTTTTTTGCAGCACCACAGAAACAATTGTATTGCCATTTTATTACCAAGAGTGCACGGTAACAAGAATCAGCAGACTGAACCAAATTGTATCTGCGCTTTCACGGCCGAGTTTCCTTTATAGAATACCGTCAGTTCAAGTAAAGGATTCCGGATTGTATGTCTGCTCCGCGACAAGCGACTATGGATCATCGTTTGGTTCTGTATCAATTGATGTGCAGGTCGGAGGTAATGGGACTCAATGAGACACCGCCTGTCTTTCGTATTTGTATTAACATGTACACATTTCTGGTGAATCTAATCACTCTTTCTTGAAGTAATGGTGGCTGAATCGTCCAAGGTTTTTGGGGTCCCCGAGTTTCTCTTAGGATTTTTCCAGGACTCAGCTGGCACGGGGCTGTAAAGTTTTCACCGACCAGCTGCCCATTTAATATTTCACCTTGGTGACCTTCGAACTCATCGCGGATAGTGTACTGACTCACCTGCACTCGTTCAAGGTAACTTCAAACCAACCTTGGTGACTGTGAAAAGCGGCAACAGTGACAACGGAAGCATCAGCATCGGTGACACCTTCACCTTTCTCTGCGAGGCCAACGGAAGTCCGACCCCTAGCCTTACGTGGTGGAAAATCAAAGACAATCAGGCGGTTACATTGCCAGGCAAGATCATCATCTATGGAAATAAAATCACGTAAGTAAGACTGTAGAAGCTCGTCATAAGAAACGGAGATAGAGAGGAGGGAAGAGAAGGCAAAGAAAGATAATGAGATACTTTCAGAAACAGACCAGAAGGTTAAGAGAACGAAATGAGGAAGGACAAACTATGGGGCACAGACTGCGTCGTACTTGAAGAAATGCAAACCTGGTGGCAGCAGTGCGATTCACGTGATTCATATTGTACGTGTGTAACTGGCAAACATGATTTAGGGGTCGTTGTCAGACCGTGATCACCATGAAAAGCCTCAGGCGGTAACGGAGAGCCTAAACCAGTTACAGCTAAAGCAGTATTGGTTCGACATGGGTTGTCAGTTATCTGTATTGCTGAATAGTGGGTCTGCTACTGGCGTCGCATCTATCTTTGACTGCAGCAATTGCGAAAACCCATTTTCTCGTAACGACACTTTGCCCTGTTTAGGATTGGAATTTCATGACTAACTTTTAACTTACTTGCTCTCGTGTAGAAATTTAATGCATATAAAGTATCTCTACATCTAGCTCTACTAAGTGTCAAAGAATAAGTGTATGTTACTCATGAAGAGATATACAGGTCACTAAAAGCCTAATAAGCTTTCGTTATGCATTCGGTAGTAAAAAAGATTTAAGCTCACGCAACGACGGGAAAGTGCGAAGCATAGGTGAGTTAATTTGAGATACCGAGCAGCGTTTAGTTAGCAACTCAGTACGGTTGGAAATGATTTGCCAGAGATATGCTATCAAGGTCTGACTTTGATTTAATTTTCTAGCCCGTGGGGTGGCGGCTCTACTAAAAAAATCATTGTAATTTTCTCTTTCAAGGAATTGCAGCTTTAAAATTCCGAGCAGTCAAGAAAATCTTATTTTGGGTCGCGAATTTGGTGGCTGCTAGCTGCAGAACAAAGTTCTTAGGTGAAGGCTTTTAAATTAGATGAAAAACAAACTATTTGAAGTCTAAATTACGTAGGCTGGAGGTAAAAATTTAAGCTCATGCAATCTTAGCAATCCTTTGTTATACGCTCTGAGTGGGTGATGCGAAACCAACCATAGTTGATTGCCGAGCTGGTTTGGTCTAGCGGTTAAGGTGCTCGCCCCGACCAAGGTCTGACTGAGGTCGTGGGCTCGAGCCCCGAGGCACATGTGAAGCACCTGAATAGAGATGAAGTTCTCTTGGGGCGCTATATAAATGAGTTATATTAAATTATATTTATATTTAGTGGCACTATCCAGTTTAATATCGCCTAGGTTCGGTCCAGGGGTTAGTTGCCATCGAGAAGGTAGTGGTGGACTCAAGCCTTCCTGCATGAAATTCTTGGATAAAAAACTATTCTTAAGCATCTGCGTAAATAAAATATGTTTGTTATCTCCTTATGTTTATATGTGCTCTCTTTCGTAGAATTCCGTCATTCCAAGAAGAGGACGCCGGCTTGTACGTGTGCACAGCTCAAAACCAGTATGGTTTTCTGTCCAATGGAGGAAGCATTGCGGTGGCTACAGCAGGCAAGAGCAGACATCCGTGAGCCACATGTTTGAAAATTGGATGATTCATGTCCCACTATTAACCTAACACTTTTTAAGTTCTTAATTTGAACGCAAACAAAAAGTGCGCCATCCTAGGCTACAAACTCAGAGAACTGGTAAATAGTCTAGGGAAGCAGTGTGGCGAATGCCAATAGAAGCAGTGGGTTGGTTGCACTGCTTACTGAGTGTCCTAGTGAACCGGCCGTAGCCTCACTTTTTCTAGTGAAATTCTACATGGTTTCATTGTGTGCTGCTAAATACAGCCATGTTCGATGGCTAGGTGAAAACATGAATCACCTGGCAGCCTTGTAATGGCATGGCTGAAATGACGGGAATGGCTCGTCTGGTTGCCATTGCACACCACCGAGCGCGAAGAGCCAATCCGAAAAGAGAAGTTGTTGTCCGAGCAATTGGTACTCAGAAGATAGCAAGAGCCGAGTTTCGAAGGCACATCTATAGAGCGTTGCTAATTCAGACATCTGAATTTGTTTTCATACCAACCGGATCGAAAAGATTTTACAGCCAAATCCTGGATCAAGCTGGAGACTGGTCTGAGCGAGCAATGAGCCTAAAGTGCTTCTTAATTGGTGTTACTCAATTAACTTGGCCGATTTAGCAGATTATTTATGTGTGGCGTCTGAGAAGGGCTCAGAAGCTGTTACTACAGCTTGCAATTAATAAAAGCAGTACCACCAACTGTAGGATTCAAACCTACGAAATAGGGTTTGAAGAAAAAGCATATTGCAAACATTTTAGTGAAGCTTTAACCGATTTGAAAACGGGCACAACAGTTACACTTTTTCTGCCTAGTGAACGTGTAGAATTTCGTGCAACTTTTTAAATAGATTGCTTTGCTCGATAAGGATCGGAAGGCATGTGTTTTTAATGTGTGCCACAAGTAGAACTATGCTTTTTTGTAAGGTGGGAACTGTTTGCTTAAACGAGGAGTGCGTGTTCTTACAAGCACTCAGGGATGTCATCGGATGCAGGCTGATGAACATCAGCTGTTCGATTTAAAAAGCTCGATTGGTTAATAATCAATTTTGAAAAAAAATTATCTTAATTGCTCCTACTGATTTTTATTAGAGCATGGCCCCAGTTGCTTGTGCTGACAGCTTTAATGCGCCTACAGGTGGAAGCTTAACAATCAACTGGTTACCATTAATGCTGGAGATCGTAGCAAGCGGGGAGCGACCCATCAACGGAGATGAAAACTCATTCATACCTGGCACCGATTTGGCGATCACCGGCCGCGCCATCGGCGACTCAAACCTTAAGCTGGAGTGGAGAAAGAATGGGCAGCTGCTACTCAGCATTGCTTCGCCTAGCAAGGCTGTACTCAAGTGAGTTGAGATAACATGTGACTTGCGGCTGCTTACCGTTTTCTGGTCTTAAAGCACAGGTCTTGAAAAATACAATTCATTTGTATAGCACCATAAAAGAACTCTGTATTGATTCAGGCACTTCAAATATGCCATCAGGCTCGAGCCCACGATCTCGGCCAGAACTTGGTTGAGGTGAACCCCTTAACCACTAGGCCAAACAAGAGCTGTATGGAATGTATATGGCCCAACTTACGAAGAAAACTTGTCATTGAAATTGGACCTCGAAATAGCGTAGTGAATAATAGGGGTTTTGCCCTTTTATAATGCCTGCCTTCAAAAGATAGTTTTAGGTTAGATTAAAAAACGCCCCAGACGGTATGTTAAAACTGTTAGGTGTGTAAGCAGCAAGTTCTACTTTTTACCCAAAGTTCTAGGTTAACATTGATCCTTTTATATCATGTAGTGTAATCTCAAAAGTCCGTGCTGTTTATCAGTCTAGTCTTGGCCAAAGTCAAATGAACGTAAGAATATAATCTGATCTATTTAAGCGCTCTTTACATGCACGCGATCGTCTCATTACGTTTAGCTCCGTCCACAGCAAGCACGAAGCCAATGTTCGAACGATGACGTTTTCTTGACTGGCAAGTCATATTGATGTGATAAATTCATTACAAAGTAACTATGGCCTACAATTACATTTTCCGATTCTTCTGAGAGCTAATAATTCCCGTGGAAATTTGAGTGACGGCCGATCGCATGCTATGAGCTTATTGGTATTTTGCAGCCTTAAGGCCATCACGATAGCTTCCTCCGGCGTCTACGTATGCCAAGCAGTTGTTGAAGGATTCGGCCCAATTTTGTCAGGCCAGATCAGCATTATTGTGCTCGGTAAGATCGCGTCGTTGGTGAGCTTTTTTTGCTGCACCTATGTTTTGCTAGTTTGCTCACGGCTGAAGTCGTCATGAACTTGAGTCGCGAATAATGTCTTAGTGACAACGACCTAGGATTTTTGGAGGCGGCAGATAATGCCCATTCGAGGCACGAGTTGTAGCAACTCGTAATTAGTGATGTTTTCAAATGATGTGTTTCTCCTTAAGACTGTGTAGTGTGCTTGCAATTCACTGATGGTTCAGAATTTGGTGATGAGCTTTATCTGAAGAAATATGAAGCACTGCCTTCCTAAATATAACGAATTATTTAAAGCCGTTCAAGCACCTTTGAGGAAACTTAAGTATACGCCGGCACCCATTATCAGGCACTCCATCTGAGAAGAATATTTTTCTCTCAGAAGGAATTCCCTCAAGAAAAGGGTTGTTTCAGCTAAATCCGACTTTTCTGTTTATTTCAGGCAACTTGATCGCCATGGGTCTTTCAATTAAAGCACACTCTGATAATTTGTCTCTCTATCTGATTAAACGATCAATCAATAGGGCATTCAAAGTATGATTTTAACTCTGCTTAAAGTATTGGATACAGTCACCTTTAGTGGTCGCTTATAAAGCTGCCGACACATAATTATTTGTTCTATTGAAAGCCGAAAGCCCGAGATTTACACCATCCCAACGAAGCTTTTATTTAACTAAAATAACCAAATGATATTATAATGATACTGTCTTATTACTGCACGCAAAGAAAACTTAATATATTATCCTTTCTATTTTATAAATAACTGCTAGATAATAATTAGCTATAACATATTTAACGAAGGAAACGTATTCTAGTTAGGTGCCCATGCAAAAGCGCCTATCAATTACACTGAGACAAGCGTTGCATGGATAGGCTCTTAGAAAACTCGCGCCAATTTTTTTGTGGATAAATGAAAGTTATAAACCTTTACTAAATCATTTACAGGCAAACGCAGCCCTCTGCGTAAAGCGTATTTCTACAGTGAAGCTTATCAACATCGCTCTGATTCACGAAGTGCACAGTTGTATGCTAAACAGCTTGACTAAAAGACATTGCACTAGCACTGAGCAAATGTCATGTGGAACAGGTATTTTTCAGAATCTTTTTTAATCTCTTCAAATAATTTAACAACACAATTTTAATCAGAAGTAATTACTAGGCTTAGAGATGGTGCAGTAACTGAAGAATTGGTCTTCGGGTACTTGAAAGTATTTTGGGGAACATGGAGTCGACAGGTGGCACACGGCAGGTCGAACCGTGAAAACCAGGCAGTGAAAGGAACTCAGGCACGTAGGCCTGAGAGATAAGGGACATGAAAAGTAAATGGACGGTATTACCTACAATTCCGTTACTGGATCTTACAAATTGACACGTAATTTTTTGAAAATAGTTTGTCGGCTCTTCTTACAGTTAACCATCTATAGATCTCTGGGAATTATTTTAGACCCAGAGAATTCAGTGTGATGGAAGCCTTTATAGGATTGAGGTTGAGCATACATTACTTCCTGGCATACTATGATGGCTAAACGCAAACTAAATGCATTGTTCTTCAAAATTCCTATTCAAATCAGTCAAAATGCCAAATCTCTAGATCAACGCAGAAAGTCGGATCTTCTTTCAAAACCGGCAATTAGAACTCAACGTTTTCGAAGAACGGACATATTCTATCTTCTTGTTAAGTACCGAGAAAGTTAGCTCCTGTCACCCAGTGTCGGTGGAAGTAAGGCTGACACAACACGGTACGCCGATCAAGCTCCTACTGATTTCAAGAACACGTGATCCAGCATAGAGCGTACTGGCATTGGCCTACCGAGGGTTTGTCATCTGGCAGGCCTCGGCCCGAAACGCGTCCCGTGGCTACTGTATCGGATTTTTATCCCCACAAATGAATCCTTCCAGATGCTTTCTTAATTGTGCGGCCGAACCTATCAGAATGAATTTGTGCTCTCCTTTAATGATAAATGATATTAGGTCGTTAGATCTTGTTTGAGGCTAAATTAATGAGCTTTACTTCCATAGTACGCGAGTGGAGAAGGGATATGCCTAGATTTTGGCAAGTCCAGCCGTGTTCTCTAATGTCGTTGGACTAAATGCCCGACTTACAGCACCTCTGTCCTATTTGTTGCAGCTGGCTCGACTCCAATCTCTCCTAAGGTGACGGTCAACGGTAGAGAATCTGGAAGTGTTTACACCAATACCGTGCTGAACTTGCTTTGCGAGGCCGATGGCAGCCCAGTTATAAGCTACACGTGGAAGCGAATCAATGGACTGCCAGCCACGGCCATCATTAGCGGCAATAAACTCACGCAAGTATTGGCCAGAGATCTGTATGCAGAGGCTGAAACGAGGAGAAAGAGGAGAGAAAAATACTATTCACAGAGGAAGAAGACTAGATTAACCTGAGATATAGGCCGAAAAAGATCTAGTAATAGCCGGGGATATCAGCGATAAAAATAAGAGAGAGAGAGAGAGAGAGAGAGAGAGAGAGAGAGAGAGAGAGAGAGAGAAAGAGAGGATCGAGAATCGCTGAGGTATTAACATACTGAGAGCATACAAATAAGGACAGAGTGAAAGAAGCCTATTGATATTGAAATGATAAGATACATATAAATATCAAACTGCTAAGAAAAGTCACTATAGCGGCTACATCAGCCGTGCTCGCTGTAGTGGACACAGCCACCAAGTGGAGCTAATCTGGTCGTCACTGATAAGGCTGGCTTCGTAAGGATGCCTCGACACTCCTGTGTCTCCAAGCATCGTGCTCATGACTACGGCCTCAGTCTTAGCCGAGCGTATGGTTTTCCCTCTTGACTCTATGGGTCAAAAGCTCGCGTCCGGAGGCATTCGAATCATTATTGACTGATGCGAGTGGTAGTGATATATATATGGCTCTTCTGCTAATATATCAGTGAGGCGGGTTAATTTTCTGACCATCATAGGTGGCGGCAATATGTCGCTGGGCGGCCTGCAAATTGACACGCAAGATCGAAAAAGTGATTTCCGCTCTTTTAATGCCGAGATTAAAGTCAAGAGCTGTTCAAAGCACATACTATTTTCTTCAATTACAGCGCGTTTGAAACGTCATGCTTTCGGAAACCTGAGTGCCTGCCACTTTTGCCTGCCGCCAGGTTAGGCTATACTTTCCTGGCCGATAAAGTCGTCACTGCAACTTCACTGACCTAAGTAACAACTATAATCGAACGTGCCTACAACTATTTTGCCGTTTTGGTTAAATATCTTGGATGCGGCTGCTTTAGGCTGGCACGTGCATTATGAACCTTCAGCAGGCAGCCAAGCCATAGCAAGGGAGCGTTAAAATGCTCGTGTTAAGTATCGTTAGAAATATATCAAGCCGTCGACCTCACTCTTTCAAGCACAGCCTGTGAGTCGCTTTAACTTAGTTCGGCAGTCCTTGAGTAAACCAGTTGGCCAATCATATATTTTCCCTCTGGAATAGGTATTCAATGCACAGTAAGCCATAATATTGTGAGAATTAATTGTTGGAGGCGTCATTGCCCTAATTAGTTGGCAGATATCTTACTGCAGTAGTCCAAATTTCCAGTCTTCCTTAGGTGGGCTCATGCTTACAAGTATGTCTTCCATTCATACCCTGGGATACATAAGAAATGGTGGAGCATACGTCATTGCAGCGTTATCTCCTGGTAATTCCTCCAAATTCGTCGTTTTCTAATTTTCAATAGTGAGTGCCTCCAACAGCAAGTTAGCGATGATTGCAAACATGTATTTCTTCCAAGGTACCAAGTCACGATTTTTTATTCGATTTCTTCATTGCATTTTGGTTCCTTTTTAAGCGTGAGCTTGAATTTCTCATACGTGGTGATTGTGCTATTCATGTTGCTGAAAAAGATGATGCTGGGTGCGCTAACTTCCGGAAATTAGCTGATCATTTTTTTTTATCTAGAAGCTCAATTGCCTAGCCTTTTGTAAACAAGGTCGCACACTTAATGATACATTCTCCCACAAATGTATGCAGTTAGGTTAAACCGCTAGATTAAGCACAACTGATCGCTTGCGGATTTTATTTAGTCTGCCATGTATGCCCCATCATTACCAAAAATCACCCGCAAATAAGAAATCCCAGAGATTTCTTATTGATGATGTCGAACCTAAATAATTTACTCACTATTACTTCTAAATTATCCGTTCATAGTGGGTGCAAAGCTCTGTCGCTAGTCTGGCCTGTCGCGAAAATCACATTTGCCATGCTGAACACTTTCTTATTGACCACCACTGGCTCCTCCATCATGTACCGAATTAAGGGTACTGTTACTCAATTTATGTTCTCTTGCTCAGGCGTGCCTCTCTGAACCCCCCACCCGCCAGGCTTGGTATCCTAGCAACCAATCCTCGTACTCAATTTTCTACTCTTCAAAGCAAGACAGCGTCTTCCTGACCATGATTGCACGTGCTTTGATTCCAAGGCCTAGACCTTAGTCACGCAGGACGTAATACAATTGATTATGTAAAATCAAAACGGACTTTCCAAAATTAAGCTACAAGCACACCTGTTTCTTACAGCCATTTCTTGCGAATCGTAGATTGTTCTTTGATGTTACTTGTGTTTAATGATAATTTGACTGGCACTTTGCCTGCAGCAATTTGAACGGCCACTAGAAACAACCTTTTGGGTCAAAGCAGTGTTTTGACGCAGCACGAAATGTTAAAATATTATTGTTATTATTTTTAAGTAGAGTCATGGATAAAAATATTCATCAGAATCAATCAAATTGTGTCTGCTTGCACGGCCGAGTCTTTTTTTTATATAGAATACCGTCAGTACAATTGCAAGATTCCGGTTTGTATGTCTGCTCAGCTACAAACGACTATGGATCCTCAGTCGGTTCTGTAAGAATTGATGTGCTCGTCGGAGGTAATTGGACTTAATAATGGCCGTGGCTCTTAATATGGCCCTGGTTCTGATATGGCCCACTTAATTGCCCTGGTTATTTTGCTGTATTATCGTAACTTGCACAAATACACGGCTAATCTAAATACTTTTTATTTAAGTACCCGTGGCCGAATCAATCATTTCTCATGGGCTCATGGAGATTCTTCGAGGATTTTCCTAGGCCCCAGCTTGTACCGACCTGTATAGTTTACAGCGTCCAGTTCTGACTCACCTGCACTCATTCAAGGTAACGTCAAACCAACTTTTGTGACTGTGAAAAGCGTCAACAGCGAAGACATCGACCTCGGTGATACCTTCACTTTCCTCTGCGAGGCCAACGGCAGTCCAGCTCCAAGCTTCGCGTGGCGGAAAATCAAAGGAAACAAAGTGGTTCCATTGCCAGGCAAGAGCATCATCAATGGCGATAAACTCACGTAAGTAAAACGGTTGCTGCACGTAATAGGAGATAGAGGTAAGGAGGATGGAAGGAGGAGGGAAAGAAAAAGTATCGTCAGACACAGAACAGAATTTAGAGGGAATGAAATGTCGACGGATTCAAACTACGAGACACTGACTCTGTCGTACAAAAAGATAATATACTGGGTTCCAATCTCACCTACTTTTTCATATGAGTATGCCGGTCATTGAGTATGTAGATTTAATTTGATGACATCACGCTTACCCTGTGTTCTTTGTGATATATATATATATATATATATATATATATCGTTTGTATATGCAGTAGTAGCACTGTGAGGACAAAGCCACTATACGTAAGAGAAATATCAGGGTGGTGTGAGATAATTTACTAATTTGCACGAATAAAGGCAAAATGTACCTACGTAGCTGATATTTAAATTAGAATTGTGCTTTTACTACACGAACTAATGAAGAGTAGGTTTTTGATAAGATAGTTATTATGTACGAAAAAATGCATGCATGAAAAATGGAAACTGTCTCCCACTAGAACAATGGTAATGCATTAATTTTAAACGCTCAACAAGAAGCAATCTTGACAATGAAAGGCATTTGTTATGCGGTATATTTCCATGGTGTTTTACACGTAGGCGCTAGCATGCAAATGCAAAGAAGGAGATACGAAAACTGAGAAACTGATAGAAAGAAAGACGTACAAATAGACAATGAGACAAGGTGTTTCTCGACTGAAATTAAGGAGAGATAACGGTTAAGGTTTGAAGGGACAGAGAAAGCCAATTGTTAGCAACAAGAAAAAAGAAATCTATAGTGGGTCCATAGCGACTTCATGCAACGGATAAAAAATGATTCAGGAGTCGTTACCAATCCTTGGTTGCCATACGCCTCGGCCATTTTGATCAGTGCATTAGTTAATTATATATATATATATATATATATATATATATATATATATATATATATATATATATATATATATATATATATATATATATATATATATATATATATATATATGTATATATATATATATATATATAATTAAAATAGAATATATAATAAAAAACGGGAAATTGCCTTACGCTAGAAAACCATCAATACATTCATTACATCATTCAATAAAAAGTTATCTTGACGATGTAGAATTGTTTGACTGCTTTTCTCCTTGATTTTTACACCAAGACGCTAGCATACGAAACTCACAGAGGGAGGAGCGAAAACGGATAGACTGAAAGGAAGAGAGGTATGCAAAAAAAGGGAGACAAGGACGCCACTCTACCAAAATTTCGGAGAAATACTCGAAGAGGATTGGAGAGATGGAAAGTTTATTTGTTAATTAAGCAAAAGTGATTAACTGTGAGAATCATGACGTCCGTAGCGACCTCATTCATCCGATGAAAATCATTCGCTTGTCGTCAGTAGTCCTTGATCGCCCTACGCCTTAGCCGTACCGGAGTGCCTAAAGCAGTAGTAACTAAATTGTAGTGGTTCGCCATGGGTGGTCAGTTACATGCATAGCTAAATTGCGGGTCTCCTATTGGAATCCCGCCGGAATCCCGCCCACAGCAACTGCAAAAGCAACTTTGAGCGTGACGGCACTTGGCACTGTCTAGAATCTGAATGTGACAGTTAACTGACTTTTTCTCTCACGTGATAATGATATGTATGTAACGTCTCTCCGTCCGTACCTCCAAAAAGTGACAGAAACCTAGTTGGTGTCGCCTAGGAGAAAATGTCTAGTTCACTCACAGCCTAATCGGCTTTCCGCATACATTCGTTAGTCAGAAGGCTTAACCTGACGCAAGGAAGAGAAACTTCGAAGCATAGCTGACTCAGGAGGGCAGTAGAGGTATTGTATGCAGTAGCGTTGAGTTAGCAGCTAATTACGGCTGGAAATGATGTCCCACAGTAGGCCACAGGAGAACACACAGCGTTGCATAAAAATTGCGGAAGTGAGTTTAACCATGAAGAACTTCCGATCAAGAGCTTAACTTATCAAAAAGCTTCTGCTTCCAACTGTCGCTAATCGAAGGAAAGCCCCTAATTTATTGTCCGCATGAATGAGCTGAAGGCGCGAACGGGCTGAAACTGCTGTATCAGTTGAGCTGGTGTGGGCAGTTCGTGCGTATTTGCGAATCCCTAATCGGTAGATTTACTAGAATCACTCGTCCTCCAACGGTATGGCTGTTGACTATTTTGTTACCGATTAGGAGGTTTAATGGCGGTTTAAAGAGCCGGCCTGAGTATTTGCTCTCTACTTAAAAGCGTAGCCGTCAATTTTCGTTACAAATGCCGTTCGCCGTTTGGTAATTCCAAGCAGTCAGCAACTTCCTATTTTCCATGAAGCCTTACTGCCTTCCAGCTGCTACATTAAATTTTTTCGGGAAGATCTTTTGAAGTAGATGGTGAATAGTTTTTTTCAAGTCAAAATTACGTGGATTGCAGGTAACGGGTTCAGCTCGGCCGACCTTGGTAGTGGATTTTCCTTTGCATTCAGTCAGTGCAACAAAGCCGTACCGCTGCGGACAAGCCTATTTATTGCTGCACTATTAATTTGACCCCGGGCTGCATTAAAAGACGTTACTATACCAAGGCGGCGCGCTCGAGCTCTTCAACTGAAAGCGCGGGAGGAGAGAAGTTAACTTTACATAGGGCGCTATGAAAAAAACTTCTTTTGTTATCTCCTCCTGTTAATTGGCTCTCTCTTCTACAGGATTCCGTCATTCCAAGCAGATGACGCCGGCCTATATTTGTGCAAAGCTAAAAACCAGTACGGTTCGGTATCGAATGGAGCAAGCATTTCGGTTTCTTTTAAAGGCAAGTGTACGCATGCACAAGCGATGTATCTGTAATCGGATGTTGATAATGATTCATATTACCCTGAGGCTGTACAGTTTTCTCTACTTGAGCGAAGATGGCACGAGCGCCAGATTCTGTCGCAATTTTAGGGGAATGATAAATGGTCTGGAAAAACAGTATTGTTGACGCCAATACACGCCTGCATAGGCGTAGCTGCACTGCTTACTGGCCTTCCTTGTGAGCCTGATGCTTCATCATCTCTTTTTGCACTATATTAGTACCTGCTTTAAGTGTGTACTGCTAAATACTCAAGCAGCATATTATGATGGCACAGTGTTAGCATTAATGAACTGGCATTGGATGCGTGTGCACGAGTACGCAAAATCAGTCGGAAACGAAACGATCGTTGTCCGAGTAAGTGACACTTTGACGCACTGCAAGAACTAGCCGTCTTTTGAGAGCATAACTTTGGAGCATTGCTAATTTAGACTTCTACGCTTGCTCTTGTGCCCACATACATACATCAAGAATCACTTTACGGCTAAAGCCTGAATCGAATCAAAGACTTTGTTGAGCGAGGGACGAGGGACTGAAATGGTTCTCACTAGAGCTTCTTTGGCTAATCTTGCCTTTCCAAGATCGGGCACCGTAGTCATACATTTTGACCCTCCAAAGTGGCCATGATCAGTAATATGGGCCATCGTACAGATATGGCTTGGGTCCATGAGGATTTTAAGGCGTGCGCATTTGCTTTTAGAGTATATGCCGGTCAAGGTCGGCTTACTAGTAAGGTGGTAACTGAATTTTTTGAGCGAACTGCAAGTGTTTGTACAAGCACACCGAATCTATTGGATTCATGCTGTGCACGTAAGCTGTTTGCATGACAGAGATTGGTGGGTTATTAATCTGTCGCGATGATATTACAATGGTGGCTGGTTGAGATGAAAATAAAGTTTAATTGAACCCGTCTACAGTGGCTCCTGCTAACATCTTTAATACACCTGCAGGTGGAAGCGTAACAATCAACTGGTCACCATTGAAGCTGGAGATCGCAGCAAGCGGGGAGCAACCCAGCAACGGCGAGGAAAACTCATTCCTACCTGGTACCAATTTGGCGATCACCGGCCGTGCCGTAGGTGACTCAAACCTTAAGCTGGAGTGGAGAAAGGATGGGCAGCTGCTGCCCAGCATTGCTTCGCCTAGCCAGGCTGTAATCAAGTGAGTTGAGATAACATGTGACTTGACACTATCGAGCCTCTGCTGGTAGGAAACATGTCCCTAAAGTTGTCCAGAGATGCTAGTGTCTATGCTAACCCAAAAGAAATATCTGTCTATGTTAATAAACACTAGGAGTATTATTACAATTTTTAAACCAAATGCAAACGGAAAGAAGATGTAGAAAATGTATAAAAATTACCCTGCTAATGCCTTAAACGATCAGGCATGCATGCTCCAGTCACTTTTTACCGAAAGTTTAGGTAACACGAGGATCATGGAATCTCACGTAATCTATTATCTCACGTCAATACCGTTCTTTAGTACTTTTTTGGCTCATTCGAATAGACTTGAATATTAATCTGATATATTTTAGCTGCCGCTAGATACTCAGGATCATTCCGTCAGATTAAGCCAGTCGATAGCTAGTTGCCAGGCAGGACAGCCCACAGTCAGCCCATGAAGCCAACGTCGGAGCTTTGCAGTTTTCTAAACAAACCAAGCGTGTTGTACTACTTAGCTCCTAGCCAAACTATTGTCAACCCCATTTTAGTGGCCAGTTCATCTGACTGCTGAAGTTTCTGCTGAAGGGTCTGTGACGACCAATAGCATTGTTATGAGCTTTGTGACACTTTGCAGCCTCAAGGTCATAACTGCAGCTTCCTCCGGCGTCTATACATGTCAAGCAATTGTTGACGGACTGGGCCCTATTTTGTCAGACCAGATCAGTATTACAGTGCTCGGTAAGATCGCGTAATTGCCGTGAACTTGCAGGCATACCTAGTCCCTGCTTTGATTCTTACATTCTCATTCACGGCATTGGATTTTCCCGTGATCGCAATCTTGGTTTTAGGCAGGTTTCAGATACAGTTGTTTTGTCTGGCATTGGCAGGCTCAAGCCTTAATAGGTTAGGTTTGCAAATCATATGACTATATTCTAGGCTTTTCAGTGTGCTCACAATGTACGGATTGTCTTCAAAGCGTTGATACGTTTTATCGCAAGAAAAACCGTCCAGCCGCCTCCCGAAATCTAGTTATCCAGACAGGCTCTTCGGCGTTACTTGGTGTTTGCTATAAGCCATTGTTCTGGCATTGTGCACTCAGTTTCGCGCCGAGCGAGCTCAGTCTAGGAGCCTTTATCAGATTAACACGCCTAAAAAGTAACATTCGGACGGCTTGAAACAGTAGTTTAATGAAGCTGTGCCGCTGGTCTTACTAGTCTCCATTAAAAAGTAAGGGTGAGCAATTAAGCGCATTTAAAAGGCCACCACTCTTTAAAAGAAAAAGATACGACTTCTCTCCGGAAATTATTACCTAAAGAAGCGTACTGCTAGTGCACAGGTCTAGCAGCAATTATGCAGGACTAATTAAGGTAAGTATTTGCCCTCTGGAATATTGATAGTCACGATAGCTGAGCCTCTGAGCTGCAGGTGAAGCTAAATGAACGCTAATGGCGAACGCTGAGCTAGAAGACGGACCCGGACTCCATTGTATGAACTATGCCTAGCCTTCAGGGCCAAAACCGTGAAGCTTCACCATTCCCATCCCGTCACCTGTTTAATCAATCTGTGTTCATCAACCTTGTTTGTTCCCATCCCGTCCCTTTTAATCTTGTTTAGCCTATGGTGGGTACCTTGGTACTAATGCTGCATGAATATAGTAAGAGTTCCTATTACATCCGCTTGTGCTTTTTGAATTCATCGGCGACATTAAAAACAAGAATTTTTATCAGCTTAAAAAGCAGACTCAGTCACCCCAAATTAGTGAGGACGCTGCACCCAAGTGAGAAATACGGGGTTCCCACGAACAACTGGGATTACATGAACTGCGTAAGTATTCGGTCGATCCGACTTGTGCAGCAAGCTGCAGGGCTGCAGCGATGCTGACCATATTCGCACTTCCTAAGCAGGCAAATTGAAGTTGTGGTGACCCGACGGGGACAGGCAACCAGGACACTGGCATATAGCCGATGCCACACCAATTATCCAGTTCTGACACGTAACAATGCACTACAGTCTAGCAGTGAGTGATTCCCGATATTAAGTATACTGAGAAAATATTCTATGGAATACCTGGAATGCGACTCAATAGAATCATGTTATAAACACCGATTTTAGCAAAAAATGATGCATTTTCTGAATAATTTATCGAGGCATTTTCTTGCCCTGTCTATATCTTGAAAACTTTCAGAGCTGTAGATAAATACGAAATGAACTGAGACTTATAATTCATGATTTGGAGGTAGATGTCGCAGTAGATAAGCCAAACGAGAATTAAAAGTTGCCATTAAATGATTAGAATTGAATCGGTGATACAGTTATGCGACTTGAGTTAGAATAGAGAGAGAGAGAAAAGAGAGAGAGAGCGAGAGAGAGACAGAGAGAGAGAGCGAGAGAGAGAGAGAGAGAGGGAGAGAGAGAGACGGGAGAGAGAGACAGAAAGAGACAGAGAGAGGGAGAGAGAGAGAGACGGGAGAGAGAGAGAGACGGGAGAGAGAGAGAGACAGAGAGAGGGAGAGAGAGAGAGAGCGAGAGAGAGAGAGAGAGAGAGAGAGAGAGAGAGAGAGAGAGAGAGAGAGAGAGAGAGAGAGAGAGAGAGAGAGAGAGCGAGAGAGAGAGAGAGAGAGAGAGAGAGAGAGAGAGGGAGAGAGACAGAGACAGAGAGAGACTGAGAGAGAGAGAGAGAAAGAGAAGCGAGAGAGAGAGAGAGAGAGAGAGAGAGAGAGAGAGACAGAGAGAGAGAGAGAGAGAGAGAGAGAGAGAGAGAGAGAGAGAGAGAGAGAGAGACAGAGAGAGGGAGAGAGAGGGGGAGACAGAGAGAGGGAGAGAGAGTGAGAGACAGAGAGAGATGATAGAAGAGAGAGAGAGAGAGACAGAGAGATAGAGAGAGAGACAAGAGAGAGAGAGAGAGAGAGAGAGAGAGAGAGAGAGAGAGAGAGAGAGAGAGAGAGAGAGAGAGAGAGAGAGACAGAGAGAGAGAGGGAGAGAGACAGAGAGACACAGAGAGAGAGAGAGAGAGAGAGAGAGAGAGAGAGAGAGAGAGAGAGAGAGAGAGAGAGAGAGAGAGAGAGAGAGAGAGAGAGAGAGAGAGAGAGAGAGAGAGAGAGAGGGAGAGAGAGAGAGGGAGACAGAGAGAGGGAGACAGAGAGGGAGAGTGGCGAAATTGCTAGCTATTGGCAAGTATTTAGGATTTTATTATATTATTAGGTATGCTAGGGCAAGAGAATGATAAGACCTAAATTTGACTGACGTAACATCCTAATGTAATACCCTGCTTTATGGGAATCAGGTGCTAGTCAATGAGAAATAATTCAATTTGATGAATGCCGATTGGCAGACAGCATTTTAGGAGGACATACAACATCGTTCTGAAAAAGTCACATTGTATTGAACAAATTAGGCTGTAAGTCTTTAAATAAGGGGACCAAACAAGGCAAAGGTAGACTCATAATTGTGGCTTTAGAAGGGGGCATACATCTTTCTTTAGAAGATTCAAGTCGATACAGAAAAGTGGCATTGAAAAATGCCAAACTAAAATTTTGAAGAAGCACATTAAAGTCAAATCCCGTTCAATAAATAAAAAAACTCTAGGGAACGAATCATTTCAAGTACTGTAAGTATATGATATTTGACTTAAGCCCATGTCTGAAGCTAATGTAGGGCGTTCTTTAGGACAGACAAGTTTTGCTCTTGGAAGAAATTCGCACAAACAAATGCTACTTTCAGCTTCTTCCGACTATTTTTAATTTACAAGCAACATTGTCGCCATTAGTCATCAAATGGACGAAGTCTGTGACGATTTTTTAATCCTTCTGGTTAATTGAGCAATAGCTATGTTTTTTAAAGCATAATTTGTTTAGTTTTCAGAAAGTATTAGGAAAACTGTCATGATTAGTGGCCGATTATGAAGCTGCCGACGGAAGATATTTTGTTTTATTGACAAGACCCAAGCTCCAGGTTTCCATCGTCGTGACGAAGCTATTCTTAGTGACGTTAATAGTAAATATATTATGTTTTACTATTATATTTTTTATCGCATCATATAAGATCTTATAAATATTCTGGCCATTTGGAAAATGACTGCAAAATCATTTTTAACCAATATTTAACAAATGAGAGAAAAAGTCATACCTATGAGTCCATGCAAAAACGGTATAAAGACCACACGGAGACGAGCATTGATAACCTCACCGAAAACTACCTATAATTGTTCCGTACGATACCAATTATCAACACTCACCTAATCATGCACTGGCGAACAAAGCCCGCAGTACAAAATGTAGGTCAACTGTAGAGCTATACACAAGTATTTCATCGTTGTTCTGAGTCATGAAGTTTACAGTTGTATAACATACGACATAACTTGACTAAAGAAAATTCTAGTCACACTGAGGAAACCTAATGCAGAACGGTAGGTTTTCCGCTTCTTTTCGAGTGCCTTCGAGTCATTAGATGACCCAATTTTGTTTAGTAAGAAGCGGGTTCTAAGCTTGGAGGAGGCGCAGTAGCTGGAGGAGACGTCTTCGGGTACCTGACAGTATTTAGGGCAACAAGCAATCGTAGGGGCACATGGTACTGTCGCAACTTATTAGCTTGACATGAAACCATCTCTGGCACATGGGCCAGAGAAAGGGAACGGAAGGACCTGCAATTTATCGACATGATCTTACTAATAGACGTGGAATTTTGTGAAACAAGTTGGTTGGCTCTTTCCCTACAGATACACATCTATAAGTCTACCTGGCACTATTTTAGATATAGATATATCATCGTAATATGGGCCTCGACAAAAATGATGTTGAACGCAAAGGAATTTTTCGCATACTACGTTATGGGAATACTCATGTTAGGCAGGATTATTTAAAAGTCTCGTTTAACTCAGTGAACGACTCAAATAATTAGATGAATAAAAAAAGTCGGATCTTATTGTCTAAACCGGCAAGTAGCACTAAACTTCTTATTAGAACGCACATTTTTTAGCTTCCTTTTAAGTACTGTGAAAGTTAGCTCCTGTCATTCAACGTCAAGGCAAGTAAGGCTAAGGCAGCTTTGAACGCCGAGTCGAGCTCTGACTCTCCATATGAACACGTGATCCAGGTGTGCTCGAGCCAATGAACTTTTAAAAACCTTTTTAAACGATTCTGATTTACTATTTACTACGTTTCAGCTGGTTCCCCGACAACGTCTGTTAAATTCACAGCGAATGGCCACGATCAAGAAGGTGGAGTCATTCAGCCAGGTGGCACATTGACCCTGCTCTGTGAAGCTGACGGCAGCCCGGCTCCCAACTATGAATGGAGACGAGAAAGCGGCAGTCAATCAGCTGCTTTGCCAGCCGGTGCCGTTGTCAGTGGCAACAAACTAACGTAAGTGAGACTGAGAGTTACACAGGCTAAACTAAAACAAGAGATCGAGGCAACTGAGCGAACAGGAAAAGTGACTGCAATCAGGAAATCCATGCCCCGATTTTTCCAGAATTCGCTCGATCAAGTCTGAGGACGCTGGCCTCTACAAGTGCACTGCTAAGAACCCGTATGGCTCGGCCTTTGGGTTTGCACGGCTTGTTGTACAAGCTACAGGTTAGTTCTGACCGCAGTGTAAAATTGTCGTTGCAGCACCGAGTGTGAGTCTGAATTCGCATGTCATCCCCCATGCTCCTTATTTGGTTAGCAGTAGCAGCGGCCAGCCCTGATCTTACCATATTCTTTTTCTGCTTAATCACGATTAAGCTACATACAGCCCTTCTTAAGTAGCTGGTAAAGACTTGAAACTTACTGGTACCCTAGTAGTACTAGACCCAACTTCCGTACCGATGCCATCCAGCCTTGTGTCAAAACGTCAATATTTTCAACGACCTCGATTGAATAGCAGTGATAGTATCGCTTTGCCTAACTGTACAAGCAGCAGCAGTTGGGTTGGTTTAACCATAATCAGTACCGAGCATGATAGCAGATGAACACTTCTGCCGCATCAAAAAAAAAATGCTAATTCTCACTCTCTCTCTCTCTCAGTCATTGTCTGTCTCACTCTTTCTCTTTGCGTACTATGTGAGTTGCATACTCACATGTACAGTTACTTGGCCCGGCACGTACAGGCTAATCAAGGCCAGCACCTCCATATAAAAAATGCATAGTAGAAGAGCGCTTGCAGCACTTAACACATCTCACAGGACCTAAACACCTTTTACAGTAGTAAAATAAAAGCGTAACTCAATTAAACTTGTAATCGGCGATTTGGAGGTAGATGTTGCAGCAGACGATCCTAACGAAGAAAGAAATACAGTGTCCATCGATTGTTGGGAATATCAAATCAAGCACAGCTGCTCTATCCTCTAGAACAGCACAGATACAGCCAGTTCGTGGTAATAAGCTTAAAATATAAAGTAATTCGCACTGCAGCATTTAAGACCGAAACTGTTCTCTAGGGTCTGTGCATGCACTGCAAATTGCAAGAGTGTGTATTTTGTTAGTGATAACAAAATTCGTAGTGTTATCGTGGATGAGCATTCATTAAGATTCACTGGGACACTGGCTGTCATGAGACGTACAGGCTTGTTTTTCGCTCGCTTTAAATGTCTTTGAGTCAAGAGATTATTCGACGTCAGTTGGGAGTGAGTTCCACACGTAAGAGAATAAGCACTTAAAGCACGATTGCTAAACAACTTGAGATTGGTCGGAGACACAGTTATGCGACTTGAGTCAGAGCAAAAGTGGCGAGATTGCTTGCTATTAATAATCATTTCCGACACTACTGCAAGAAAATCACGACACCTATACTTGTGTGACCAAACATAAAATTCAATACACTACCTGAGAAAAAGTCAATGCACGTCAGTGAGAAATGCTGTTATGTGGTAAATTTCACACGACCGACTTACTTTTAAATGAATAAAAAACTTTGTGGTGACAACTTCTCGTGATATTGATAAAGGTGGGAGGTCAGTCTTTGAGTCCGAGGTGACGAGCATGGCACTGTTGGGCTCATATTATTTTGTTAGGAAGGCTGCATGAGCCTTTGAAGAAACAGTGCTGCAAAATATTCAAGTGAATTTAGGAAGTACCATTCAAAAACGTAAACAGTAAAGCTTTAGAGAATCATGCAGTAGTCGTATCCCATTCAGTAAAATGAAAGAGTACCTGTAACAGATCATTTCAAGCTCTATACACGTACGAGAGTTAATTCGGAATTCTGTCATCAGCTAAGAAAGCACATCCCTTCTGAGAAGAATGGTTTTCACTTCGAAGGAGTAAGAGTTAACAAGCACTACGTTCATCTAGTTACAAATTTCTATCCCAGTTAACCTGATCTACGTATGCGTCTTTAAATCCGCAGACATCGTAGCCATTTAGGCTTCGTCTGATTAACTGATCAATAGCTATGATTTTTTGAAGCGTAATTTGGATGTGTTTGCAGAAAGTGTTAGGAAAACTGTCACGATTAGTCGCTGATTATAAAGCGGCCGACAGAAGATATTTTGTTTTATTGACAAGCCGCAAGCTCGAGGTTTCCATCGTCGTGATGAAGCAATTCTTAGTGACGTTAATAGTAAACATATTATGTTTTACTGTCCTTTTATAGCATAATAGGGGATCTTATAAATATTATGGCCATTTGGAAACTGATTGCAAAATCATTTTTAACGAAAATTTAACGAATGAGAGAAAGTGTCCTACTTATGAGCTCATGCAAAAACGGTATAAAGACCACACTGAGACGAGCATTGATAAGCTCACCGATAACTAGCCAGAATTGTTCCGTACGATACCAATTATCAACACTCACCTAATCATGCACTGGAAAACGCAGTCCTCGGTATAAAATGTAGGTCGACAGTAGATCTATACACAAGTATTTCATCGTTGCTCTGAGTCATGAATTTTATAATTGTATAACATACCACATAACTTGACTAAAGAAAATTCCAGTCGCACCGAGGAAACGTAATGCAGAACGGCAGGTTATCCGCAACTTTTCGAGTACCTTCGAGTTATTAGATGACCCCATTCTTAGTACGAAGCGAATTCTATGCATGGACGAGGCTGCGTAGCTGAAAGAGACGTCTTCGGGTTCTTGACAGTATTTAGGGGAACAAGCAATCGTAGGGGCACATGGTACTGTCGCAACTTATTAGCTTGACATGAAACCATCTCTGGCACATGGGCCAGAGAAAGGGAACGGAAGGACCTGCAATTTATTGACAGGATCTAACTAATAGAAGTGAAATTCTGTGAAAATATTTGGTAGGTTCTATTCCCACAGACACACATTTCTAAGTCTACCTGGCAACGTTTTAGATCTACATGCATCCTCGTAATATAAGCCTCCACAAGAATTATGTTGAACGCAGAGAATTTCTCGCCCACTGCGATATCTGACTGCTCATATTAAGCAGGATTATTTAAAAGTCTCGTTTAACTCAATGAACGAGTCAAATGATTAGATGAATGAAAAAAGTCGGATCTTATTGTCTGAACCGGCAAGTAGCACTAAACTTCTTAAAAGAACGTGCCCTTTTCAGCTTCTTTTTAAGTACTGTGAAAGTTAGCTCCTGTCATTCAACGTCAAGGCAAGTAAGGCTAAGGCAGCTTTGAACGCCGAGTCGAGCTCTGACTCTCCATATGAACACGTGATCCTGGTGTGCTCCAGCCAATGAAACTTTAAAAACCTTTTTAAACGATTCTGATTTACTATTTACTACGTTTCAGCTGGTTCCCCGACAACGTCTGTTAAATTCACAGCGAATGGCCACGATCAAGAAAGTGGAGTCATTCAGCCAGGTGGCACATTGACCCTGCTCTGTGAAGCTGACGGCAGCCCGGCTCCCAACTATGAATGGAGACGAGAAAGCGGCAGTCAATCAGCTGCTTTGCCAGCCGGTGCCGTTGTCAGTGGCAACAAACTAACGTAAGACTGAAAGTTACACAGACTAAACTAAAACGAGAGAGCGAGGCAACTGAGCGAACAGGAAAAGTGACTGTAATCAGGAAATCCTTGCCCCGATTTTTCCAGAATTCGCTCGATCAAGTCTGAGGACGCTGGCCTCTACAAGTGCACTGCTAAGAACCCGTATGGCTCGGCCTTCGGGTTTGCACGGCTTGTTGTACAAGCTAAAGGTAAGTTCCGACCGCAGTGTAAAACTTTCGTTGCAGCACTAAGTGTGAGTCTGAATTGGCATGTCATCCCCCATGCTCCTTATTTGGTTAGCAGTGGCAGCGGCCAGCCCTGATCTTACCATATTCTTTTTCTGCTTAATCACGATTAAGCTACATACAGCCCTTCTTAAGTAGCTGGTAAAGACTTGAAACTTACTGGTAACCTAGTAGTAGGAGACCCAGCTTCTGTACTGATACCATCCAGCCTTGTGTCCAAACGTCAATATGTTCAACGACCTTGATTGAATAGCAGTGATAGTATCGCTTGGCCCAACTGTACAGGCAGTAGTAGTTAGTCTGGTTTAACCATGATCATTATCAAGCATGATAGCAAAAGAACATTTTAGCAATCTCATAAAAAATGGCTAAATTACAGCCTGTTAAAAGCTACGGTCAAGCTCAGAAATGGCACCTCATAGCACGGACTTGCATGTAGGTTTGAGTTATGTTTGACATACGTTTCAATTATCTGGCGTTAAGGTCCTTTTGAGCGGTTTAGTATTCGAGTGAACTCTCATTTTCGTGGACGGTAATGGTACCTGTTAGCATTGGGTTACAACTCAATCGAAGCACAAAGTGGCAGTAGGTACCTGAATGACCCTTCCACTACTGCTTCTTGTATGCATGGTATCTGCAAATAATAAGGTCTCTTAAGATGATAAAATCTTTGTCCTTGTGCATTGTGGCTTGTTTTAAGCTTCTTTTTTATTCGATCTTTAATGCTCTGCTATGTCAGCGAAACTCAACAAAGGCTTGTGTAAATCAACAGTCAATAGTCCTGCTTGATGCTATGTCGTTTTTAAGACGATTAAATCTGTGAAGTCACAATGCAACAGTTAATGTTAGGCTGTCGAACTCACATTTATTTTACATTTCAAGGCAATCACTTATTACTGGTCTCATGAAGTTGCTCATAGCAATTAAACTCTTGCTCATCTACAACGTTATTGATGGTCATTTTGTGTCGTGGAGCGTTGTGTTGCGTCGCCTGCGTTGTGGAGCATTCAAGTGCGTTCGAAAGCTCATCTAATTTTCTTGTAGGAGTGGCCCCGACATATATTGAAGTGACTGCTACGATTACTGCTGAACGAAGTGTGACCCTACTGTGCCAAGCCAATGGCAGCCCTGTTCCTAGCTATACGTGGAGCAGGTTCAGGAGCACTTCGTCTGTGCCATTACCTGCAACGGCCATTGTTAATGGGAACGAACTTAAGTAAGTGCAAACTGAGTTTTTAAGCTATTGAGTAATATAGAGAGATCGCTAAAAGCCGGTGTACATTTATAGGGAGCTGTAAACCCGACTGGCGTAAATAATTTGTGGTCAAAGATACAGCTTCAAAGCATTCGAGTCTTGTTCGCGAACCGTAAGATTTCTGTCAGTAAGTATTACCATTCAAAGATAAATTTAGAGACTTTAGGTAAACTCACACACACACACACGTGTTTGCAACTGATTTTTAAGTTTTTCAGGTCTGGTTGGCGTTGCCGTGACGTCGAATACTTAGGTTTGAATGCATTGGAGCTTACGGGCAGATTGCACAGTCTTGCAAGGTTTGAAACTTTTTGCAAGCACAAGTTAACAATCATTGGCAATTGTGAAGGTATTCGAGGGAGTAAAATTTTCAGATATAAAAGCCATGACGAATGACCGAAATTTGAAACTAAGAAGCTCGAAAAGAATTTTCCCGACGAGTCCAGCATAGTAGTTTTAAAGGAAAGGTGTAGTTTCGCAAGTTTGTAATCCAAGACAGACAACCGTAATTAACACGCCGCCTCCCACCAACTGTAAGCGTCTGATAACACAGGCAGGGATGCTTTGAAAGTGCGAGTTACACGATTATATTTATGACGTCATTCATTTTTTTGACCAACTCAGGGTTCGTATTCTCGTGTAATCGCACCGGAGTGCTTAAAACATAACGTAACTGATTGCACTCGGAAGTTACTGTAGTGAAGATGTTGTCGTCAAACGGAGTTTCCAGCCATGATTTTGCTTGATATAATGTTTCCTTATTTATCTGATTATGGTGAGCTGTGATGGCACACTAGGTAAGGTGGTTGCTTTCACGACCTCGGTCCCGAGGTCGTCGGTTCGATTCTAGCGGTGGGCGATTCTTTATCGCCACAGCAAGCGGTGGTGATAGCCGTAAACGCTCTTCTGTCGCCATGAAAAAGGAGGCTGTTTAATCAGCTAAGATTTATTAGGTCGTTTATTGCATCCACACGTTGTTGCCTTGCGAGCCAATAGTGCTGATGACTAAGCCTAAATGGCTATTCTTAACAAATGCAGTTGCTCTCAAACTACTCATTTAAATAATGAAATGCTACTGTAGCTGCTGATTGACTTCTTACCAGCTTGTCTGAATGCTAGCTCCACTATTACTAACTGATTTACCAGTCTCGTTGTACATCGGCTAAAGAGTCTCAATTGCTGTCACCAGGGGATTGGAGATTGCAATGCTGGATTGCTCACTGCATGATTTGAACGTGCGACATCGGTCGTGAAGTGCGGTCACAGTATTTCCGCACCTACGACGTAAGGTGGCGAGTATCAGAGCAGCCAAATCGCCGCCAATTACGCTGACGAAATAAGAGCACGACAGTTGAGGACGTCCTCGTGTCCTCTCAATATTATCCTACTGGTAGATGGTTCATAATGGGCTACTGCAGAGGGCTTGAGAGTTGATGAAAGCTCCGTAGTCGATAGGGGGAGCGCAAAAGTTTGAGAAAAATCTTCTAGACACCAGAATTCTAGATTCCTCATATTAAACAAAAATGGGCCAGAAACAAGTGAAAATGTAGATTTCGCGAGATGGTCTTCTCCTTCGTCCCTTCGTCACAGGCTTTTCCTTCGTCCCTTCGTCGCAAATCGCAAGGCTAATAGCGTTATAGAATTATAGCTACCCTGAGTAGTGATTTGGTTTTTAATTTTCATCTAGTAATTTGCCATGCATTTTAATGGTTCTCTAATTGTTACCATCTACTTTTTCACTTTCTCCCTTTTTTGATAGCGATAAATTTTATAAGAGATGACGTGGTTTCAAACGGCCTGAGGACATATGTGAGGGCTTCGTCCAGTTTCTCAGCTATTTTGAAACTGAGGCTGCCTTCAATTATTTAGCTAATACCTTTGTTTTTTTATCTCTAAGACTGAGACTAGTACATTAAGAATCGCAGAATAGTTACACATGTCTAGGAGCTGTGCTTGCCAAGTATTGCACCAGTGGCTAGATTGCTGCGGTCAGAATAAGTCA
Organism: Cristatella mucedo; assembly: GCA_009760855.2. Classification (NCBI taxonomy): domain Eukaryota; kingdom Metazoa; phylum Bryozoa; class Phylactolaemata; family Cristatellidae; genus Cristatella; species Cristatella mucedo. Next base: position 481,150 of record WPIO01000131.1, read on the forward strand.
ACCCTGCAGCAGGAGGAGCAAATCTGCCTTCAAATCTGGAAATGCTCCTGAAAACCGGTGTTAAAAGAAGTGGTTGATCAATTGCCAGTATCTCTAATGTCTATTGAGGTACCATATCACATTATCTGTTTTGAATTTTGGTGATTACTTCTGCTTTCCCTGTAGGCTGTTTTCAGTCAGGACCGAATCCATGAATAGCCGAATATTAAGCCAGCTCTTTTGATAAAAAATGCTAGTATACACATGCTGTCTTACACAGAATTTTAAAGGGCTAGGTTTGTATGTTTACAGTATCAATATTCCTCTAGTGAAATCGCATCTACTCACTAACAGTTGCACAACTCACAAGCCGTCAGCAGAGCGAAGTTCTTACACTGACCCGCAAGGCCCGCTGCGGCTTGGCTCCTCGATGCAATTGGAAACGATAAGCATTGATGTGATCCTGCTTCTGACGTCTGCTGACCTATATTTGCAGAATCAAATCAGCTCAGTTTGGTGACACAGACACGTACGTCTGCACTGCTTCGAACAGTTATGGAACAAAATCATCCAAAAAGATTAAATTGGTCGGGGATGATGATCACCAACGATATGTGTCGGACTAATGACTTGTACCTTTCTCCTGAGGAATTGAATGTTTGGTGGAGGGCTTTCAGGCATGGCGTGATGCAGCAAGCAGCACGCAAACCAGCTAATGAGTGTACTGTGGCTTCAAAAGTTGTATGACAGCTAATGAAGGCTAATGGCAAAAGTCAATACAATACAATTTTGAAAAAGAGCGGTACATTTTGCCATCAACATACAGTCGCTTTCAAGATTTCCAATGCCTTCTCTATTTTGAAAGAACGCGATCCGCATCGCTGGGCCAAGTAAAGCGAATGGCAATAGGCAGACGCGGGAAAGGCGTCCCTGCGAATGCCCTGAGATACACGCTTTGGCTCATGGCCGGGCGTCCCGTCATTATTCTATAACGCACCGGAAGTATCATGGCTGGACAATGCTTGGTAGACGCACTGAAGTCCTCTTTCTTCTAGGTACTGATGTATAAACGTGCCTTTTTTCAAGGAGTGAACATCGTGTATTTGTCTTAAGAGGCAGTAGTCAGTCACTAATATAATTTCTCTGCAACGATCTGCGATGCACCCTTCGGTTGTGATCGGTTATGCGGTCAAAATGGCGACCGCTGAGCTGTCTAGACTAAGCTCACTAGATGCAGTGCACATGCTTAATCAGAAGCCGAGCACTGGCAGCTCGGATATTGGCTGGGGATTAACGCCCAGACGAAGAAATCAAAGCGTACTCATTACTCCCTCTTTCGCCTACTGCGAGCTTCACGGTGCACTGACCAGAAACTAGGGTTTCGAACTGTCGCCTGCCGCCCTGCTTTGGCTCAAGGATTATTTGATCACCTTAAGCGGTGATCGTGGGCTCGAGTACAGCGGCCTCCTAGGTGTCGGGTGGAGCCGTTCTCAAGAAGCTGAAGAAGCATTCATCCTACCGTCTTCCGTCATGTCAGCATAACACTAGTCTCAGCAGAACGCTTTTAAGAGTACCATCTATTGTAAATATTTATGAATCCCAGAGTTCAGTATGGCAGTCAGCGACTTCATAGTGTAATGACTTGATATCGCATTAAATTTGTAACTTAGACACGCGAATACAGAACGCCATCTTTCAGCTTGAACGTTTACCAATAACATCACAGGCTATGCGACTAGCACGAAGCTACCGCTTTAGGTACTCAGTAAGTATTCTATACTTCTAATACCGAATGTTACACACGTCGCTTGTGGGTTCCATGTCCGAGTTGAACTAGACCGCGAAAACAGCACTCGTAACGGTGCTCGTCTAAGCCGATGCACGACGAATACCTGTGGTGCCCGTACCTTGTATAGGCTGTCGCTGAAGAGCGCTCGTGCCTTTACATATAATCTCCGTATCCATAATGCAGACTAGTCTATTTTACAGCAGCGGATGATAACTGGCCTTCGACTGCTTCGATAGCGTGCATAGACGAGTCTCGGCCTTGATCTAAAATCAGCTCCAATACACATGCTAAATCCTGAAATCTCGTGGCGCCGGCTTTCATACAGCCTCGGCCTTACGTCATTGCATAATCGCATAATCTCGAATAATGACTAGCAGCCATAATCTGGATTGATTATCCGGTGCTTTCATTTCAGTGTCGAAATCAAATGTCAGTGAGCACCAGGGTTCTGGAGCTTGCGAACTAAAGGTACGGTCTCGAAAAGATTTTATTTTTGCATGAGATATATCTATAGGATTTGAGTCAGAACAATCCTGAGCCAGACGGAGAGTAGTTCCGATATATAGACTGGAGCCAGCGAATGAAGGGACCTAAAAAGAGACATTCGCTAGGCTGATTGATTTGAAGCACGTGCTGGTCTGCGAGAAATTATGTGTCGAGTCAACTGCTACGGCCACGCCTGTCAAGCGTAGTATCAGGGTTTTGCACTAACTTAAAGCACCCGATTTTTCAGGCCGATGGACAAGCAAGCAGTGAGTTCCAGAAGTCGAGACGGGATGTCACAGACGACGCATGGATTAATTTAGTGGCCGCGATAGTCTATTAAGTAAGGTTGCGCTTCACGACCGAGGTCATAATTTCAAATCATACATCTGGGCGGTGATTCTTTACTGCCAACTGCGAGCTGTGGTGATAGCCGATAAGGCTCTACTGGTGCTTTAAAAATGAGGCTGGTAGACCAGGTAAGATTTTATTTATTTATTTATTTTTGCAAGCAAAAATTTAAGCAATGCTGTCTTTTCGGCCACGGTCTCACAGCAATGCTATTCCACCCAGCTGAACTCAAGCCACTCCATCGACCGATGGACAGGCAGCACAGCACCTGGTAACGTGACCAGGATGTAAGCTGTTAGCTCTTCCTGACCGAGATCGTGGGCTTGAATCCGGCAGTGAGCGATCCGTAATGGCCAACCGCAGCAGTAGTGACAGCTGTTAGGGCTCATCTGCAGCTATGCAAATGAGTACGTCAAATTGGCTAATGCTTTCTTTTAAGGCTCGGCAACTTGGCAGTCTTCCCTGACAAGGGAGACTGAATTGGAAGAGCCAGAATTGTTCAATGTACTTAAGGCAGTCAATTTTCGTAACAAAATTTGGTAACTGACAGGAGCGGAGCACCTTAGTGGATGCGAGAATCACTAATACGGTGCTGGATTGAAAGCTGGAGGTGACGGTCAGACAGAATTAGCACTACATTGGAGCAATGTGGCAAAGGACTGACCGCACGTGCTACTTATCTTGTCCCACTGACGCAGATGCTGTGTAGGACACAGCTTCTGTAGGAGTCTCAAGTAGATGCTTTGAAAAAATGTATACTGGAGTCAAGAAAGCTTGATGTAGCTTGGTGTCTTACACTTTTCAATATGAAGGCTCCAATTAAGGTAGCTTTTACTAACTTAAGGAGTGCCGAAGAAGCTGTTGCTGCTGCCTTGGTAGCTCTGAGCCAAGCGGTGGTCTCATCTATAAAGCTGTCTTTAGCTATTGCAATGACACCTACTTCAATCGAGTGCCAAAATACCAATTGTCCGTTGCAAGCGTTTTGAATGAGCTGGTTTCTATGGAAGCTGACTAAATTGAAGGGAAATCGGACACAAAAATAGTCAAAGCCCTGACGCTTTCATTGCACGGAGAATGATTACACAACTAAAAAAAGTCTATTTTTTATCCAAACTTTAAAATTAGCCAGTTTAATTACACCATACCAAGCAAAAAGCACTCTGTTGAATAAAGGTGCTTATGGACATGTTCTCCATGGATGGCACGGATTTTATTGTGCGTTTTTCAAAAGCAGAGTGGGTTAAAGGGTAATGCCTCAGGCAAGCTAGTTGCTCTAAACAAGGGCTCACCCATTTTACTGTGCTCGACTGTTTATCTCACTGTGAAAACATTCATTAAATAAAATCTAAAGAAATACTAATCACAGTTACTGAACGAAACAACCAGCAACAGTGCTACGGAACGCCAATTTTAAAATCATTAATCACGATAGCCTAAATTTAATCATCGCTACTTGCAGTATGCTGGCTGTTTACTGCAACCAGAAGGATGGTGGCAGCTTCCTGCAGCCCTCCTGCAATCAGCAGGATGATGGCTACTTCCTGCAGCTCTCCTGCAACCAGCATGATGGTGGCTACTTCCTGCAGCCCTCCTGCAACTAGCAGTATGGTGGCTGCTTCCTGCAGCCCTACTGCAACCAGCAGGATGGTGGCTACTTCCTGCAACCACAGAGCAACGACTGCAATAGTGGTCAAAACTAAAGTTATACTAGCGTTTTCTTTTTACAATATAAACGGTGTTAACATTTATTTCCTGCTGGTCGACTACATCTTGTAGCAGCTAGAATTTCTTAATGAACAATTGATTTACAATGTTTGACTGACTTGCTATTCTTAATGCAATAATCATTGCAGAAGTTTCTGAAATTCCGGCTTGGAATTCGTCTTCTTATGTAAATACTTTGCAACCACCTGCTTATCGGACTCGCGAAATATAATAATAATAATAAATTTGTATGGCACGCAAAGATATCTGTATCTCTTCCTCGTCAGTTTGCAGATGCTGAATAGAAGATGGCAGCGCACAATTTGAATGTAAAATATCCAAATCCCAACAACATATCCCCTTCCATATGTCAAATGTTTGTGCATTTTCTGTTATTTGGATCATGTTTAAATAGTGTGAGCACGCTCTTGTCCTTTCTTGATTTTAGGTTTGTAACCATAATTTAAAATACAGACGATACCTAAGGTTCCGATTTGTGAGTGTGCATTGACTCAATTGACAATTTTTTGTACATGCACTCACGAAATCACAGCTAACGTCACACGTTGTCTCAACGATTTCCCACATCAGATGCTACCGTTTCCCCAATCTTTACGAACCCAAAAATTCTGAAAAAGATTGGATCTTATTCAGTCAGGAGTTTTAGTCCAATTCTGTACCCAGAATCCCTCTGTAAGCCCTAATCCGTAACGATTTCGGTTTATCTCAAACCTTAGATTAGCTTGGTCTGCAATGGGAAACATTGAGAAAGCACACTTCAGATTGGAATGGACTGTCCAAAAATAGTGGATTACTAAGGTTTCATTCTACGTAAAGCTCGCGTGTGCTCCGATTAAAAAATAGCTCCAGTCATCAGCCGTCAGGTTTACCGGTCTCAGGTTAGCACCGACATATGGTTTTAGTCTTGATATACTAGATATGTTACTAGCTTCTTCGTCAGAACGAGAGAATAGATCAGAGAGTATATTCCTACATAATTGCCTCCTAACTAGGTCGCTCTTCATCTGAAATATTCTCGCTAACGTTCTCTAAAAATATACATAGTAGCTCGTCAATATCCTCATTTATGTATTACATTACATTACAGCATGACATTACTTGACGCAATCACACTTAGGAAACAGCTGAAAATGCACCTGTTTCTCGCAGAATCCACTCGATTCATGAGATATGTCATGTGCCTATGTGCACTGAGACCGTGCATGTTATAGCTAAGTATACATAGTTGGGGAAAGTTTGCACGGTACGGCAAATCGTATTTTTCTTCGCAAAACTTCACGTCTTACCACTAACCATTTGATGATGCTCCTTTTACTTCCTATTTATCTTGCCTATAGAGACATCGTGCTCTCTGAGAGCACAATATAACAGTGCTCACTGAGTTCACAATATAACAATATAATGATATAACTGTCCAGAGGCTCATTTGAGAACGGCCCTAGTAGTGGCTAGGGATTACCTCGGTCTTATGGTAGGCGTGAGACCAGTGAACTGGTGATGGCCTCGAGGTCTCGGCGGCTTTTGCTGACGGGAAAAGCAGCCAGGGCTCTCTCGGTGGCGAACCTCCCACATCTAAAATTGACCCGTTATCGAATTTCGGAGTGAGCCGCCGTTAAAAACTAAAGGGGGTTTGGCCGAAGAGTGGCCGGTCAAGTGAGACCAGGCAAAATGGCATACTGTCTGGCAGCAGATATGCACTCCGATCATCGGCACTTCATTTGTACGGGTTTGGGTGTGCCGTTTCCTTCTTGGTGCTTCATTTTTTGAGTACATCTTGAACTCCTCCGCTGTGAGGCCGTCAGCTGACGGTGGAAACAGTCACACCGGCTTACTAGCAGGTAAGGATACCCGGTGCATGAGGCACTGCATCATTTTCTCAAAGGCTGCAAGGCTAATAAGTCTGTTATCGGCGAGCGCCATGATGTTATTCTCGGTTGCCTGGCGGCTGCTCTACCAACGTCGGTCAAGCAGAATGCCCGGGTCGATCGGAAGCACCAGCTGGAAAGGGTTGCTCGACGTGGGCCTAACTTAGATGTCTTCAAATTGAAATTCAAATTATAATGTAGCGAACTGCGACGTGACGATTAAACTTAATGATGGCCACCGCTGGTCTCAAAGATTCCTTCTTGGCTTGCTCTTAAGCTCTTGAACTCCAAACACTTTAGCACCATTCCTGGCCCACTACTCCGCTATAAAGGAGTTCTTGTCCGCCGCCGAACAGCTGTTATTCGAACTACAATTTAGCCAAGGCCAGCAAGGCGCTACAGTATTATCACATAAACTAGAAGGAAATTTAGCATCATAAAGTTTCAAGGAATAAACTTAACGAACGCACAGGTGCTTGTAAAATCTTGGAAGTCGAACTGCTCTTTCATGGGAAGTGTCTGCTGCTCAGGGTCAAATAAATTCCTCGTTTCGCTGACAATCGAGTTTTTTCCGAGAAAGGCAAGAATTACTATTATGTGACCATTAATTTGTCAACCTGCAACTGTACATGACCGAATCGTAATCGAGTAGAAAGTATGCCACGGTTAGGGTAACGGAGGTAGGCATGAGTGGACTCTGAAATTGTAAGCTCTTCAAAGCAGCTATTATTTACATTTACGATTAGTCAAATGCCGTGCTTCAAAGCTCAGGACACTGGAGCCTTTTCGCCACCTTAAACGCCAAGAAACATCACAACTTATCATATACGTAGTATTTTAATCGTAAGACTTCTTATATCTAACAATCAGAGTAGAAAGATATGCATGTATACGTATACATTCATTTTAACTCAGCATACTTCGTTGCGGATTAAATATATTGCTTGTTAAGAAGCATCAATGTTTACGACTCGAAACTATGTGATTAATTTCAGGTGATGCCCCATGACCCATAAAAAAGGCTTTACGTCACACCAGTACTTGCAAAAGCAACTAGACCAAGTGCATTCAAATTACTTCCGCCCAGTACTTCCTCCGACATTATCAAAGCCATTTGAACAAGAAAGCTGAGTACAAATTGGCTGCGCCTAAGGAATAGATCCCCATTCAATTTACACCGACAGTCCAGGGGCTAGGTTCCAAGTTCACTTTCATCAGATGAGCACATCTAGTCGACACGCAAGTCCTTCAACTTTTACATACATAACTTTATTAACATTTGGGCTTCCTATGACAGGAACACTACACGTAAATCGATCCAAGCAATAATGACATCTTATCCGGACTCGGGCAATTCACTGCTACCCGACTACCTGCCTAACTAAATCTGCAGCGAGTATTCCTGTCGTGAGCTTTACAATTGCGACGTAAATCAACTATTTGCCGACCTTCTCTGACTCTCAGCCAAGCAAAGCATTGACTTCAAGGTTCTAACACTCACTGTTAGGTCCCTTTATTCTTCGAGTCCAACCTACCTATCAGAGCTACTCTGCCACGAGTCGTACTCCCCGCTTTTCTTAATCTAATTAGGTGCTGCTGAAGGACATGTGGATCATATATTCTGGCAGACTGAGGCATTTCAGGGTGTAACACAGCTTAGACTAGTAGTCGAGTGCCCATTTCAGCGGAAATCGTATTAGGGAACCAGGTAAGTGTAAGCCATATCAACAGTGTCTTGCAGACACGGGCTTGCCGTTCTTTAGGTGACCACTGCGAATGCAAGCGGATTCATTTCATGCCGTCACACTAAAAGAATTTCCAACGTATTGAACAAAGTATATTTACATTAGCACTTTAGCAAATCTTACGTTTATTGCATCTCTGACAAACGAACGCCGATTTTGCAGAGGACAAATTGTCATTCCAAGTGTAACTATCACTGGAATACATTTGAACCCAGTATTCACCGGTGCCCTGATGATTGTTCGGTTCTCCTCGTGCCCAGTTACTGTACTCAAATGGTTGAGATCTAAGTGCTTTGCATCCACAATCCCATCTCCACCAGCTCAGAAGGGGGTTTTCAGCGACTCGGTTGTACGTCAAGCCGATCCAAACGTTTAATCCCTCGAATCCTACAACGCAGGAATTTCACATGCGACATCCAAACGACTAATGGAAAAGTCTCATCTTCGATGATCATCGCTGAATGAGGTGGCCGTCAACGATTCTACACACTGTGCAAATTAGAAGTCTATAGCCATGAAACACAAAATGGAAAAATAGCAATTCGCTTACTCTTCAGCGACGCTTACCTGAGCGAGTTCTGAGAAAATCTATTATCTCATTCTGCTGCCGCTCGCTATCAATTCTGGCCAAAGTCAAGCCTCGTCTTCGGCACTCGTTCCGGGCTTCCTCGTAAGTGGACAAAGTATTAAAGAATTGAAATGATCGAGATGATGATCGAGCGATTGATGATCGAGATGTTATTGAACCATTTTCTTCTGGTACTGAAAACAGCACGACGTACGTTAAGCACATTTTCCCATTTGGATATTCATTAATTGCACGTTAAATTTAGGCCGATCTTTTTCCTATATCTCGTAAGCTTCTGGTGAATTACAACGATTGTGTTTACGTTGGCCATAACCACAAGACCCAGTAAAGATTTCTTGTGTTTTCGATCTAATAGCAACGCAAGAGCCTGATCTTTAATCTTGCACGTGCAATGGGCTACTGTAAGTTAGAAATATTGATGCTATGCGAACTTTAAGCTGCTTTGTGCACGTTATTTAATACTTGGTGTAGATTCATTGTACGTTGGTGCGATGAATATATAGTTAGTGGCTTCCAACTAATAGGGTAGCTACTGATAGCTACATTGTGCAATAATACTATAGAATCAATATTTGTGTAAGATTTTTTGACTCCTAATATAAGAACATTTAGCTTAATAAAGAAGCTCTTGCGTTTTGTATACACCAGTCGACAGCGTTTAGCAGTTGCAGACATTTTTCGATGGCAGCTCCGTAGCTGGTGCAATTTTTGACCTAGCACAGGCGGTCGTCTGAACGTTGCTCCGGCTGACACACATAAATCATAAATCAAGAGAAATAACACTAGCTACTCAAGGATATGATCACTCGTCAGGATGAGAAGCGACTTTCCATTTTCAACTTACATTCAGTCTCGGAGCGTTCAATTCCGACATTTGAAGAATCAAGATCACCAGTCTCGATGTCCTATTGAAACCAAAAGAGCGAAGGTGTCGTTGGTGCTCATAACATGTGCTGACGAAACACGGGGTCATCGAAAGCAACGAAGCTCCGGCACGCTACTTACATTGTAGGCCTCACTCTGACCGACCAAAAGCAGGGCACACAGTAGGAGGACCGACATCATGCTTGCCTGGTTTCTATATGTCAGTACAAAAGAAAGACAACGAATACAAGTGCAGCAGTTAACTTTGTAGTGTTGCTATGTTCAAGTCTTTAGTAGGTCACGCTTATCATGAAATACTTACTCTGCTTCCACTGAAGATGAGTATGACTGTGGTCGAACTGGGTTTTTTATATACTAAAATCTTGAGCGTTGGAACCAATAGGATTGATAAATACCAATCAGAATTGCCGGAAAAGCAGCCACCAGCATTGCTATGACACACTGATAATAAAATCATGGTGGGTCGAGTGGTTCCTCGACAGCTTACCAGATGTGTGATGCTAGGTGTCATGGATGTAATGTATCTCCTTCTGTAACTCCATAAACTCATAAATACAATGTGGGTGTTACGCAGGAGAGTTTTGTAAAGTGCACTCACAGCCTAAGCGGCTTTCGGTAGGCATTCGGTAGCCAACAGACTTCGTCTTATGCAAGAAAGAGAAAGTGGGAAGCTTAGCAGAGTCAGGAGAGCAGTTGAGGTAGTGAGTTGCATAGAAGTAGCAGCTCAGGACCGCTGAAAAAGATGTGCCAAGTCGGCAGTAGGAGAGTAGTTGTCGTTGTGTAAGAATTGTGCAAGCGAGTTCCACAGTCTTGGTCTTGCAGAGCTAAAGCTTCTGTCGCCAACTGTCTTTAAGCGGAGGATTGGGATAGCTAACTTATTGTCCACACAGGACCTCAGGGCACGAACAGGATGAAACTGATGCAGCAGTTCAGCTAGGTACGAAGGAGCCAAGCCGTGGCGGGCCTTGTGGGTCAGCGTAAGAACTTTGCTCTGTATCCTTTGCTCAACCGGCAACCATCCTAGCTCTTTCAGCAGAGGTGACACGTGCTCAAACCGCTGGTACTTGAAGACCAGCCTTGCAGCCATATTCAGAGTCCGCTATAGTGGCGTAATAGCTTTCTTCGGCAGCCCAGCCAAAAAGGAATTACAATAATCAAGCCGAGACAGACCTAAAGAGCTAGTTAAATTTTTTAAAAGCCACTGTGGGAGACAGCTTCTTATCTTGGATAGGGATCGGATGTGATGGCTAGCTGTAGAGGCAGTCTTCTGCATAAATATTTTGAAATTGAGGCAGCTGTCGAACACGACACCTTAATTACGACCATGTGGTGAAGGCTGCACAATAGCAGAACCTATTAGAACAGCAAAGCCTTTTAATCCAGCCACACGCTTAGGGTGCCCTATAAGCAGCAGTTCGGTTTTATCGTCATTTAATTTCACGAAGTTTTCTGACATCCAGGATCGAATATCGGCAAGGCAAGCATTCAGTTTACCAGTTGCTGCAGCAGATTCTGATGGTTTAAACGACAAATACAACTGAGTATGATCAGCATAAAAGTGATATCCTATTCCATGGGCCTTAATCACTTTCCCCAGAGGTTGTATATAAATGGAGAACAGCAAGGGACCGAGTACAGACCTTTGAGGGACTCCACAGCTGACCCTTCTCGTGTCTGAGACCTGACTCCCACACGACACGGATTGAACACGATCAGACAAGCATGATTTAAACAACGCCAGTGCTTCGTCTGCCAGACTGATTGTTGTTCTCAATCGTTCAAGCAGAACTTCGTGATCATTAGTGTCGAAGGCAGCAGACAGATCTAGCAGAGTTAGGGCATTGACATTCCCGTCGTCGTTGCCACGTAAAATGTCATTGTAAACACGGAGGAGAGCAGTTTCAGTAGAGTGCTGCCTCTTGAACCATGATTGAAATGTTTCTGACATTCTATTATTTTCAACATATTAAACAAGCGGCTTAGCAACAAGTTTTTCAAGAATCTTTGATAAGAACGGAAGAAGGGAAACTGGACGAAAGTTTGCAAGGACGTCTGTGTATAATCCAGGTTTTTTAACACTAGGTCTAACGATAGCCGATTTGAAGGACTTGGGGACGACCCATGTTCCCAAAGAAGCATAAAAAATCTTGGTTATGGCGGGGCTAAGTTAGTCCGCTAGTGAAGACCACAGAGATGAAGGTATAGGGTCTTCAGGAGACGAGGTCTTTTTGCTAGACCTTATTAAGGCAGCAACATCACTGGCAGGGAAACCAACCGTATTGTTTTCTGAGTTATCTATAATCGAGTTTCGTGATCTCATCTCTGCTTGAGTTGCGGGTTGAGACGTTTGCCAACAATTAAGGTAAATCTCTCACCAGTGACGATAATTGTCATGCATGCTCGTATCTACACATGCTTACGTACTCGTGCAAGTGTGTAGCCGAAAGCAAAGTGACGACAGATGAGTCAACTGTGCCAGTAGCTCGATGCTGTAACTGCCAGAAACTATAAATATAACTGTAAATACAACTGTAACGTAACTGTAATATAACTGTAAATATAACTGTAAATGCCAGTAACTCTCAGCTACATCTACAATCTTCTTGGATGGTCGATTAATAACACCAATCTGGTCGCTCGAAGCAGATTTCTTGCACAGAAACACGAATAGAGAAGATATTAGTAGTGGCTGTGGAATGATATCGTAAGAGAATTTGGTATGTGAAAAGTTTGAATGGCGTATAACAGAGATTCCGTCACCATAAGCAACTAGTAATCAGGGTTGAAAATACTAGGGATGTTGGAAATTATACTCTAGATATTAACCGGGTTTTGAATTGCCCGCCCAGCCCAGTCAAGTTTTACAAGTTTGATTCGCTATTGGGCACAATCAAACCTTTAAATGGATCTGCAGTCACAAAGTTACGAATCTAGCATTATATGATCCAGTTAAACTGAACAATTTATGCGAACTAAATTGAGTCTCTAGGATGCTGTTACTGTTGAGTTACCTTACCGAGGTCAGATTTAGGTCGACTAGAGAGTATTCAAAGATCGTGCAGACTTTACGCTTAATGCGTTCTACTTGATCTGCAAAATATAAACGATTTCTAGCGACATATCGCGGACTGTGCAACGAAATATATTCTTTCCAAAAGTATAACATGGGAAAACAACATCCGGATTACCAGCTAACCAGGCTACAAGACAATTCCAGCCATTTATTAAGTTCGAAACCTAGGAATCCTTTTTATTTCAGAAGCTAGGCACTGTTGTGTGAGACACTACATAGTCGTTGTGCTACTGGTTTCCAAACGCTGTATGCAAGAATGGGTGATAGTCCTTTGTAGCCTGTACTGCCAATGAGAATGACTTGATTATGTTAGCGACAAGGAATGGAAGGCAAGGTACATCGAGCTGGCTTGGTCCGGCGATTAAGGTGCTCGCCCCGACTAAGGTCCGACTCAGGTCGAGCCCTGAGGCACATGTTAAGCGCCTGAATAGAGATTGAATTCTCTCGGGGCACTATACAAATGAAATATATATATATTATATAATGAATAAACTTAGGCTAGACAGCACTTCATTGCTATTCTTTCTTACACGTTTACTTCTGTGTTCTAGATTCCGTGTGTTTATACGTGTAGTAAAGACACTCGTTTTTAGCGCTTCTTGTATAAATGTCAAAACCTGTTGACACAAATATCAAGAATCGTTACACTAGAGATGCACCAATGGCTTCAGAAATGTACCCGTAGACACCCGGAAGTGAAAATTTTCGTATAAATATGCTACTACGAATACTCAGCTGCATAAACAATGTAGTGTTTGCAACGGTGCTTGATGCCTGACAAACACTGGCTGAGCGCAGTGCTGGATCGAGGCTGGTTTTCTTACTGCCAGTAATAGTCAATCGGAAAGTTAGAATTTAGACAGCCCCTTTTCATACCACACTCAGTATTGGCGTGAGAAACACCTACGAAATGCACTAAACAGTTTGCCTAGCTATTGTTTCTTACGATTGCTGTTCCCTTAAACTCAGAACTAAAGCTGACGATAAAAAACGTTTGGATTTTAGAAGAGTCTCAGTGATCATCGATGTAGTTATTGAAGTTGTGGTAGTTGAACTGGCTGTAACGTGGTCACGGTACCAAAAGAGCCCGACCAAGTGGACAGCATGGTATTGGGCCATTCCACTCGGCGACTCACTTTCCAGAGCTGAACGGTAAGCTGCATTTATGCTTGTAACTTTCCAAATGCCCGACGATGACTTACTTCCGATAATTCATGCTTCTGATGCAGGGCTATTTCAAGGAAACCTTAGCCACGCTCACAGCACCACCCCTATTTAACGAAGGAGGCCGGATTTGACATGACCATTACCTTTGGGTAGGTATTTTTTACGAATCCTATGTGGGCTTAATCAGATAGCAGCACTGGCAGTAGTTGTAGTAGTGTCAACGTGGCAGGAACAACATCCCTTTGAGAGGAATTTCGGAATCCTCATCCATAGCAGGGTTTATAATTTGTCCATAATTTCCAGCTTTCCAAGGGTAATTACTTGAACGAGGTGATCGTATGTTATTCGGCGAATGCATTAACAACACCCCGTGAACAAGCAAGACTACCCAAAACAAGTGCTTTCACTTGGCTAGGAGTACTAGCTGGCAAACAACTGTTTAATGATATATACCTACTCCATGAACAATTTTGTCCTCTCAGTTGACTTCAGGCGAGGGTAACAATATTAAATCCTTCGCTTGAGGTTCAACTTGCTGCCCAAAATATAATGGCACGAAGCCATTCCGAAAGCGAAAGGATTGATGCATTTTCTTCAAAAGCTCACAGAGGCTGCTGCAGCTGTGAATGTTTCTCTAAAACTTTTAGTGCAGTTCAATAATGATAAATATATTACTGCTATTTATACGACACTCGATAACTGTATAATCGTCTACGTAGTTCGCATGAGCTGTACAGGAAACGTGATCACCTTGATGGTTGTATCATTTTCGCTATCAGCCAGCACGGCATGGCCAGAGCCGACGTGCACATTGTCAGCAAGCCATAACAATTATCGGTTTTGGGCACAGTGTTAGCATCCACAAGCACACACACAGCGTTCACTGCTTTCCATCCAAGCAGCCGTCCACTAAATTAGTTTTCACGTCACTGAAGAAGCACAACTTCAATTTCAAGCCTGCTTGATGCTCATTGGAAGAAGTAGAGTGGGATACACAGGCACCATGGCGAGAACCACCATAAAGCCTACTGCCATGACACGAAAAGTAAACTCGAGAATGCACATATCCGTGTAGCAAACTATAACTTTACCCAAGTAAATCTGAACGTGCTGGCCCGCACGGCGAAACACTCCAAAATGCAGGCAATTCGTTATCCATCTTCCGCTGTAGCCTCTACCTGCTCCTGTTTAAAACTGGTGGCTTAGAGCCTCTTTAGCACTTCCGTGAAATGGTCCAAACATACACTGGTAGTCTTCCTGGTATGACGGTCCACAGCACGTCTGCACATAGCTAAACAAAATTCTAAAGCTGGGTTTCATGATTGACTCACCTGTTGATTACTGGCTGCGATTTGTGTCTGAAATATGTGTATTGAACTATGACTTGAGAGTTGACAGTATAATTTGTAACGTCCCTGGAAGTATCCGTTTTCAGTCAAACCATTTGCAAGCAGTGTAGTACTAACTATTACCAAAACGTAATCAATTCGAAAAAACGTTGCTCGGTCTGACACAAAGGAAATCGTAGGATTTATCTTACAATTATAGCAAAAGATCCGGCTTGCCTAAATGGAATGAAACGCACTACCTATTGCGATATAGGAGAACAGTGTCCGTTCCTATTTAATGTATCTACAGCTGAATTTGAACGTGCTGTTTGTTTATTCATAACATGCACTGATTGAACCAAGAAAAACCATACATGGGATGACGAATACAAAGTGAAAGATGGTAGTACAGAACTGATGATTTGACAAACATTCGTTTAACTATGCATGCTATCGTCAGTGCAATAATGTAAATCCAGTTAATCGTGATTTCTTAGCGCTGTTCCCCATAACTGATGGCATTTTCTGCAAAGTAGCTTGAATAGCTAAAACCTAGCAAACTAGTCAAACCGAAAAAGCTTAGTAGTATTGTAACGCCCGACACTCAACGGATTGAGCTTTACCTGCTGCTCGCCGAGCTGTGTAACCTACCGCTAATGCCGGTCTGTGGGCACCTACGTTCTATGAGCGGGCCACCACGAAACGACTGCTTCTGGTGCTGACATACTCACAGTTACTAATAAGGGTCGCGAATCCACTGCGTGATTTCGAAAGCACGACGCCGAATAGGGGGCTTTTACTAAGCTTCATTGGCAGGCGCACAAAGTCGCTGTGCCTCTAGCTCAGTTTTATCTCCACAATTCTCACACGCTCTCAACAGCACATGCACTCTTGCGGCGTGAGTGCGTCCCTACACTTATGCTACTCAAGTCTGTTGTGGGGAAAGACCCAAATAAGACGAGGAGCCCAAACCCCGAGACTAGACCCTGACTGGATAACTAGGGCTCTCGTTTCACCTTAACGGCAGGAATACCTCACACACCACCTCAAGCATTCTATCGGAGGAATCACGTCTCCACACTTCGGCTACGTGGGTCTCTAATGGGAACTGCCTAAATAGACTAGGGAGCCCGAACCCATGGAATATGTCACACCACATTAACTACGACTAGCTCGAACCAGCAGTTCTTGTGCAGAGACCACGTGAGAGAGCTCACACATAAAACCGAAAAGAAACACTAAATGCTTGCTCGGACGCGATACGATCGTGTTCAGTAGAGTCCACCAAATCCTCCCAGTGGGGTCTCGTCCTGTCCCGTCAATCGCCGGTGAACAGCCCACTCTCCTCCGTCGCTTTCAGAGAGACAAATCCGACGGCATCGAAGCGAAGCCGAAGAGATAGAGAGAGAGCGAGAGAAAGAGGGCAGGAGCTGAACAATGCTAAAGAGCAAGCGTTGCTCGACTTCTAATACCTAGCTGAGACGATGGGGCAAGAGCTTACTTTTTCATGCCCGACACTGTGGGAAATGACGGTAAGCAAGCAATACCGTCACTTGGGCACTTGAAGGCCCACCTAGTCCAGCTTGAATACCGAATAGGTTCCAGACAATTCAATTCGGCCAGAGTCATGGCCAAGGTTGGCAGGACAGCCAACATCAATCAGCAGCTTCCGAAGGTATCAGACCAATTCTAAAGGCCGGCATTGACGACCTGAACAAGGTGGAATCCCGGGATGTGGCTAAGTATGAGGACTTGATCAAGTATCTGTTTGGTGAGTTTTCCTTTATCAAATATTTTGTGATGATAACTAGAAAATTTAGGAAACATCTTACTGTAACAAGGGCCGTAAGCCAGCCAGTTGTTGCAGATACACGAGTGAGGTTTTTATTCTCAACCTCTGAATGGCATGCAGCCACGTTGGTATGGTCGCGTTCTTTAGCAAGCTTGACTAGCTGTCCCCTGGTTTGTCGTAACAAACCAGAATTGCAGGAGATGGACTACTAACTGAGAAGCAAAGCCACTGACACTCGAGCTCTCTCGTCTTCATGATGGCCAGGTAGATTAATCTTTTTTACCAGAACTTGCGATGACGTGATATCCGAACTGATTGTATCCGATGTATCTTACTTACGCCCGCCTACCAATGTATGGACAGCTTTCCGGCTAATCTTACGGCCGCATTACTTTTGATTACGGCCCATTGCCCTTTGTAACTAATAAGAACGAAACGGTGGAGATCTTGCACAGTGATAAGAATAATTCGAGTTAACAACACATTGTGATGTTGACTACAAGCATGAATTGAAGTGAATTCACTTAAACATTTTTATCTGAGTAAGTTTACAGGAATTAAGCCACTGGGTGAAAGCGTCACAGCAGATTGCTTTTCTCTGTAACTTCTGGGTGGACATGAGTAGAAAAGTGATTATCACGCTTCGACCGAAATGAAAATAAATATATAAAAAACCTGTGAAAATACGAAAGAGTACAAGTTGAGGTTACCTGTTCATATACATTCTAGGACATTTCCAAATAACTTCAAACCTCGCTAGTAAATTCCAGCCTGGCTTTAGAGCTCATCACTCAGCATAGTCGGCCTTGCTTAGGGTGTACAACGGCCTAAATAGGAATGCGGACATGGGTAGAGTGTCTCTGCTTGTTTCACTCGATATTTCGGCAGCTTTTGGTACTATAAATAGCGAAGTTCTTCTAGAGCGTCTGCCATCTCGCCTGGGTATCACTGGCACTGTTCTGCAATGGTTAAGGTCCAATATCAGTGGGAGACTCCAGAGTATTGACGTGAATGGACAAAGATCATCCGAGGTACCTATGAAATATGGGGTACCTCATGGCTCGGTGCTAGGTCCGCTTGTAGTCACGGTTTATACTCTCCCTTTTGCTCATGTAATTGCCAAGCACAATCTAGGCTTTCACTTCTATGCGGATGACACTCAGTTGTAACTTTGATTTGATCCCTCCCAGCCTTCGAGCACCTCGAATTCTCTCAACTCACTCGCTGCATGTATTGATGACATCCGCACATGGATGGCAGCAACTTTTCTAATACTAAACGATGATAAAACTAACTTCGTAGCTATGGAAAAACCCAGTCTGATTCAGATATTGGAAAGGGTGAGGCTCAAAATTGGCTCTGCCAGCATATCTCCTGCTGAATCAGCTCGAAGTCTAGGTGTAACGTTCCAAAGCGACCTCTGGTTAGACGACCACATCAGCTCCACAGTCTAATCTGCCTACTTTCAGCTACATAACATTGCTAAAATTTCGGGCTTGTTTACATAAGGATACCACGTCCAAGTTGGTCCATGCATTTGTGCCATCCCGTCTTAACTTCTCTAACTCACTGGTTGCTGGCCTACATATATGTGCAATCAGATGATTACAGCTGGTGCAAGCTAGGCTTGTCTGTCGTGAGCATCACAGTTACCACATCACACCACTTCTCGCCGACCTGGGCTAGCTACCAGTCAAGCAACGAATCTACTTCAAGGTATTGTCGCTCACTTTCAGATCACTTCATCGCTTGGCTCCAGCATATCTCTCAGATCGACTCCCCCACCAGGCCAAGTATCGTACCACCCGCTTTTCGGAATCCAACAGAATACCAATACCTCGTACAAACCTCAAATCCTTTGGAGACCGTGATTTTAGTTCGTATGCTCCCAAAGCGTAGAATTGCTTCCTGACTTGCGTCAGAACATCCCCTGAATCGACCACATTTAATAGGAACTTAAAGACTCACCTTTTCAGGACATCATTTAGTGGGTCCCTGTGATTCGTCTTTCATGTGCTTATGGGCACTGTCACTGTGCATGCTGCCACTAACCACATTTGCAAGCCGACCCTCTGCATGTCACCCCTAACCATGATATTCATGTTGTTTATCAAGCATGATATTACTCACTATTTAATTGCATTTACCTTTGCCGTAGATGTAATGCGCCTAGAAAGAGATTGAGTTCTCTGAGGGCGCTTTCTCAAGGGCCTTATCATTATTATTAATTTTTTATAAGAAAACCTGCCACTAAAGAATAGCACAGGTTCATCGCTAGCTCTAGAAAATAGGAAATCTTAATAAGTTATCTCCACTTGTTCATAGTTTCGTAATTCCGCTGAGCAAGATAAACGGAAACTGTGATGCACAATATCAAGTTCATATAATTTAATACGATGCAAATTTAATGAGCGACAGACCTTTAGAAGCTCATAAATTACCAAAGAACTTTGTGATTCCTAACACTGAATCTGATAATTTAACTAATTCAGAATAGCAAAAACAGGTACCCCACAAATTTCTTTCTTAACTAGACACACCGTTTTTTTCCATATTTACCTTCCAGGAAGCTCTGTATATCCCATGTATGCACTCGTTGCAAACCTATTTGATTTGTAATACAAATTTAAAACTGAATTTACTCAAGTTTCGTCGATGCATTTCAAAAAGGTTTGCTAACGGGAGGTTTTAGTCTAAAAAACAGCGTTTTTTTAATTCAACTAATATCTGAGTGCTTTTATGCAAAAAATGAACGCACTATTTTTTAGATGCATTCAAAAGGGTTTATTTCTGACTGGAGGAAAAATCTATAAACATGATCCAATTGTATTAGCGAACAAAGGAACATGTGGACAGCATTTCCAAAATATCGTGCGACCTGTCGCCTACTCCAGCACGGGAAAAAGAACAGGAAGTATTTTTTCCTTGGTAGCATGAGAACTGCTTACCGGTGGACCTGGGATTAAGCGATTTGAAAGCTCGTCGTCTGCAAAGAGTCTGAACTTGATCTGGTAAGTAACATCTACTTTATTAAATTGTGTGCTTAGAACTAAGATATTTAGGAAACTGCTTATCGTCAGAAGGGTTACCAGACAGCCAATTGAGGCAGCATCAAGAGTAATGCTGATATTTACCACCGTCTTTGTAGTATGCTGCCAGGTCCGGATGATGACGTTCCAAAGCAGCTCATCCTCGTGGCACCGGAAGTGCTACAGCAAGCGAAAATTCCAGGAGCCCGACTACGACATGGTGGAAAGCATAATAATCATAATCCAATGAAAATATGCACGACAAAATGTAGATCCACAGGTGACAAATTAATCATAAAACCTATAGACACCTTTTTGCAGCGAAACTAGGCATGTCCTTTCACACGCTGATGATGCGTATTTTATCTCTAGGTATGGTTTTCTTTTCACAACGTGAATCTTAGCAATATTGATTTTAGGAAGCTTCGTTTATTTGGCTATATATGCAAAGGGGCTAGAAAGAGATAAAGTTAGGTGAGAGCACTATGCATACGTATCACATTTACTACTAACCATGTTGACATGATTTCTTCACAGAAAATGTCAAGTGCCAAATAAGAGATAACGTGTTCGCTTCTCCGCACAAAATAGTACAGATATTGCTACGTAGTCCGCTCAATACTTTTTTCTTTGGTCTCTCTGTCTATTTACGTCGCTCTCTGTCTGTCTCTCTCTCTCTCTTCATCTGTCTGTCTGTCTGTCTGTCTGTCTGTCTGTCTGTCTGTCTCTCTCTCTCTCTCTCTCTCTCTCTCTCTGTTGATCTCTCACTTGCTCTCTTTATCTCACTCTCTCTACTTATCTTTTTCTCTCTTCATATATATTTCTCTGTATCTCTTCATCTCCCTCTCTCTCTCTCTCTTTATCTCTCTCTCTCTCTTTATCTCTCTCTCTTTTTATCTATCTATCTCTTTTTATTCTTCACTCTTTTTTACTTCACTCTTACCTCAGCTCCCTCTCTCTCTCTCTCTTCTTTATTTCTCACTCTGCCTTCCTTTCTCTCTTTTTGTCTCTATCTTTAGGTCCGCCTAGCTCTCTTTATCACTCTCGCTATCTTTTTTCCCCCTCTCTCTTTCTCTTTATCGCTCTCTTTCTTTGCGTCTCTCTTTCTCTTTCTCTCTTAAATAGCTCTTACTCGCTCGTTGTCTTTCTTATGACATTATCTCTCTCGTTTTCTTTCTTTCTCACTCTCTCTTTTTATCTCTCTCTCTCGCTCTGTATCTCTCACACTCTCTCTCTTTATATATATATATATATATATATATATATATATCTCTCTCTCTCTTTATCTCTCTCTTTATTTCCTCTTTCGCTCTGTATCTCTCTCTCTCTCTCTCTCTCTCTCTCTCTCTCTCTGTGTCTGTATCTCACTCGCTTTCTCCCTATATCTCTCTTTATCTCTATCTCCATTTCTCTCTTTCTCTTTCTTTCCCTCTCTCTCTCTCTCTCTCTCTCTATTTGTTTCTCTTTCTCTCTTTCTCGTTATCTCGCTTTCTCTCTCCCTCACTCTCTCTCTTTCTCTCACTCTCCCTCTCTTAATCGCTCTTTCTTTCTGTCTCTCTGCCTCGGTATTTCTCTCTCTCAAGCTGTCTCTTTGTTTCTCAGTCTCTCTCTCTTTCTTTGTCTATATCTCAATCTTTCTCACATTTTATCTCTCTGGCATGATCTCTTTCTTTCTCTTAATCTCTCACTCTCTTTTTCTCTTTATCTTTCTCTCATTTTACGTCTCGGTCTATTTTCTCTTGATCTTTTGATCTCTTTCTCTCTTTATCTCCCACTCTCTCTTTCTATGTAAACATCTCTCTCCTTTTCTCTTTTAATCGCTCTTCCTCTCTTTCGTTGTTTCGCTCTCGCTCTCTCTCTCTTTGTCTCTCTTTCTTTCTGTTTCTCTCTCCGTTCCTTTACCACTCTGTCTCCCTCTATCTCTCTCTCTTTCTCTCTATTTCTTTTTCTCGCTATCTCCCTTTCTCTTTCTCTCTCACTCTCTCTATCTCGTTTTATCTCACCGTCTCTCTTTCTTTCTCTCTAGCTCTCTGCCACTCTCTCTCACTCTCCCCCTGTATCTCTCTATCTAATTTTACTGCTGTATCTCTCTTTTTCTCTTTCTCGCTCTCTCTCTCTCTCTCTCTCTCTCTCTTAATTGCTCTCTCTTTTTTTACGTCTCTCTCTTTCTCTCTCTCTCTCTCACTTTATCTCTGTATTTCTGTCTCTCTCTCTTTATCTCTCTCTTTCTCTCTCATGATCTCTTTCTCTCTCTTTCTCTGTATTTCCCTCAATATCACTTTATTTCTCTTACTTTTACTCTCTCTCTCTCTCTCTCTTTATCTGTCTCACTCTCTCTCTCTCTCTTTATCTCAGTCTCGATCTCCTTCTTTTTTATTTCTCTCTCTACCTCTTGTTATGTCTCTCTCTCTCTCTCTTTATCACTCTCTCTCTCTCTCTCCGTCTTTATCGAACTATCTCTCTGTCGCCGTCTCTGGATCTGGTTCTCTCTTTATCTCGCTATCTCTCTTTATTTCTCACTCTCGCTCTCTATTTATCTCTCTCTCTCTCTCTCTCTCTCTCTCTCCCCATCTCTCTCGTTACCTCTCACTCCCTCTTTTTCTCGTTTGTTTACTCTTCACTGTATCTCTCACTGTATCTCTGTCTTTATCTCTCTATTTCTCTATCTCTCTAGGGCTCTCTTTATCTCTCTCTTTACCTCTTTCTCTCTTTCTTTATATCTCTCTCTCTCTCTCTCTTTATCGCACTATCTCTATGTCGCCGTCTCTGGATCTAGTTCTCTCTTTATCTCGCTATCTCTCTTTATCTCGCTATCTCTCTTATCTCGCTATCTCTCTCTCTCTCTCGTTACCTCTCACTCCCTTTTTCTCTCGTTTGTTTACTCTTCACTCTATCTCTCACAGTATCTCTCTCTTTATCTCTCTCTTTCTCTATCTCTCTAGCGCTCTCTTTACCTTCTCTTTACCTCTCTCCCTCTCTTTCTTTTCTCTCTCTCTCTCTCTGTCTCTTTCTTTATCTCTCTCTCTTTTTCTCTCCCACTTTTATTTATGAAATCCAGAAGTGGATTGCAGCAAACCCTGGTTAAATCAATGACGATATATTAAAACGTTCTATGTAGAGGCAAAACAAGTTTCATTCTGAAACGGGAAAGCCTAACATCTAGTATTGGAACCTCCAGCTTGGTCCCGTTGAATGCACACTCAATCGTTGTGTACTTTTCTAAAAGTAGAGTATATTGGACTGGCACATTATTTCACGGTCAAATGTACCTTTACTAAGCTGTATACGAGCCTCTCCGACAGCCGGGTTTACTTAGACAGGGTTCCTGTTATGAAACTGGTCCATACTGTTGCAACTCTCTATCTCAATTTCTGCAAGCCACTACAAGGTAGTCAACTTTCATTTGCACCTACCCACCGAAAGTTGTTGCGAAGCCGAGCAGCTATACCTGTCAACCGTGAGCTTTACAGTTGTCATATCACTCAACTTTCCGCCAACATTCACCAGGTCCCCATCAAGCAGGGCATAGATGCTAATGTTCCGTCTCTCACCCTCAGTACCCTACATATTTTGGCACGGGCATTACCCTCAGAAGTACTCAACTAATGTCAAAGAATCGTACAAGCTGCTGTTCTGACTCCAATTAGTTAGCCGTGTATCGTAGGAACCTAGACATCCGTGGAGACCTTGCGTTTGGTAAGATATTCTAGAGCTTATTTCTCACCATTGAAGCGTGTCACAACTTCCAATGATCTGAAGGACATTGGAGAACCTTAGATCACCCAGGCTTCTTACATCATTTAGCTGGACAGCAATTTTATCGTACGAACCATATGCCTGCTTATGAAGTGCCCGATTCTTGCATATGTTACCATCAGACAGAATTTGTAGGTTGTCATTTTTGAAGTTCTATCCTGCGAAAAATGTGCAGTAACTAATGTAATAGCTGGCTTGCCAAATATGGTCTCCCTACATTCAGTTACATACTCGCTACATTCATTCTTCGAAGGCAGTCAGCCAAAGCAGACATCATCCGACAAGTGAGCAAAAATTTCTTTTAATAATTCCCGTTCCAGACGATCAGCCGGCTGCTACCGTGGCAGCAGAATCGTGCAGGTTTACTTGGGTAAAGTTATAGTTTGCTACATGCATATGTAAATTCTTGAGGTTACTTTTCGTGCCACGGTAGCAAGCTTTACGGTGGTTCTCACCATGGTGCCGGTGTATCCCACTCTACTTCTTCCAATGAGTATCGAGCAGGCTTGAAATTGAAATTGTGCTTCTTCAGTGACGTTAAAATTAATTTAGTGAATAGTTGCTTGGGTGGAAAGCAGTGAACGCTACGTGTGTTTGCTTGTGGATGCTCACCCTGTGCCCACCACAGATAATCGTAACGGCTTGCTGACATGTGCACGTCGGCTCGGGCCATGCTGTGCTGGCTGAGAGTGAAAATGATAAAGGCGATCGCGTTTCCCGTAAAGCACGTGTGAAGTACGTAGAAGATTGTAAAGTTATCAAGTGTCATATAAAATGCAGTATTAAAATTATCAATATTGAACTGCACACACAGTTTTAGAGAAACTCTCACAGTGCAGCAGCCTCCGTGGGATTTGAAGAAAATGCTTTCGCTTTCGGAATGGTTTCATCCGATTACATTTTTTGCGACATGTTGAATCTCAAGCAAATTATTTAAGATCGTTACCTTCGCCTGAAGTCAGCCGATGGGACGAAATTATTCATGGAGTTGTAGGTATCATTTTAACAATTGTTCGCCTTCTAGTAATTCTAGCCAAGTATAAACACTTGTTTTAGGCAGTCTGGCTTGTTCACGGGGCGTTGTTATTGAATTCACCGAATGACATACGATCACCTCGTTCAAGCACTTCAGCTTGGAAAGCTGGCACTAGTGGAAAAAAAGCCCTGCTGTGGACTGGGAGTCCGTAATACGTGATAGTACGGACCATTCAGTTGCATTTTCCCTTTGGAGCAAATGTGAAGCGACTCGATAGAGATTGAGTTGTCTGAGGGCTCTTTATCAAGTGCAATTATTATTGTCATCATTATTATCTGACAGGCATATTGGGCCTGCCACGTGGACACTACGAAAAGTACTGCCATTACTGCTATCTAGCTAAGCCCACATTTGAATCGTAAAACATACCTACCGAAAGGAAACGGTCACATCAAATCCGGCCTCCTTCGTTAAAGAGGGGTGGTGTTGTGAGCCCGGCTAAGTCTGCCTGAAATAGCCCCTGCATCAGAAGCGTGAATTATCGGAAGTAAGTCATCTTCGGGCCTTTGGAAAGTCACAAGCTTAAATGCAGCTCATCGTTCAGCCCTAAAATGTGAGTTGCAGAGTGGAATGGCCCAATACCATGCTGCCCACTTGGTCAGGCTGTTTTGGTACCGTGACGACGTTGCAGCCATTTCAACTATCACAATTTGAATTACTACATCGATGATCACTGAGACTCTTCTAAAATCCAAACGTTTTTTATCGTCAGCTTTAGTTCTGAGTTTAAGGGAGCAAAAATTGCTAGGAAGGCTAGCTAGGAAAGTTGTTAAATGCATCTCCTAGGTGTACGTCATGCCAATACTGAGTGTGGTCTTAAAACGCCGCGTGTAAATTCCAGCTTTGGTTTGGAAATGCACGGTCGTCGATTGCAAGCATCAGTTTATGTTATGCTCCCTCTATCAGCAGGTGCAGACTTGAATAGAAAAGCCGAGAAAGAAGCGAGAGACGCTCCGCCAAGACTCCGTCAGCGGCGTTCGATATGACACACTGTGCTAGCTCCAATGGGCCCATGCATTTTGCAAACATGCAATGCAGGTAGGTATTTTAATTGTGGCAGAGCACAAAACACCAAGTT
Organism: Cristatella mucedo; assembly: GCA_009760855.2. Classification (NCBI taxonomy): domain Eukaryota; kingdom Metazoa; phylum Bryozoa; class Phylactolaemata; family Cristatellidae; genus Cristatella; species Cristatella mucedo. The sequence goes on from WPIO01000131.1 coordinate 506,820, forward strand.
TCTCAAAAATGTAGACAAATGCCTGCACATTTCTAACTAAGCTGCTTTCCGATTGACTACTGCTGGCAGTACAAAACCCAGCCTCGATCAAAAACTGTGCTTAGCCAGTGTTTGTCACACATTAAGCACCATCTCAAACGCTATATTGTCTATGCTGCTGAGTATTCGCAGTAGCGTAATTATTCGATAAGCTTCACTTCAGTGTGGCTACGGGTACATTTCGGAAATCACAGGTGCATCTCTGGTGTAGTGACTCTTAAAATTCATTTCGACAAGTTATAACATTTGAACCAGAAGCACTAAAACCAAGTGTCTTTACTACACCCATAGGCTCAGGACTTTCAAACGTATAATTGAACGTTGTAGAAACAATGACGATGAAGTGCACACTAGCATAAGTTTATTCCTTGTCGGTAGCATAGTCCAATCATTTTCCTTGGAACTAGAAGCAACAAACGTTTATCGCTCATTCTTGCATACAGCGTTTAGAAACCAGTAGTACAAAAGACTATGTAGTGTCTTAAATTGCCTCAGTCTACCAGAATATATGATCCACATGTCCTTCGGCAGCACCTAATTAGATTCAGAAAAGCGGGGAGTACGACTCGTGGCAGAGTAGCTCTGATAGGTAGGTTGGAGTCGAAGGATAAAAGTACCTAACAGTGAGTTTAAAAACCTTGAAGTCGATGCTTTGCTTGGCTGTGAGTCAGAGGAGGTCGGCGAGTAGTTGATTTACGTGGCAACTGTAACGCTCCCGACAGAAAGACTAGCTGCAGAGATTTACAACAACTCTAGATGTGTGATTAGACAGGCAGGTAGTCGGGTAGCAGTGAGTTGCCCGAGTCTCGATAAGATGTCATTATCGCATCGATCGATTTACACGTAGAGCCCCTGTCATAGGAAGCCCAAATGCTAGCAAAGTTACGTAGGTAAAAGTAGAAGGACTTGACTGTCGACTGGATATGCTCGTCTGATGAAAATCACCTTGAAACCTGGCACCAACACCCTTGGTGCAAATTCAATGGGGATCTACTCAGGCAAAGCCCATTTTGAGTCAGCTTTCTTGTTCGAACGTCTTGTATAATGCAGGAGGAACACTGGGAGAAAGTCATTTAAATTCGCTTGGTCTAGTTGCTTTCTTAAGTACTGGTCTGACATGCAGCCTTTTTGAAAGGTGAAGGGACATTATCTGAAATAAATAACATAGTTTAGAGTCGTAAACATGGATGCTTCTTTACCAGCAACATATTTAATCCGTAACGAAGTATGCTGCAGTTAAAATGAATAATTACGCTGCACACACAACTTTCTACTCTGATTGGTAGATATAAAAAGTTTTACGATTACAAAAACTATAGGATAAGGTGTGAAGTTTCTCGGCAATCCGCGCAGTGAATAGGCTCCCGTTTCCTGAGCTTTAAAGCACGGCATTACACTAATCGTAAATGTAAATAATAGCGGCTTTGAAGAGCTTACATTTTCAGAGTCTACTCATGCCTACCTTCGTTGCTCTAACCCTGGCCTACTATCTACTCGATTAAGTTTCTGTCATGGATAGCTGCCGGTTGAAAAATTCGTGGTCACATAATAGTAATTCTTGCCTTTCTCGGAATAAACTCGCATGGCAGCGAAACGAGGACCTTACTTGACCCTATACAGCCGACACTCCCAATGAAAGAGCAAGTTGACTTCAAAGATTCAACATACACCTGTGCGTTCTTTAAGTCTAGTCCTTCAAACTTTATTACGCTAAACGTGCTTCTCCTTTATGTGATAATTCTGTAAAGACTTGCCGGCCTTGGCTTAAATATTGTGCGAATAAGAGCTGTTCGGTGGTGGGCAAGAACTCATTTGTCCTGGAGCAGTGAGCCAAAGAGGAGCGCTAGTGCGGTCAGAGAGCAAGAGCTAAAGAGCAAGCCTGGAAGCTCATGGACCAGCGGTTATAACTTGGCCTTTGGAATTGGTTTGATACCCGTGGAAGCTGCTGGTTGATGTCGGCTGTCCTGCAAACCTTGGCCGTAACTCTGTCCGAAATGAATCGTCTGGAACCCATTCGGTATTCAAGGTGGACAGGGGTGCCCATGCAGTGCCCTATTGACGGCATTACTTGCTTACCGTCATTGGCCACGGTGTCGGGTATGAAAAAACTAAGCTCTTACCCAATCGTCTCAGCTAAGTATTTAAAAGACGAGCGACGCTTGCTCTTGATCTTTGTTCGGCTCCTGCCCTCTCGCTCTCTCTCTCTCGCTCTCTCTCTCTCGCTCTCTCTCTCTCTCTCTCTCTCTCTCTCTCTCTCTCTCTCTCTCTCTCTCTCTCTCTCTCTCTCTCTCTCTCTCTCTCTCTCTCTCTCTCTCTCTGTCATTGGCTTCGCTGCGATGCTTCGATGCCGTTGGACTTGTCTCTCTGAAAGCGACGGAGGAGGGTGGGCTGTTCACCAGCAATTGATGGGAGAGGACGAGACCCCACTAGGAGGATTTGGTTGACTCTACTGAACATGGTCGTATCAGGCCCGAGCCAGCATTTAGTGTTTCTCTTCGGTTTCATGTGTGCACTCTCTCATGTGGTCTCTGCACAAGAAATGCCGGCTCGAGCTTGTCGTAGTTGATGTGGTGTGACACATTCCACGGGTTCGGGCTCCTTAGTCTATTTAGGCAGTTCCCCTTAGGGACGCACGTAGCGTTAGTGTCGAGACGTGATTCCTCCGTAAGAGTGCTTAAGGTGGTGTGTGAGGTATGCCTGCCGTTAAGGTGGAAAAAACGCCCATGTGTTCAAGTCAGGGTCTAGGCTCCGGGTTCGAACTCCTCGTCCTATTTGGGTCGTTCCCCTCGTCCTATTTGGGTCGTTCCCCACAATAGACCTAGGTAGCCTAAGTGCTGGGACGTACTCACTCCACAAGAGTGCTTTTGCTGTTGAGAGCGTGCGAGAAGTGCGGAGATAAAACTGAGCTAGACGCTCAGCAACTTTGTGCGCCTGCCAACAAAGCTCAGTAAAATTCCAAATTTGTGTGTCTCACTTTTCAAATCACGCCGCGAATTCGTGACAATCTTTAGTAACAGTGAGTATGTCAGTGCCATAAGCACTCGTTTCGCGTCGGCCTGACCATAAAACGTAGACTCCCACAGACCGGCACTAAGCAATAGGTTACACAGCTCGCTGAGCGTCAGGTTAAGACAACTCCTCCGAGGTTTGCTAGTTACAATACTAACATGTTTTTTCGGTTTGACTAGTTTTCTAGCTTCCAGCTATTCGAAATACTTTGCAGACAATGCCATCAGTTATGGGGATCAACACTAAGGAATCACTAGGAACTAAATTTACATTATTTCACTGACGATAGCATAGGTAGCTGAACAAATGTTTGTCAATTCATCAGTTTTTAACTACTATCTTTCTCTCTTTTTATTTGTCATCCTATGCATGGTTTTGCTTGCTTCAATCAGTGCATGTTATGAATAAACAAACAGCACGTTCAAATTCAGCTGTAGATACATTGAATAGGAACGGACACTGTTCTCCTATATCGCAATAGGTAGTGCGTTTCATTCCATTTAGGCAAGCCGGTAACTTTGCTATAATTGTAAGATAGATCCTATGATTTACTTTGTGTCTGGCCGAGAAACTTTTTTTGAATTGATTAAATTCTGGTGATAGTAAGTACTACACTGCTTGCTAATGGTTTGACTGAAAATGGATACTTCCAGGGACTTTACAAATTATACTGTAAACTCTCAAGTCATAGTTCAATACACATATTTCAGACACAAATCGCAGCCGGTAATCAACAGGTGAGTCAATCATGAAACCCTGCTTTAGAATTTTGTTTCTCTATGTGCAGACGTGCTGTAGACCGTCATACCAGGAAGACTACCAGTGTATGTTTGGATCATTCTACGTAAGTGCTAAAGAGGCTCTATGCCAACAGTTTTAAACAGGAGCAGGTAGCAGCTACAGTGGTAGATGGACAACGAATTGCCTGCATTTTGCAGTATGTATTTACACTACTATCGGGCATTCTCTTTTATTGGTTGATGGCGATAAATTATAATGACCTGCAAATAGTGGTACCATAGAACCCCAACATTTTTCTCTCACTGATTATCATAGTAATTTAAAATTGGTACGTGAAGCACGACACGAGGATGGAAATTTCAAACCGGCTGCAGTCCCCTTGAATCTCTTGTTTCAGTTAGTGCCAACAAGTAGCTGCCAATGATGGCAGTCATGTATCACCCACCAGGTACCAAGTTCTTATTTATCAGAGATTGCTCTGAACTCATATTGATTCTGAGTGCAAGAAATCTATCTTTAAGATTGATCAGTGATTCTATTGTTTATTCTGACAGCTAAACCGAGAGTGTATGTGCTAAATGTCATGCAGTTGCAGTTTCTTACTACGTGGATGCTCACTTGCAAGATGTCACTCTGAACCAAGGTCCCAAACTCGGTAAATATTTGCGCTCATGTGTCTGCTATCCTAATCTGTTTTCCGTAATTTTGTTCATGAAATCATCTGCTGATGTCTTCTTCAAACGGGGGAGTCGTCAATAACATCTAAATTATCTATAGACTGAATTGTAAAGACAAAATACTGTCATAGCAAAAATATCTTAATTGCCATCGACACTGAACTTCTATTAATTTGTGTAATCGTTGGTAGAATTCTAGAGCACGACGCATTCTGACCTGTTCTAAAAGTTTGCACCACTGAATAAACGTAATGTGCAACCTAGCCCAGCTGGACTAGGGTTTCTGCAAACGTGAAACTACGTACACCTACCAGGCTCAAGCTAGGTGAGGAGGAGTGTATAAGATCATTATGGACCGTCAAACGTCACTCTTACGAAGAATAGGATTGATCGTGCCCTTCGATTCTAGCGAATCCCTAATCTAAATTCTACAAAAATGTTCCTGAATCGCAGACGCGAAATCCAAAATTGCTGATGCCTATTATAAACCGTCTCCCTAACTTCTCAGAGAAACATACTTACTGATCCTTGTGGTGAGTTAGTAAATTTCTTCTGAAACTACTTGATCACTAACAACACAGAAGTGGTTTACCCGGATTGTGTATACGACCTTGAATTATGCATTGAAGGAAGGCTACGAGCGATGGTATCATGACGTTACTCTCTTAATCTATTAAGACTGCGGGTTTTCTGGAACTTTTTTGTTTCGTCATCCTAGAAAGATGATCAGATCTGCCACTGTAACGCACAGGGAACCTAGTAAACATGCCCTAGCCTCATTTTTTTTCAAATCCTCTCTGAAACAGGCTGATCTTAAGCCATTATTTAAAAAACAAAGCTTGACCAAAGACACTTAAGTGACGGCTGTCCCGTCTTCTATCTTCTGCTCCAATCAAAGACCCCGAAAAGAGCTGTTGCAGGTCCGCAGCACTCCTACATTGAACCACATACCTAGTAAATAAGTTCCAGTCTGGGTTCACAGCTAGTCTTTTCTCAGACTCAGTGCTGCATGGGATGCACAGGAATCTTCACAATGTTTCTAAAATGGGTAGAATCTCTCTGATTGATCCGATCGAACTTTTGTAGAGTTCGATACTAGTGATCGTGAAGATCTTCTTGAGCTACTGGATTCGTCGCCTTAGTGGCTCTGACCTGCAATGGTTCTATGAGCAAAGATGGCTCACTGTGTAAGGTGGTTGCTTCTTAAGACGTGGTCACCAAGGTCGACAGTTCAAATCCTTCGATCTGCTGTTACTTATTTCCTCTTTAAATGGGGATGAAAGCTTGTATGGCTCTGTAGAAATCTTACAGAAGAGGCCGTGAAATATGCTGGAATATCTTTTTAATTTGTTTAAGATGTCATCGCCATGGCAGACTATCAACCATTTATGTGAAACCTAGGAGATTATACCAGGACGACCTCAAGTACTGGGTACGTCAAGTATCTTTACTTTGTCATCTTCTCTTCACAGATAATGTTCTCCCTCTTGCCACTGTGACTGCCGAGCACAATTTAGGAAACAAACTCTAGGCAAATCACTGACAACTTCTCCTTCGCATCGATCCCTCCTGGAAGTCATGATCGTCGCACACTCTAGCTGCTTGTATTTTAGAAATTCACATAACTAACTATTCACTAATACTTAATATTGGAACGTCCAGCTTCGTCCTGTTCAATATCCACTCAATCGTGGTGTAAATTTTGAAATGTATAGTAAAATGGAGGGTCACATTACTTTCAAAGTCAAATCGACCTTCTTTAAGCTGCATACGAGTATTTCTAACCACCGGGCTTGCTTAGTTGAGGTTACTACTTCGAAGAGGGTCAATACTTCTGTTTGCTTTCTCTCTCTCTCACTCTCTCTTTTTCTCTCTGTATGTCTCTCAATCTCTCTTTATTTCTTTTACTTTTACTCTCTCTTTCTCCTTTTTTAGTTGACTCTTTATCTCTCTTTCACAACCTCTGTCTACATCATCCTTTTTATCTCTCTTTCTCTCTCGTGCTTTCTCTTTATCTCTTGCTCTTTCTCTTTATCGCTCTATCTCTAGGTCTCTCTCTTTGTCTCTTTCTCTTTGTATCTCTCTCTCTCTCTTTCTTTATCCATCTCCCTCTTTCTGCTTGTCTGTCTCTTTATCTCTCTCTCTCTCTCTCTCTCTAATTACCTCTCTCTCTTTCTCTCTCTACCTCTATCTCTCTCCCCCTCTCTATCTCTTTTTTACTCTCTCACTCTATCCCTCTCCAGTATCTCTCTCTCTCTCTCTTTATCTCTTTCTCACTCTCTAGGTCTCCGTGTTAATATAAATTTATCTCTTTCTATCCCATTCTCTCTTTCTATCTTTTTCTCTCCCTCTTTATCTTTTTCCCTCTCTCACTATCTTTCTCTCTCCCTCACTTTATCTATTTCTATCTCTCTCTCTCTCTCTCTATCTATCTCTCGCTCTCTCTTGATCTCTATCTCGCTATCTTTATTTTCCTCTCCCTCTCTTTCTCTCTCTCACTCTCTCTCTCTCTCTCTCTTTATCTCTCTATCTCTCCTAATCTCTGTCTCCCTTTCTGCCAACGTTCAGATCACTGCCTGTGCTAGGTCGAAATTCACACCTGCTACTGAACTCCCTTCGAAAATACTCTGCAACTGCTAAGCCCTGTTAACTGGTATATGCGAAACGCAAGAGCTGCTTTATTATGCTAAATGCTCTTATATTACAAGTCAAAAAACCGTATACGAATCTAGAAGATATTGTAATATTGCACAATGTAGTGATCGGTAGCTGCCCGTTTACTTGGAAGCCACTAATTGTATATTCATTGGCCAAAAGTAGTATGGCTCTACACGAAGTATTAGAGAACATGCACAACGACGCTTAAAAATTGGATAGCATCAGTATTTTTAGGTTACATTGGCCCATATGCACGTTTAAGGTCAGGCTCTTGTGTTGCTATTGGATTGACAGCACAAGAAATATTTAAAAGATCTTGCTATTATGGCCAACGTAGATACAATTGTTTGAATCCACCGGAAGCTTGCCAGATGCGCAGTAAAGATCAGCCCTAAATGAGCGTGCAAATTTTTAAATATCTAAATTGGAAAATCTGTTTAACATACCTCGTGCTGTTCTCAGCAGCTATGAAAATGGTTCAATAATCTCGTCGTTCAATAGTCTCAATGTTTTCATTTCTTTAATGCTTTGTCCACTTACGAGGAAGCAACGAACGAGTGCGGAAGACGACCTTCACCACGTGCTCGTAATTAAGGTGTCGTGTTCGACAGCTGCCTCAATTTCGAAAGCTCTATGCAGAAGACTGCCTCTACAGCTAGCCAACACATCCGATCTCTATCCAAGATTAGGAGCTGTCTCCCACAGTGGCTTTTAAGAAATTTAACTAGCTCTTTAGGTCTGTCTCTGCTTGATTATTGTAATTCCCTTTTGGCTGGTCTGCCAAAGAAAGCTATTATACCACTACAGCGGACTATGAATATGGCTGCAAGGCTGGTTTTCAAGTCCCAGCGGTTTGAGCACGTGTCACCTTTGCTCAAAGAGCTAGGATGGTTTCCGGTGGAGCGAAGGATACAGAGCAAAGTTCTTACGCTGACCCACAAGGTACGCCACAGCTTGGCTCCTTCGTACCTAGCTGAACTGCTGCATCAGTGTCAGCTTAATCGCGCCCTCAGGTCCTGTGTGGACAATAAATTAGCTGTCCCATTCCTCCGCTTAAAGACAGTTGGCGACAGAAGCTTTAGCTCTGCAGGACCAAGACTGTGGAACTCGCTTCCACAATTCTTACACAACGCCAACTACTCTCCTACTTCCGACTATGGCACATTTTTTTAGCGGTCCTGAGCTGCTACTTCTATGCAACTCACTACCTCAACTGCTCTCCTGACTCTGCTATGCTTCCCAATTTCTCCTTGTTGCGTAAAACGAAGTCTGTTGGCTACCGAATGCGTACCGAAAGCCGAAAGCCTCTTAGGATGTGAGTGCACTTTACAAAACTCTCCTGCGTAACGCCCACATTGTATTTATGAGTTTATGGAGTTAAAGAAGGAGATACATTACATTACATTACATTTCTTAAACCTGGCATCACACATATGGTAAGCTGTCGAGGAACCACTCGACCCACCATGATTTTATTATCAGTGTGTCATAGCAATGCTGGTGGCTGCTTTTCCGGCAATTCTGATTGGTATTTATCAATCCTATTGGTTCCAACGCTCAAGATTTTAGTATATAAAAAACCCAGTTCGACCACAGTCATACTCATCTTCAGTGGAAGCAGAGTAAGTATTTCATGATAAGCGTGACCTACTAAAGACTTGAACATAGCAACACTACAAAGTTAACTGCTGCACTTGTATTCGTTGTCTTTCTTTTGTACTGACATATAGAAACCAGGCAAGCATGATGTCGGTCCTCCTACTGTGTGCCCTGCTTTTGGTCGGTCAGAGTGAAGCCTACAATGTAAGTAGCGTGCCGGAGCTTCGTTGCTTTCGATGACCCCGTGTTTCGTCAGCACATGTTATGAGCACCAACGACACCTTCGCTCTTTTGGTTTCAATAGGACATCGAGACTGATGATCTTGATACTTCAAATGTCGGAATTGAACGCTCCGAGACTGAATGTAAGTTGAAAATGGAAAGTCGCTTCTCATCCTGACGAGTGATCATATCCTTGAGTAGCTAGTGTTATTTCTCTTGATTTATGATTTATGTGTGTCAGCCGGAGCAACGTTCAGACGACCGCCTGTGCTAGGTCAAAAATTGCACCAGCTACGGAGCTGCCTTCAAAAAATATCTGCAACTGCTAAACGCTGTCGGCTGGTGTATACAAAACGCAAGAGCTTCTTTATTAAGCTAAATGTTCTTATATTAGGAGTCAAAAAATCTTACACAAATATTGATTCTATAGTATTATTGCACAATGTAGCTATCAGTAGCTACCCTATTAGTTGGAAGCCACTAACTATATATTCATCGCCCCAATGTGCAATGAATCTACACCAAGTATTAAATAACGTGCACAAAGCAGCTTAAAGTTCGCATAGCATCAATATTTCTAACTTACAGTAGCCCATTGCACGTGCAAGATTGAAGATCAGGCTCTTGCCTTGCTATTAGATCGAAAACACAAGAAATCTTTACTGGGTCTTGTGGTTATGGCCAACGTAAACACAATCGTTGTAATTCACCAGAAGCTTGCGAGATATAGGAAAAAGATCGGCCTAAATTGAACGTGCAATTAATGAATATCCAAATGGGAAAATGTGCTTAACGTACGTCGTGCTGTTTTCAGTACCAGAAGAAAATGGTTCAATAACATCTCGATCATCAATCGCTCGATCATCATCTCGATCTTTTCAATTCTTTAATACTTTGTCCACTTACGAGGAAGCCCGGAACGAGTGCCGAAGACGAGGCTTGACTTTGGCCAGAATTGATAGCGAGCGGCAGCAGAATGAGATAATAGATTTTCTCAGAACTCGCTCAGGTAAGCGTCGCTGAAGAGTAAGCGAATTGCTATTTTTCCATTTTGTGTTTCATGGCTATAGACTTCTAATTTGCACAGTGTGTAGAATCGTTGACGGCCACCTCATACATCATCGAAGATGAGACTTTGCCATTAGTCGTTTGGATGTCGCATGTGAAATTCCTGCGTTGTAGGATTCGAGGGATTAAACGTTTGGATCGGCTTGACGTACAACCGAGTCGCTGAAAACCCCCTTCTGAGCTGGTGGAGATGGGATTGTGGATGCAAAGCACTTAGATCTCAACCATTTGAGTACAGTAACTGGGCACGAGGAGAACCGAACAATCATCAGGGCACCGGTGAATACTGGGTTCAAATGTATTCCAGTGCTAGTTACACTTGGAATGACAATTTGTCCTCTGCAAAATCGGCATTCATTTGTCAGAGATGCAATAAACGTAAGATTTGCTAAAGTGCTAATGTAAATATACTTTGTTCAATACGTTGGAAATTCTTTTAGTGTGACGGCATGAAATGAATCCGCTTGCATTCGCAGTGGTCACCTAAAGAACGGCAAGCCTGTGTCTGCAAGACACTGTTGATACGGCCTACACTTACCCGGTTCCCTAATACGATTTCCGCTGAAATGGGCACTCGACTACTAGTCTAAGCTGTGTTACACCCTAAAATGCCTCAGTCAGCCAGAATATATGATCCACATGTCCTTCAGCAGCACCTAATTAGATTCAGAAAAGCGGGGAGTACGACTCGTGGCAGAGTAGCTCTGATAGGTAGGTTGGACTCGAAGAATAAAGGGACCTAACAATGAGTGTTAGAACCTTGAAGTCGATGCTTTGCTTGGCTGAGAGTCAGAGGAGGTCGGCAAATAGTTGATTTACGTGGCAATTGTAACGCTCACGACAGAACGACTAGCTGCAGAGTTTTGCAACAACTCTAGATGTGAGATTAGACAGGCAGGTAGTCGGGTAGCAGTGAGTTGCCCGAGTCTCGATAAGATGTCATTATTGCGTGGATTGATCTACATGTAGTGCCTCTGTCAAAGGAAGCCTAAATGTTAGCGAAGTTACGTGGGTAAAAGTAGAAGGACTCGACAGTCGACTAGATGTGCTCGTCTGTTGAAAGTTACCTTGAAACCTTGCTCCTAGACCTTGGTTATGCAGTACGCCTCCGTGGTACGGGTCCGTGGCAGGTGGCAAGCGGCTAACGAGTCGACCCTGTCAGCACTTCGAGTCGGCTATTGGTACCTCAAGCTTTTGTGGAATCTCTGTGTGAGCGACGCTGTTAAAGCCTACCTTGTCATTTGGTGTCAGAGCATTTACTGGATTCATCATTTGCAGATTGCCAGGCCGTGCAACTCCAGTCTCGAGTGATTCTCAGCTGCAGGTGAATGAGCTTCCAAGTGTGAACTCTCAGCCACTGATTGTTCAGCAGGGTCGCCTAGTGGTGGCCTCGTCTAGGGGCCGTCGGTTCGCTGCCGCAACGCCTAGTGTCATGAGAAAGCAGCTCACCGCTACTGGTCAGCGGCTTTGTGGCAGCAGTTGGCTCGGCCCCGACCGCCTTTCCTGAATTGCCTACATCGAGCGTGGGGTCGGCGTGAGTGAACTAGGTTACAGCCAATGGGAGTCACAAATAAGTTTCATGAGGACATGATCAGTTATCTGTTCGGTGAGTTTTACTTTATCAACTATTTTGAAATTATAACTAGAAAATTTAGTAAACTTCTTATCATAGAACGGCCATAAACCAAGCAGTTGGGGCAGAAACACGCATGAGGTTTTCATTCCTAACCTCTGAATGCCATGCAGCCACTAAATAATAGTACAGGTTCCTTGCTTAGCTCTAGAAAACAGGAAATCATAAAGAAGTTTGCTTCACTTATTCAAAGTTTCGTAATTCCGCTGAGAAGGATAATCAGAAACTGTGACGAACAATGTCGAGCGTCGTTAGTCTGATATGATATTTTGAGGAGTGACAGCTCTGGAATAGCAAAAGAGTTTTGTGATACCCATCTATGAATCCGAATGTATAACCAGTTCCTTGATAGCCAAGAACATGTATGCTGCGAATTGTTTTTAACTACGTAAGCTGTGTTCCTTTATTTACATACCTTCCAGAAAGCACTGCAAATGTATACACTCGTTGCAAACCCATTTTATTTAAAATAAAAATGTACAACTGCGTTTCACCAAGTCTCATCGATACGTTTTAAAAAAGCTTCCTTAACGAGAGGTTTTGTATAAAAAAGGGTAAATTCATTATTGAAATAATGTCCAATTGCTTTTATCCAAAAAATGAACGAACTCTTTAATAAAAACATTCAAAAGGTTTTATTTCCGAGTTGAGAAAAAGTCAATAACCATGATCCAATTGTTTCAGTAAACAAAGAAACACGCAGGCAGTATTTTCAAAATATCGTGCAACCTGTGGCCTACTGCAGCACGGGCAAAAGAACAGCAAATGTCGTTTCCTTGGTAGCATGAGAAATTCTTACCGGCGGACCTGATCACAAACAGATAGTCAGGACTTGGTCCGTTAAGGGACTTTTACTTTATTAAATTGTGTGTTTGGAACTGGGAAATTTAGAAAACTGATCATCGCAAGAAAGGTTGTCAGACAGTCAGCTGAGGCTGCAGCAAGAGTGAGAAGGCTTGTGTTTTCCAAAGCCTGGGTAGCATGCAGCCTAGTCTGGATGGCAACGTTCCCTAACCGCTCAACTATTTGGCACCGGAATTGTTACAGCAAGCAAGAATTGCAGGAGCCTGACTAAGGAAATGCCAGAAGGCAGCATAGTCGTAGGCCAATGAAAAGATGCACGATAAGACGGAGATCTACAGGAGACGAAGTAATCACAAGACCTTTGAAATATTTTCGCGGCGAAACTGTGGACGTCCTTTTACTCGTTGACGCTGAGTATATTACGTCAAAGTATGGAATGCCTTTGACATCCTGCATTTTACCAATATTGATTTTAGCAAACTTCCTGTATTAGGATACCAAAGTAAAGGGCCTAGGAAGAGATTTAGTTAATTGAGAGCATAAATTCTAACGCAATAGCTTTACTTCTATTCGTGTCGACATAACTTCTTTACAGCCAATGTAAAGTGCCAAGAAAGAGATAACGTACTGATAACACCGTTCAAAATAGTACGGTTAATTTTACGTAGTTCCCACCTGCCCTTTCTCTTTGCTCTCTTTCCCTCCCTTATTATCTTTCTCTCTCTCTCTTTTTATCTCTCTCTCTCTCTCTCTCTCTCTCTCTTTATCTCTCTCTCTCTGTCCCTTTTTCTCCGTCTCTCTTTCTTTCTTCCTCTTTCTCTCTCCCTCCCTCTCTTTATCTCTCCCTCCCTCTCTTTATCTCTCCCTCCCTCTCTTTATCTCTACCTCTGTCTCTTTCTCTCTCTCTTCCTTCCAAGCCATGACTTTATTGAACTTAATGCTAACATTATCTCCTAGACTGAAATGGCTAGTAGTTCTCCTGACCAAGTCTCTATTTTCCTCCATAGTGAGATGCACTGGCCTATTGCTTCCCACTGAAAATTGTTTACCCTGGTTACTGTTGAAGTCCCTACTCTTCAGAAAACAGCTGTTATCAGGCCACTGATTAAAAGGTTTACCCTAGATTCCTCAAGAACACCCCTAAAATTGTGAAATGGGTTCCATGGTCGAGGACATTAGAGACATAGTCTCCACAATTGCAGCCATAAAGTAAAAATACGATGCCCGATATTTATGGTTGATGGAGACAAGAGGGCGCGATAAGGCCAAGAGCAGTCGAGAAACCTCAGTGCATTAGTACGGAAGAGACCTGCAATATGCGCATGTGTCAGTGGTCTAGTCGATTGAGCCATGAAAGGAAGATGCCAACTGTCGCTGTCTCTCTATCAGAGAAACTTTAAAATAGCTAAAAAAAACAGCTGGAAATCAGCGATGAAAATACGGTGAAAAAGGTATGGGACATGGAGTGACAATTTTCTTCAAAGGAAGCATGGAAAAAAGTTCAGATCCGCGAGAGTTAGGTACTGACTGAATGGAACATCCATTGTAAAAGATTCAAGACTATTTCAAGCGCAGCTAACGGGAGCTAGTTCTTGGATGCCCCGAGATTTGAAAAGCGGTTCAATTGTAGAACGCTTGCAGTGACGCTCAAAGCTGGCTGAATAAAAGCAAAGTGACAAAGATTAAAGGAGCTCCAGGTAACGACAGGTTGCTAATAGTTTTCTATTCCTTTCCGCGCTAGAGAGCGGCTTTGGCAACTCCTAACGGGGTGTGGACCTTCACATGATTTCTCGGTGATAACTTCAGGCATTCCACGGCTCTCTTCGCTATGACTATTTATGAGCTGTATTCGGATATGCTACACAAAGCCGGACCTGTTTAGCATAATGTGCGACGTCGCTATTACTTGATACCTACCGGAAGGCCTTCTTCGGCGGCTTAGTGAGAACCTTTTTGCATCCTGCGTTCCCGCTCTCAGCAGCTCGGCAATCAAACTCGCGACCCGCAAGTTTAAAGCACTGAATAGCACTCGTTGTAGCGGTAGCTCACTTGCCGTGCCTCAGCATGCTGGGAAACGTCGACCGGCGGCCGTTACTATGGTCCATTTCAAACTCGAAGGGCCGCGTCTGCCGGGCCGGATACACGCCTACGTTAATACAAGCCACTTAATTGGCGTCGCTCAGTTGTTGGTCAACCCCTTAAACTCCACCTACTAAATGTCAGCTTGCTAAAAACCGCGGGGTTAGTTATATGCTATCAGGTGGTCAGGGAGAAGGTGGATGCTATTCTGCTTACCGAAACTTAGACGACGCCTTATTCCAGTAGCTGTAAATCTGAGACCACCTCACCCGAGTTCTCATTCTATCAGCCCATGCGTTCTGACAAGGTTGGTGGCGGGGTCGCAATTGTGGTTCGTGAATCGTTTGGCTGTAAGATGTGCCGTTTTTCGTATGGGCCATCGTTTGAATCAGTTGCAATCATGTCCTCATTAAAGACAATGCGATTCACTGTTGTGAAATACCAACCTCCTTCTAGCTGTCTAAATTTGTGTATAGAAGAGTTTTTGGAGTTCCTCGCTAAAATATTTGGTCGCGATAGGCCGTTACTGATAGCTAACTGAAACTTTGCTAACATCGTTAAACTTCCCGACCATTAAAGACGCAACCGGACTGGGTTCTCATTGTTTCACACCCCTAGATGGATCAAAACTGGAAGTGGAGTTGCTGATATTGTGAGCTCGAAATTCAACTTCAAGCCATTTGCAGTACCATTGAAAAAATCTTTTGAATTGATAGTCTTAATTTTAGCCGAAAACAAGCTACCAATGATGGCTGTAGTCTATCGCCCATCAGGTACCAAATCCTCCTTTATCCCAGATTTCTTCGATCTCATTTTGGTTCTGTGTGAAGAAAATCAACCCATCCTCGTTGTGGGAGATTTCGAAATTCACTTTGATTACTTATCTAACGCCTTCTGCACTGAATTTTGTGCATTGACTGACTCATTATCTCTTGTGGCTCATGTGCACGGCCCTACTCACATCAAGGGTCACACATTCGACCAAGTTTCCTCATAAAACTGCACGCTGTCCTCACAAGTTATGACCAAATCCTGACAATCTGACCTCATTCAGATATCATTCAGTCTACAGTTCGTGCCTGCCTGCTCTTCCACTAAAATCACCTGTGAATCGCGAAACGTCAAGACTCTTGACATCGATGCTGTCCATGCGAGAATATATGCCTAGCCTCTGCTGCTCAATCCTCCTCCGATCTGTCTCCCACACAGGCGGCCGCCTTAGCTATACTGGCGGTTAGTAACCTGCATGTTAGTTTTGATCGTCAGCAGCTGTTATCGCTTTGTCATCGTAGATCAAATGCATTTCTAGATATTGATGCTGTTGCTACGATTCGTGAACCATGCATCAACAAAAGAAAAGCCCCCTGGAGCTGCTGCTGTGGCCGTAACTGCTAGCTCAGACGGACTCGGTGGGTCGGGAACTGAGAGCTGAGTACTCGCTCGTTTGGTATTCCAGGCATTATCTCGAACCGCTCAGCACGCTCTCCCACAAGCATCACTGCAAATCTATTCAACTAAGTGGTCATCAGGCCTGCTAAAACTCCGTCGGCCAGACATAACTACTGCCTTCAGAATCCACGCTAAATGTGCAATAAACCTCTGCCAATAAGCGACCTTATTTCTGAACATGGTATTTAGTTCATCGTCCTAGCTGAAACTTGGCTAAAATTGGTAAACTGCCCGACAATTAAAGTAGCTACCCCAAACGATTTCTCATTATTTTACACCCCTAGAATCATCAAAACTGAAGGTGAAGTTGCTGTTATCGAACGCTCAAAATTTAACTTCAAGCCATTTGCAGTACCCTCGAAGCAGTCTTTTGAATCAATTGTCTTGGTCTCACCCAAAAACAAGCTAGCAATGGTGGCAGTAATCTATCGCAAACCAGGCACCAAATCCTTTATTAACTCAGATTTCTCCGATCTCATTTCGATTCTGGGTGCGATAAATCAATCCTTCCTCGTCATGGGGGATTTCAACGTTCACTTTGATAACCTATCTGACACCTTCATCACTAAATTTGGTGCATTGACTGACTCATTGTCTCTTGTGCAACATGTGTATGGCTCTACTCACATCAAGGGTCACACACTCGACAAGGTTTTCTTATACAATTGCACTTTTTCATCACCAACTATTACTGAATCCTGCTTATCTGACTACATGAATATCTCATTCAATCTACAAGGTGTACCCACATTCTCCTCTAAAATCACAAGTGAATCGCGAAACATCAAGACCCCTGATATCGATGCCGTCCGTGCGAGAATATCTGCTTCACCTCTGCAGCTCAGTCCTCCCTCCGATCTGTCATCATTGGTAGATAGCTACAACACGACAATAACTGACAAGCTCAACGAGATTGCACCTCTGACTAAGTGCACTATGCACGCTCACCCAGGCGTATGCATTACAAAAGGTATTAAACTAGTCATTTGTCTACTAAGCCCAAGCTTGAAAAAGCAGACAAAAGATCAGAACTGACTGTCCATTGACAGGCATATGAAGACTACTGTATTTCATACCAATCGATCCTAGCAAAGGCCACATTCAGCTTCTATAAAAATATTGCTGAATCACATATGCACAATCCAAAAATGATGATGCCGACGATCAACCATCTCCACAACCGCTTCCAGATTAGCTCTTTACCTGATGATCCTTGTGATGATCTAGCCAATCGCTTCTCTTGATTTTTTGTGCAGAAGATAGACAAGATCAGAAAGTCCATTATTGCGATGACAACATCCCCCCTAGAATGCTGTTCCCCGATGCCTGGCCGCACCTGAATGTCTATATTTAGGCACTCACTAGTGATCTCGTCCTGAAATTCATATCCCGGTCAAAGAAGACGAGTGCTCTGGACCCTATTCCCACTGTCGTGCTCCTACATTAAATTGATGGGCTGCTACCATGCATAACTAACATCATCAATATGTCGTTAGCCTCAGGTCAAGTACCATCCCCTTTCAAAAAAGCTGCAGTCAGGCCACTTCTCAAGAAAGCGACACTAGACCGATAGAACTTGAGCAACTACCGCCCAGTCTCAATTCTACCATTCCTATGGAAGACACTGGAAAGGGTTGTGGCGGACCAGCTGAACTCATACATTGAAACTTCCAACCTTGGTAGTAAGTTCCAGTCTGGCTTTAGAGCTAACCACTCCACAGAATCAGCATTGCTTAGGGTATACAACGACCTGCTTAAGAATGCAGACATGGTTAGATTGTCTCTGTTTGTTTCGCTCCACCTTCTGGCAGCTTTAGATACTATTGATCACACGGTTCTTCTACAGCACCACTTATCTCGCCTGGGTATCATTGGCAATGATCTGCAGTAGTTCACGACCCACGCAGTGGGGGACTCCGGAGTATTGACGTAATTGGACAAAGATCATCCAAAGTACCTCTGAAATGTGGGGTACCTCAGGGCTCCGTGCTAGGTTCAGTTCTTTTCACGGTTAATACTCTCGCTCTTGCTTATGTGATTGCCAAGCACAATCTAGACTTTCACTTCTTTGCGGATGATACTCAGTTTTACCTATGCTGTGATCCCTTCCGGCCTTCGAGCACCTCGAATTCGCTCAACTCACTTGCTGCATGTATTTATGATATCTTCACATATATGGGAGCCAGTTTTATCAAACTAAACGATAATAAAACTAACTTAATAGTTATGGGCAAACCCTGTGTGATTTGTAAATTGGAAAGGCTAAAGCTCAAAATTGGCTCTGCCAGCATATCTCCTGTTGAATTAGCTCGAAATCGAGGTGTCATATTCCAAAGTAACTTCTCATTAGACGACTACATAAGCTCCACAATCACGTCTGCCTACTTTCAGCTACAGAGCATTGCTAACATTCGGGCTTGCTTAGATAAGTATACCACGTCGAAGTTGGTCCATGCATTTATGGCATCCCATCTTGACCTCTGTAACTCACTGCTTGCTGGCCTACCAGCATGTGCAATCAGTCGATTATAGCTTATGCAACACTCCGCAGCTAAGCTTGTCTTCCGTGAGCTTGGCATTTGCCACTTCTCACCACTTCTGGATGACCTGCACTGGCTACTAGGTAAGCAACGGATAGACTTCAAGATTTTGACGCTCACGTTTACGTCACTTCGTTCTTCGGCTCCAACTTATCTCTCAGATCTACTCTCCCACAAGGCCAAGCACCGTGCCACCTGCTTTTTGGAATGCAACATTTGGCCAATACCTCGTACAAACCGCAAGTTCTTTGGAGACCGTACATTTAGTTCGAATGCTCCCAGAGCCCGGAACTCACTTCCGACTTGCGTCACAACATCCCCTGATTTAACCACGTTGAAAAAGAGCTTTATACGTACCTATTTACAACAGCATTTAGTGGGTCCCTGTGATTCGTTCTTCAAGTGCTTATGCGTTCTGACACTGTGCATGCTACCACTAACCACACTCGCATGCTAACCCTATGCATGTCACCCCTAACCACATTCTTCATTTTGTTTATCAAGCTTGATATTACTCAGGATTCAAACGCATTTTCCATTGCAGCAAATGTTCAGCGCCTAGGAAGAGATTGAGTTCTCTTAGGGTGCTTCAGTAAATGCTCTATTATTTTTATTATTATCATTAGTAGATGTCTACAACACGACACTAGCTGACACGCTAGATGAGTTTACACGTCTGATGAAGTGCATTGTGCGCCTTTGCCCTGACGGCTTATGATTTACCACAGACATTTAACTAGCTAGGTCTACTAAGCACAAGCTTGAAAAAGCATGCAAAAGATCAGGAATAACTGTCCGTCAACAGGCATACGAGGAGTACTGTAGATCGTACCAATCGATCCTGGCAAAGGTCAAGCCTTGCTTTTATAAAAACATTGTGGAATCGCGAATGCTTAATCTGAAAATGCTTATGTCGACGATCAACCATCTGCTCAACAGCTGCCAGGTTAGTTCCTTACCTGATGGTCCTTGTGATGATCTAGCCGACTGCTTCTCTTGATTCTTTGTTTAGAATATAGACAAGATCCGGGAGTCAATTCCTGCCATAGCAGCAACCCCTAGAATGCTGTCCCTCAATTCCTGGCTGCACCCCAACGTCTACATTTAAGCAGGTCAGTAGAGATCTCGTCCCGAAGTTCACATCACAATCGAAGAAGACAACAAGTCCTTTGGACTCTAATCCTACCGTCCTGCTCCAATGTTGAATTTATCAGCTGCTGCCATGCATAACTAACGTCATTAAAAATATCCTCAGGTCATTCCCACCATCTTTTTAAAAGCTGTATTCAGACCACTTCCCAAGAAAGCTACACTAGACCAAGAAGGCTTGAGCAACTACCGCCCTATGTCCTTTCTACTATTCCTGCCAAAGAGACTAGAGCGAGCCTTTGCGGATCAGCTCAACTCATCCATTGCAACTTCAAACCTTAAAAGTAAGTTGCAGTCAAAAGCTTTAGAGCCAGTCACTCCACAGAATCAGGATTGCTTAGGGTGTACAATGACCTAATATCCAATGCAGACTTAGGTGGAGTATCTCCACTTGTTTTGCTCGATCTTCCGGCAGCTTTAGATACTATGGATCACAAAGTTTTTTCTAGAGCTTCTCATGTATCTAAGGCATCACTGGCACTGCTCTGCAATGGTTCGCATCCTATCTCAATGGGAGACTCCATACTATAGACGTGAATAGACAAAGATCATCCAAGGTATCTCCGAAATATGGGGTACCTGAGGGCTCCATGATAGGTGCGGTTCCTGTCACGGTTTATACTCTCTCTTGCTGATGTGATGGCTCAGCACAATCTAGGCTTTCACTTCTAATCGGATGACACTCAGCTGTACCCTCCCAGCCTTCGAGCTCCTCGAATTCTCACAACTCCTTTGCTGCATGCATTGATGATGTCCACACATGGATTGCAGAATTTTTTTTTAAATTAATT
The DNA here is from genome assembly GCA_009760855.2 of Cristatella mucedo. Lineage (NCBI taxonomy): Eukaryota > Metazoa > Bryozoa > Phylactolaemata > Cristatellidae > Cristatella > Cristatella mucedo. Next base: position 527,278 of record WPIO01000131.1, read on the forward strand.
GATGAGAAAACTAACTTAATAGTTGTCGGCAAACCGAGTGCGATTCAGAAATTGGAAAAGCCAACGCCAACAATCAGCTCTCTCAGCATATCTCCTGTTGAATCTGCACGTAATCTAGCTATCATGTCTCAAAATGACCTTTCGTCAGACGACCACATAAGTTTTACATTCAAGTCCACCTACTTTTAGCTACATAAGGTAGCTAAAATTCGGACTTGTTTGGACAAGCATGCCACATCTAAGCTGGCTCAGGCATTGCTGACATCCCGTCTTGACTTCTGTAACTCACTGCTTGCCGACCTATTGGCATGTGCCATCAGGTGCTTATAGCTGGTGCAAAACTCCGCAGCTAGGCTTGCCTTTCGTGAGCGTAGCAGTTGCAACATAACGCCACTTCTGGCCGATCTGGACTGGCTACCAGACAAGCGACGGATCGAATTCAAGGTTTTGTCACTAACTTTTAGGTCACTTCATTCTTCGGCTCCAGCCTATCTCTCAGATCTACTCCCCACCAGGCCAAGCTTCGTATTACCGGCTTTCCGGACTACAACAGTTTATTAGTACCTCGTATGAACCTCAAATTCTGTTGGGACCGTGCATTTAGCTCGCATGCTCCAAAAGCCAGGAGCTCACTCCCGACTTGCGTCACAACATCCCCTGACTTGACCACATTTAGAAAGAGCTAAAACGCATCTATTAAGGACAGTATTTGGTTGGTCAATGTGATTCAACCGTTATGTACTTATGCTCTGACACTTAACATGCTGCATCTAGCCACACTTGCATGGTGACCCCGTGCATATCACCTCTAATCATGTTATTTATTTTTTTTATCAAGCCTGATATCGTTAACCATTAAATCGCGTTTCTCTTTGCAGCAAATGTAAAACGCTTAGAAAGAGATTGAATTCTCTCAGAGCGCTTTATGAGTGATGATTATTGTTATTGTTACTGATACAGTGAAAATGACACTCGGGAGTGCTCTTGGCAAGCATGCTCCCGTTCATTCAATCTGTGTACAGAGTCGTAGATGTCCTTTCCAATTTGGAAAAAAACTTATAAAGATGGGCGTTGTTAAGCTCAGGCTTGAACTTCGTTTAAAAAAATCGGGGTCTGATGCAGATCTATTAAATTTCAAAGACTTCCTTTAAGTTTACACCGGGAAGCCCACAAAACAGGGCTTCTTTTTTTCACTCGAAATTTAATTCTTGCCAAGCAAAGCCTTAACGGATTTATAAGACAGTAAACACTTTACTAGCCAATGCTCAGAGGTCTCACTCCCCATATTAACGGCTCAGTCGTAAATTTCTCAGCCTTCATTAATAAAACAATTGTGCACATTCGTGCCTCCACAGAGCCATCTCCGACCGAAGCAATTGCAGTATTACATCCTGTGACCTTATTGAAAAGGTTGTCCGAGGTTTCTGCATTAGTGGCTACCTTAATAGGTTCGAGCAAAGAGACATAATCTCCTGAAGACCTTATACCATCATCGCTGTGGTCTTTATTGGCAGACAAACTTAGTACTGCCTTGACCAAGGTTAATAAAGCTTTTTTGGTAAAAGAAGTCATTCCCAAGTCTTACACATCGGCAACCGTTAGATCCATACTAAAAAAGCCTGAATTAAATCCCGAGGTCCTTGTAAACTATGGCCCAGTTTCCCTTCTTTCTTTTTTGGCAGAGATTCTTGAAAAATCGTTGCTAAGCAGCTGGCTGAACATATTGAAAAGAACGAAATGTCAGAAACATTGCAATCAGGGTTCAAGAGGCAGCACTCCACTGAAACTGCTCCCCTCCGTGTTAAAATTGACATTCCACGTGGCAATTATGACGGGAATGTCACTGCCTAAGCTCTGCTAGATCTGTCAGCTGCCTTTGCCTCCATTGACCACGATGTTCATCTTATTCAATTGAGAACAACGATCGGTCTGGAAGATGATGCACTTACATTGTTTAAATCGTACTTTTGTGATCATGTTCAATCCGTGTCATGTGGGGGTCACGTCTCACACATGAAACCGGTCACCTGTGGAGTCTCTCAAGGGTAGGTTACTGGTCCCTTGCTGTTCTTTATTTATACTCAATCTCTTAGAAAAGTGATTAAGGCCCGTGGAATAGGATATCGATGTTATGCTGATAATACTCAGCTCTATCTGCTATTCAAACCATCTTAATATGCTGCAGCAACTGATAAACTGAATGCTTGCTGTGCATACGTTCGAATGTTGGACAATTTCTTGAAACTAGATGATGAACCGGACTGCTGCTCGTAAGATACCCTAAGCTGGCTGGATTAGAAGGCTATGCTCTTCTAATAGGTGATACTGTTGTGCTGCTATCACTACATGCTCAAAATGTAGGTGTCATTTTCGACAGCTGCCTAGATTTTAAAAGCTTCATCAAGAACACTGCCTCCACAGCTAGCCATCACGTCTGATCCCTGTCTAAGATATGGAGCTGTCTTCCACAGAGGTTTGCGAAAAATTTAACTAGCTCTTTAGTTCAGTCTCGGTTTGACTATTGTAACTTCCTTTTAGCTGGGCTACCAAAGAAAGCAACTAGGCCATTACAGGTGACTATGAATATGTCTGCAAGGCTTGTCTTCGAGTTCCAGAGGTTTCACCTCGTGTTTTCTTCGCCAAAAGAGCTAAGACGGCTGCCGGTTGATCAACGGATACAGAGCAAAGTTCTTAGGCTCACCCACAACGCCAGCAAAAGCTTGGCCTCTCGATAACTAGCTAAACTGCTACGACAGTTTCAGCTTCTTCGCGTTCTCAGATCCTGCATAGACAATAAATTAACCTTTTTCATCCTTCTTCTTAGAGACATACCTATTTAGGACAGCATTTAGTGGGTCCTTGTGATTCGTCCTCGATGTGCTTATGCGTGCTGACACTGTTCATGCTGCCACTAACCACATTCGCATGCTGACCCAGTGCATGTAACCCCTAACCATGTTATTCATTTTGTTTGTTTTTCAAGCATGATTTTACTTACTATTCTATTGCGTATCACTTTGCAGCAAATGTAAAGCGCCTAGAAAGAGATTAAGTTCTCTGAGGGCGCTTTATCAAGTGCAATATTGTTATTATTATTATTACCATTATAGACAGAAGCTTTAGCTATGCTGGTCAGGTACTGTGGAACTCGCTTCCAAAATTCTTATGCAATGACAAATACAGTCTATGCTGCTGCCGACTATCGCTCATTCTTTTCGGCCATCTTGAGCTGCTACTGCTTGGCTACTCACTGCATCAACTGCTGTCCTGACTCTGCTATTCTTCCCACTTCCACTTTGTTGAGTAAGACGAAGTCTGTTGGCTACAGAATGCATGCCAAAAGCCACTTAGGCTGTGAGTGTGCTCTACAAAACTCTCCTGCGTTACCTATACATAGTCGCTATGGATTTTTGAAAATACAGACGGAGATACATTACTTTTACTTACATTACTGCTGCAAGCATGAATTAAAACGAAATTCATCTTAAAATGCTGGCCTGAGTCTACGGGAAGTAAGAGACTGGGTAGCGGCACCAGTGAAGATAGCGTACTTCTGGAACATCTGGCGAACAAAAGTACTTGAAGCGAATAATAACTTTCACGTTATCACTTCTTTGGGCTACAAATTTACAAACTAACCTGTACAAAAATTAAAAGGTGACAGAAAATACGAATTAACACGCTTGCTATGCAATTTACTAAAGGTTTTAAAGATTCCTAGCTTCCAAAAATAGTGTACCTTGATAAAAATAGTGTACCCTGTGGAAAGTGCAAAGCGATTGAAATGTTAAATCTATATATCCAAGGTTAATTAATTTTGGTTAATAAGAATGTTCGCAAACTGTGACCCACAGTCTCAAGAGCATGGATTTAGATCTCCTGACATTAGGAGCGACAGAACTGGCTCTTCAATTACCCGAAGAACAGTGATATATGTAGATTTGAATGTATCTCCGTCAGTTACTCCACAAAGTCATAAAGACCATGTGGGTGTTACGCAGGAGAGTTTTGTATAGCGCACTTACAGCCTAAGCGGCTTTCAGTACGCATTCGGCAGCCAACAGACTTCGTCTCACGCAACAAAGAGAAAGTGGGGAGCATAGCAGAGTTAGGAGAGCAGTTGAGGTAGTGAGTAGCATAGAAGTAGCAGTTCAGGACCGCTGAAAAAGATGTACCTAAGTCGGCAGTTGGAGAGTAGTTGTCGTTGTGTAAGAATTGTGGAAGCGTGTTCTACAGTCTAGGACCTGCAGAGCTAAAGCTTCTGTCGCCAACTGTCTTTAAGCGGAGGAATGGGACAGCTAATTTATTGTCCACACAGGACCTGAGAGCGCGAACAGGCTGAAACTGATGCAGCAGTTCAGCTAGGTACGAAGGAGCCAAGCCGTGGCGGGCCTTGTGGGTCAGCGTAAGAACTTTGCTCTGTATCCTTTGCTCAACCGGCAACCATCCTAGCTCTTTCAGCAGAGGTGACACGTGCTCAAACCGCTGGGACTTGAAGACCAGCCTTGCAGCTATATTCATAGTCCGCTGTAGTGGCATAATAGCTTTCTTTGGCAGCCCAGCCAAAAGGGAATTACAATAATCAAGCCGAGACAGAAGTAAAAAGCTAGTTAAATTTTTTAAAAGCCACTGTGGGAGACAGCTTCTAATCTTGGATAGGGATCGGATGTGATGGCTAGCTGTAGGGGCAGTCTTCTGAATGAAGCTTTTCCAAGCATTTAACCAATATAGAGATCGCTAGGAATAGGTTTACAAAGAATTTGTATATAAAATAAACAGTGTCGCACCATTACTATATTTTTCATATTGAGATAAATGGCGAAAATTTCTGCATTGACCTTTCCTTGTGTGTCAAGTGTTTAGCAGAGTGGTTAACGTAACTGTAATAAATTGGGACCAAACGTATTTTTTTACGCGTTATAATGTAGCATTGAATATCTCAAGTCTCGTCGGAAATTTTCAAAATACTGCCTTAGCTGAAAGCTATGGATAAAAAAACCATAGTATTCGTCAAAATAAGATCAAATGACTTTTACACGAAAACGGGTCAACTTCGGGGATAAAAAAATTACAATTTGGTTAGGTTTTTTACTTGGCTAGAAAATAAAAAGTACAAGCAAATTATTCACGCGAACAAAGTAATATGTGGATAGTAATTTCAAAGTAGCAAGCAGCCCGTGGCATACTGCTACGAGAGATTAAGCAACGGAAAAGTAAATTCGGTCTGGATGGTCACGTTCCCCAACAAGCATGAATAGCCGGCCCTGGGTTCGTTAATACAAGTGAGAATCGCTGGTGCTAAGCTACCAAATCCCGAAGCGAAGCTGCTGGCACTTTAATGCACCTGTAATGCATCATTAATGTATCTTTAATGCACGTTAATTCATCTTTAATGCATCAACTCTAAGCGTCGACGGACAAGCTTAAACTTTTTCAATTGCAACGTGCCAGCTGCCGTCCTATGTTTTGCAGCGAATGCAGATGTGTGATATAATAGTTATTTTGACAACTAGTAACTACATGACCGCGATGTTGTTCTCCCGCATATAAGCTGCCCTCTTGGTGGCTAACAGTGCAGTTGGAATCATAAGCGGCTCTGTCTAGTAGAGATGCAGCTGATGAGCACGACCATTTTGAATCAAGACTCTCACTATCGACTCGACAAAAGTAACGCTCTTCTATTTGATAGAGGAATCTGTTGAATTCAATGTTAGCATACGTAGTTACAGCACTCAATGTAGGTCTTCGAACCGTGTCGAGAGTAACCTCCAGTGACTGAGCCTCTCCTTAAGCCTACATTACCGATTTCACAGGCTTTCTCTTGATTGAACCGGTTTTTTGTGATCGTCTGCCATCGTGAACTTGGTTGCTTGAAATGCGAAACCAGGTCCGCTTATTCTAATCGCTGTCAGCATGCATCGTGATGTCGAGACTCGCGTCTGACCAAAAACGAATAGGAATTTGCTGCCATGGTTATTCTGCAATCGCATGTGCTCTCAGAGGAGACAGCTTAATTTGCTTCAGGTGCGAAATAATGACTGGGATTAAAGATTACTTTCGACTGCCATTTCAATTAATTCAGGCTGTCGGCTTCGAAAAGAGTGTAACAGTTAATTATTTGCTGACGGCATTCAGACTAGCAACTAAATCTAAGGCTTGGGAACCTGCAGCAAACGATAACCTGTAAGGACCAGGGTTGACCCTCACCGCGGTCACTTACATCGAAGACTGTGTGCAACCTTACACTACATCTTAGTTAAGCAGTGATATGATACCGCCAGGGCAGGAAGTCACATAGTCCTGCAGTGGCTTTCTGAAAAAAGTTTCCTAGGCACGGCTGATGGAACGCCAGCTCCCACAGGTTTAGCTGCAGGTCAACCAACAGAGGCTAGGTAACCTTCACCTGGTGGGCGGCGGGGCGGCGGGGGGGGGGGGGGGGCGGGGGCGGTAATTTTTCTCGTTCAGCCGCCCGAGCAGTTTCGCATCGGCGACTTCGAGGAGAGCCTTCCGTGGCCGCCGTGGGCGTGCCACGGCAGCTACGTTAGCCAATGTCGCCAAGCCATCCCTTAAGTATGGCCTTAAGTATAGCACCCCACGGTCTTGGTTGCATGCACGCGGAAGACTCAGAGTTGGTATGATGCAAGACTCTCGGCTAAACAAGGCTTTAGGCAAAACTCGGCGAGGACTCAGCAGCCAAGCCCGGTTTTACTTTTTAATGCAAGACTTAGCAAGTGACCAACCGCAGACACAGTTCAGGCTACGCCTTCTGCATTACTTAACCAGGAGTGGCTGGCGGCTTGACCAACGAAATCATCAATGCATTCCAAGCTAGTTCCTGTTTATAGAACACACGCTGAGTTCGGAGTTTAAGAATCGGATTTTGAGACGGCTAGCAGTGAAAGGTATGGCTTAATGTTTTATCACACCGTTTATTGCGTTAGCGAAGCCTGGAAATAGGGAACTGCCTGGCCATCCCATCAATGCTCGGTGGGCGGAGCGAGTAGGAAGCCAGACTTGGTGAAAGACTGCCGTCTAAACCTCCTAAAAACAAGAAGACCTAATTCAGACTCAAATAGGTAGAAAGCATGTAGGAAGCAAGACTCGCCGACTAAACCAGGATTATGGCTCTTCTGCATCTAATTAAATGAGGCTTCCGTATAAGGCAAGCTTGAGGATGTGCACCGGCAAATTTTGTGCCGAACCTAGGTAGAGTTCGTCATTGGGAGACACCTGCCTTGGCTGTCCCTGGGCCTTGGCCTTGCACAAGATGCACGCTCTTATAGACTGGTGTCGTCGGTTTGAGCCAGTCATTCTCTATTGCCAGCTGCGAGCTCAAGCGACTGCCGCTGAGGCCACTAGGCAGTAAAACAAAAGCAGCAGTCCAAACAGCTCTCAGGGAGCCATTCTGTTTTGTCTGTGGGGTTAAGGTTTTTGCCTCAAACGACCACGGTCAATAGGCTTGCTTTTACTATAGTGGTCATGGGCTCGAGACCTGAGGCATATATGTAGCGCCTAGACAGAGAATCAGTTCTCTTAGTGCGCTTTACAAATAAAAATGCTCTTTTTTCATTAGATCTTGAGTCCTTTTGGCCAATCCTTTTGGTTATCTTATTCAGCCTCCAGCGATACAGCAGTGACGGTGGGTGGAACTACGTCGGTGATAAGTCTTTCCTGCATCGGTATTTTCAGTGCCCCATCTAGCAGGACGGTCGCCTTTGATAAGGAGGAATGTGAATAGAGTAAACTCAGCCTAACGATTGCTTCCTTTCTGTTCTTTACCGTGCCTCGTCATTATTTCCAATTGAATACTATTGGTAGTGGGTTTACCAAAGACTAGGTAAGCATTTAAATGTAAGAAAAAAGCTTTACTGGTCTTGGATGGCCGTTCATCAACCGCGAGGCACTCAGGTATGAATTGATGTCAGAGTCAGTGCATTTGTATTAACATTTGGCAGCAGCGCTTGGGCTGAGAGCTGATCTCGGGAGTTAACCACTGCCTAAACATATTCTATGCTTATTCAGTGCTTTTAAGTGATTATATATGTGGATTTTATAAAACCTAAGCTTAAATTAGCCAGGTGGACGTACTACTTGGGATAAAATAATCTCGTTAAAAATACTTTGGAACCTGTTTTGGTCGTGAGCCAATCTCGTAAGCTTTAGACTGCATTCCGCAAATACTTTTACCCTTTAATGGCACCAGAACAAAGTGTCTGTTTTCACTTATTTTTGAGCATTTTCGTTTAGTATGACATCATTGACAATGATATATATATATATATATATATATATATATATATATATATATATATATATACATATATATATAATGCAGAAGAGTTAATTTGTTTAGGCAGGCTTCTGCAGTAGCTTTTATTATTCTTCAATAAAAAATGTCCCATTCCAGTATATTATCCGGGAATTGAAGGAGGTTTATTTCTCTAGGCCCGTTTTGTAAGTGTTGTTGTATCGTTAGTGTAACTACAGAGCTCAACGTGAGTCTGGGGTTAGTACTTAGTTACTGCTTCGCCACATCTCATGGCAATACAAATAAGTATCTACTCAGTTTTTTTAAATAATTCATGAACATTTAATGCCTAATTTGAAATTCATCAGCGATAGCTGAGATGACATCGAGCTCAGCTTCTATGCGACGTCTGAGCACTTGTGCGAACCTTGCTTTTTGCTTGCTACTGCATCACTTGGCTGCAGCCAGGCAACAACCTACAGCTAAGTTAATATCACGTAAAATACAGGCAGCGATTTTTAATCTAGGCTGTAATTACAGCTCGCAACTCAAAGAGAAAAAAATTTTCTGTGGATCATTGTTCGAGAGATGGAGATATTGTCTTATAATGTAAATCCCTGGCACAGTCTCACTAAAGTTTTGTTATCTGCCTTCAATTTGGCATGAAAGGTTTTTAGTATGCAATAGATTACAGTAGGCAGATCTCTTAGCTTAGCAGGCGGATTTTCGAAGCACATGGAGTAGTTGGGTTACTGAAAATTGAAAGGGAAACCCAAATCTTTATGATGTTTATACGCAGTGATTTCGCGACTGCAGTGCGTTTTTACCCCCATTAAGGTGGCCTCAAACACAAGGTTGCTCATTGTAATGCACCATCATTAAATTTCGATGGAATGAACACAGAAGCTGCCAGCTAGACATAATATTTTTTAACTGTAAGACATTCAAGAAATTGGCGGAAAACTTTGAACGATCTATCCAGCTTATTCAATTTCAAATTGTCGGGATTCAGGGCCCGTGTACTATATATTCTTGATAAAAATTGTCATCGATGAAACATGTAATTCTACCATCATAGATCTTATTTTTGAGCATGCGATAGCCGCCTGCTGCTTAACTTATGAAAAATTCTTGTGCATCCTTATTAGATCGTCCTTTTAGATGCTTATCCCTTACGGGCCACATTAAGTCACTAAATATCATGCAATGTTTCATTCAATAGTGGAGAGATAAATAGATGTTTTACGAAATCAAATCACCACGACCAAGCATTGCCAGCGGGCTGCTTTTCGAAATTCGCACTGAAATATCAGCAGTTATAATTTTAAAAATAATAATAATATATTTGTATAGCACCCTCAGGTATCTAAATATCTTTTAAGGGAATTTATTTTACTGCAATAAAAGACTTTCATATAATTTAAAAGCAGAGAGGTCTACGCTTTCGATCGGAGGATGCTCTTTTAATATTGTGGAGCTAATATTTTCTAAAGGAATAGCTTTCTGCAATAGCCTTAATTCATTTTTGGTAGAATTCAATGATTGAGCTGGCTATTTTTCCTGTCTCACCAAGGATCTTAATGATTTTAGGATTATTAAATTTTGATATTGGAATTTACATTCGTTCTTTAGCTTGATGCTGTCTAATTCTTAATGTTGCAGGAGTTGTAGAACTGATCGACCTTTTACTAAATTTAATTTAGTCTAACAGCCGGATTAACTTTTCAGAAGCATTTTCTAATTAGTGAGAATCGGTTCAAAGTATAAAGCATACATGCTGTGAGGAGTATTGATGCTGCCCGGTATACAATAATCAGGCAGTAGACGTTAAGTTCATAGTCTGCATGGAGCTCTGACATTCAATAGACCATCTAAAAACCAGCTTAAGGCAAGCAACTGCTGGACAAAGGGCGTAGCCTGAATTTTTAATGAGGGCTACCCATGCCTTTAAGACTGTGGCTCGTATTCTTCTTTGTAAATAACTCAAATTTATTAAGAATTCGACACGCAATTAAGCGCCGTCTTAGAATTTCTATTGAATGAGTTCAAGTGGAGATCGCGAAGCAGCTCTCTGCTGTCTCTCCTGCTAAGAACGCTCCCTTTCAAGAAGGCTTGTTGACAGTATACAAGAATTGGTCAGTTTCGTAGTAATAACAATATATTTGTACAGCTCGCTTTTAGAGTTTAATCTCTGTCAAGGCACGGCACATCATATTTGCTTATCAAAGGAAACCAATCGGGGTTGCCTACTAAAGCATTGCTACCCAGACAGGCTTTCCAGCGAGATTCAGAATTTGCTGTTGGTCATTGTTCATGCAGCTTGCAGTAGCTTCCAGGCCGAGCGAGCCCTGTCATACAGCCTTTTCAGGATTCTCACCCACAATAAGTAATGCATCTCCCATCCATTTAGATGTCTGGAAACTGTTGTTTACTGAAGCCACACGGGCCATTAGAGCCTCCATAAAAAAGGTAAAATCGTGCGGTTCAGGGCATTAAAAAAATTGGACCTCGCTTTAAGAGAAAAAGATGCGATTCCTCCCAAGTGATCCCAATATAAAGTAGGTAGAGCTGCTGACACACAGCTCTAGTAGTGTCTCCTTAGGTTCAATTTAGACATTCGCCCTCTGTATGATAGATAATGGCTATAACTGAACTACTGGGCTGCAGGTGAAAACTAAATGAACGCAACGGGCGGGCTAGAAGACGGCAACAGGAGACTCCATTGCTCGATCTGTGCCAAGCCTTCAGGGCCAGTGAACCATGAAGCTTCACTCTTCAAGCGTCCCGTCGCCTGTTTAACCTGTAGAGCCTTTGGTCTGAACCTGGCTTCTAACGCTTCATAGCGATAATACAAAGCCTCTTTCACGTCTCTAGCCCTTTTCGAGTGAAGTGAGGAATGAATTATCATACTATAAATAATTGTATAAATGATCCAAGAAATTTTGAAACACGTTTTTTAGAGAACTAAATCGCATGATAGGAGCTGTACATGCTCTGAAAAGTAAACGTGTCGTTGACTAGCTATAGCATGTGTGCTCTCAGCCCATATAAACACGAAAAATATCAGTCACATCGTCTCAGTCAATGGTGTGAGGAAGCTTCCCTTTCTTATAAAGGCGTTCGACGTGAGAAGCGTTGCTGTGAATATCGATATCTGTTCAAAGCCTTTTGGCAGGCTTGAGATCTGAAGCCACGAGACCTCAAAACTGCTTGTCGAGTAGCAAGCCCTTACCTCTGTCTATGCTCCCCGGAGATTACCGAGTTACCTGCTAATCGGGAGTCTGTCGATGCCTCGAAAAAATGGCTATCTACAGCCGATGTGTGCAGGAAGCGTTGCACTGCAGATAAACTAGCCTCCATGGCGCTTCCAAAGCAACCTGGCCAGAGCAGAAGTTACCAGCTGCTGCAAAAACACAATCAGGATGCTAAATAACTACGGCTACCGCGTGAGCGACACTGTTCGGGTCGGTTGGGAAGCGCTGCAGTTCAATAGTGAGCAATTGCAGCTAGTGAGTATGGGAAGAAGAAAACCATGTGGTATGCGGCTGTGGAATGGGTGAATGAGGAATGCCTTGAATGTGGAATGCGTAAATGTGTCACGATCATAGTGCCATTACTCGGGATTTCAGTAACGGAGGCATATATTGATAATAAGCTTTTCTCAAAACGATGCAATATAATTCGAAAGGTTGCAGTGAGTACTTATTGATATACATCCGATGTGATCGACCCTTTTCAGCCTGGTAGCATTTCCATCTGATTTTTACCGTCAACATATAAATAAATGTTTAGGGCCAAGCTTAGTGAAACACCGCATCAGCTCAAAAAATTAGAACCCTGTAGGCAAAGTTTACTCTAAGATTTCCATCAGCTGTTTTTTAATTTTAGTGAAATGTCTCAATTTATGACCGCAGATGCTGCATTCTACGTACTGAAATGCAGTCAGTATTAAGCGATGAAATGCCTGCAGCCACGGCCTCTCGTTGTCGACCAAGCGACCAGCAGTAGCCCTTCCCGCTCTGCGGAGGTTTGATAGACGCCTTTTTCGCTAGATTTGATCAAACCAACCAGTGATGATAGAAATGTGCATGCAGCAATTTAAATCGGCAGCGCTCAGGATGGCGATTCAATCATCGATGGAGGCTTTTCAATTAGTATTCTTACTAACCTTACATGCCCTAATACTAAATTGACGTAACATTAAATTGAATACGCCACTTGATAAAGAGCCATTAAAGATCGATGAGAAGTGGTTGAAGTGGTCAAAGTCACATGGAGGACAGATTTTTCATACAACTTAAAGCTGCATGTATACTGTGGTAACCTTACTCTGCCTATCTCAAACGCTTTTACATTGGTAGAATTAATTGAAAACTCGTTAAAATTTGTAATGAATGATTTGCTCGTAGATGCTCCAGTAGATGGCCCTAATAAAAAACTTCAGTGAGCTATGATCATTTACTATCACATCGAGCACACCTGCAGAGCTGCTGCTACTCCATCCAAGACAGCATAAAGCCGCTTCATATGCATAACGTAAATCATTAAGAAATTTGTATAGCATTCACCGAGAACGAAATTTCTTTCTAGGCGCCTTACATGAACCGTAAAAAAGAAAGTCTGAGTGATTAGCAATTACAAGCTCAATAAGCACTGTGTGGGTAAGAGCAGGCATACTGATTTGCATTCACTCTTATTATTCTGCGAAGTACCGGTAGGTGTTTGGCTCCTTACATATGTTTTTAAGTCAAAAGAATTTTCAAATTCAGGCGGGAGGTAGTTGCCAGGCTTTAGGAAAATAATCACTAAATGCACAGTTTCCGAAAGAAAATTGAGACCGTTCGGAGACAAAGCCATATGACTTGGATCAAAAGAACTTATTTCGAGATTGCTAGCTAAATTGGCAGGTAGTTTGGATAGGCATGCTAGATCTCATGACTAGACCTATTACTAAATTGACTTAACCTTAAATTGAATATGCCAATTAATAAAGAGCCATTGCAGATCGACGAAAAGTGGTTGAAGTGGTCAAAGTCACAATGCGGACAAAATTTGGATACAACTTAAAGCTGCCCGTATACTGTAAATAATGTAATACGTCTTCAGCTAACACAAGGTATTCTTCGAAGCAGAGTATTCTTAATTCAGAGAGGAGTGGGCATGATAAAACGCTACTTTCAGCTAGGTACTGATTTCAATAAACCTAATCACTAGTTACATGCGAATCTTCTCACTCTATGACAATTTTTACTCCTGATTAACTGATCAATCACTGTGACTTGTAAATCATTATTTTTTCAGTAGGCCTGAAGAATGTGAGAACCATCACTCAAGTCGTCGCAAATTAATCTGCCGAATCACGATTGTAGAATTGAAAAAGCGAAAAAGCGAGATTTTTATCGTCGAAACAAAGCTACGTTTTATAAGAATACTTGTATAAAATTAAATTGTTCCAGTCTTTTTAGCACCCTAAGAGATCTAAAAAAATATAATCAACGTTTGAAAACGCATGGCCAGATACGCTATAACTGAGATTTAATGAAATAATATACTGTTTATGAGCAAATGCAAAACGCATGTTGGTCACACTGAGACAAACATGGAAAAGCTCACAGAAGACTCGTGAGCATTGTTTCGTTGGATACCAGCTGTCAACACTGATTTAATCATGCACAGGCAAACACAGCCCTCAGTATGAAATGTCGGTCTGCTGTAGAATCATAAGAAAACATTTCATCATAGCTTAAAGTCAGGCAGCGCCCAGTGGTATACCACACAGGTTGTCTAAAGGACATGGCACACCCACTGAGCAAATGTCAAGCGGAACGACAGGTCTTCAGCTTTTTTTGGAGTGCCTTCAAATCATTAGATAACTCTGTCTTAGTAAGAAGCGATTTCTGAGCTTTGAGGAAGCACGTTAACTTAATTAGAAGCCTTCAGGTTCTTGAATTTATTCAGGGGAACGAGCAACCGTAGAGCCACATGGCAGGGTCGCACCTCTGGTAGCTGGAATAGAAACAAACTCAGGCATGTGGGCCAAAAGAAGGGAATAGAAGGACCTACAAATCATGTACTGAACCTTTCAAAATGACATTGAATTTTCTGAAATTAGTTGGTCGGCTTTTTCCTTCGAGATTCTGATTCACAGATTTACCTGGAATTATTTTAAATCTAGAGAATTCTGCTTGACAGACGCGTCAGTAAGTTTAGTGTTGAACATGACTGAGTTTTTGTGTACAACTATGGTTGCCTGATTGTCAAAATGAGGTTGCTTTTAAATTCACAAGAAAATCAGTGACGAGTAAATAACCTAGATATAAGCTAAAAGTCGGATCTTCTTTTCAGAACTAGCAATGAGCTAACAACCTTCAAAAAGACTAAAAACAACGGAATGTGGCAGTACAGCTTCTCTTTTAGTACTGAGAAAGTTAGCTCCTGTCACCCGATGTCGAGGCAAGTTAGGCTAATGGGGCACTGTCCGCCGGTGAATTCCTAACTCTTTTCATCAACACCTGATCCTGCATAGTGGGTCGGGTTTTAGCCTACTGAGGGTTACTCCTCCAGTAGGCCGCAGCCCGAAAAATGTCTCATGCCAACACTGTTGGTTTTTATATTCCGGCAAATGAAACCCTGCAGTTGCTTTCTTAGTTGCGTAGCTGAACTAAGCTGAAGAAATTACTACCCTCCTTCAATTATATCAGGTTTCTAGAACTGGTTTAAGGTATATGATTGAGTTTTACTTCCATATTACCAGGCTAGAAGAAGTATATGCCTAGGTTGTGGTAAGTCCAACTGTGTGCTAATGTCGTTTGACGAAAAGCTCGACTGTACAGCATCTCTGCTGAGCTCTTTGCAGCTGGATCGACCCCAACCTCTCCTAAGGTGCCGCTCAACGGCAGAGAATCTGGAAGCGTGTACACCGATACCGTACTGAGCTTGCTTTTCGAGGCCGAGGGCAGCCCAGTTATAAGCTATGCGTGGAAGCGAATTAATGCACTGCCAGCCGCTGCTATCATCGACGGCAATAAACTCGGGTAGCAAACTGTTGGCCAGAGTCTGCTGATGAGGCACAGATAATTGACATATGGAGATAGCTCATGAATACCGGCAGAGTAAAAGAAGCCGATAAAGAATAAAATAATGATCCACCTATGAATATCAAAATGCTTAGAAAATTCTTGTCACCCTAAGCACTAGCTGTGCAGTGAACGTAGCCACTAAGTGAAGCTACTGTTGGCGTTATTTGTTACCCTTCCTTCACGACGATTCGTCATCACTCGTGTGTCTCCTGGAATCGCGAAAACGATTTGCTTTTAGTCTTAGCCGATTGTAAGGGCTCCCTCTTGACAGCACGGGTCAATCGTTCGAGTCCTGGAGTGTTCCATTCATTAGAAACCACTGCAAGCGATAGTCAGAGCCTTAAAGGCTCTTCCTTCGATATGTAAGTGAGGCTAGCTAATCTGCTTAATTTATTATGACACGGCAATGTGTCTCGCTAAAGCCCGAGTAGCAGCACACAAGAATGAAAGGTGACGATTCGGTGCCTCAACCCATGCGCTCAGCTGCTGCTATCCAAAAATTAAAAGTTCTTCCGCTGTGCTAATAAGGAAATTTATAAAGCTGAGTTAGTTTTCAACATGTGCTCTTTGTCTACTGCATTGCGTTTCAAAGTACCCGCTTACGAGCACGTGAATACCTGCCACTTGTGTCCCCACCCGCTAGGGCAGTACTTTCCCGCGTCATGTGAATGTCACTGTAATTTCGACGCCCTTACTAACAGCTATAATTGAAGATTCACATGATTTTTTTGTAATTCTGACTAAATGTTTTTTTTGAAAATCGCTACTTTAGACTGGGTACATGAACTAGGAACCTTCAGCAAGCAGCCCAGCCAAAGTGAAGGAACATTAGAATACTCACATTCGGTATTCCACACTTTGTATGAAGCTAACCGTCTCACTATCGAGCACTGCTTGTGAGTCGCTTTAACTTAGTTCATTAGACCTTTGATAAACCAGTTCACTAATTTCATGGTGTGCCTCTGGAATAGGCAGTTAACCCTTAGTAAACCATAATAATGTGGGACCTGATTGATGAAGTTGTCGGTGACCTAATTCCGTGGCAGTCACCCGGCTGCAGTTCACCAACTTTCTAGCCTTCGTAAAGTGTCACATACTTATAGTTATGTATTTCATTCATACACAGGAATATATCAAAACTATTGGAGGATATACCATGACATTTCTATCTTTCTTTCATCTCTCCAAATACGTCGTTCTCCAATTTTATATAGTGCGTACCGCCAATAGCAAGTTAGTGATGATGGCCAGCGTGTATTGCACTTCCGGTACGAAGTCTTCAATATATATCTAATTTTTGTCATTCCACTTATCTTTCTCATACTGGTTAATGTATTATTCACATTTTTTACCAGGCTGACGCCGTGCGTGCTTACTTCTGTAACATGGCTAATAATTCTATTTTGAGGCTCAAGTTTCTCGCCAATTTGTAAAACGAGGTCGCACACTTGAAGATACATTCTCACACAAAACGTGTGCCGGTAGGTTATAATACAAAATTATGCCTAACTTATCACTTGAAAATTGTATTTAGTCTGCCAAGAATGAGCAGATCGTTACCCAAAATTATCTGTAAATTAGAAATCTTAAAAGGGTTTCTTATTATTGCAGTCGAATAAACATATTTTCCTTGCTACCGTTTCTTAACCCTATGTTCAAAGCAGATGCGATTTCTATCGCTAGTCTAGAATGTCATGAACATCATAACTGCCACATTTAACCAGTTCATATTCATGGTCAGTGGCTTTCCATCAGGTAGGGTATCGATTTCAAAGTACTGTTACTCAATTTAGGTTTGTTAATTCTCTGCTCCGTCTTGCCTGTCCGAAGGTCTTCCGTGGCAGGCAAGTTAAATTGCGACCAATCCCTGAACGTGATTGAAATTTAATGTATCTCGGTCTGTAACTCCACAAAGCCATAAAGACTATGTTGAAGTTACGCAAGGAGTTTTGTATGAACTACTGACTGCCTAATCGGCTTTCGGTACGCATTCAGTAGCCAGGAGACTTCATCTCACTCAAAAAGCGAAATTGGGAAGCACAGTGGACTCAGGAGAGCAGTTGAGGTAGTGAGCACTATGGAAGTTGCGGTGCAGGATCGCTGGAAAGGATGAGCTATAGTCGGCAGCAGGAGAGTAATTGTCGTTGCCCAAGAATCATAGATGCGAGGTCCACAGTCTCGGACCTGTAGAGCAAAGTTTCTGTCGCCAACGGGCTTCAAGCTGAGAAATGAAACAAATAACTTACCGTCAATACAGGACCAGAAGACATGAGGAGGCTATAACTGGTGCAGCAGTTCAGCTAGGTATGGAAGAGCCAAACCGTGTCAGGCCTAGTGGGTCAGCGAAGAACTTTGCTCTGTATCTGTTGATCAACTAAAATTTCTACTCGTCAAAGCAGCCTAGCATCTTTGTGACCATGATTATAGTTCATTGATTCCAAAACCTACAACTTACTCGCGAATAACATCACACAACCAACTTTTAGAAAAATGAATGTTAAATGCTAAAATGAAGCTACAAACACATTTGTCTCTCACAGCATTTTCTGGTTTTTCCTGGGATGTTCTTTCTTGTTATTTGCGGTGGCACTTGGCAGGTGCTTTGTAAGTGAGAATTTGAATCGTGCATAGAAAGAATTTTTGGCAATAAAAGCGTATTTCGGGGCATCGCGAAACGTTTAAGCATCATTGTCATTTTGTATACCAAAAGTACATGATAAAAAGAATCAGCAGACTGAACTAAATTGCATCTTTGCTTGCACGGCAGTGGTCTCTTAATAGAATACCATAAGTCTAAGTACAAGACTCAGGAGTGTATATCTACTCAGCATCAAACGACTATGGGTCATTGTTTGGCTCTGTATTAATTGATGTCCAGGTTAGAGGTAATGGGATTCAATGATGCACTGCCTGTCTCGCTTTTTTGTGTTAGCATTACGCATATTTGGTGAATCCAGCCACTGTTTCTTTAAGTAACAGTGGCTAAATAACCCACTTTTGTTGAGCTCCCCGAGTTTTTACTAGGATTTTTCTTGGTCTCAGCTTGCACCGGCCTGTACAATCTCCGTCGATCTGATGCCCATTCAACACTTCACCTTTGTGCCCTGCTCTCTGGCGCATCATGAATAGTTCACTGACTCACCTGCACTCATTCAAGGTAATTTCAAACTGAACCCGGTGACTGTGAAAAGCGTCAACAGAGGAGGCATAAATATCGGTGACACCTTCACTTTTCTCTGCGTTGCCAACGGAAGTCTGGCACCCAGATTCACATGTCGAAAAGTCAGATTAAATCAGGTGGTTTCATTGCCAGGCAAGATCGTCATCAATGGCGATACATTCGCGTAAGTAATACACATGTGGACACAAGAGTACTCACACACTAAGAGGCGGAGATTGAGGGATGAATGGAGAAGGCGAAAAAGGGTTTTAATCATGGAGCTGTATTTAGAGAGAATGAAATGACAAATGACAAGCCAAGGGAACAGAGTGTCATACAAGAAGAAGCCTATATGGGGTTCCTACCTTACATATTTTGAACATGAGCATGTCTGTCTTTGCATGAGTAACTAGGTTAAACTCGATGAAAATATGCTTAAGTTGTGCCTTTAGTGATATGTATGGCGCGACGCAAGGGAAGAGTGTCATCAAATTTAACTTAGTTATGTATCCGTGTGTAATGTAGTAGCACTGTGAGCCACTGTGCGAATGAAAAAACATCGGGGCGATGTGAGATAATTTAGAAAACTTTTGCGAATAATTGCATGTAATTTCATAGCTGACGCACGATTTAGAATGATCCATTCAGTGCATGAACTAGTGAGCTGCACGCTTTTCATCGTGGCAGTAGCTCATTACGCCTGAAAGACTGGCGATTGGCTCCCACTAGAGCATCCTAAATACGTTCATCAAGACATTGCATAAACAGCTATCTTGATCAAGCCAAAACTGCTTATCAGTATTGCCTAATGTTTTTTGAAGCGTAAAAGCCAGCACTCAAAGCAGGCAGAGGAAGATATGAAAACGGAGAAACTGAAAGAGAGGAAGATATACAGAAAGACTTGGAGACAAAGACGCGGCTCGACTCACATTAAGAGTCAGAATGATACATAATTTGAGGGATTGTGAAAGCTAATTGCTAGTAACAAGAAAAAGTGATCTACTGCGAGATTCACGATGCATTGAGCCACAACACATGCAACGGATAAGAAATGAAGCTGAGGACTCGATATCCCTGTCCTTGGTCGCCATCCGCCTCAGCCGCGCAACGGAGTGCCTATACCAATAGTAACTATGAAAGAGTGGTTCGCCACTGGTGGTCAATTATGTGCATAGCTGAATTGTGGAGCCACAATTATTGGAACCACACCGATCATCGACGACAGCTATTGCGAAAGCCCCTTTTGCCCCGGATAGCATTTGGCACTGCTGAATGTGACGGTTAGGTGACCGTTTTCCTCAAGCGATACTGAAATGCCCGTAACTTATCTCTATCTGGAACTCTTAAAAGTGGCAAACACTAAGCTCAAACTAAACTCAGGATTAATTATATAGCATATGTATATACACACACACACACACACACACACACACACACACACACACACACACATATATATATATATATATATATATATATATTATATAGATATGATATATATATATATCATATACATTAATTATGTAATTATGTAGCACACTCAAAGCAGACTGGGCTTTCGGCATGCGTTCGGTTATCTTAAGACTTAACCTCCCGCAGAGAAGACAAACTGCCAAGAATCACTGAGTCAGGAGGGTAGTTGAAGTAGTGAGTATCGCGAGTTTAGTACAGCTCAGTACGACTGGATATAATTTGCAACAAGTGACAGCAAGAGAACATATATCATTGCATAAGAAATGCGGAAGTAAGTTCAACAATTCAAAATCTGTAGATCAAAAGCATGTGCTGCCGACGGTCTTCAAGTAAAACAACGGAACCACTAATTTATTGTCCCTAGATGACCTGATTGTCCAAATGGGCTGAAGCCGGTGCACCAGTTATGCTAGTGAGGGCTTTTGTGAAGTCATTAAACTATTAAATATACTAGAATCATATATAATCCAAATCACAGGTACGGTGTTCACTTTTAATCGCAGCTTATTAAGTTTTTAGGGTTTGGAAGTGGTTTAAAGTGCCGGCCAGTGGAGTTGCAGTTCTACTCGAAAGGGTAGCCGTCAATTTATCCTTTTAAGGGATCGCACTTTGACAATTCAAAACAGTCAATACATTACATATTTTGGTGGAGAACTTCCTGTTGCCTAACTGCTCGATTGAAAAAAGTTGGCAATAAAATTTAAAGTGAATAGAAAAGAATTTATTTCAAGTCCAAATTAAGTGGATTTCAGGTATCGGATTTAGCTCGGCCGACCTTGGCAATGGTTCGTTTCCTAGCTTCGACTGGGTGCAAAACCATTACGCTGAGCACAATCCTGGTTAATGCAGCCCTAGTTTGGCCCCAGATTAAATTACTAGCAGTTAAGACTAAGAACGTGTGCTCGCAGCTCTTCTGCTGAAAATCCTTCGGTGAAGGTTATTTCACTTAGGGTGCTATGCGAATACGCTTTCTTTGTTATCCCCTCCTGTTCAAAGGCTGTCTCTTCTGCAGGATTCCTAGCAGACGGCGCTGGCCTATATTTGTGCACAGCTCAAAACCAGTGCGGTTCCCTCTCGAATGGAGCAAGCATTGCTGTGGTTACTGAAGGCAAGGGCATGAATGCCCAAGCAAGATTTTACTTAACCAGGTGACTAATGACTCACAAGTAACCAGGCCCCACAAAACGTCTCTTTTTGACAGAATATGGCGGAGACGAGAACGAGGCACGAGCAACGGACTCGGCCACAACTTCAGAGGAAATATATATATATATATATATACATATATATATATCTTTCCTCTATATATATATATATCTTTCCTCTATATATATATATATATATATATATATCTTTACTCTCTCTCTCTCTCTCACTCTCTCTCTCTCTCTCTCTCTCTCTCTCTCTCTCTCTCTCTCTATATATATATATATATATATATATATATATATATATATATATATATATATATATATATATATATATATATATATATATATATATATATATATATATATATATATATATATATATATATATATATATATATATATATATATATATATATATATATAATGCGTGCCTAAAGGCGTGATTGCACTACTTACAGGCTTATGTTTCTATGTATGCATTATTCAATCATAGACACTGGGCTCGCCTGCACTCAGCCAGTGCAGGCAGACTAGTAGTGCTGTAAACCACCCCAGGGTCTAAAAGCTGGTGGCTGTGGCCTAGGGACGGTCATTGCCCAGTTGCGGTCTGGCGGCTGTGGTTTATCCGCATGCAGGCTTTGACCTCCCGGGATGAGTTGTAGCTGGCAGGGAGTGGGCGAGGAGGAAACGCCAACCTGAGTGGGGGAAGTCGAGAGGGAGAGGGGGCCCAAGGGAGCCGTTCGTCCTTCGGCTCCGTGAGTTGTGTAATAAACTGTTAGCGTTGGGCATCGGCTGGCTCTCTGTTGTGCGAGCCAAATGACACAGGCTATCCTAGTTTAGTGCTTGCTTAAAGAATGTGCTGATAAATACTTTGGCAGCAGAGTTTCTTGGTGATGCATAGGCGTGAAGCGGCTGGCATTGGGGAGCATATGCATGATTGTGCAAAAACAGTCCGAAAATAAGCGATCGGTGTCCTAGTAAGTGACACTTTGCAAGAGCTGGCCGTGTTTTGAGAGCACATTTTTGGAGCATGAATAATTCAGATTTCTATGTGCGTTCTGATGCCCTGCTAACAATATCAACAATTACTTTACGGCTAAACCCTGCATTGAGTCAAAGACTGCCTTGAGCGATGCATCAGACTAAAATGCTCCTCAATAGAAATTCTTTTAACACCTCCTACCTGTTTAGGAACGGGCCCCACAGTAACATTTTTCGTCCATGATCTAGAGTGGACCTGTAAATTTATATGGGCCATCATAATAATATTGCTTTGCTCGATGGGAATTTTCGTATGATTTTGGAGCTCGTCCTCCGGTAAAGGTCTGCTGACTGGTTAGGTCGGAACTGAGTTCTTAAACGAGATGCGAGTGTTTCGCAAACATGGGATGCTTGAATGCATTTAGATGTTTGATTGACAGAACATGATAGTTAATTAATCTTTCTTAAGGGTATCGCGATGGGAGCTGGTGGAGATTATAATTCAGCTTGATTTTATATTTCCGAAGTGGCTCGTTCTAAGAGCCTTAATGCGCCTGCAGGCGGACACGTAACAATCAACTGGTTGCCATTGAAGCTGGACATTGTAGCTGGCGGGGAGCGACCCAGCAGCGACCCAGCAGTGGTGACGGAAACACATTCCCACCTGGTATCGATTTAGCGATCACCGGCCGCACCACTGCAGGTGACTCTACACTCACGCTGGAGTGGAGAAAAGTTGTGCAGTCGCTGCCCAGCGTTGCTTCACCTGGCAAGGCTGCACTCCAGTGAGCTAAGCTAACGAGCGACTTGATGCAATGGAGTCACTGCCTATTGTAGGAAAACAAGTGCCTTCAAATTAGTCAGGCGTGTCAGTCGCCAAGACTACCTAGAAAAATATTTGTCCCCGAAATAGGTAACTATGTAGTCGCTTGAACATCGATCACAACAAATTCAAATGACGCGGATGTAGGAAAGATACTGAACATTCGTCTGTTAAAGACCTAAACAGCTAGGCCAGCATGCTTCTTACCCCATTTTGTACACGGAGTTCTGGTTTAACGACGGTCGTTCGATCCCGTGAAATCCACTTTAATAATAATAATAATAATATTGCACTTGATATAGCGCCCTCAGAGAACTTAATCTCTTTCTAGGCGCTTTACATTTGCTGCAAAGTGATACGCAATAGAATAGTAAGTAAAATCATGCTTGAAAAACAAACAAAATGAATAACATGGTTAGGGGTTACATGCACTGGGTCAGCATGCAAATGTGGTTAGTGGTAGCATGAACAGTGTCAGCACGCATAAGCACATCAAGGACGAATCACAAGGACCCACTAAATGCTGTCCTAAATAGGTATGTTTTTAAGTTTCTTTTAAATGTGGTCAGGTCAGGGGATGTTCTGATGCAGGTCGGGAGGGAATTCCAGGCTGTGGGAGCATACGAGCTAAATGCACGGTCTCCAAAGGATTTAAGGTTTGTACGAGGTATTTCTAGACTGTTGGATTCCGAAAAGCGAGTGGTACGATGCTTTGCCTGATGGGGTAGTATATCTGAAAGATAGGCTGGAGCCATAGAATGAAAAGACCTAAAAGTGACCGACAAAACCTTGAAGTCAATCCGTTGCTTGACTGGTAACCAGTGCAGGTCGGCGAGAAGTGGAGTAATGTGGCAACTGCGACGCTCACGACAGACAAGCCTAGCTGCAGAGTTTTGCACCAGCTGCAATCGCCTGATCGCACATGCTGGTAGGCCAGTAAGCAGTGAGTTGCAGAAGTCGAGACGAGATGTCACGAATGCATGGACCAACTTGGACGTGGTATCCTTATCTAAACAAGCCCTAATTTTAGCAATGTTATGAAGCTGAAAATAGGCTGATTTGACTGTGGAGCTGATGTGGTCGTCTAACGAGAGGTCGCTTTGGAATATATGACACCTAGATTTCGAGCTGATGCAACTGGAGATATGCTGGCAGAGCCAATTTTGAAAGTCAGCCTTTCCAATTTCTGAATAACACTAGGTTTGCCCATAACTAGTAAGTTAGTTTTATCATCGTTTAGTTTTAGAAAATTTGCTGCCATCCATGATCGGATGTCATCAATGCATGCAGCAAGTGAGTTGAGAGAATTTGAGGTGCTCGAAGGCTGGGAGGGATCAAAGCAAAGGTACAACTGAGTGTCATCCGCATAGAAGTGAAAGCCTTGATTGTGCTTGGCAATCACATCAGCGAGAGGGAGAGTATAAACGGTGAAAAGGACCGGACCTAGCACAGAGCCCTGAGGTACTCCATATTTTAGAGGTACTTCAGATGATCTTTGTCCATTCACGTCAACACTCTGGAGTCTCCCACTGAGATAGGACCTGAACCACTGCAGAGCAGTGCCAGTGATGCCCAGGCGAGATGAGAGGCGCTCTAGAAGTACTTTGTGATCGATGGTATCAAAAGCTGCCGAAAGATCGAGCAAAACAAGAAGAGACACTCTACCCATGTCCGCATTCCTAAGTACTTTCCGACGTCAATACTCATCTTAAATTCTTTTATTGGCATATCAGAATGGACTTGAGGAATAATATGACATATTTTAGCTGCCGTAAGATGCTCAAGACCCTCTCATCAATTTGCAGCCCGTCAACAGCCAGTACGGAGGAGCCAGTACAGAGGAGCTTTGCAGTTTTATTGGCAAATCAGGCGTATGGTAATGCTGACCTCCAACACCATCAAAGTTCAACCATTTCACTTGTGAATTCCTCTTACTGCTAACATTTTCTCGATAGAACAACAAAGATTAAGCAAACGCTACGATCCTGCCGTTATTTGGTAGCCTCAAAGGCATCACCTCAGCTTCCTCAGGCGTCATGCCAAGCAGTTGTTGAAGGAGTCAGCTCCATTTTAATTAGGATATATCAGTATTACTATGCTCAGTAAGATCGCTTCATTTCCACATGCTTGGTTGCAGTTCCTAGTCTCTGCTAGTTAACTTCCCTTCTAAGAATACATTCACATACACGGCTTAAGACTTACCGGTAATCAAAATCTTGGTTTTCGGGCTTTCGCCAGATAAAGTATTTTCTGTGGCACTAGAAGTCACTAGCCTTACAGGTTCAGTTTACAATTGATTTGACTATATTGTAGACTGTTCAAGTATTACCATGCTTGGTAAGATTGCGGAATTCCAGTGAGCTTTCGCGCACACTTAGTCTCTAGTAGTTTTTTTGTGCTTAGATCCGTCCAATCTCAGTAATGGCATAGGATTTTCTAGCGATCATAATCTTGGCTTGGGAAGGCGGCAGTTGAAATCTTGTATCTGACATCAGAAGGTTCATGCTTTCAATGGTTATGTTTGCAAATGCTTTCAATCCATCCCAAACTCGTCAACTCGCTCACTAGGTACTAATTATCTTGAAAGCGTTGATCAGCTTTGTCTTTTTAAAAATCTCAGGGCCACATCCCCAAATCCAGTTAGTCAGACAGATTCGTCGGCACGGTACATGGAATTATCTATCAGCCATTGCTTAGGCAGCATGTACTCCGGGGAAGCTCAGTCTAGTAGCCCTTATCAGATTAACCAGCCTCAAGAGTTACATTCGGACGGCTGAAAACTGTAGTTTGACGAAGCCAAGTTTGTCTTACAAATCTTCATCGAAAAGTAAGAGCGAGTAATTCAGGGCATTTAAAACTCAACCAATCTCTAAAGGAGACGGCTGCGACTCTTCTCTGGGAATACCAAGCTAAAGTAGTGCACCGCCGTCTCGTAGGTGTAGCAGCAAGTTTGACTTCGGTAATATTTCGCCCTGTGAAAGACTGATGGTCGCGATAGCTGAGCTTTCGGGCTTCAAATGAAGCTAAATGACTGCTACGGGCGAACGCTGGGCAGAAAGATGGCAGCAAACTCAATTGTACAAACTGTGACCACTATTCAGGGACAGAGCCGTGAGTTGTCACCCTTCCATTTTTGCTCATTCTGTTAAACTTGTTGAGCATATCGTAGTGAACTTGCTACTAACGCTGCATAAATACCGTAGGAACCCATTTTTACATGTTCCACTCTTTTTAGAATTAATTGTTGACAATAAAATTAGGTATTTGTTTAGTTTCTCTAGCCAAATTAGTCACCTCAAATTATTAAGGACACTGAGCCGAAGTGGGAAGTGAGGGCTTCCCAACCACACCTGAGGCGTATATGTATTTTATAATATTCGGACAAAGAGTTGCATAATTTCCCAGTGAAGTATATCGTTCAACTTCTAACTTAATGTATGCTGGAAGTGACCATTCCTTCATTACTGATAGCTCGTGCAAAATTATCCTAAAAAAAGACACTAAAAATGTCATGCATGGCCGCAGCCATGGTGTTAGGATTCTCCTTAAAACTGCTTCCAAATAGAGATGGTCGTGACGTCCATCTGTAGCTGATCGCAGCCTTTTAGGGGCCTGAGATCTGAATTCAAGACGCATCATATTGGTCAGTCAAGCCGATTGCAGGAGGTGCAAACACCTCTTACCAGAGACTTCGGTATTTCCGCTCATGTAAAGTCGTTGGACGCCTTGTGAACATGAAGCAATTGAGATGTTTCTCGTGCTGAAAGTCTTTCGCTGCAGTGAGGTTTTATTTGCGATTCCAAAGCAGGCAGGCTGCCTTTGTGGTTAGCACCTAAAGGCAGGCAAGCAGGACACGAGCCAACGGCCGATGCCACACCCAATCATGCCGTAATCCGACAGGTAGCAATGTACCACTGTCCAACAGTGAGTAATTCTGGATAATTAGTATGCAAAGAAAACAGTTTTTAGACTGTCTGGGATGCGACCTAATATAATCATACTATGTGCACACTGATTTTATCGATGGCAATGATGGGGGTATCTACGGATTATATTTCCTGTGCCTTTACTCTGGGTTGAGGGTAGCAAGGCATATGTCTGCCTTTCTTACCACAGGATGAGAACATATAATCAAGATAGCCGCGAATACTTATTGCCATAAATTTCAATGGATCAACTCTTTAGGGCTTAGGAACTGATTAATAAAAATGGCAACCTAAAAATAGAATGTATCCGTAGGACCAGGCGGAGTAGACGTCTATGAGCGAAATTAAAAATCCGCAGACAATTTTTTCTCTAAGCTTTACATTTCCCTTCTAAGACGTTTAGTACAAAGTGTGAGTTAAAGTCAACTGGTGTTAAATTGTACCTAGTAAAATGTATGCAGGATTTGGCAGTGAATTTTTCGTTAGCCCGTACTCAGGCTGACGGCTGATATGACATGCACTAACCGCTTCCCACTACCCAGCAGGTTTAAAGAATGCCTTTTCTGTCAATTTATTAAAATCAACTAAAGGCGATAAATGTTCCCGGCGGTAATTTTTGTTGCCGAGGATCCAAGATTTCTTTTGAATTGTTTATTTAGTATTGTTGAAGCAGTGTTATATAATACAGCGGCACCTTGGCTTACGAGTTTAATTCGCTGCTTGACGGAGCTCGTGACTTAAAATACTCAAGCGTCAAATGAATTTTCCGCATTAACATAAATTTAAATGCCCTTAATTCCTCTCTTACATTCCTCCCTTAAAAAACACTGCGATTTTTGTCATATTTTGGAGATTAAAAATCTACTTATAAATCGCGAATGTTTTTTCAAAAACATTGCAATATAATTTCCTTCCAAAAAAACAAGTTTTAATAATCCTAATGCACAGAATTGATTCGGAGATTAAAAGGCTTGAAAATGGTAATAGAGTTTGAGGAGAAAGACTGAAATGAATATCGGAATCTTATTTTTTTTCTTTGGCGCTTCGCACCAAGCAAGCACTGGCAATGCGGAACAACCACGTTACAGCCTCACGGAAAGCCGGCGAGCATACAGACAATCAATATGTAGCCGCAAGCTCAGTTTAACGGCTGGGCCTTCACGCCGACGCGCCGATTGTTATCAGTCGTGAAATGAGCTCTCACGCGATGATATTGCCTAAATAGAATACAGTGGTGCGTATTTGTCGGTTGCTGCCGTAGTTTGATTTAACACCGGAGTCAGGCGATTTTGATAGTCCGAGCTCCGTGACGGCTCGTTTGAGTCTCTCTGGGAGCGAACTGACAAACCTTCGCTGGGTGTCACGACCGGGTCGCAGTGCAGCGTCTTGCAAAGGACGTTATTGGCGAATCTACCCTTACTGGCTCTAGGAGAAGTAATTGAAGAGTTAAATTTGCGATCTAACCTAGACTTTAATTGGCCGCTTGATGACCAGCCAGCACAAGTACAGTACAGGTCGGTGATAAATAGTGCTATGAAGTAAATATCATAAGACAGACTGACTTTTAGGTGAAAATACAACTTTGTGGTGACAACGTCACGCGATATTTTAAAGCACCACCAATCAGCCTGTAAATACAATGCGACGAGCATGGTACTGTTGGGTTAATATTGTTTTTTAATGAAGGCTGCATCAGCCTTCCTCTAGAAGCTAGCTTGACTCAAAAGATTAAAGTAGATTCAGGAAACAGCCTTCGAAAACAACGCAAACATTAAGGCTTTAAAGAAAGCATGCCATAGGCTATCCCCTTCAGTAAACTCTAGGGAACGAGTGATTTCAAGTTCTGTACACATAAGAGAGTTAAATCGGAATTACGTACGTCATCAGCTACCACAAGGCATTCCTTGTGAGGAAAATATGTTTCACTGTGTAGTATTGAGAGCGAACCAAAGCTACTGTCAGCGAGAGACGAATTTTTTATTTTTTATTTGAGACAACTTGTTCGCCGTGCGTCTTCGAATCTAAGCACACCATAACAATGTTTCAATCACTTTGATTAACTTCTCAATTGGTATGATTTATAAAGCATCATGTAATTTGTGTGCAAAGAATATTTAGGAAAGTTTCACGTCTAGCGGCCGCTTTTTAAGCTGCTGGCATGTATGTTTGTTCTATTGAAAGAAAGAGTGAATTGAAAGTTTAATATTTCCGAGAAGCATTTTTCTATAGCAATAATACAATTATGTTCCAATAATATTGGCTTTTTAGAGCACCCTATTGTATCCTAATCTATATTTGCCGTTTAGTTTATAATCTATAGTTGCCGAGCTGGTTTGGTCTAGCGGTTAAGGTGCTCGCCCTGACCAAGGTCTGACCGAGGTCGTGGGCTCGAGCCCCGAGGCACATGTGAAGCGCCTGAATAGAGATTAAGTTCTCTTAGGGCGCTGTATAAATGAATTATTTATATTTTATATTCTGGCGATTTGGAAACATTTCGTGAGAAGCTATAACCAATATTTAATGAAAGAAACGTGTTGTACTTATAAGTGCATGCAAGAACGCACATTGACACAGGCCGAGACAAGCATGGAAGACTCACAGAAAACTCGCAAGTATCTCGTAGGGTACAAGTTATCAAAACTAAACTTAATCGTACTCAATAAACACGGCCCTCAGAACAACATGTAGGTCAACCGTAGCTATACCAAACCATTTAAATATTGGTCGGAGTCAGGATGGGCATGGTTATGTATCGCTGAGCAAATTTTGTGTGATCAATGCAGTAGTTGTGTAGCTTCTTTTTTAATCTCGCCAATCATTCGACGTCATTATTTCAGTAAGAAGCTAGTTTAAAGCTTAGAGGGAGCACATCAGCTGAAGGAGGGGGTCAATGAGTACTTGAAAGTATTCCAGGGAACAAGCAATCGACTAGAGACACCTAGATAGGTCCACAGTTAGAACCTTAAAGTGAGATCCACTCAGGCAGGTAAGCCAGTGGAAGGGAACAGAAGAACCTGCAATCCATTTACGAGACCTTACAAATTGACGTGTAAATTTTTAAAAATAGTTGGTCGGCTCTTTCCTTACAGGTACACATATAAAGGTCCACTGGGCACTTTCTTAGATCTAGAAAATCCCTCGTAATTGAAGCCTGCGTGAATTTTAGAACGCAAATGACTCGGAAGTACTACAATGGCATGGTGCTAATGTAAAGCAGGGTTCTTTAAGAGTTCTGTTAAAGTCAGTCTACAAGTCAAATTTATTGATCCGCACAGAAATTAAGATCTTATAGTCGAAATCGGCAATTAGCCCTCAACCTTTTACAGAATAGACTGCGTCCAGTTTCTTTTAAGTACTGAGAAAGTTCTTCTTGTCATCTTATGACAAGTCACGTGAGCCTGGTCTGAATATTTCGGGCTGATGCAGCTATGTGCTATGACCAAGCTCTGACCCTTACCATGAACACGTGATCCAGCATGGAGGGTTCTGGTCATGGCCTACCTACGTTTACTCCTCTTGTAGGCCTCAGCCCAAAAGTGTCGGGTGGACATGGGGTCGGTTTTTGAATTCCTGCAAATGAATATCAGTGCTAGAGAGCTACCTTGGACGATTCCAAGCTTGTTGTCGACCTTCACCTGACTTATTCATTATAGCTTCGGGTTTCTGCTGCTATCTTCGCTGTGACTGCTTATGAGCTGTTCACGCATATACTACTAAAAGCAAGACCTGCTTAGCATAAGGTGCGATTTCACCATTAGTCAATACCCACAGTGCGGCCTTCTTCGATGAGTCAGTGTGAACCTCCCAGGATCTTCGGAGCGCCGTGGTAACAACTCGGCTACCAACAATACGAGCTGCAAGTTTAAAGCACTGGTTAGCACTCGTTATGGTAGAATCTAACTTGCCGTGCCTCAGCATGTAGCTAATGCATGGAGATCTCACTCCCCAGATATTATCGGCTCAGCCGAAAAGTTCAGCTTGCTTTAGAAAAAAACATTTAGCATATTCGTGCCTCTATAGAGCCCCATCCAACTGCTTCTACAGCTAGCTATTGCGTCTGATCCTTGTCTATGATTAAGAATTGTCTTCCACGGTATCTTGAAGGAAATTTAACGCGATCCGAATTTCTGCTTCAGCTACATTAATGTAATTATATTTTGGCTGACCTACAGAAATAAGCCACTAGGCCATTACAGCTGGCCATAGATAGTCTGCAAGGCTAGTCTGTCCATCGTAAAGTCGTGACCAAAGTATTTCCTTTGGAGGAAGAGTCACGATGGCCGCTGGTCGGTCAGTGCACACAGAGCAAAGTCCTTCCGCTGACCGAAAAGGCTAGCCATGGCTTCCTCCTGGATACTCAGCTGAACGGCTTCAGCAGTTTCATTTTTCCTTGAGCCCCCGTGACGTGTACGACAATAACTCAGCTTTTCTCGTCCATTCACAGATCGCGGACGACAGAAGCTGCTTCTCTAGAATTCCAAGACTGTGGAGCGTAACTCCTCCATGACTCTTACTCATCGACAGCTGCTCTACAGCTGCTGACTCTGGCCCATTCTTTTCAGCCATCTTTTACTGCCAGTTCCATGTTACTGACCACCACAACTGATCTCATGACTCTGCTGTGCTTTCAACTTTCTCTTTGTTGCAGGAGATGAAGTTTGTTTGCAACCAAATGCATACCGAAAGCCGTTTAGGCTGTGAGTTTTCTCTTTACAAAAACTCTTCCGGTAAAACACCCTCATATCCATCACGGCTTTGTGGATCGCAAGTGCTTTCCTAACTGTGCAGCTGAGCTTGGGAGCAGAAACTAGTGGCGGCCCTTAACTGATATTGAGTCGTTTGGTCTCGCCTGAAGCTAAAAGAATCTTCTTTCCTTGCATACTGCCGGACTGGAAAAGGGAATATGCCGTAGGGGCAAACCATCTCTACCAGAGGTCGTTGTGCAGCACTCTTACATGCGATAGCCAAGAGGCTATTGCTACGCTTCATTCGTCTTATGGCCCTAGGGCGGCCAATGTGACTATTTGCAGCGACTTGATATTGCTAGCATTCGGGTGTATTTAGCAGTCGCTCGGCTGCCTCCCATAGAGTCGCCCCCAGCCAGCACTTTTAATGCTAACCGCCACAGTGCGTTCATGATCACTCTCTATGTGCTCTACCTAATCAAACTGTCAGGCGCTCTTTAAGAAGCTCTAATTTGCTGTCTTTTTGCTGGCTCCTAACAAGGTTAATTAACTTTACGGCTAATGGCCACGATCTAGAAAGTGGAGTCATTCAACCAGGCCCTGCTTTGCGAAGCTGACGGCAGCCGGCTTCCAACTATGAATGAGCCAGAGTCGGCGACAGTTAACCAGTCGCTTTGCCAGCCGGTGCCATTATCAGTGGCGGCAAACTAATGTGAGAGAGACTTAATAGGTGGCAATAAAACTACAGCGAGAGAGCATGGCAACTAAGCGAACATTAAAAAGTCATAGTCACGAGGAAATATGTTCCCTGATTCTTTCCGAATTCCCTTGATCAAGTGTGAGAACGCCGGCCTCTACGAGTGCACTGCCCAGAACCCGTATGGCTCGGCCTCCGGGGCTGCACGGCTTATTGTAAAAGCTAAGGGCAAGTGTTAACCAATGTGTAAAATTTTCATTGCAGCATTAATTGCGTGAATGAATTCACCTGTAATCTGCAATGCTTCTTCCTAGTGCAGCAGTCGCAGTGGACCATCCATGTTCATTGCATATTCATTTTCTGCTTTCTCGAGTGCAATCTATATGGAGCCCTTCTTAAGTAGCTGGTAATTGCTTGAAACTTACTAGTAACGTATCAGTAGTAGAAACAACTCCGTGCAGATGTCGTCTAGCCTTTTATCAAGCCATAAATCCTTTCCACGGCCTCCATAGCACAGCAGTGGTAGTATCACTAAGCCCAACAGTACAGGGAGTAACAGTCGGCCTGGTTTAAACTTGATTAGTACCAAGCATGCTAGCACAAGAACACTTCAGCAATCTCAGTAACAGTGGCTAACTCTCCCTCTCCCTCTTTCTCTTTCTCTCTCTCTCTCTCTCTCTCTCTCTCTCTCTTCATCGCTCTTTCATTCTCTGTCTCTCTCTCTCTCCCTCAGAGTCTCTCTATATGTGTACAATGTGTGTTACACGCTCATATTTTGGCACACCAGACCCGGCACGTACACGGTATTTGTATAAAAGTTAAAGGCAGCTAAAGCATGAAAGTGTTTTCATAAATTGTGTCTGTAATTTAAATACCGAGGTCTCTGAAGG
The DNA here is from genome assembly GCA_009760855.2 of Cristatella mucedo. Taxonomy (NCBI): domain Eukaryota; kingdom Metazoa; phylum Bryozoa; class Phylactolaemata; family Cristatellidae; genus Cristatella; species Cristatella mucedo. Next base: position 560,391 of record WPIO01000131.1, read on the forward strand.
TTGCTTAATCTGTGTGCTCGTGACATCTGGCCCGTTTAAGCCTCGTTTTTTTCCTTATCTTTATTGATCTGCACTACCAGTGGCACTCAGTCCAGAAGTGATTACAACGGCAGCCATTGCCCTATTAGAAGCTATGTGGAATCTAAGAGAATTAAATCTGTGAAATCATCACTCAACAGTTAATTTTAGGCAGGCGAGCGCAATTCACTTCAATTTGCAAGGGCAATTTACTCAGTCGTGGTGTCATGTAGTCGCTAACAGATCTTTAAATATTGGTCATGTATACCACTGACGATGATCATTATTTGTATAGTATTTCTATCTGCGTTTTGGCATTTCCAAGAGCGTCCGTAAACGCCTCTAGTTTTCTTTTAAAGAAGCAACGAAAAATACTAAAGTGATCGCAATGACTAGTGCTGAATGCCAAGTGACCATCCTGAGCCAAGTCAATGGTCAATGGCAGCCCTGCTCCCAGATACGACTGGAGAAGGCACAGGAGAGCTAGGTCTGTTCTATTGCCAGCAAGGGCCATTTTTGATAGAAAAAACTTACGTAAGTTCAAAGCTAGTGAGACAAGGAAAGTTTGGAAGATGGATCACAAAAAGCTGGTGTACATGTGTGTGAGTGTAAGCATGACGATGGCATAAGAAATTTACGGTCGAAGATAAGACTTGAAAGCACCCAAGTCTTGTTTGCTCGGCGATAAGATTTCTTTCAGTAAGCATTCAATGGTCAATTTAGGAATTTTAAAAAGTTTCTCAGGAGCTACTGTGTTTGTAATTATTTTTTTAAGTTTCGTTTGGTCTGGTTGGTGATGTAGTGACATCGATCAGTAAAATTCCATTGCATTAGACCATAAGCGCAGAATATATATTCTGCGAGATTAACAACTAAGAAATTGCTGTCAAATATGAAGGTGCTCGAGGTAATAAACTTTCACATATTAAAGCCAGAGGAGGGCAATAACAGGATTGAAGTTTGAGCTAAAGAAGCCCGTAATAGATTTTCTGCTTCCTGTGGGGCGAAGCATATTCGTGTAAATGGTGTACTGCCGTCATTTTGTAATCCTTGGTAGAAAAGCGTGATAAATCTTAGAGCTGTCCACAAACTGTATGAGGCTAACATCACAAACAGGAAGGCCTATAAAGAGAAAGTTATGCCATTTTTTATGACGTCATTTTTATCAGATTAGCTAAGAATTGATGTTCTAATCTAATCGCATCCTCAGGTTTGAAACTTAACCTAACTGATTGCTTGCAGTATTTACTGTAGAGCGACATCGTCACCAATCGAAGTTTACAGCCTTGATTCTGCTTAGTAAATTGTTTTCCATATCTACCTGATAAAATCATTAGTTATAATCCGAAGTAGCCTTTTTAACCAATACAGCTAATGGCTAAGCCTAAATAGCTATCCTTAACATATGCAGTTGTTCTCGAACTTTTTTTTCAGATAACGCACTCTACTGCGACCGCTAAATGACATCATCACACACTGTCTGAAAGTTATCTTACCAATTACTAACTGATTTTACCACCTCATTTTTATAGTGGCTAAAGAGTCTAAACTGCTATCATCAGTGCTTGCAGTGTGCAATCCTGGATCACTCTCTGAAGAATTCACACTCACAACTTCAGCTGTGAAGAGCGAGTACGTTACCTACCTCCCAGCGATTTTGGGTAGCAATTGTCATAGTTGCCATATTGCAGCAAGTTACGCTGACAAAATAGGAGCACTACAGTGGACGACAAGACTTCGTTCACTCTATGTTATCCTTCTGGTAGATGATCCACAATAGGGTTAATCCAGAGGGCTCGAGAGTTCATAACAGCTCCCAAGTCGATAGAATTTTGGCCACAATTTTAGAAAAATGCTCTGCATACCTAAATTCTAGAATCACCAAGTAAACAAAATGGGATATAAATTTGTGAAAATTTAGATTTAGCGAGATAGTCAAGCAGGCTGGTCCTTCATCATGTGGCGAACCATTATGAATGTAACATTTTCGCCAAAATGAGCATCGAGGAATCGTAATTTTTAGTTCCATCTAACAATTTGTCGTTCATGCAAATGACTGTTCAGTTGTTGCATTTTAACTTTTAAGCTTTCTTACTTTTTTTTATAGCGATATATTTTATAAGATTGCGGCATGGTTTCCTGCTGTCTGAGGACGGGCACAAAGGCCTCGTTCAGCTTCTCAAATATTTTTCAATTCAGTTAGCTTTTAATTAACTAGCTAACAAGCCATTAATTTTCTTTTCACTTGGACTTGGAATAGTCAAGAGTAAATCGCAAAACACTTGCATCTGCAAGGTAGCCTTGCCTGCCAGGCGGTGCCTGTAAGGCCAAATTGCCATGCAATCAGAAACGATAAGCATAGTAGTGCTCCTGCTCACCGACGTCTGCTGATCTATCTATCTTGGCAGAATCCCATCAGTTCAGTCTGGTGACACAGACACATGCGTATGCACTGCTTCAAACAATTTTTGGATCAAAATCATCCATACAGATGAAATTGGTTGTGGATTATGATCAACAACGATGTGGGTGGAAGTAAATACTTGTACCTGGGTCCTATGGAATGGTGCCTTTGGCAGAGGGCTTACAGACATGGCACGATACAGCCAGTAGCATATTAGCCATATAGTGAGTGATACTGAGGCTTAAAAGGGTAATGGAAATGGTCAATACGATAAGGACTTGCCGAAGAGTGCTAAATCTTGCCATCAACATTAATTTGTTGGCTATATTTCCGTCCTCTTTTCTATTTCGACAGAACGCGATCTACATGGCCAAGTAAAGTGAATGTTAATAGTCACTTGCGGTAATTGCCTCCCTGATAATGCACTGAGATATACATTTTGGCATATGGTCTGGCTTCCCGTGATTATCTTATAACACACCACAAGTATTATGGCTGGACAATGCCTTCTAGACCTATTGAATTCCCCTTTCTTATAGGAACTGATGTATAAACATGTCTTTTACGAGGACGACATCGTGTTCGTGTCATGAGTGGCAGTAGTCATGCGTTGATATCGTTTCTCTGCAACGTACTGAGATGCACACTTTGGATTTTTTATTTATTCCGCATTTCTACATTTTTTAGCAGTTCTTCAGAGCTTGACCTTTAAATTACCATAGGGTCCTTTTGGCCTGTTCACTATAAGGTATTTTTAGGAATATGGGTTAGACAAGTAGCGCCTCATTTAGTTGAGCATTTGATTCTAATAGTTATTTAATAATAAGTATTTGATAGTACAATTAACTTGTAATAATAGTTATAATTACTTGATATATAATAGTAATAATTATTTGATATTATGGAATAAGTGATTACGCTACTTTTGCACAGTCAAAAAATGTAGCCGTTAAGGCTCACCACGTCGCAGGCAATTTTTTATAACTTCAGAGAGCATTGCCTTTGGAAAAACGGTCGGATTTTCTCTTTGCCGAGCTTCTCACCCCTAACTATATACAGCGGTAGTCATAATATTGATATTCTAGGATACTCGTCTTAGCCAACCATCTCCTGACTCAATTTAGTCATAATTTCTAGACACTTAAGAATTATTTAGCTGTGGCTATTTCTCTTTAGAATGTTACTGTGTAAATTTTTTTGCTATCAAGTCTAATTTTAGGCGTAGATTAGATATAGGGTTAATGTTAACGGAATTAGTGAGTTCTGTTTATATGTTATCCAATGAAATGAACATAGAATCTCAACCCTCTTATTCTTTGACATATTTTATTGGAAACCAGGTAATACCTAATGCAAAGAATATATTCTTTCTACTAACGCCTTTTGTAACCTTTCTACCACAAGAAGTAATATTAATAATAATAATAATGTACTTGATAAAGCGCCCTTAGAGAAATCAATCTCTTTCAAAGCTCTTTAAATTTGCTGCAAAGGGAAATGCGATTGAATGGTGAGTAATACCATTCTCGATAAACAACATCAGTAAGTTCTAAAAATGGGGTGAGTGGCTCACTAGACTTTGGGAAAACTAATCTTAAGGGGGAGGTGGCTAAGCCATGATGTACAAGGATCAAGAGTTAACAAGTTCTTGGTTTTAGTACGAACATTCACAGCGGTACTTCTTCACTCTTTAGCTCCGTTTGAAGTTTTTTACCGCCAGTACTCCTGGTGAAAGATGTTTCTTTGAATTCATCTAAACTTATTGAACAAGTTGTTCATAGTAGGTATAGCTTGGTAAAACTTCTATTAAGTTAAAATCAGATGTAATCTATTGCGGTACTCTTTGAGCAAAGATTTAGGAAAATCTTCAATGCTTTGTGAGAGCTTCTAATAGTTTGCTGTAGCGAGTGGATAAAGCCCAATCTCAGCTTTGACGGCAAATGGTTTCATCGCACCACCGAGTTTTCTGATTCAAATAGATTCGCTTGAACCGATCTCAAATTGTTTGAAGACGATACCTCCATTTTGCATGCTTTCAAAGCCTAAAACCAGCTACTAACTGACGGTATAGTGTCCACGGCTGGACTACGTTTATTGAAGAAGGTAATAACGCACCTGATTCTTGCAGATTTCGCTTATTTTCTGTGATTTTCCCAGTATGCAGTTACATGCTCTGAAGTCGTACATGCTACGACTTAACTATATTTATATGTGTAAAGTAAGCAAAATACTTTCAATTGCGTTATGTTTTACAAAACTTTACATATCACCAAGAATCAATAAGATAATGCTTATTTTTCCACATATTTATCGAGCCTAGAAAGAGATTAGGTTTTCTGAATGTGCGATAAAGGCATAAACTGACTGACGATAAAAACAAACTTACTATGTTGGGCGAACTAAATGCCACTCAAACATTTCTAGAGCTTAAGACGCCAAATCTGCATGCCACAACATCTGCTGTTGCATCTGAATGAAATCTAGGTGTCCTGTTTAATAGTGACCCATATTTACTCAACCAAATCGGCTCAACGATCGCTTCGGTCAATTTTCGGTTATACAACAATGCTAGGATTCGAGCTTGATTAGAAATGGAGACTACTTTCAAGTTTCTCCGTGCATTTGTGACATCACGTCTTGACTTATGTGACTCATTGTATGCTTGTCCACTAGCTCTAACGATAATACCAGTAATAATCATAATGTATTGGATATATCGCCCTGATAGAACCTAATCTCTTTCTGGGCCCATAAAATTGGTTGCAAAGGAAGTAAATTAGTCGTAGCATGGTCGAAAATTAAAAGAATTAGCAAAGTTAGAGTTATATTTGACAGGATCAGCATTTAGGTATGATTGGTAGCAGCATGCACTGCCAGCACGCTTAAGTACATACAGATTTAATCACAGCTAACAGACGTTAGCTGTCACGGAAAAACGTCCTAGTTTGCAATCACAGTCGCTGTCCGTGTGCTTCTACGGCTGAAGCTTATAGAAATGAAACAAATTACTATCAAGACATTCTAAATCTGCTATGTGAGATAGACTTACAACTCGTTTACATGAGCTTGGTAAGAATCCAGCAGTCACATGGTTTGGTGTCCGTGTACGGCTGAGTAGATTTTACGTACCAAAATCACCGAAAAATTATCTCTCAATTGGCATTGTAATTACAAAATCTACATTATGAAGCTCGTTGTTGTTCCGGTGTAAAAATCTCTTACAAATTAATCTCATTGTTGTTCCGGTGCAAAAATCTCTTACAAATTAATCTCATTTATTCAATACCTCTCATTTTTGACCGTCAAAACTTGGGATTTCATGTATTTCTTACCTGTCGCTTAATAGATAAAGTTCGATGGAGTTGCTTTGTCTTTCGTGACCACTGCTTCTGGGAGCGACGTGTAATAAACGTGTAATGTATGAAATTTAATGTAATTAAATGCAATGTAATGTATGTCTACTATGACTCAGTGAGAAAAGTCCACAGGCGATGAGATGCTCGTACTGGTATGTTTTGTCACCACCATCATAGTGACACGCCCACTAGCCGGCTCAAAATTATCGCACTACGTAATCAGTTTCTTTTAAACCCACATTGTGTCATTAAATTACATAATAGGGATTACTTTGAATGTTACACACATAATTATGTTAACATTTAACTAATTCACTCAAGACTCGTAGTTTAGTGGAACCGGCCAGTTCAAAAACCATAAACAGCTCTTAGCTCATTTATAGCATCCGATTTTTTTCAGGTTATTCACGCCATCATCAAGGCTATAGTTTAAGCACATAATATCAGTTTAGCCACTGCATCGAAAACTATACATTTGGAAATCACAACTTGGCTCATAAATCACGTCTGCAGCTCGAAATCTCAAATTAACCACAAGATCTCAGCCTTCAGTTCACCCAAAACATTTACCATATTTCATCTTCTAAATAATATCCACAATTACTAGGCTATTCCACAATGCACACTATGCAATTCGCTCAACCAGGACATCGGCGATATTTTGGCTCACAAAAACCATCCGCCGATGGGCGACATCCAGAATAAAAAGGCTAATCAAAATAATTGAAAAAATGTTTCAGCTTTAGAAAGATAAGAAGTCTGTTTTATTGAGTTGTCTGATTCAAATAGAAATGCTTGAACAGACCTCGAGTCGTTTGAAGGCAATGTGTTCATTTGGAACGCTTACAAAGCCTAATACAAGCTGCTTCCTGACGGTATAATGTCTACGGCTTGACTGCATTAAGGAAGAAGCTAACAACGCACCCGATTCTCACAGATTTTGCGTATTTTTTGTGATTTTTTAAAGTTTTTAGTTATTTTCCAACACCGTGTATGGTACAGCTAACTATATTTACATGCGGAAAATGTGCAAGTTACTTCTGATTGTGTTATGCTTGTCAAACACTTCCAATGCCACCATTAACCATCAGATGAAGCTTCTTTACTGCTCATGTATCGCGCCTAGAAAGTGGTTAGATTTATTGAATGAGCTCGACAAGCCCAAATTGAGTTAAGATAAAAAAACTTACCACAATCGGCGAACGAAATGTCACTCCAACATTGGAAAATGTAAAGCGAAAAGTTGGCTCTGTCACAATATCTAACGTTGCATCTACATGAAATCTGTGTCCTATTTTGTAGTGACCTATCTTTAGAAGACCCCATCTGGTCAACCATCGTGTCAGCCTATTTTGGCTACATACCATTGCTAAGATTCGGGTTTGCTTAAATGAGGACACTGCATCGTAGTTGCTCCATACATTTGTGACGTCGACTATCGACTTCTGCGACTCATTGTATGCTGGTCTACTTACTCTAGCATCAATAATAGTGACAACAAAAATAATAATACATTTGATATAAAGTTCTGAGTCACCGTCTCTTTCAAGTCAAATTACATCTGCTGCACAGGATGCACCATCAAATAGTTACTATTAGCATGCTCAATTGACAACCGGAATAATGTTGTTAGGATGATGTGACGTGGTCAGTGTGTAAGTATGATTGATGAAAGCTTGCAGGGTAAGCACACATGAGCATATTAACTTCGGAACAGAGGGAACTCAAAACTTCTGTGATAAATGGATGCGTTTTCAGTTTCTTTTAGAGTGGGTTCAAGTCAGAGTCACAAGCTGGAAGTGAGTTCCGTGCTTTGGGAGTACACGAACTAAACTCACTGCCCCAATATGACTTATGGTTTGTACGAGGTACATTTAAACAATCAGATTCCGAAAAGCATGTGATGCGATACTTAGCCTAGTGGGAAAGTACATCTGATAGGCGGGCTGCAGTCAAAAAAAGAAGGTTCCTAAACCTGAGTGAGAAGACCTAGAAGTCGATGCTTTGCTTAACTTGGAGCCAGTGCAGGTTGGCGAAAAATTAAGTGATATGGCAACGGGGAAACTCCCGACAGGCGGTGCAGAGTTTGGCACCTTTTTAAGCGCCTGATTGCACAGGCTTAAATACAAGCAAGCAGTGAGTTACAGAAGTCGAAAATGGATCTTTAAAATGCATGGATATATTTAGATGTGGTATTCCTGCCTAAACAAGCCCCACTTTAGCATTGCTATGTAGCTGAAAGTGAGAAGACTTGATCGTTCGGACAATTGTGTCAACTTATAAAAGAAACATAACCTCTAGATTTTGTGCAGATTCAACAGGATGTATGCTGGCAGAACCGATTGTGAGCATTAACTTTTTCTAATTCCAAATTTACACTCCTCTCTCCTTCATTGCTTTCCGGGCTTCCATGCAAACGGGATCTTTTATCGTGATGGGCATGCAGGCTGCCAATCTCCCACTCAACCCTGGTTAATATGAGTTTGCGAAACTGCACTATTGGCACTTTGGATCCAAGGCACTGAGATCGCTACCGTTCCATTACAGTGACAGGGCGACTGGAGAACCAAACAATCTTGGTCTGAAGGGCGAGTATTGTGTCCATCTCGCCGCAGGACGAGCCTACGCCTGTAATGACCATCCGTGCGACAACAAATATGCATTCGTATGTCAGAGATGCCTAGAATCATAGAAATCCTGAGGACCTAATAAATCTTTGCTATTGCCAAAATTTGAAAAAGTCTAAGTTGGCAATCCCAATCTTGGTTCATCTGCTTGCACGGCTGTACCAAATAGAAATATGCAATATTTTAACCAGCTCTTTACCACTCCCCTTAACATCAGCATAGCTCACGAAAAGAAGTTGAGACAGACTCTAGAGCTCTTCACAGGGATTAGGAATAAAAAGTATTGGCAAATTATTACTAGAATTGCATAATTTCATGACAAATAAGCACGTCAAATAGAAATCCAGAACAAAAACTGAGTCTGAGTAAATTCAGCAGGCCTTCAGCTTTGCTTTGAATATATTTTTTGGTTTTACTTGGGTGTCATGACCTCCAGATCTATTTTCCTAGTAACCAAACTCGTGGTCTGAAGAGGACTTTTGAAAGGCTGCTAAGACGCACAACTACCCAACAGTTTTTGTTTATTGTCCTGAATATCTCAAACAATTACACTAAAACTTTTAGCCAATATTTCACTGGGCATCTCTACTAATTCAAGCGCTAAACTGCGTCCTTTCCAACGTCATGCCACCAAATGGTGTTCCTGTGTCTCGTGGCAAGATTGGGCAGCGTCGTCTTCCGTTACCACTACGTCTGGGTGCGACATGTAATAAACGTGTAAGCTACGTCTACTATGACTCAGCAAAGAAATGCAACAACAAACGAGCTGCTCGTACTAGCAATATTTTGCCACCACAGTCATAATGAAACGCTAACTAGCCGGCTGTAAATTCTCGCACTACACCATCTATTTCTTTCTAACCCACGTTTGGTCCTTAAATGACATAATAGGCATTCCTTTGAAAGTTACACGCGTACACAAGTTAAAACTGAAGTAATTCACTAAAGGCTCGCACTTGAGTCAAACCGGTCTCTTGGTGAGGTGCTCCCAAAATTGGTCGCTACCCGCTAGATGAATATGCGGCACTACTTTCGGTCTAACGAAGAACTGAGTCGATTGCCGACGTGTTACCTAATTGGCAATAAACTAATTTTGATTTCATATTCTAACCATACTTTAAGCGTTCTGCTATTTGGGTAGGCGGAGTTCATGAGTCGATTTCTGAGCGCCGCTTGGCTCGCCACCTTTGTGCTGTCCAAGGAGAATTATCCCATTATTGTTTCTTACATATTAACTATCCACCGATCCTAGTGGAAAAAAAATTAAAGAAGCTCGAAATTATCACTGGGGTATTTAAATTTCTATAACTCGGTCGTTCCAAGAGAAACACTCAGAAACTATCCGCACAAAAACCAAGTACCTGGCATTGCTGAAAAGTAAGACTTCGTTATGCTTACCTCCCGTCTCTTTATTAAAATGCATTCAAAATCAAAAATGGGGATATTTAAAAAGTTAAAGTATATTGGCCATTTAAATGAAGTAAAACAATCGTTTACTTAGAGCTTTATACCTTAGAAAAGTAAGAGCAAAGCAATTGAACTTTGTCTCGTAATTATACATGCGTTATGAAAAATAAGCTAAAACCAATTGTAAGATACCTCTGTGATGACTAAATCAACTTCAAATCGCATCGCCTGAAATACTGTGACAACTGATTTCTCACGGGTCGGGCTTGAACGTATATATACGAGCCTTTGCTCAACGGAAGTAACGCTGAAGGGAATTGATGGCAAACACAATTCGTCAGCCCATCCACAAAATCCCTGTTCAGCAATGGCACCCAGCCCTTAGTTCACTTCAGCATCCAATATGTCTGAGGTCATCCGCGCCGTCTTCAATGTCTCACTTTAATTTCAAAATATCTGTTCAGCATTATTATCAAAAAATATATAGTTTAAAACACAATTCAGCTCATTAATAACATCTGCAGCTTTCAACAAATCTCTTCTTCACCACCAGAGCCAAATCGCATCGCCTGAAATACTGTGTCGACCTATTTCTCACTAGTCGGGTGGGAGCGAAAATACACAAGCCTTTGCTCAACAGAAGTAACGGCGAAGGGCAAACGGTGGCAAACTCAATGCGTCAGCCCCTCCTCAAAATCCCAGTTCAGCAATGGCATGCAGCCCTTAGCTCATTTACAGAATCCGATATGTCTGAGCTAAACCGCGCCGTCCTCAACGTCTCACTTTTATTTCAAAATATCAGTTTAGCAATGCTATCAAAAAATATGCACATGAAAAACACAATTCAGCTCATTAAAATCATCTGCAGCTCTCAACACATCCCATTCTTCGCCACCATCGCCATGTCCTTGTGCACAATATTTTATCGCTTCTCCCGATCAAAGCTGTGCCTACAATAAAAAGCAAATTAGCATGTTTCTTTCCTGTCAACCAGAACTTTTCACAGAGAAATTAAATTTCCTGAAGTTGCTGCACGAAATTGTATTTGCTCCTATTGTGAACTTACAACAGCTTCGCAAAACGGACGCAGAAATCAGTTCAGGCGTTGCACGTATGGAAGCTGAACAAAATTTCAAAGTGGGTCAGGCGGATTGCTGTAAAAATCAAGCTCTTCTGTAAGTGTGACTTGGTTATTTGGTTTCTCTACTGACAGCAGAACGTAAGCTCCTACAGCTTTCACTGATTGGGCTCTACGTAATTCTCTGGAAAAAATCACGACCATTTATTGACAGGTCCACTCATCTTGAAAGACTGCCTTTAAATTTTGCATTGAAATATATTAACATACACCTGGGTTCGGAGTTACTAAAAAATCTCAGAGTATAAAATTTTCAATGTCACGAGACTCTCATTCATACCAGGTTGTTGCCGATTTCTGGGTATAAAGAGTGTAATTATACATCTTACAGGCGATACTAAGATGGCAATTCTGGGATATTTTACTGATAATGCAGCGTTAAATTGCCAGAAAACTATAGTTTTTGGAGCTTTAGGCAAGAGGTAGGTATAATTCCTAAATGGAGTAGCACAAAGTAGTTCCGGAAACTTCCACTGAGAAAGAGCGTAAGCCATTGCAGTGAAGCAAGAGCAATGCCCAGGGAAAATAAGAGGAGAGCGTGAAGGGCTTGATTGTCCAAATAACAGTAATAAATATAGAGACTGCTTCATTCTTCGTTACCATGTTGTCAATAAGTAGATAATCGACAGGTGTAAGCTAAGCCACATGATCCATAGTGGATAATAAACGAATTAAAAAAATGGCACATCACATCTTTTTTCCCAGAAATGCCATGATTACAATCCAAGAGGCGTCGACTTCAGGGTTCTATCCCTAAAATCTAGATCAGCCTAATCTCTGGCTCCAGCATATCTATAAAAACTACTCTTCTACTAGGGAATGAAGCATAGCACCAAGTCTTCCGATTCAAATTGCTTTGCTTGAATACACGTCAAATAATTTTAACACGATGCCCCTAGTTAGTCCTTTGGCAAATTCTAAAATTTGCCACTGACTAACGACGGCATAATGTCCACAACTTGCCTTCATTAGGGAGGAAGGTACCTGCTTCCAGGGAGTTGAGAGGACTCGACTTGTTGAACGACTGGCAAGGATCAAAGCAAAGTAACAACTGAGTGCCATCTGCACACGAATTGAAATTCTAGAATGGCAATCACATTGGCTAGAGGAAGAATATTAATCTTGGAAAGAAGGTGACTTAGCTCAAAGCCCTGAGGTAGCATTTATTTTAGATTTTCCTCAGAAGATCTTATTCCATTCACCTCAATAGTCTGGATCGGCCATTGAGATGGGACCTGAACCGTTTCAATGCAGTGCCAGTGATGCCCGGGTGAGTGGAGGCGCCCTAGAAGGGCTTGATGCTTGATAGTATCAAAAGCTTCCGAAAAATTGAGCCACAAAAGCAGAGAGGCTTCAGCTAAGCCTGCATTCCTAAGTACTTCTTTACATGCCTAAAGAAATGCCGATTTTGTGGAGCAATTAGTGATAAGTAATTATCTCTAGACCACACTGGAACATTTTAGCACGGTTTAAAGTTTAAAATATGAGTTCAGCTGGTCTGCTACGACTCGTTCGAGTGTCGTTTATCAGAGCAGTAGAGAGGTGACAGAACGAAATCGCTCGAGTTCTCATAGTCTACGGTTCTTTCTCTAGTAGCTGCCTTACCTTTTGAAAGGGGCTCGGAGTTTACCTAAGGCAAACGACACATTGAAGATGCTAGTGAAGCGTGGCAGCAGTTGATCAATACTTCGTCGAAGCAGGATAATAGGAATAGTAGGATCCAGAAGAGTCGTCGTCTTCTTTGATTGGGATTGAAACGTTAGGATGAGGTCACTAGTGACCTTCTTGAATGTAGGCGTTAGGGCACTGCGTGGAATCTGAGAACAGCATTCCAGGAAGGTGCTGCCACCACAGGGATTGACTCCCTGATGTGCCTCCCTGAGATAGAGAGCGGTCTCGGGCGATTCCAAATATGGTGTGAAAATTCACCTGGTTTCTTTGTGATAGATTTGAGTATTCCGCTGCTATCTTTGTTGTAATAATTTATAAGCTGTCCACGGTTATGCTCCATAAAACAGAACCTGCTTAGCATAAGGCGTGATGTTGCCATTGGTCGATACCTACCAGTGGTCTTCATTAGATTTATCAGTAAGAACCACCCAGCATCCCACATTCACCCTACCAACAGCTCGAATATATCATACCCACGAACCGTAAGCTTAAAGCACTGAATACCATTCATTGCGGTCGTAGCTGATCTGTCGTACATCAGCAGGTTGTAAAACGTCGAACAGAGACCACCACTAAGCCCCAATTCACTTTCAAAGAGGGCCTGGGACTGCAAGACTGGCTACTTGCCCCCTTGAATGCAAGCCACTTAATCGGCTGCTTAAAATGGTTAGACAGCCTCTTAAATTCCACCTACTAAATATCTGCTTGCTAAAAACCGAAGGGTTAGTTATCCACGATCGTGTCGAGGATAGTGTACGCTAGCTTCGTCTGGCAAGACTATATCAGTGATATCACGTCGTAGAAGACATTGGAGCAGCAGGATTGCTGAAAATCTTGTCCAGTGGAAGGATTAAATGACAATGATTCCGACACTAGTCTATTCAAAGATGATGCTGGATACCGAGGAGGGCACAGACTGCATCCTGAATGAGTCCGCATTTGGTCAAGTATGCTGAATTTTATAATAACAGGATAAGCTGCCGTAAATCCGATAAGCGTCACGACTTTTGTAACTTATTTGCTCTTGTAACGGCTGTCACATCAATAACATACAGCTGCTGTTCAACTCACCAGCTAGGCTTGTCTTTCGTGAGTGTCGTAATTGCCACTTCACACATTCTTTGCCAACCTGCACTAGATTAAAATCAAGCTTATTATTTATTTCAGGGTTTTTTAACTCAAATTTATGTCTATTCATTTCTCGTTTTAAGCCTTAATATCAGTGCTACTCCAGCAACAGGCTAAGCATCTTGCCTTCCGTTTTTCTGAATCAAATCGCTTAGCCTTAGCTCATACGAGCCTCAAATGGTTTAGAGATCCTGTCACCAGACGGCATGCTCCCGAAGCCTTATAATCCCTACCGACCGACTTTTCTGTATAACCTGACTTACCGACATTTAAAAAAAATCTTCAAAAAGGAACCTAATTATAACGGTTATTAGCAGGTGCGGTCCATCCATTGAGTATTTATGCCTGCTGACACTGCCTATGCTTCCACTAACTAAATCTTACCGAAAGCAGCTTAGACTGTAAGTGAGCTATACAAAACTATCCTTCTTAACACCCACGTGGTCTTTATGACTTTGTGAAGTTACAGAGGGAGATACATATACACACATACATATATCTACGTGCTCAAACTTAGCCTGCCACTTCTAACCAGGCTTCGAAATGGTACATCATGCATATTACTAGTTTTCATTCGATCATTCTTCCCTTGTGGTAATGTAAAGTACCGAGAAAGCACTTAGGTTGTAAGGTGGTGCTTTTGAGTATAGATAAAACATGGTTAAACAACGGCCCGCAGGCCATATACGGCCCGTGGGCCATATACGGGCCGTGGGCCATATACGGCCCGTGGGCCATATACGGGCCGTGGGCCATATACGGCCCGTGGGCCATATACGGGCCGTGGGCCATATACGGCCCGTGGGCCATATACGGGCCGTGGGCCATATACGGGCCGTGGGCCATATACGGCCCGTGGGCCATATACGGGCCGTGGGCCATATACGGCCCGTGGGCCATATACGGCCCGTGGGCCATATACGGGCCGTGGGCCATATACGGCCCGTGGGCCATATACGGGCCGTGGGCCATATACGGGCCGTTGGGCTTTTCATCCGGCCCGCCAAACTCGTCCACGTTATGTTAATAAATCAATTTGTATTATAAAGAAACCTCAATAATTTTTCTTAGCTTTAATTCCCATATTTACTCGGCAGAAGGTGCACCCCGATGACACTGACCGTTGAGTGTGATGCATTACGGTTTCTCTCGTCCTCATTTTGTTGCTTTGTACTTTTATCCCTACAGTAAAAATGAGCCTACCGAAGAAACGAAAAGAAGACAGTGAGTGCCGCGCTGTTAATAAAGAGTGGAAAACAGATTTTTTTGTATAGAAGTCCGATCAACAGCTGTATGTCTGATATGCCAAGAAAATGTAGCAGTTTTTATAGAATAACACATAAGCCGTCATTTTGCCACAAAACATGCTAACTATGGCAATCAACAGTCTGCACAAGAACGGGTGGCTACCGCTCAGAAATTGAAGGCTATTTACAGAATCAGCAAAAGCTTTTTCACAGACAAACTACGATTCAAGAGTCAAGTACTACGGCAAGTTTTTTGCTGGCCTTCAAATTAGCTAAGGCCATTAGGCCTTTCTCTGGAGGCGAATGCTCAAAATAATGCATGATTGAATGTGAGAGTCCCTCGTGCCCGGAGAGCAAAGGCAAATTTGAAAGAAATCAGTTGTCACACAGAACTGTGACTCGTCATTTGGAATTGATTGACGGCGATATAGCCGGATAATTAAAGAAACAGGTGCAGTCCTTTAAGTTGTATGTACTAGCTTTGGATGAAAGTAACGACTTGCAAGACAGTGCTCAGCTCCTAATTTGTATCCGAGGAATTAGCAGCAGTTTTAAGATCACTGAGGAAATTATTAATTTGGAGTTCATGAAAGAAGAATCGAGGGGAGAGGACTTGCTTAACAATGTGTTCTGTAACCGAGAGAATTACGGTAATTTGCATATAATACTGAGTCATCAAAAACCTGATAGACAGTGTTACCAGTGCTATTTATGTTTACCTCACGAGTGTCCGGGAATCTCCAGTACTGATGCTGCTGGCGGCCGTTAACAAAACTATGACTATACAGTGCAGGTACATTTTGCACGTTGTTTTTAAACGGTAAATGGCTCCTCTCTTCAAGCTAATGTAATTCAAGTTCGACTGATACAATTGGTTTCTTTATATAGCTGTATAAGAAACATGGTAGTGGCATTCACCCCGGCTTATTTCAGATACAAGGGAATTTCCTGCCGCCTCACCGGATCTCATGACGTCGGTCTCTCAGTGTAAGTGGCATACTGATGGGCGAATACCCATTTACAGGTACAGCCTTTGAGGTGAAGATAGAAATATGTTATATTTTAAATACCGAAATCATCACTTATCGCCAGCTGAACTAACTATGGACATTAAATTTCTGAGCTAGAAAGAAATCAAATGGTCATAGTTTACAATGTACTGCTTTTGTGACCAGCTTGTTGATTAAGTCAGTGCCAAACTAATATCAATGAAAAACGAGAAATTAAAAAAGGAAATCCTAGCTGATTAAATAGCCTCTTTTTGTATAGCGACAGAAGAGCCTTTACGGCTATCACCACCGCTTGCAGTGGCGATAAAGGATCGCACACTGCAGGAATCGAACCCACGACCTCGGGACAGAGGTCGTGAAAGCAACCGCCTTACCTAGTGTGCCATCACAGTTATGTGTGTGATCACCATATTCAGTCTGAAAAAACAGCATACAAAAACAAATTAAAGTGAACTAAAACTTGAGTTACAAATGCCGATCTATGCCTTTGAATCGAGTCTTCAATGATCTGTTGGTATCAAGTGACTCGAGTTTATGACCTTCGCGACTTTTTTTTAATTCTAGTTTTTCCTACCCCTGTTGTTTGTTACTCGACGAGGAGCTATCCAGAATCCCTCTTTTTCCGGCTTTTATGAACCATGTTTACCAGCCATTACCAATCTTTCCTCGAAAACTCATCAGCTGCTTGAAATTTAACGCCGATAAAAAAGGTTGAGGAAGTTTTGTAGTAATGGGCTAAACAGGCTGCTGATCTCCTTGCCCAACTCTAGATTATAAGGTCTTGCGAAACTGTGCTATTAGTAACTCTGCATGACACGAGATGAGCATTACAGATAACTTTGCTCATCTGGCAAGCAGCCGTGGTGCCACATTACCACATTACACGTTTTACAGTTATATAGACCATTGACTTCGCTGCTGGTATCTCGGCTAGAACCAATGAGCATTAAACCGCTTGCAAAGTTTACTCTTCTCTCCTTCACCACACTCCGCCTTGCACACAGAGGGGATCCGTCAAAGGGATGGGCATGCAGGCTGCCGCTTTCCCACACAACCCTATCGGATATAAGTTTGCGAAACTGAACCAGCATTCACTGTGCAAAGCCCGCGACTAGTATGCCTAAAATCAAGCTTTGTTCTCTTTTCAAGCCGCCTAGGTACCACGTGTCAAAATTCTCGCCTCCTGACATAGAGCGCTCTAACGTGCATTCGTGTTCGTTGCAGAATTCTTCCGAAAACCGAAGTTCTTGCGAACATCGTATACGGAAACGATACAGCTTAGACCTGTTTAAAGTTATTGTGATTGTTATTCATCCGTAGCGCGTAAGAAATTACGTGCTTATGGACATCTAAACGCTGATCGCTTCTGGCTGCTGGGTCTCCCACGCCGGCTGCTGCCTTAGCTACGCCAGCGGCTAGTAACCTGCTTGTTAGTTATGATCGTTAGCAGCTGCTATCGCTTCGTCATCGTAGATCAGATGCATTCCTAGATATTAATGTTGTTGCTAAGATTCGTGAACTATGCATTAACAAAAGAAAAGTACCTCATAGCCGCCACCGTGGCCGGAACCGCCAGCTCAGACTCAGCTCATTGGACGGGAACTGCGAGCTGAGTACCCACTCGTTTGGTATTCCTAGCATTGTCTCGACCCGCTCAGCACGCTCCCCCACATGCGTCACTGTAAATCTCTCTAACTTAGTGGTCATCGGGCCTGTTGTTACTCCATCGGCCAGACTTAACGCTTGCCTTTGGAATCCTCGCTCAATGTGCAATAAACCTCTGGTAATAAGAGACCTCTTTTCTGAAAATGGTATCGACCTGCTCGCCCTAACTGAAACCTGGCAGCAATCGATAAACTGTCCGAAAATTAGAGAACCTACTCCATCCGGTTTCTCGTTCTTTCACACCCCTAGATCAATCAAAACTGGAGGTGGAGTTGCTATTATCGTTCGCTCGAAATTCAACTTCAAGTCATTTGTAGTACCCTCAAAGCAGTATTTTGAATCAATTGTCTTGGTCTCACCCGAAAACAAGCTACCGATAGTGGCAGTAGTTATCATCCACTAGGTACCAAATCCTTCTTTATCTCAGATTTCTCCGATCTCATTTCGATTATGTGTGCGATAAATCGATCCTTCCTCGTTATGGGTGATTTCAACGTTCACTTTGATAACTTATCTGACTCTTTCAGCACCGAATTTCGTGCATTGACTGACTCATTGTCTCTTTTGGCTCATGTGCATGGCCCTACCCACATCACGGGTCACACACTAGACCAGATTTTCTCATACAACTGCTCTTTGTCATCATCAATTATTACCAAATCCTGCTTATCTGACCACATGCAGATCTCATTCAATCTACAGTGTGTGCCCACATCATCCTCTAAAATAACCCGTGAATCGCGAAACCTCAGGACCCTTGACATCGATGCTGTCCGTGCGAGAATATCTGCTTCGCCTCTGCTGCTCAGTCCTCCCTCCGATCTGTCATCATTGGTAGATTGCTACAACACGACACTAGCTGACACGCTCGACGAGTTTGAACCTCTGACAAAGCGCACTGTGCGCCCCCGCCCAGACGGCCTATGGTTTACCACAGACATTAAACTAGCCAGGTCTACTAAACGAAAGCTTGAAAAACCATACAAAAGATCCGAACTAACTGTCCATCGACAGGCATATGAAGACTATTGTAAGTCGTACCAATCTATCCTAGCAGAGGCCAAGTCTAGCTTCTATAGAAACATTGTTGAAACACAGCTGCACAATCCCAAAATGCTGATGTCGACAATAAACCATCTCCTCAACCGTTCCCAGATTAGCTCCTTACCTGATGATCTTTGTGATGATCTAGCCGATCGCTTCTCTCGATTCTTCGTGCAGAAGATAGACAAGATCAGTGAATACATCCCTGCGATGACAACCTCCCAACTAAAATGCTGTTCCTCGGTTCCTGGCTTCACCTCAATGTCTGCATTTAAGCAGGTCACTAGTGATCTAGTCCTAAAGTTCGTATCGCAATCAAAGAAGACAACAAGTCCTCTCGACCCTACTCTCACTGTCCTGCTCCTACGTTCCATTGATCTGCTGCTGCCATGCATAACTAACGACATTATTATGTCATTAGCCTCCGGTCATTTCCCAGCACCTTTCAAAAAAGCTGTAATCAGGCCTCTTCTCAAGAAACCAACACTAGACCAAGAGAACTTAAGCATCTACCGCCCAGTCTCCCTTCTACCATTCCTATCAAAGACACTGGAACAGGTCGTGGCAGACCAGCTGAACTCATATATCGAAACCTCACACCTTGCTAGTAAGTTCCAGTCTGGCTTTAGAGCTAATCAGTCCACAGAGTCAGCATTGCTTCGGGTATACAACGACCTACTTAGGAATGCAGACATGGGTAGAGTGTCTCTGCTTGTTTTCCTTGATCTTTCGGCAGCTTTTGATACCATCGATCACAAAGTTCTTCTAGAGCGCCTCTCATCTCGCCTGGGCATCACTGGCACTGCTCTGCAGTGGTTCAGGTCCTATCTCAGTGGGAGACTCCAGAGTATTGACGTGAATGGACAAAGATCATCTGAAGTACCTCTGAAATATGGAGTACCTCAGGGCTCAGTGCTAGGTTCGGTTCTTTTCACGGTTTATACTCTCCCTCTTGCTGATGTGATTGCCAAGCACAATCTAGGCTTTCACTTCTATGCGGATGACACTCAGTTGTACTTTTTCTTTGATCCCTCCCAGCCTTCGAGCACCTCAAATTCTCTAAACTCACTTGCTGCATGCAATGATGACATCCGCAAATGGATGGTAGCAAATTTTCTAAAGCTAAACGATGACAAAACTAACTTACTAGTTACGGGCGAAGCCAGTGTGATCAAGAGATTGGAAAGGCTGACTCAAAATTGGCTCTGCCAGCATATCTCCCGTCGAATCAGCTCGAAATCTAGGTGTCACATTCCAAAGCGACCTCTCGTTAGACGACCACATCAGCTCCACAGTCGAATCTGCCTATTTTCAGCTTCATAACATTTCTAAAATTCGGGCTTGTTTAGATAAGGATACCACGTCTAAGTTAGTCCATGCATTCGTGACATCTCGTCTCGACTTCTGCAACTCACTGCTTACTGGCCTACCAGCATGTGCGATCAGGCGATTGCAGCTGGTGCAAAACTCTGCAGCTAGGCTTGTCTGTCGTGAGCGTCGCAGTTGCCACATTACTCCACTTCTCGCCGACCTGCACTGGTTACCAGTCAAGCAACGGATTGACTTCAAGGTTTTGTCGGTCACTTTTAGGTCTTTTCATTCTATGGCTCTAGCCTATCTCTCCGACATACGCCCGCATCAGGCCAAGGATCTTACCACCCTCTTTAAGGAATCCAACAGTCTAGAAATACCTCTTACAAACCTTAAATCCTTTGGAGACCGTGCATTTAGTTCGTATGCTCGCAAAGCCTGGAACTCCCTCCCGACCTGCGTCAGAACATCCCCTGACCTGACCACATTTAAGAGGAACTTGAAAACACACCGATTTAGGACAGCAATTATTGGGTCCCTGTGATTCGTCCTTCGCGTGCTTGTGCGTGCTGGCACTGTGCATGCTGCCACTAACTACATTTGCATGCTGACCGTGTGCATGTCACCCCTAACCATGTTATTCATTTTGTTCGTTTTTCAAGCATGATTTTACTTACCATACATTTGCATTTCCCTTTGAAACCAATGTAAAGCGCCTAGAAAGAGATTAAGTTCTCTGAGGGCGCTTTATCAAGTACATTATTATTAGTAGTATTATGATTACCACGTAACCAAAAATGATTCCACCGCCCACATTTCATAGGATTGCTGGTAGTCGTGTTACCGGTAACTGAGACGTAGATTTTTCCCAATGATTGGCCAACGCTTAGGATTGTGATATATAACAAACCTGGTTTGATCATCGTCACACTCACTTTCAGTGTAGGCAGAGTAAGTATTTACTTATTGACGTAATCAATGGCATTTGTAATTTTGCGACGCCGCAAGTGTTTGCTGCTGTGCTTGAATACGTTACCCTTCAAACCCAGTTTTTACTGTTATAGAAAAAATATATATATATATAATCCATTTAAATAGCGCCCCAAGAGAACCTAATCTCTATTCAGGCGTTTCACATATGCCTCGGCGCTGGAGCCAATGACCTCAGTCAGACCATGGTCGGGGCGAGCACCTTAACCACTAGACCAAACCAGCTCAGGCAAGCATAAAGCTGGCCTAACTACTGCTTGCTCTGCTTTTTGCCGGACAGAGTGAAGCTGGCAAAGAAAGTAGCCCCAAAAAACCGTTGCACTCGGTGAACCTGAGCTTCATCAGTATAACGTTAAACACGAGCTCCAACAATACCGTCGCTCATTTTGTTGCATTAGGAGGTCAAGACTAGAGCTTCAAAGCAGCTAATGTCAGAATTATAAACTCTGAGACTTAATGTTGGTATAAACAAGCTGACATAGAGCGTAAGTGTAAGTGACAACTTTAAATGGTCTATGTTGCTTGACGTCGTATTCTGATCATATTCTGGTAAGGATATTCTGATATCTTCGTATTCATGTCAGCCGCCGAAGGCTAGCGAAACACTTGTGTTCTAAGTCAACTTTAGCTAACCTGGTCACCTCGCATTGATAAGAATTTTCAGCATCTACCTAACCCATTCCATCGGCATTCATTCCCGAAACGCTATTGCTGCTTAAAAATAATAATAATTTGCAATCAGCAACAACTCTAGATTATGAGATATTGCGAAACTGTACTATTCGTAAGTCTGCATAACACGAGATAAGCGTTACAGGTGACTTTGCTCATTTGGCAAGCAGCCGTCTTGCCACAGGACCAACGATGACTAAACCAACCACGTTTCGTAGGAAAGCTGTTCGTCGTGTTTCCAGTCAATCTAATCTAGATGATTCACAGTGGTTGATCGAACGATCTAGGTTAAGATGTAGAGAAATATATCGAATTTCAAAGACTGGCATCCTTGTTTTCTTCCAGCTGAAACAACTTCCGACACCGAAGCTCTAAGCCATAAAGAAATAAGGTGTTCATTACTACAGATTGCTATTGTGACCGGGTAATTAACGACTCAAAGTTGAACTGGTTTCGATGAGAATAGAAAAATCGTCGCATTTAGCTGTGCGATCGCCATTTAGGCAGAAATCACAGCATCAACAATGAACCCACGAGCTTACTTGTGAATTACCTTTCGAGTTTAAAATACTATTTTGTTCTGTAACACTATTCTTCCCCTATCAGTCGGTATCAAGTGACTCGGGCTTATGACCTGGATGACTTTTTTTGCTAATCCCGGTTTTCCTACCTCTATCGTTAGTTACAGAAGGCGGAGAAACCCAGATTACGTCTCTATCCAGCTTGTATGCATCAGGTTCAGCAGCCAATAACACATTTCCCATAGAAATTCTTCAGGTGGAAGAAATTTAATGCCAATAGACAAGCTTAAGGAATTTGATTGACCACATCACTTTATTGCAGGTATCATGGCGATTACCGATCAGTATTCAAACGCTAGCACAGTTGACTCTTCTCTCCTGTATTGCTTTCTGCACTTGCATGCAAACGGAGCTTTTGTTATCATGGGCATGCAGGCTGCCGATCTCCCTAACCAACCCCGGCGGATAAGAGATTGCGAAACTGCACTATTGGTAACTTTGCATATCATGCGACGAGCACTACTGATATCTTGCTTTGCTCATCTGGCAAGCAGCCGTGGTACCACGTGACCAACAGTGACTCCACCGCCCACATTTCGTAGCTATGCTGGTAGTTGGGTTTCCAATAACTCTAACCTAGATTGTTCACAATGATTGCCTGAGAGCTCAAGGTTGTGGTAAATAAAAGTACATCGAATTTCAATGACTGACGTCTCCATTTACTCCCAGGCAAAATAACTGTTAACTGTCGACATCAAAGTTCTAAGCTAGTAATAAATATGTGATGATTATTAACTGCAGACTTTCATTGTGACCGATGTATTGAACAACTCAAAGTTTAAATTTCTTCCTAGGAAGAACAGAAATTGACACATTCATGTGTGTGATCGCCATTGAGTCAGAGTAAATAGCATACAGATCAAACTTTACGTGAACTAACTTTTAAGTTTGAAATGTTATTTTCGTTCTTTGAAATGGGTCTTCTCTAATCCGTAGATATAAAGTGACTCTGGCTTGTGACCTGAGTAACGTTTTGCCGATCCTGGTTTTTCTTTGACACATTGATTTTTACTCACGGCGGAGCCACTAAAAATTCCCCTCTATCCAGCTGTATATATCAGATTCAGCTGCCGATAACAATCTTGTCTCTAAGATTCTACAGCTACTAGAAATTTAATGCTGATTGACAAGGTTTTTTAATTTGATTGACCGTTTACTTCGCTGCTGGTTTCTCGCCTAGTCTGTATGACCATTAAACCTCTTGCACAGTTGACTCTTCTCTCCTTAATCGCTGTCCGGGCTTGCACATAAACGGGATCTTTCGAAGGGATGGGCATGCCGGCTGCTGCTCTCACCCACAATGCAATCGGATATGAGTTTGCGAAACTGCACTATTGGTAACGGTGCCAAGCCCACGACGAGCATTCCTGAAATCAAGCTTTGTTCTTTTCGCAGGCCACTGCTGTACCAAGTAACCATTAATGATTCCACTGTCCACGTTTCATAGCAATGCTGGTAGTCGTGTTTCCAGCAACTGGGACGTGGCTTTTCGCAAAGATTGCCCAACGCTTAAGATTGTGATTTATAAGAAAATTAGTTTATCTTCGTCATGCTCACTTTCAGTGCAAGCAGAGTAAGTATTCGCAGATTATCGTCATCTACAAATGGCTATAAAGGCTAACAACGAATTTCTGTCCTTGTCATCTTTAATAAGCTAGTCAGCTCGCTTTAAAAAATCTTCAGCATCTTCCGAACCCAGTCCGTCGGCAATTAGTCCTCAAACGCTAGTACTGCTTAATACTATCATCGTTTGCTTCATGATGATATCGTCAACTTATCGTATTCAGCTATAACTGAGACACCGTGATAAAGATTATGCGGAACGTATTTTGGAAGATGCACCCAGTAGCTTGAACCTTCTACAGCACATCGTTATCAATCCTAATGGTGGCCCTGTACATGTAAGAGTTTCTTCTCTGCTGATGGCATCATCTGGAGGACACTTGAAACCTTGAAATGTGCTCCGCTGTATGACCTCTACCAGGGCCATCGCAAGAAGGCACTCAAAGCTCACATGCTTCAGACGAAGCTGATGATTTTATTCTTACATTTTGCGTAATAATATCCCAAATTAATAATTTTTTTTAAGATAAGCACAACGTAATGTATCACTTTAGGCACTTCATTTTAGTTAGCATTCAATATTAAAGACGTGAGGAACCAAGACTTTTAATTGGTTTGCATGCAGAAATGTTGCTGGTTGATTTGATACATGTGCATTTTGTTTTCAGCAGAATAACCGAATTTGAAGGAGTCGCAATCTTTTAACTTCTTCAATACTTCATTCACTTACTAAGTAGCAAGTAGCGAGTGCAGCAAACGAGGCTTTACATTGGCAACAATTGAGAGCAAGCTGAAGAGGAATGAGATCCTAAATTTCTTCAACACTAATGCAGGTATAGGTCTTCAGAGTATGCGAATTAATAATCTTTAGTTTCTGTGCGATGACTTTTCACTTAAAAGTTACGCCTTTCTGACAAACATCGAGGAGCTGCTATGTTATTGATCAGTACAAGTAAACCTGCTTCGTCACTGCCAATTCAGATGTCCAAGCCTACGTGCCTGCCCTGTAGAAATTGGAGGAAAGCTCGTTTTGATCGGACTAACGTACTACCAAGTCACCGAGCCACTTCTAAAGTGGTGGAAGTGAGACTGTGGATCCTAGGCACTGAGATCGCTACCGTTCCATTACAGTGACAGAGCGACTGTGGAACCAAACAATCTCGGTCTGAAGGGCGAGTATTGTGTCCATCTCGCCGCAGGACGAGCCTACGCCTGTAATGACCATCCGTGCGACAACAAATATGCATTCATGCGTCAGAGATGCCAAGAATCATAGAAATGCTGAGGACCTAATAAAACTTTGCTATCGCCAAAATTTGAAAAAGTTTTAAAATTTGCAATCTCAATTGGTTGGTCTGCAACTATGGCTGTCCCTCTCCGACAGACGCAATACTTTGAAATTTTTTTCACAAGTCTTCCTTGCCATCAGTATGACCCAGGATAAGAACTTGAGAACTACTCCTAAGCTCTCTGCAGGGACTAGGAACAACAGGTGTTGGCAAATTACTCTTGAATCACATAATTTCATAACGAATAAGCACTCCAAATGACAATCCGGACACAAATAGAATCAGAGTAATTCGAATGTGCTTTCAGCTTTGCTTGGAATATCTTTATTGGTTATATTTGGTGGGTCACGAGCTCCAGCTCTGCTTTCCTAGTAACCAAACTCGTGGTCTGGCTAGAATTTTCGGAAGGCTGCTCGAACGAACAAATTCGCAACCGAATTTTGATGAATGCTCTGAATATCCAAAACATTTGATCCCGTCTTCTTTGCGAACAACAAAGCTGGAGAAGCCATCATCACATGAATCATTAATGCAGAAGCTGTTTAGGAGACGGTTAATCGTCGACGTCGGCATTTTTTTAATTGATCATCTGTGATTGAAAATTTCTTTATAGATGCTAGACTTAGTCATTGCAGTGTAGTTGGGTACACTAATAATAATAAAGCACTTGATAAAGAACCCTCAGAGAACTCTATCTTTTTCTAGGTGCATGGCATTAGCTGCAAGGGTAGGGTGATCGAATTGTTAGTAGTAGCACGCTCAATAAACGACAAGAATAAAATAAAATCTTTGCTATAACCAACTATGAGCTGTCAGCTGATATGCTACAATAAGCAGGAATTGCTTCACGTAAAGTGTGATGTCGCCAGTAGTCGATATCTACCTGCCGGCCGTCTTCGTCGGAACAGTAAGAACCTCCCTGCATCCCACGTTCGCCCTACTGACAGCTCGGATACCAAACCTTACATCCTACACATCAGCTTAAAGCTCTGAATAGCACTCATTGTGGTAGTAGCTCACCTGCCGTGCCTCAGCATGTTGTGAAATGTCAACCGGCGATCGTTACTAAGACCCAATTCTATTTCAATGACGGGGTGAGTCAGCCAGGCCGGCTTAATGCCAACTTGAATTCAAGCCACTTAATCGGCGTCTCACAAAATTTGCACAGTCTTTTAAGTTCCGCTTGCTAAATGTCTGCTCTCTTAAAACCGACGGGTTACGTATCCACGATCAGGCTGTCCAGAATAGTGTAAGCTAGCTTTGACACGCAAGATTACATCATTGCTTTCATGTCTTAAAAGGTATTGAGCAGACGGATTGCTGAAAATGTTGTCCAGTGCAAGCTTTAAATAATAATACAATAATAATAACAATGGACTCTACAAAGGGCCCTAAGATACCTCAAACTCTCTCCAGGTGCATAATGTTTGCTGCAAATGACAAAGATTCCGAGATTTTTCCATTCCAAGATGATGCTGGGTACCGAGGAGGGCATAAACTACATACTTAATTAGGTCTGCATATGGTAAAGTGTCCTGAACTTTGTAATAAAAGGATAAGCTGCCGTAAATCCGATAAGTGTCTCGACTTCTGGAACTTGCTATTTGCTCTTGTACCGGCTGCGACGTCAATAACGTATAGTCACTGTTCATCTCTGCAGCTAGGTTTTTCTGTCGTTAGTGTCGTAATTGCCACTTCACAAGGTTCTTTCCAACTATACTAGCTTTAAAACAAGCTTGGTATTTATTTCGCGGTTCTGTAGCTCACATTTATGTCTTTTCATGATTCGGATAAAGCTTTAATATCCTAGCTACTCCAACATGCTAGGAATCTTGCCAACTGTTTTTCTGAATCGAATCCTTTAGCTGTAGCTCGTATGAGCTTCAAATGCTTTTGAGATCGTATATTCAGGCCGTACGCTCTCGAGGCTTCAAAATCACTGCCGACCGACATCTCTATGTTACCCGACTTACTGACATTAAAAAAGAATCTACAAAAAGGAGCCTAATTATAATAGCAATTAGTGGGTGTGGTCTGTCTATCGGGGAGGTATGCCTGCTGACACTGCCCATGTCACCACTAACCCTATTTATGTGCTCCCACTTTGCCTGTCGCTTCAAACCTAGCTACGAGATTGTACGCCAGGCACGTTAACAGTTGCCAATCGATCATTCTTCCCTTGTGGTAATGCAAAATACCAGGAAAGTGTTTAAGTTATAAGGTGGTGCTTTTTTAGCATAGATTGTTGACATTATTAATGTCGTTATCATTACGTTAAGATGCATGTAATCCTGAGATATTAAAAGCCTGATTTAAAGCGTTACAACAAATATGCATTCATGCGTCAGAGATGCCAACATTCATAGAAATGCTGAGTTGCTATTTTTGTTTACCTCGTGAGTGTCCGGGAATCTCAGATCCGTGTGCTTCTGGAAGCCGTGGCAATAGCTGTGACGGCACGTTTCAGGTACATTTCGCTCATTGTTTTTAAACGTTAAATGGCTCCTCTCTTCAAGCTAATGTATTCAAGTTCAACTGATACAATTGTCTCCTTTATATAGCGGTAGAAGAACTATGGTAGTGGCATTTACCTTGGCTTACTTCGGATACAAGGGAATTTCCTGCCGCCTCACTGGATCTCATGGCATCGGTCTCTGAGTGTAAGTTGCATACTGATTGGCAAATACCCATTTATAGGTACAGCCTTTGACCTGGCGATCGAAATATGTCGGATTTAAAATACCGAATTCATCATATTTATCACCAGCTAAACTAACTATCGACATTAACCTTCTGAGCTAGAAAGAAATCATGTGGTCATAATTCACAATGGACTGCTTGTGTGACCATCGTGTTGATTGACTCAGTGGTAAATCAATATCAATGACAAACGAGAAATTAACACAGTTATGTGCGTGATCACCATCTTCAGTCTGAAAAAAACAGCATACAAAAACAAATTAAGGTAAACTAACACTTGAATTATAAATGCCGATTTATGTCTTTGAATCGAGTCCTCAATGATCTGTTGGTATCAAGTTACTCGAATTTATGACCTTCGAGACTTTTTCGTAGTGATGCTGGTAGGCGCGTTTCCAGTCACTCTAACCTAGATCGTTCACAATGATGGCCTAAACGCTCAACATAGCGGTACATAGAACTACATCGAATTTCAAAGATGGATATCTCCAGTTACTCCCAGTTAAAATAACTGTCGCCCTCGAAGCTCTAAGTAAGTAATAAATACAGTGATCATTATTCACTACAGACTGCTGTTGTGACCAGGGTCTTGAACAACCAAAGGTTTAATTTCTTACCGGAAAGAACAAAGATTGAAACTTTTATGAGTGTGGTCACCATTCAGTCACAAAAAACAGCAAACAGATCCAACTGAACTTGAATTAACTATTAGGATTGCAATGCGAGTTTCGTTCTTTAAAATAGTCTTCTCTGATTCGTATGTAGAAAGTGACTCTGGTTTGTGACCTGACTAAGGTTTTTCCTTCGTATATTGTTTTTTACTCAAGGTAAAGCAACTGAGAATTCCTTTCTACCTATCTTGTATTTACCAGATTCAGCAGCCGATAACAATCTTGTCTCTAAGATTCTAAAGCTGCTGGACATTTATTGCCGACTGACAAGGCTGTACGCTTTGACTGACCATTGAAGTCGCTGCTGGTATCTCGGCTAGTACCGATGAGCATTGAACCGCTTGCACAGTTGACTCTTCTATCCTATTTTGTTTCTACCCCTGTTATTTATTACTCAAGGAGCAGCTATCCCGAATCCCTCATTTTCCGTCTTCTATGAACCAGGTTCAGCAGCCATTAACAGTCTTTCCTCGAAAACTCATCAGCTGCTTGAAATTTGACGCCGATAAAAAAGGTTGAGGAAGTTTTGTAGTAATGGGCTAAACAGGCTGCTGATCTCCTTGCCCAACTCTAGATTGTAAGATATTGTGAAACTGTACTATTAGCAAGTCTGCATAACACGAGATAAGCATTACAGGTGACTTTGCTCATCTGGCAAGCAGCCGTCTTGCCACAGGACCAACGATGACTAAACCAACCACATCTCGTAGGAAAGCTTTTCGTCGTGTTTCAAGTCAATCTAACCTAGATGGTTCACAGTGGTTGATCAAACGATCAAGGTTAAGATAAATCGAAATATATCGAATTTCAAAGACTGTTATCCTCGTTTACTTCCAGCTGAAACAACTTCCGACATCGAAGCTCTAAGCTAGAAACAAATAAGGTGGTCATTACTACAGATTGCTATTGTGACCGGGTAATTAACGACTCAAAGTGAAACTGCTCCTGATGAAAATTGAAATGTCGTTACATTTACATGTGCGATCGCCATTTAAACAGAAAACACAGCATACAAACAAATAACACGGAACTTAACGTGAATTACCTTTCGAGTTTGAAATACTATTTAGTTCTATGAAACGCATGTTGTCTGATCTGTTGGTATTAAGTGACTCGGGTTTATGACCCGGATGACTTTTTTGCTAATCCTGGTTTTTGTATTCCTATCGTTAGTTACTGAAGGCGGAGAAACCCGGAATCCCTCTTTATCCAGCTTTCACGTACACGTACCAGGTTCAGCAACCAATGTCAATCATCCTACGAAATTTCTTCAGCTGCTAGAAACGTAACGCCACTAGACAAGGTTAAGGAATTTGATTGACCATGTGACTGTATTGCAGATATCATGGCTAGTACCAATCAGTATTCGAACGCTTGCAAAGTTGACTCTTCTCTCCTTCGTTGCTTTCCGGGCTGGCACACTAACGGAGCTTTGGTAGTATTAGGCATTCAGGCTGTCGATCTTCCTACCCAACCCTGGCGGATAAGAGATTGCGAAACTGCACTATTGGTAACTTTGCATAACACGCGACGAGCATTACAGACGTCTTGCTTTGCTAATCTGGCAAGCAGCCGTGGTACCACGTGACCAACAATGACTCCGCCGCCCACGTTTCGTAGCGATGCTGGTAGGCACGTTTCCAGTCACTCTAACCTAGATCGTTCACAATGATGGCCTAAACGCTCAACATAGTGGTACATAGAACTACATCGAATTTCAAAGATGGATATCTCCAGTTACTCCCAGTTAAAATAACTGTCGCCCTCGAAGCTCTAAGTAAGTAATAAATACAGTGATCATTATTCACTACAGACTGCTGTTGTGACCAGGGTCTTGAACAACCAAAGGTTTAATTTCTTACCGGAAAGAACAAAGATTGACACTTTTATGAGTGCGGTCACCATTCAGTCACAAAAAACAGCAAACAGATCCAACTGAACGTGAATTAACTATTAAGATTGCAATGCGAGTTTCGTTCGAGTTTCGTTCTTTAAAATAGTCTTCTCTGATTCCTATGTATAAAGTGACTCTGGTTTGTGACCTGAGTAAGGTTTTTCCTTCGTATATTGTTTTTTACTCAAGGTACAGCAACTGAGAATTCCTTTCTACCTATCTTGTATTTACCAGATTCAGCAGCCGATAACAATCTTGTCTCTAAGATTCTAAAGCTGCTGGACATTTATTGCCGACTGACAAGGCTGTACGCTTTGACTGACCATTGAAGTCGCTGCTGGTATCTCGGCTAGTACCGATGAGCATTGAACCGCTTGCACAGTTGACTCTTCTCTCCTTAGTCGCTGTCCGGGCTTCCACACAAACGGGATCTTTCGAAGGAATGGGCATTAAGGCTTCCGCTCTGCCACACAATGCTATCGGAAAAGAGCTTGCGAAACTGCACTATTGGTAACTGTGCAAAGCCCGCGACGAACATTCCTGGAATCTACCTCTGTTCTTTAGGCAAGCCGCCTAGGTACCACGTAACCAAAAGTGATTCCGCCGCCCACGTTATATAGCAATGCTGTTAGTCGTGTTTCCAGTAAGTGAGACGTAGATTTTTCGTAATGATCGGCCTAGGCTTAAGATTGCGGTATGTAATAAACCTAGTGTGATCATCGCCGTGCTCGCTTTCAGTGTGAGCAGAGTAAGTATTCACTTATAGGCGTAATCTACGACATTTGTAACCAAGCGACACTGCAAATGTTTGCCAATGTGCTTGCATACGTTGCCCTTCGAACAAAGTTTGTACGGTTACAGAGAAACCAGGCAAGCATGACGCTGGCCTTGCTACTGTGTGCTCTGCTTTTTGCCGGTCAGAGTGAAGCTGGCAATGTAAGTAGCGCCAAAAAACCTTCGTTGCTCTCGGTGAACCTGCGCTTCATCAGCGCAACGTGAGAGCTCCAGCGATACCGTTGCTCATTTTGTTGCCTTAGGAGGTCAAGACTGGCGACTTCGAAGCTGCGAATGTTGGCATTCTAAACTCTGAGACTGAATGTAAGTTGGAACAAGAGAATGCCATCTTGAGCCTCTATCGCTCGTGTTTTTTCCTAATTTTGACGACACATAGGTGTATAAATATGTAAATATCGGCTTTGAAGACATCGAGCCTAAATTTAAGTTAGAACGTGAAGTCGCCTATGTTGCCTGACGACTGATCCTATCCTGGTAAGGATATTCTGATTTCTTCGGATTCAGGTCAGCCGCCGACGGCTAGCGACCAACTGCTGTTCTTAGTCATCTTTAGTGAACCTGGTTAGCTCGCTTTTAAACAAAATCTTCAGCATCTACCTAACCCGGTCCGTCGGCATTCATTCCCAAAATGCTAGTGCTGCTTACAACTATCAAAGATTTGCACTCAGCGAGAAGTGAGACACAGTGATAAAGATGAAGCGGAAAGTAGTAGAGATGACGCTCGCCTAAGCTTGAACCTTATGAAGCGCATGGTTATGAATCCTAATGGTGGCCGAGTATTCGTGATAGTTTCGTCTCTGGTGATGGCATTACGTGGAGGACACTTGAAACCGTGAAATATGCTCCCCCTATACTACCTCTACCACGGCCATCGCAAGAAGGCACCCAAAGATCGCATGCTTCAAACAAAGCCGATGATTTTAATCTTACATTTAATTTAATAATATCCAAAAACAATAATGCATTAAAGATAAGGAAAACGTATTTCGTCGCTTTAGGCAATTCATTTTCGTTAGCATTCAATATTAAAGACGTGATGAACCAAGAGTTTTAATTGCTTCGCATGCAGAAACGTTGCTGGTTGGTTTGATGTACGTGAATTTTATTTTCAGCCGAAGAAGCGAATTTCAAGGGATCAAAATCGTATTACTTCTTCAGTACTTTATCCACTTACGAAGTTGCAAGTAGCGAGTGCAACAAACGAGGCTTTACTTTGGCGACAATTGACAGTGAGCTGAAGAGGAATGAGATCGTCAATTTCATCAACAACAATGCAGGTAAAAGTTTGCAGAGCATGCGAATTCATAATCTTTAGTGCATGAGCGGTGACTTTGCACTTAAAATTTATGCCTTTCTGAGAAACATCGAGGAGCTGCTATAAGCGTTGATCAGTACGAATAAACCTGCTTCGTCGCTACCGATTCAGATATCCGAGCGTATCTTCCTGCCTTGTAGAATTTAAAGGAAAGCACGTTTGGATCGGACTAACGTACCAGCAAGTCGCTGATAAGCCACTTCTAAACTGGTGGAAGTGGGAGTGTGGATCCAAGGCACTGAGATCCCTACCGTACCAGTACAGTGACTGGGCGGCAGGAGAACCAAACAACCTTAATGAAAAGGGTGAGTATTGTGTCCATCTCGAGGCAACACGAGCCTATGCCTGGAACGACAATCCGTGCGACAACAAATACGCATTCGTATGTCAGAGATGCCAAGAATCGTAGAAATGCTGAGGAGCTAATAAAACGTTGCTATCGCTAAAATTTAAAAGTCTCCAATTTTGCAATCACGATTTTTGTCCATCTGCCTCTGCGGCTGTACTTTATAAAAACATGCAGTATTTTGACTATTTCTTCACAGGACTCCCTTAACATCAGTATAGCCCACGATATGAAGTTGAGACCTACTCGTGAGCTATTCACAGGGACTAGGAACAAAAGGTGTTGGCCAATTATTACTTGAATTGCATGATTTCGTAACGAATAATCACGCCAACTGACAACCCACACAAAAACAGAATCTGAGTAAATCTTGTGTGCCTTCAGCTTTGAATATCCTTGAATATCTTTATTGGTTGCACTTGGTGGGTCACGAGCTCCAGCTCTTCTTTCCTAGTAACCAAACTCGTGGTCTGGCGAGGAGTTTTGCGAGGCCGCTAGGACGCATAACAAGGCAACAAGTTTTTTGTTGAATGCTGTGAATATTCAAAACAATTGTGGTTATTAATTTTAGCAGATCTTTCGCTCGGCATCTCTGCTAAGTTAAGCGATAAAGTCAATCCTTAACTCCGTCATACCACCACACGGTGAACTTGTGTCACGTGGCAAGCTGGTGCAGCGCCGTCTTGCTTGCCCACTACGTCTGGGAGCGACATTTAAAACACGTGTAATGTGTGTCTACTATGACTCAGCGAAGAAAGTCCACAGGCAATGAGCAATGAGTACTAGGCATATTTTGTCACCCCAATCATCGTGACACGTCCACTAGCTGGCCCTAAATCATCGCACTACCTAATCAGTTTTTTCAAATCCACGTTGTGTCATTAAATGACAATATAGGCAGTCCTATTATTGCTGGGCACATAAATAAGCTACAACTGAAGTAATTCACTAGTAGCTCGTAGTTGAGTCAAACCGGTCTCTTGGTGAGGCGCTTCCGAAAATGGTCGCTGAACTCTAGCTGACTATGCAGCACTGCTTATGGTCAAATGAAGAACCGAGTCGACCACTGACGTGTCGCCTAATTGGCCATAGACTAATTTCAATATCATATTATAACCTTACTTTAAGCGTACTGCAATGTGGATGGGCGGAGTTTGCGAGTCGATGGCTGAGCGCCGCTTGGCTCGCCACCTTTGTGCAGTCCAAGGAGAATTGTCGCATTACTGTTTTTTCTCATTTAAAGTATCCACCGATCCCAGTGAAAAGATTTAAACAAGCTCGAAATTATCACTGGGGTGTCAAAATATTCAGAGCTCGGTCGTCCTAAGAGAACCACGCAGAAAATATCCGCACAAAAACCAAAGACTAGCATCGCTGAAACGTAAGACTTCGTCATGCTTACCGTCACGTCTCTTTATAAGAACGCATTCAAAATCTGAAGTTGAGATATTTAAAAAATCAAATTTAACCGGTCATATTAAAATAAGTAAAGCGAACGTTAACTTAGGGCTTTATATCTTAGAAAAGTAGGAGCAAACCAACTGAACTTTGTCTCGCAATTATACATGCGTTATTTAAAAATAGGCAAAAAGCAATTGTCAAATACCTTTGTAGTGACTAAATCAACTTCGAGTCGCATCGCCTGAAATATTGTGACGACCGTTTTTTCATTAGTCCGGTGCGAACGGAAATAGACGAGCCTTTGCTCAACGGAAGTAACGCTGAAGGGAATTGGTGGCAAACTCAACGTATCAGCCCATCCTCAAAATCCCAGTTCAGCAATGGCATGCAGCCCTTATCTCATTTACAGCATCCGACATGTCTGAGGTAAACCGCGCGGTCTTCAACGTCTCACTTTAATTTCAAAATATTAGTTTAGCATTTTTTTTTTAAATATACACTTGAAAAACACAATTCAGCTCATTAATAACATCTGCAGCTTTCAACAAATCTCTTCTTCGCCACCAGCACCATGTCCTTGTGCACAATCTTTTATCGCTTCACCCGATTAAAGCTGTGCCCTCTCTATTAATAAGAAATTAACATGTTTCTTTCCTGTCGACCTGAACTGAGCACAGAAAAATTCAATTTGCTGACGTTGCTGCACGAAATTGTATTTGGTCTTATTGTGAATTTATAACAACTTAGCAAAACAGACGCAGAAATCAGCTCAGTCGTTGCACGTGTGGAAGCTGAACGGAATTTCAAAGTGGGTCAGGCTGATGGCTGTAAAAACCAAGCTCTTCTGTAAGTGTGACTCGGTTATTTGGTTTCTCTACTGACAGCAGAACGTAAGCTCCTACAGCTTTTATTGATTGGGCTCTACGTAAGTCTCTGGAATAAATCACGACCATTCTTTCGCAGGTACACTAATCTTGAGAGACTGCCTTTAAATTTTGTATTGAAATAAATTAGCATTCACCGGCGTCTGGCGGAACTGAAAAACCCCACAGTATCGAATTTGCAATGTCACAAGGCACTCACTTATACCTGGATGCTGCTGATTTCTTGGTATAAAGAGTCAAATTATACGTCATAAAAGTTGGCAAGGCTGTGATGGTTTAACCGATTATACAGCGTTAAATTTCCTGGAAACTCTGGTTTTTGGAGCTTTAGGCAAGAGGGAAGTATAATTCCTAAATAGAGTAACGTAGAGTAGCTCCAGGAACTCCCACGGAGAAAGAGCGTAAGCCATTGCAGTGGACCAAGAGCAATGCCCAGGCAAAATGAAAGGAGACAGCGAAGGACCTGATTTTCCAAAGAGCAGCGTGAAATATCGAGATGGCTTCTTTCTTTGTTGCAACGTTGTCATTAAGTAGATAATTAGGTAGATAATCGACCCGTGTAAGCTAAGCCGCAGGATCTATCGTGGATAATAAAGAGACTAAATAAAATATGCCAAATCGCGTCTTTTGTCGCAGACCTTACCTGCTTACAATCCTACGAGGCGTCGACTTTAAGGTTCTTTCCCTAACTTTTAGATCCATTTGTTCTCTTGCTCCAGCATACCTATAAGAACTGCTTATCTACTAGGTAGTGGAGCGTACCACCGAGTCTTCTGATTCAAACTGATTTGCTTTAACACGCGTCAAATAAAACCTAGGCGTCACTTATCCACAATCAGACTGTCGAGGACAGTGTAAGCTAGCGTCGTCTTGCAAGACTACATCGGTGATGAAATTTTGTAAAAGACCTTTAGCACATGGATTGCTGAAAATCTTGTCAAGTAGAAGCATTAAATGACAATGATTCCGATATTATTCTATTTAACGATGATACTGGATACCGAGGAGGGCTAACAGTGCATATTGAATTAGGTTCTCATGTGCTCAAGTGTGCTGAATTATGTAATAACAGGATTAGCTGCCATAGATCCGATAAGCGTCTCGACTTCTGTAACTCGCTATTTGCTATTGTACCGGCTGTGACATTAATAACATTCAGTCGCTGTTAAACTCTGCAGCTAGGCTTGTTTATCGTGAGCGTCGTAATTGCCACTTCACACCCTTCTTGCCAACCTCCGCTAGCTATAAATCAAGTGTGTTCAGGCTTCTGTTACTCACATTTATGTCTATTCGTTCTTCGGCATAAGCCTAAATATCAGAGCTACTATAGCATCAAGCTAGGCATGTTGTCATCCGTTTTTCGGAATCCAATCGTTCAGCTGTGGCTCGCATGAATCTCAAATTCTTCTGAGATCATGTATTTATACTGTATGCTTCCGAGGCCTTTGAATCACTACCAACTGACTTCACATCTGACTTGCCGACATTTATAATGAATCTTCAAAGAGGAGCCTACTAATAACAGCAATTAGTGAGTGCGCTCTATCCATTGGGGACGTATGCCTGCTGACACTGCCCCTGGCACCACTAACCATATTCATGTGCTCACACTTTGCCTGCTACTTCTAACCTGGCTACGAGACTGTACATCATGCAAGTTACCAATTGTCATTCAATCAAGCTTCCCTTGTGGTAATGTAAAGTACCAAGTGAGCGCTTAAGTTGTATGGTGGTACTTTTCTTATTATAGATTTTTGACATTATTAATGTCGTTAGCATTACGATAATCTGCAAGTCATCCTGAGACATTTAAAGCCGCGGCAACAATAATAATAATAATAATGCACTTGATAAAGCGCCCTTAGAGAACTCAATATCTTCCAATGTGCTTTACATTTGATGCAACGGGAAACGCGTTTGAATCCTGAATAATACCATGCTTGATAAACAGCATGAACAACATGGTTAGGGTTGACATGCACAGGGTCAGCATGCAAATGTGGTTAGTGGCAACATGCACAGTGTCAGCACGCATAAGGACTTTCATAACGAATCACAGGCATCCACTAAATGCTGTCCTAAATAGACGTGTTTTTAGGTTTTTTTTAATGTGGTCAAGTCAGGGGATGTTTTGAAGCAAGTCGGGAGGGAGTTCCAGGCTTTGGAAGCATACGAACTAAATGCACGGTCTCCACAGGATTTGAGTTTTGTATGAGGTAGTGGTAAACTGTTGGATTTCGAAAAGCGGGTGGTACGATGCTTGGCCTGCTGGGGGAATAGATCTGAGAGATAGGCTGGAGCCAAAGAATGAAGTGACCTAAAAGTGAGCGACAAAACCTTGAAGTCGACGGCAATAGTATGGGAAAATACGGAAATCTATAACGGTCTATTACAAATAGACTGGACCTGGCTGGGTGACGCTCCCATTTAGATTTCTTGCTCGTACATACTCTATTTCTGGTGCACCTAGGAAATTCCATTCATAATGCCAGCTCTCGATCACTGTATTGCAATGAACGGTAAAATCTCATGTCAATACAGCAATCTTCTGCAATCCGTCGAAAGTCGACTGCACCTAGGCTTTGCAAAGCTTAAGTCCACAGTAGGTATTACAGCGCACTTTTTAAGTGCGATGTTATACTTAATGTAATATGTTTAAATGTAAAATGCTTCTTTGTCCGACCGACTAGGCCTCTAAAGGCTTGGCAGTGACCTGCAAACCGAAAGTTCGCACCCCTGGAAACTTCCCCCACAGCCCTTAGGTAGACGACGATAAATAAATGTTTATCATATTCACCTTAACGTCACTAGAGCTGTGCGAGCCTAAAGCTTTACTAATTAGTGTTGCTTCTCGCCTTACCAATGATGCTTTAGCGCTACCCGGTACTCTAATGCTCACCAAACCTGGCCGCCGAGGGCCGGCGACATGTTTTTTCTGCTAACCACAAGGTCTCTCTCACCTGTAACGGTCGCTTGGCCCATACCCCTACGTCTCACGACTTGAGTTGACTGTGTACACTTACAACGGGTAGATTTCCGTATTTTCCCATGCCGTTGCCGTCGATTGCCGAGCATTGCCCTCGCATGTGCGTTCAAGATTGGCTGATAGGACTCGTTTGCACTTTCAATAGAGCATACTGTTACGCAAGAAAAATGTTATCTTCTCTCACCAGCTTTGTCTGCAATTGTAACAGATAATCATAGATTGCTGTATTGTCTCTGGCAATTGCCGTCGATTGCCATGGATTTCCCAAGGTTGAACGCTAAAAAAGACAGCAGTGAGCGTTATGTAGTAGGATAATTACAAATTCAAACAGCTAATTTCCAGCAAATTTGAACCAGATTTCTGCACAGACCGGGCCATTGCCGTCGATTGCCGTGCATTGCCCTCGATTGTGCCTTTATCGATTGTATAAAAGGATGTGGCTGCACTTTTAATGCAGTGCAGTGCAATACGCAAGAAAAGTTTGAGCTTCTCTCAGCAACTTTCGGTGCCTTTGTAACTGTCCGTTATGGATTGCCGTATTTCCCCGCGCCATTGCCGTCGATTGCCGTGGGCTGCCGTCAATCGAACGCGTACCATGGGTGAAAATTATGCGCGCACGCTGGTACACGTTACGTGGAATGAGAGTTGCAGTTTATTGCAGCCAATCTTGTCGATTTTCCACGGATCTTTCTATCGGCCCCTACCATTGCTGTTGATTGCCGTGCATTGCTGACAGTTACTAAGCAAAACATCTTGAAAGTTCCACGATTTTACTTTGGATGCCGAGGAATGTTATGTGTAATGACAATTGAGGCTTCCGCGTTGTCAATTTCTCTTCAATTCGCAGGGAATTGGGAATTGGCCCAGGACATTGCTGTCGATTGCCATTAATTGCTCGCGATTTTGCGTGTGCGATTGGTTGAAAGGATTTGATTGCACTTTCAACACAATGGGCTGTGACAGGTAAGATATATTTGATCTTAGCCCAGTCACTTTCCAGCGATTTGCGATGGACCATAATGGATTGCCGTATTTGCCCGGGCCACTGCCGTCTGTTGCCATGCATTTTCCACTATTGAACGGTCAGAGCTGGCTGAAAGTATGTGTGCACGGAGTGGGATGTTACGCGGAATGAGAATTGGAGCTTGGCGCAGCCGATTTCTCGTCAATTTGCCACGGATTTCGGTATTGGTCCCTGCTATTGCTGTCAATTGCCTGGTATTGTTGACAATTAACGTGCAAAATAGCTTGAAAGTCCTACGATTTCACTTTTAGCACGAAGAAATGTAAAATTCGATGACAATCGGCACTTGGTGCAGCCAATTTAGTGTCAACTTGCCAGGGATAGTACTGGATTGCTGCTTCGAGCCGAGCCGTTGCCGTAGATTGCCATGCATTGCCCGAGATTGTACGAGTAAAATTGCTTAAAATGATGTGGTTTAATTTAACAAGTGTGCTTTGTAACATGCATTAAAAATTGAAGCATTGTGAAACCAATTT
The DNA here is from genome assembly GCA_009760855.2 of Cristatella mucedo. NCBI lineage: Eukaryota > Metazoa > Bryozoa > Phylactolaemata > Cristatellidae > Cristatella > Cristatella mucedo. Next base: position 600,004 of record WPIO01000131.1, read on the forward strand.
CAGGGCATTTTACATCAGATTGCGGTAAATTGAGGTATTGGCCCGGGCCAATGCAGTCAATTGCAGTGCATTGCTGCCAAATGATCGAGGTGATTGTAGTGAAATTGTGGAATTACACAATAACCAAAAACTAGAGCAACGTGATATCACTATTAGAGCTTAAAGTATACGTATTCTGGTCGTTTTTCGGCGGGTTGCGGTACATTGACGCACTGGCCCAGGCAGTTGCAGTCAATTGCAGTGCATTGCTGCAGAATGGCCGAGGCAATTACAGTGACGTTAAGCAAGTACACAATAACCGGAGAGTAGAGCAGCGTGCAATCATAATTAGAGCTTCTAGTGTACGCTTTCTGGTCGCTGTATAGCAGATTGCAGCGGATTTCGGCGGATTGAAGTGAATTGAGGTATGGGACCAGGTCGTTGCAGTCGATTGCAATTCATTGCATGAGAACGCGTGTGCACAATGGAGCGAAATTTTGTGGATGCACTTTGAACTGAGTCTAGTCCTATATGCAATGTCAATTAGAGCTTCGCGATGGCGATTTGAGGATGATTTGCAGTGGAATAGAGTGGATTGCGGTAGTTTTCCAGGTCATTTCAGGCGATTGCCGCCCATTGCCACAGTGCGAGGTTGCACAATTTTTTTATTTTACGTGGTTTTTCACACAGCATGGTGCACTTTAAAATGCAATAAAAACTGGAGCTTGTACTTATGCTCATTAGGATTAATAAGACCCGTGTATTGCAAGACATATTGTATCGTTTTTAAAAACAATATTTGTAATTTATAGGTACCTTTTTAATTTAAAAACATGTGACAAAAAATCGAGTCTTTTGGAGGGTCCGAAAAAAATTTATGGCATTGCAATTAATTTCAATGGGTAAAATTTATTTGACGTAAGTAATTTGAGTTACGAGCTCCGGCACGGAACGAGTTTAACTCGTAAGCCGAGGTACCACTGTATTGGCATAGAACCCCAAGTACTTAATCTGTATTTGTGTGCTTCAGTTACACCACGGTGCTCTAGTCCTCGATCTCGGTCGTGAAAAACATTCACCTTGACCTTGGTCGGGCTATCAACTTAACTTATAGGTCTTTTTTTAGCAATCAGCGATAAGCTGGAGGGTAACTGAACCTGAAGTAGACAAGTGATGATGGCAGCAGCTCCAATACGTAGTCGCTTTGCAGGCTACTGGCTGTGCAAATTGGACAACATGGCCGGCGCCTGCTACTTTCGGTAGAACGACATGAAAGGGGACGTCTCTCTATTTTGCATAACGAACTATGCACGCCTCTTTTCCGCATGCTTCTTTTCCATGTTCAGCCTGCAATGTGTGAAACTTCTGAAGGTAAACGAGGCAGTCAATGTCGAGGTAATGTCTCACTTAAATTATCTTGCAAGCGGAAAGACCTCTGGGGTTGTACCGTGTGTTTTCCTACAGCCAGAGTTTCGCCACTAGACGCCGAATGTAAATAGAAAGAAGTCACTTTTTAGACGGATATTTTTGCTGAACCAATTCTTAGAGAAAGAAACTGATAGCGAGATTGAAAAAATATTCCTATTGAGCTATTATTTAATTATAATTTAATGTTAGTATGTATTTTCTCGCTCTCTGGTATTTGAACCATTATATATTCTCCGAGACTCGGAGTTAAATATTAACTACTGCTAGTAATAATATATGTATATAGGTATATATGGATATGTCAGAACGTGCGATTCAACGACCGGCATTAAGAATGCAATCCGTTTTCTTCTATTATCGCGATTATAAGTATCCATGTTAGCATAGTAATGGCTGCTCATAACGATCAGGTCTCCAGTACGTTAGCCTTGACTGACAATGTGAGGACACACGTTGGTTTTTTTCCTGTGCAGGTTGTAGCCTGGCCACAGCAACAATGTTTGGGAGAAGATGAAGTCTTGGTTGGAAACTCCTATTGTTAGATGTTAAGATTTCAGCATTAACAGGAAGTATGTCGGCACTTAAGATAGGTCTGCATTTTCCCTCATCCAAAGGAATTTGCTCCGCATACATCTATTTTTCTCTAGAAACGATTCGCTATCCGATACATTCAGAGAGTACAATTATTATTGGCAGGCTCGTTCGATAGTGGTAAATGTACACTGAAGCTCACTGATGAATTTAGTAAAGGAAGCCAACAAAAAATGATTGTGAGTGTCGTCTGAAATATAATCCTCGATACACGGCTTTTCGTGCATTTCATCATTTCAGTGCTTCGCACTGAAATGATTTTAGTCAGATTTCAGTCAGAATTTCATGTGCTGCGAACTGCGTGTAGATGGGCGCATTGTCAAACAGTAACCCTTAAGGATCGCATTAAAAGAGTATCAGTGTGCACAGTTAAATAAATAAATAAATAATTCATTTGTATAGCACCCCAAGAGAACTTAATCTCAATTCAGGCGCTTCACATATGCCTCGGGGCTCGAGCCCACGACCTCGGCCAGGCCTTGGTCGGGGCGAGCACCTTAACCACTGGACCAAACCAGTTAGTCTGCACACCCAGCTGGCATACTGTGTGAGGCATGCATAAGTGACGGTACCTTTTGCGACTCTTTCTTTACTCCGACGTGCCATATTTTCAAAACCGCGAGCCACAAAGAACGATGCTATTTTTTAATCATGGATGCTGAGAATCAATTGCGGTTTGTTTTTATGGCAAGCCTGAAGCTGGTTGACTAAATGGGACACTTGTTCAGAAATTCCTGGGTCCATATCAATTAGCTAGCTGATCATTTCCAGTGGCAGGAGCCTGGCTGGAAGCAAACGAAATTCGGTCTTCCTTGAAGTGCTGTCGTGGTGCTCGGTCATCAGAGACGTCGCTGAGCGATGATGTTTCGGCGATCGCGGATGCAATCATGGAAAAGCCGTAGTAATAGCAGCACATAATCACGAAGCTCTTGCTTCCTATTGATCGTCATCAATCTTGATCGTCCATATTGATCGTCATCTAATGGATTCTCCTCGTAGAGATAGCAGTCTGTGTTGAAGCACTTCTATAAGCCATCATTGGCTTATCTGAATTCCCGTTGTGATTAAACTAAGAGTTATGGACAACCACTCTTGTCACGGACATCTATCACTGCCACCCGAAGTTAATTGTGGAATTTTCAGGGAGCAATAACAAACCTTGAAGACAGATCAACTTTAAGCACGACAGTGACAGTAAAAAAATACAAGCCATTTGTTTAGTGCCCTAAGAGAACTTAATGTCTCTCTCCATCTCTTTCTCTCTTTCTTTCTTTCTCTCTCTCTCTCTCTCTCTCTCTCTCTCTCTCTCTCTCTTTCTCTCTCTCTCTCTCTCTCTCTCTTTGGTGCTTCAGATTTGCCAAAGGGCTCGAGCCCTCGACCGCGATCGTAAAATACATTCCATTTAAGCTAGGTCGTTAAAGGCCAGCTGTAACCCTCTCGGCTAAACCAGGATTGAAAGCTTTTTGCAAGTAATACTTTGCGTGCCCGTCATTAGGGAGATAACTAGAAGTGAGAGGATGAGCCGGCTTGTCTGCAACGTGCGATGTGCCTGCCTTAGAAGGGCATAAAAATGCTTCTTCCGGCAGCTAGATGTCATCAGTCGGCGTAGTGAGGCCGATGTCGAACAAATGAATTACCAGGATAGCCATTGTCTAATCCGACGGCGGCCGCCGCTTCGGCTTCGGTAACTGGCTATAGATCTTACAAACCTTACCGCTGGCTCTATCCGATGCCGATGAGCCTCGTGCCTGGCGGGCTCCACTCTCTGCCCTCTCATTTTCACCTTTTTTACATATGCTCCTTTAGGCTGATATGGTAGCACCATCTGGCTTCAATTTAGATCGGGCTGCTGAGTCACAGCTGTCCCTGAGCTTTGACCCGCCCGTGCCCTCTCAGAGTCGCTCGACTACCTCGCTGTAACTTATGCTGACATTCACACTTGGACTTCAAAAAGGCTTTTTGCAAATTAATTTACAACTAAACCGACTTTCTACTTAAAATTAGGCAAAGGATTACAAAGAAATTGAAAATTATTGCTGTCGAAATGAGCGAAGCTAGCACGTCTACTGTAGCAGATGTACGACATCTGGATGACCAGGTTTCATAATGACCGATCGCACGATGACCGAACTTGTTCCAAACTCAGGCTTGCGTGACCTAATTTTCCCTATTCGACTTCTGTCAATCACTACTCAAGGTCTTCTGGCCTTTTCAGTAACGCACTTACAGTTGGTTGAAAAGTCTGCTAGCAAATCTTATCTGAACAGCGTTCTTTTTAAAGCGCCAACTCACTCCTGAGTGCCTGTACGACATACCCTGACTAGGTGATACTTCAAAGGAAGCTGCAAACACAAGCATTCTTCATAGCATTCGCTGGGTCCGTTTTAATTGCATTAGTGTGCTCGTGTCTGCAGACGCTGAGAATTTTTTCACTAACCATATTCTCATGCGTCTTTCACTGCTCATTAAAAGCGCATACGCAAAGACTTAGTTCTTGAGGCAGCTACTCAAATGCCTTTCCGTTGTTATATTCGGGACCACTTTGGTTCAGCCATAGGTTGGATACCGGAAAAAGCCACTATGTCTCTGCAGCTGGTGATGAATATGACAGCAAAGTTGGCCAAGAAGTCCAAGCTGTTCAGTCGTGTGTCTCCCTCGCTAAAGGAACTGCGATGACTCGGGTTCGATTAAAGGATACAGCACCAGCTGCACCAGTTTTAACTTCACTTACCCTAAAATTTCTCCACAGAAACTACAGAATGTTTCGCTCTACTGGTCCTAGACAGCAGAAATCAATTAAATAATTCTTATGCAACGAAACGTATCTCCTGCTGCTGGCTGTGGCTGCGTATCCTTTCCAGCAGTTTCCCGAGCAGCTGCTTCCAGGCTGCTCGCTTTAGTTTAGTTTCGTTAGTTTACTACCCTGATGACCCCTGATGCCACGATTCTAGCTGTTTCTTTGTTGGCTGAGATGAAATCTGTTGGGTTTCTAATCTGTCCGAAATATCGCTTACACTTAAGGGTGCTAGAGAAGTCACTCCAGCGTCAAAGCATATTAGTTCTATATATTGGCTTTATTTTGAGGATTTACAGAAGGAAACATGTTGTATGTAATTTCATTATGCACATGTCAGCTAACATTCTAAACTGAACTTCCAGCAAAATAATCTCTTCATTGGGCAATATATGAAGATCCTAACTTAATTTCAGCTCTCACGTACTGTTATAATGCCACATTGCTGTTGCAAGAATGTTGGTCACTTAAATGCGAGTTGTCTTGTGCCGAAATATGTTAATTGTGTCTGACAAATTATAATCGATTTTATTGATACACGCTCATTTTTCGGAAATGTTTCAGAGCTGGCCATCACACGACGTGTGACCACTCGAAGCTCTCATGTGTTACCTGAATGGGACAACCAACACCGTGCGCGGTGGCTCTTCGAGCCTTCGATAATTACCCGAATGGGTCAACCAGGATGCACTCCACCCGTTAGTCCGGTACTGCTTCCAATCAGTTGTGGCCCCGCCCCGCCCCGCGAAGCCGCACAGAAGCACCCTGATAACCATAAATCTAGTATATCGGGCCGGCCGCTATGCGATGCTCACAATCATGATCTCCAGAGTTAATGCTTGGCGCTATCCGTTTTTTCTCGTTGAAAAGTTATTACTTTCAAATGTGTAATGCTTAGCAATCTTTCTCCCTAAGATTAAAACCGTAAACACAGTTGACGCCTTAAGGCTGATGTACTTCAATTACGAGGCATTTCCTTTGGCATAGTAAAAAACTGGATACTAATTCTCCTCTGGTCTTAGCCTGGGGTGGCCAGGTCACAATTCCCAAACAAGATCTCAGGTTTGAGTCATCTAGAAGGTGATTATTCTGTTTTGCCTACTGCTCCCGGTGGCTAGAGCCTCCAAGACGTGTCCGCTTCGACATAAATGAGGTCGTTAAATAAGATAACCCGTTCTGTCCAATGTATTGATAGCAAAGTGATAGAAAATTTGGTTGACAGGCTTTGGTACAAGTAAGCTTCTGGAATTCAAGTGGAGTATCGTTAGCGAAGATGCATGCACTTAATATGAGAAGGCAGAATAAAAATGAAACCTAATCTTCCCTAAGGAATTGATGTGCTACTGACAGATTTCGCGAATTGCATCGACCTTGGCCCTTTGCGTTGGTACTTGGCCTTACCCAATCGTTCTGACACGCTCAATGATCTCTGACAGGTTTGCCTGTGAGCCCTTAGTGTAACGGAAATAGTCACCGGCAGAATATATTGAGCTCTCAGTGATGCGAGTGAAACCCCGTTTCGAAGACAAGAATAAAGATGTATTCGCTTCATGCAGCGAATTTTAAGGCTACCGGATGAGGACGTCTCAATGATTTCTAGTGTTATGACGTATTGGCTCCTTCGTACCTAGCTGAACTGCTGCATCAGTTTCAGCCTGTTCGCGCCCTCAGGTCCTGTGTGGACAATAAATTAGCTGTCCCATTCCTCCGCTTAAAGACAGTTGGCGACAGAAGCTTTAGCTCTGCAGGTCCTAGACTGTGGAACTCGCTTCCACAATTCTTACGCAACGACATCTACTCTCCAACTGCCGACTATGGCACATCCTTTTCATCGGTCCTGAACTGCTACTTCTATGCTACTCACTACCTCAACTGCTCTCCTGACTGTGCTATGCTTCCCACTTTCTCTTTGTTGCGTGAGACAAAGTCTGTTGGCTACCGAATGCGTACCGAGAGCCGCTTAGGCTGTGAGTGCGCTATACAAAACTCTCCTGCGAAACACCCACATGGTCTTTATGACTTAGTGGAGTTACAGACGGAGATACATTACATTACATAAACTCCCGATTAAGCGGCCAATTATCAAGTAGCTCTAGCAGCATACTTATCGATGTCAGAGCCCACACAAATAGTCACGAATCCATTCGATTGTGCTTTGGAAGCATTGCCTTAAGCTACGCTTAGCTCACCTGGACGAATGATGAGAATCTAAATACCCGACGAGCCCGACATCTCATCGTAGCGAAGACGTCTTTTAGAACAGCTTGAAGATAATTTCACAATCGATTCGACAGTGAGCTACAAAACTTATTGAAATTAACGGTTAGCATGAGACAGGTCGTAGAAAGGTGTTTTTCAATGGCATCTGAAAATGTTTCATGGGTATTGTAATAAGTGACTGCACGTCAGATTACCTGACCTTTTGCTGACCAGCAAGACAGTTACTGCGTAGCCGAGTTCCAGGGGTCAGAGGCTATTTCCCGCCAAGCCCCGCCATACTCCGGTCATGCCACCGCTCGCCATGCCGGTGAGCTAGGTAAGACGAGCGGCCGCCAGGTTAGACCTCTTTATAAAATCGCATTCGCCAACCACAACAGGGGGACTAAATAAGTCTACAGGGAGGGTCCTATACAAAGTACACTATGGGGGCACAAGAAGGTGCAGCAAGACGGCGGCGAACAAACGTGTTAGTTGGTCAGTCGGCTTCCGCAGTCCCGCCGTTGTACCGTCTCCGTTCCAACGGTACGAGCGTACGCCGTAAAAGATCCGGCTAGCTGAGTAACTGCTTGGCTAGTCTGAGTCGACGTTCACCACAGTCGAGAGCTTCCCGCGAAAGACGCCAACTCACGAGGGCGGCGGGCACGAATACACTACACGGGGAACGCGGAATATACAAGTCACAACAATGAGCGTGCTATCCAGCTCCGCTAGGATCGTGGGCACTTGTCGCCTTGCGTGCGTGGCCGCATCGCCGGAGCACGCCTGCACCCATCCATGTGCATAACTCGGCGAGACCGGGAGCCTCCAACACCACGACTTACACGGCCAAGTGCTCCTACCCTAGAGCCCCGGTGACCTCTCGTCACCACACATGCGGCCATGCCATAGGTCAGACGCCGGCCCAGTCGGTGACCCTTACCACAATTCAACCGTCCGGTCCCAGCCAAACGAACCTAGCGTGGGTACAACTGTATTTTTTAGCAGCGTTCGCCGCCTGTGCGTTTTTTTCTGTGGTCAATATGCCGCCGTCATTGAATCCAGACTTCTTGGCTCCTGGGCACTGACTGCATTATGCCTTGCGATGTGCTAAATTGGGACGAACTTGTGTTACAATCGAGTAATCGGCTTAACTCTTCCGCTATCGGCCTTGATAGATCAGCATTCCTCTCTCGATAAACCCGGCGGTCTGTTGTACATGCTGTCACTGACGTCCAGCTGTCTAGCATTTGATTAATCCTAATGGAGCGCTTGCCGAAGAGTGCCCATAGCCCTCGTAGGATTTTTGAGTTTGATAACAGCATATCATAGTTAGGTGCATCAAGCATAGCAAAAGGAGTCAGACATAGGTTTTCTTCGGACTATGTTGCAGAATATAGAATTCCACTTGCGGCAAGGAATTGTTTTAGATGAATTACTGGTGATTTTCTCGAAGCAGTCGATAATTTTTTTCGCTACGAATTGATTCCACTTGCAGCACTATTCTCACTGCAGCCCTCCGGCACCCAAGAGTACCTGATACGTTCGCTGCTCACAGCATCTGCACTTCAACAGCAAGCTCTTAGCTAGAACTGGTGTCGTGTCACAGATGTAGATCTGCGAACAATTACGAGATGCATTTAAAATTTACATGTAAAAGACGAATGCACAAGATGTATAAAAGTAATACAGCCGGCCGCTCTGCCGAGAACGCCACTCGCTAGTCAGGTTGCATAGCCATAATAGGCCTCATTCTTTGCCCGCAACATGCTGCCGTGTAAAGCTGACTGCGGTACCAGTACCGGTGCGAGCTCCGGCCATTTCCGGCAGCGCATTCCGCTTTGCTTTGCGTTGCGCACTACGACGAAGAATGGCCACCACGCAGCGTTGCTGCACTGCTGAGGTCATGCAAGGGACGCAGCGCGTAGCGGCTCAATGTTCCATGGGCTCGCTCGATACCTCGATTTTCACGTATTCTCCTGAATCCGTCAGTCGTTGCCAATGTTAGACAGGAAGAGAGGCACTGCTCGACCCTCTCGGAGCTTTCTAGCGTTTCTCCTGCAATCGCCATAGCAGTACTCGAAAGTAGAGCGCAGCACTAACGTTCCCCGCACGCGCGCTTGCCGCTGTAGCCGCCGTCGGCCGCTACAGCTTAAGGTGAATCTCTGCACACAGCCAAAGCTGCCGGTGGCATTCCGGCTGTCAGCCTGCTGCAGCTGGACGCGCATGCAGGCAGTGCGTCTGTCAACCAGCAGGCTGATCGGTTCCCGGACGTTTGCCGCAGTGGATAGGTGCCGCGGATTCCGGAAGTAGCATGTCTCCGCTTCCGAAACGCTTTTTGTCGGCGAAGTGCATCCAACTGATTCTAGTGTGAATAAAAATGAACTTGTCAAAAGCACGACGTCACGCGAAAGCTGCGCTCTGCAGGATGCTTCGGCCTCGTTCACTTTGCCGCTTGTGTGGCGATCCTCCAATTGCCACGAAAGTCTGCCGCCGCTGTGCTCTCCCGACTGCTGCCCACGGCCAGTCGCACGTCATCGTCTCGACCGGGCCGTCGATAGCATGGATGGCTCACTGTCTTCAGACGAGGAGTGCTCACAGTGCCTGAGAGAGCGTAAGATTTGAAGTACACGATGAACTGCTTAAAAGCGCGGTACAGCCGACGGCAGCGACGTCGTTCGTGGGCCCGGTGCCATGCCGGATTAAGGTTTGACGATTTTACTGAAACGCACAATTTGTGCAAACAGATATGCAATTGTTATTATCATGTGCTATGGAATCCTTAAGTTCCTTCAAAATTCAAGCTACGCTTATTTTGTGAACTGAAAGTGCGTGCATTGATAAAAAATCCCGTACGAACTTCACCTTGTTCCTAGCTCTGCATTCAGCGCAAGCAGACAGCGCTTGCCGAAGCTTGAATTTAGCGCACGGACGGGCGTTAGACCTTGTATTTTTCCTAAATAACTAATACGATGCGAGAAATTCAATGTGCACAGCTGCGCTAGCACCAAGGTTACTTTCGTTCTACCGCAGATTTGCCATTCGTATCAAAAATATTATGCCTAGAAACAAACTTCCTAAGTTCTCAAAAATTGTAACAACAGTTTAGTCTTAAGGAAATTACTATTCTAATACTATGGCTGAACATAAGTAACAGATAATGTCTGAGCACATATAAACTGGCCATAATGCGCCCTAAATGGCAGCAATATTTAAGTCAGGTTCAAGCGGTAATTCTTGCTTCCTGCCTGCTAGGCCTGTTTCTGTCCTACTTTAGTCTTCCTTCTTGTAGGAAGTATTCTACGGCGAGGCTTTTCGAATTTTTTTTCCACTTGCTCAGCCCCCTAAACGAAAACAGGGACACTGATTTGGTTAGGAAGGTAAGAAATGGCCCTGATTGATGCCCCTCCTAGTGAAAGTAACTGTCGCAGTATATTTTTTGCTTGAACGACGGCACGCAAAAAAGGTACGCATTATTTCATCAGAAAAGAGTTAACCTCCTTGATTAATGGTTTTTGCTTTGGCTATCTATGACCGAGTGGGCGCACTGGATGAGGGCTCATACCCGTAGTAGTGACTCAGCTGTGGCTACAACGGAGCCCTTACCTCGGAACGTGCTTACGTCACGAGGCAGAGCTGGTGAGCGAAGATCGGGCAGGCCGGTGCAACTACGTTATTATTTATACAAAATACTTCTATTATCTTATAGGTTTCATAGAAACGTAATTAATTGTTCTGTTACAAGATACTGGCCTGCGGTAAAGCAATCCAGAAAGAGAGCGACTGACCGCGACTCGGCCATGTTTAGCGAATGCTTTGTATTGTGTAAATTTACAAGATTTGCAACGACGGTCATCGACGGTCATGCTGTGTTTGGCGATGGATGAATAAATAAGGCTCGATTAAAACTTACGATTCAGAGTAAGCTGTCGCTGTTGCATTTAGCTTTAGCTCTTGCATTCATTTCGAGAGACTTTTGCAAGTCTGCAATTCTATTTTCGGATGTTCCAGGCCTCGCGCTAGCCATATTGGTTCCCTCGGTCTGTGATGCACTTTACCGAATGCCAAAGCCAGCGTACTTAAAGGCGTCTCCCTTTTTACGTGCTTTTTGCTACTCGTGCTCGCAGTCGTCTGTTATGCCTTTTCTATTAGTTGTATGTACTTTACCAAGTTTGATCTTGCTGGCCTTTGCAATAAGTAGGCAATAAAAACGACAATCTTTAATAGTGTGTTTAATGGGTACATACCGGCTGTTTGAGCCGTCACCACTTCGGCACGACATGCTTTATCTGGCTAGCCTCTTTCGGTCGTAAGTTCCCGTTGTCTAATCTTTCAACATTTCTACCACTGCAAGCACGGAGCCCGGAAAATATACAGGTATCGTGCTAATTTCAATAAGTCGTTCGTTCATGTGCTATCTGCAGTTAGCTAGTAATGATAGGTACCCATATGAGCACTATTCGAGAATATTCTGGGGGTAGATCTGTTTGGATCTATTGGATTGCTATAGCCCCGAGTCCCATAAATAACTTCGATATAGCGTGGTACACTGCGATACAGCTGTCGTTTCCAGGATAAACGTCTGAACACGTGGGATTTTTTTTTTGAATTATATTGAATGGTGTTACGGGTTTACTGGCCAAATTTCGTGAAATTGTGCTTGCAGTTCACATGCTTCGTGGCCTAAATTGGTCAGGGCCAGCCAGCATTTTTAATAACAATAATAATAATACACTTGATAAAGCGCCAATAAGAGAACTCGATCTCTTTATAAGCGCTGTACATTTACACATTCTAATTGCAGTAAAGCGGCCATTTCATGAAAATGCTTCTTGCAGCTTCTGTTTTAAGTTCAAATTTTAGAGACCAGACTTTGGTTTCTCGTCCTCGTGTTACGGTCTCCGCTGGCCTGCCCAAACGGCAGCCCGAAACGTTCGAATTGCCATGAAGCTGACATTTCAAGCAAAAGCTTCTAACAACAGTAATTTATATTTCAAATAATAGAGAATAGTATTCCAAGCTTACCTTTCAAACTTTAGCCGCTTGGGCGTGTGGACTCTCGGGCTCTGGCCTCCGGTGGTCCGGCCCAAATGGCAGCTCTCAATAGTCCAAAATCGATACAGCTACTGGTCTCGCAGCTGCGGTTTTGATTTCACTTTATATAAAACAGTGTCCACCTTTACCAACTGAATCTCGTTCCATTTCGCATGGGCGTGCTCATGGAATGGTCTCCGATGACCATAATAAGAATAATATAATAATTATAATAACGCACTTGATAAAGTGCCCTAAGAGAACTCAATCTCTTTCTAGGCGCTTCACATTTGCTGCAAAGGGAAACGCGATTGAATGGTGAGTAATATCATGCTTGATAAACAACATGAATAACATGTTTAGGAGTGACATGCCAGGGTCAGCATGCAAGTCCGGTTAGTGGCAGCATGCACAGTGTCAGCACGCATACGAACATGAAGGACGAATCACAGGGACCCAGTAAATGCTGTCCTAAATAGGTGTGTTTTTAAGTTCTTTTTAAACGTGGTCAGGTCAGGGGATGTCCTGACGCAAGTCGGGAGTGAGTTCCAGGCTTTGGTAGCATGCGAGCTAAATGCACGGTCTCCAAAAGATTTGAGGTTTGTACGAAGTATTGGTAAACTGTTGGATTCTGAAAAGCGGGTGGTACGATGCTTGGCCTGGTGGGGGTAGATCTGAGAGATAGGCTGGAGCCAAAGCATGAAGTGACCTTAAAGTGAGCGACAAGACCTTGAAGTCAATCTGTTGCTTGACTGGTAGCCAGTGCAGGTTGGCGAGAAGTGGTGTGATGTGGCAACGGCGAAGCTCACGACAAACAAGCCTAGCTGCGGAGTTTGGCATCAGCTGTAATTGCCTGCTTGCACATCCCGGTAGGCCAGCAAGCAGTGAGTTACAGAAGTCAAGACGGGATGTCACAAATGCATGGACCAACTTGGACGTGGTATCCTTATCTAAACAAGCCCGAATTTTAGCAATGTTGTGTAGCTGCAAGTAGGCAGACTTGACTGTGGAGCTGATGTGGTCGTCTAACGAGAAGTCATTTTATAATAAGAATAATACTCCTGCATTTGATAAAGTGCCCTCAGAGAACTCAATCTCTTTCTAGGCGCTTTACATTTGCTGCAAAGGGAAATGCAATTGAATGGTGAGTAATATCATGCTTGATAAACAAACAAAATGAAAAATATGGTTAGGGGTGACATGCACAGGGTCAGCATGCAAATGTGGTTAGTGGCAGCATGCTCAGTGTCAGCACGCATAAGCACATGAAGGGGAAACCACAGGGACCCACTAAATGCTGTCCTAAATAGGACAGCATTTAGTGGGCAGCACCTAGATTTCGAGCTGATTCAACAGGAGATATGCTGGCAGAGCCAATTTTGAGCATCAGCCTTTCCAATTTCTGAGTCGCACTGGATTTTCCCATAAATAGTAAGTTAGTTTTCTCATCGTTTAGTTTTAGAAAACTTGCTTCCATCCATGTGCGGATGTCATCCATACGTGCAGCAAGTGAGTTGAGAGAATTTGAGGTGCTCGAAGGCTGGGAGGGATCAAAGCGAAGGTACGATACAACTCGACCGACCAGACACGCAAGTAGCACTTCCCATCCTGAACTAAGCAGCCTATAGTGACTACTAGCGGACTTGGTAGCTGATCATCCCACATTCGTACAACAAAGAGACTCATGTTTATTCCATCATGTACCCCACCAAGCAAGTGTATGGAGCCATAGCATTACTCTACGGCCACGCTTCGCCTATGGTTTTACCGATCGGTTGAAACCTATCCGCGATTCACAGTGGCCTTGATCACTTGATGCTTTATAATGTGCATTTTGTTGAGCCGAGCGTGCAGCGTACCATAAACAGAGACTATCTTAGAAGGCATCGGTTATTTTGAGTCGTCGGCCATACATTTCAAATGAATGAAAATGGCTCGCCCTTGATTGCGAAAATGATGAGTCATTTGCTAACTTGCTAAGTCTCGCGTGAGTCTTGGCCAAAAAGTAAAACTAGGTTTGGCTGCTGAGTCTTTGTTAAGTACTACTTAAGCTTTGGACGGCTCTCCAGTATTGGTGACGTCTAGACCAAAAAAAGTCTTGGCTTATAGAGCAGCTATTGATCGCGTAAAAGCCTTAGGGTGAGCAACTAAGAAAATATTTTTGTAATATCCAGCCCGAATACTGATCCTCTATTCTAACTCCATGCAGGATAAGGAGCATTTTCAAGACTTCTCGTTAACCCCTCCTCGTTATTGTATGCATGCAAAACCCAGTTTAAGTAGCTGAGTTTTTGATGATGCATCACATGCTACGCTCGCGATCTTCTGCCTATCACCAACACGTCCTACGGGTGAAGATCGCTGAAAGTCCGTAGTAAATTATTTGAGCATTTCATTTTATTTCTTGGTTAATCTCTGCCTGCTTGCTAAAGCTGCTTTTTAAGACAGAATTCCGTGCAGACCTGATTTCGTCAGCACGGAGGCACCTTTCATCTGCACGAGTAGGCTTAGCTAGATGCTTAACCGCGACAAAGTCGTGAGTGTCGTTTCGAGTTTGCGGTGACCTTCGCCTTCTAGCTTGAAGAGATTTTTCTAGAAAGCGTTCATAATTACCCTTAATTACCAGCTCGAGTGGCAAGACAGGCGGATATTGAATCCTTGCAGCTGTCAGGCAAGACGGACTATTCTACGCAAGAGCTCATCTACGACTCATTTGAGCGAACGGCAACTGCTGGCTTGTGCGGCTACTTAGGCTCGGCAAGCGAGTGAACACTGCTCGTTCACTCGCTCGTTGGACCTGCTAAGCGCGTCGACGTCTGCGGCCTCCGTGTCGGCAGCAGACGAACGGATGGACGGATGAGCGCTCGCTGTGTCCAGAATTGGCGATCGTCGATCGTTAGCATAAGTGAAGAGAAGGGGAGGCTACTCTGGCGACTGCAAGTCGAGCAAAGACTCCAAATCGTCGAGCCGATCGCGTGTGACCGTCTGAGAGCCGGCGTCGCCTGCTGCAGTTCTCTCCGCCACTAGCTTAGAGTCGAGTGCTTCTTTCAGTCCGCGAGGACAGTCGAAGAAGCTCGAGTCGCAATGGAAGCGTATGTCGAGGTTGCTTTTGTCTGGCGGCTGGCACTTCGCTGTCATCAGCACGTCGTCAATTTCCTTCAGCATGGGCCTCCGAGCGAACAAAAGACCGGAGGACAAGCACGCATCGGAGAAGTAGCGGCCAATCTCTTCACAGCGACCGATCCTGTCGATGTGGCTCCTGACGCTTTCTTTTTCACGACAGAGCCTTTCAGATTCCGAGCATGCGAATTGTCTCAGGTCACTCTGGAGTGAGCGGTGCAAGGCGGCCACGGCGCGGTTGCACTCTTCGAAGAACTCGGATATCTGTTCGCTGACGCGGTCTTCATTCAAGTGAAGATCTGCGAGCTTCTGGTCGATGCCATAGTCGACACGCAGCCAAGCGTCGGCTTCTGCCTTGACTAAGCGCAGCTTGAGATTGAGCAGATCCCTGAATCTGTTTGCTGCGTCGATCATGAAGTCGTAGGTGTGGCCGCTGCAGCTTTCGTGTCGGCATTCTAAACAGATCAATTCCTCGCACGATTCGCAAAATAAGCACACCCTTTGTGACTTGTGCCGCTGGCAGTGAATGGGTGGCGCCGATGGAACAGGAGCGCTATCTACGACCAGGATTCTGTGGTCTTTGGTGAGTCGTACCCGGCGATGTGCTAGCGTGCAAGCAGTGCACAGGTACTCGCAGCACTCTAGGCATCGAGATCCTTGACCCAAGCTCTCGCCACAGCAATCGCATTGATATGCATCCTTGCTGGCTTCGCTGCATTTGACAAAGCAAGTGCAAAAGCCAGTGTCCTGCGAGTGAGCCTTGGTTGAGCACTTGGGGCATTCTACCAAACCTGCAAAAACAAGTGATGTGAGCCTAATTAAATGAGAGCCAAGAATATTTTCGGCCTGATCACTCCACAACTACTTCATTGAGGTAATCGAACTACGTAAACCCTGATGTGGAAAACAGTGCTATGTAAGCCTAGCTACTTTCCCTCGCTTAAGGTTGTGTGGGTCATAAGTTACGGTCATAAGTAAGCAAGGAATGCATTCAAGAATAATAATCATAGTGAATCGGGTTCTTTCCAGTGGTTAAGGTACTCGCCTCTACCGACGTCTGACCGAGATCGTGGGCTCGACCCCTGTGGCATATGTGATGTGCCTGAATAAAGATTAAGTTATCCTCAGGTGCTATACAAATGAATTACATTTATTTATATTATAAGGCATTTATGTAGCATACTCTGAAAACTATCTTTTTCCAGGTATTTCACATACTTGGCACAAGAGAGACGAATCAAAAGTGCAAGAGTGCAGCTTTTAGTAATTTAACCCAAGGATTTTTATTTCAATGCTTTTTCAGACGACTTCCGGATATGCCTGCTACATTGTCCTATGGTGCATTGAGAAAAATTTGAATGCAGCTGTACCTTGCTGTATTTAACCAACAAAGGGCTAGCAAATTGTAGCCCATACAGCTATGTGGCGCATGCATGCAGCCACCAACTCTGGAATGAGCTCAGGAGACTAGCAATGATTATTAACATTATTATGCCGACCACTTTAAAGGAATTAAACTAAGCATGGAAACTCCAACAACAAAAAAACAATCTAAATTCATGTTTACAGGACCAAAAATAAAATGTGCACTCAACTAAAATATCGTGATTCTTGTCACTTAATCAAGGTTTGATGCATCTTACTAGCCAGCTCCTGAAGTTCTTGGGTGCCAACGCGAAAATTTGCTCGGCCGCATTGTGATACCAACGCCTTCATATATTACTTGCACAATTCAGCTTTTCCCAGTGTGAGGGGTCAAAGCACGTCCTCTGCGTTGTCTGCGTCTGACGTCGGGGAAATTTAATGAGCTCTAAGCTCCTAGCTCACTCTTGGGTAGACTTACTGGCTTCGATTGCAGTTTCGTTGGTGACAATGCTGTCTTAGCATTCTGGCGGAATAATCAGAAAGGAGCTCCATCGAGAAAATTCAATCGCCAACAGGTGCCCGACGGGCTCAGAAACTATCGCTGCGGACGCTGGGGGCGTCTGAATCTCCAGTTCAACGAAGCAGCAGAAAATCCCGGGCGAGCGAAACACTCGCACCGTCGACCTTCGCCTTGCTAATTCAGTTGGTGAAAGATTGCAGTGTGCTGAAACCCTCGGGAAAGCTCTACCTCGACCTGTCTTTTCCAAGATTGTGAAGCGGCTGCTGTGCGGGCGTGCATCATTTATTCTTTACACTGAGTGCTTGCCCGACCCCTTTGCCGCATCCTAGGTCGACAATTGTGTTTTACATCGAGTGCTTGAACGACGCATCGTCACATTTTTTGCTGACAATTAAACTTAATATTAAGTACATAAAGGACGCCTAGACCAATCCCAGGCCCACAATTGGCATGCCGAAAATTGAGCTCGAGCAAAAATGTAGCGACCGGCTAGCTTCGAGAGTAAATTTGAATTTCACGCAGCATCCAATAAGCGTCGTTCTAGAGAACCGGTCCAACAATTCTTTTTTTAATAGAGATATGCAATCAATTCAGTAGTCTCCTTAAAAATAGAGCTACCTTGGTCATACATAGATAGCTACAGCGCTCATCTTTGCATCCGTTGTTAAGTCAAGCGGTGCCATGAGAGATGAGATTAAGTCCTTCAATGGACGATCCTGTGTTCCCCATGGCAAGCGGCAGTTGAAGCCGTAAAGGCTCTTCTGTCATTACATTAAAGAGGCTGCTGAATAAATTAAAGTTGAGTTGATCTGACAGGCTAACCACGTGACCGCCTAAAAGTGAAGAAAGATTGGACAAGGCTGATAAATTCATCGGCATGCTCCTACAGTACAGGCATTCGTGTCCATCTGTACGGAAGAAGTCGATGAAAAGATGCTTCAATTCTCGTCTCTCTTATGCAATTAAGCTCAGAAATGCCGTCCTAAAAATCGAAGAGTGCCCAGCCTCCCCATATTTATCTTCGGATTTGGAACAAGCCCAGCCATAGATACCGTACCAGCTAATAGATACCAAGCCAGGCCATGCAGGAAATGAGAGCCAGAGTCAGAGAAGTGTTAAATAAACTCATTTTTGGACCATAACAATGCAGCTAGGAAAGAATTACTTTGACGGCTGAAAAATCAGGCCAAATTAATGTGTCGTTAGTGCAATTGACTTTCGAGGTTTATTTTAAGTTTTTTGCGTCTTGAAAATGACTCTGAAATCTTGCGACGTTGGCTGTTTTCGTAGGGGGAAACGGGGGGAGCTTTTTCTGGAGCGGATTTCTCAGAGTACGACCACTAATACCTGAGAATTAAGATTCAGAATCCAGGGTCCCGAATCCAGGGTCCAGCTCTCGGTTGCAATTTTCCTGGCTTTTTGTGCGCCCTGGCAGCCAGGAAAATCGTAACCGAGGGCAACGCTCACTTTTTCTTTGCGTCTTTTTGGTTACATATGGAGATACGTTTTTATTTCATAACGAATATACTGTCACTCGGGCGTGGTGTTTTGAAGCTGCGACAGCAAGCAAGCGACGCTACGAAAACACACCGAGTGGGCCTGAGCAACTGCGTATTTTCCCATCGCTCGCCGTAGAGCGACGGCTCACGACCGTCCTATCCTGCGCCTGCGTACCCACCGCCCCTCCTCTGCGGGCCGTGACTCACACTCATAAAACCATCTCCTCACAAACCGGCACGGCTCACATACCCGAGGCAGCGCCATAAACTCCGATGGACCATTCTCTGGCCTAGCGTAAGACTACATCGGGAACTGAAATACCTAGCACACAATAGCGGGCTCGGCCCGCCGACGGCTGCTGTACCGGCATAGAATCTGAGCGCCACGCTTCAAACCGACGCGATGCTACAAATTAGCTTCACAATTAAGTATGCTTTACTTTTAAAAGCGTACAGTTGCTGCGACCGTGACGTTGCGGCACCTCTCACTGACCTGCAGTGATAGCCAATGAAGCAACGCATTGACTCAACGGTCCGGTCACTCAAGGTCCATTTTTTGGCTCCGCTGTGCCGCGACAGTGTACTACTGCAGCAGAAGTCCCTGAGCTGCCAAGGCCGACCGATATTAAATACGTTTCGCTTCCCTGCAGTTCGTATAATAATAGTAATAATAATAATGCACTTGATAAAGTGCCCCCGAAGAACTCTATCTCTTTCTAGGCGCTTTACATTAGCAGCAAAAGGAAATGCAATTTAATGGTAAGTAAAATCATGCTTGAAAAACAAACAAAATGAATAATATGGTTAGGGGTGACATGCACAGGGTCAGCATGCAAATGTGGTTAGTGGCAGCATGCACAGTATCAGCACGCATAAGCACATGAAGGACGAATCTCAGGGACCCACTAAATGCTGTCCTAAATATGTGTGTTTTTAAGTTCTTTTTAAATGTGGTCAGGTCAGGGGATGTTCTGATGCAGGTCGGGTGGGAGTTCCAGGCGTTGAGAGCATACTAACTAAATGCACCGTCTCCAAAGGATTTAAGGTTTGTACGAGGTATTTGTAGACTGTTGGATTCCGAAAAGCGGGTGGTACGATGCTTGGCCTGATGGGGTAGTATATCTGAGAGATAGGCTGGAGCCATAGAATGAAGGGACCTAAAAGTGAGCGACAAAACCTTGAAGTCAATCCGTTGCTTGACTGGTAGCCAGTGCAGGTCGGTGAGAAGTGGCATAAGGTGGCAACTGCGACGCTCACGACAGACAAGCCTAGCTGCAGAGTTTTGCACCAGCTGCAACGGCCTGATCGCACATGCTGGTAGGCCAGCAAGCAGTGAGTTGCAGAAGTTGAGACGAGATGTCACGAATGTATGGACCAACTTGGACGTGGTATCCTTATCTAAACAAGCCCGAATTTTAGCAATGTTATGAAGCTAAAAATAGGCAGATTTGACTGTGGGGCTGATATGGTCGTCTAACGAGAGGTCGCTTTGGAATATGACACCTAGATTTCAAGCTGATTCAACAGGAGATATGCTGGCAGAACCAATTTTGAGAGTCAGCCTTTCCAATTTGTGAATCACACTGGTTTTGCCCATAACTAGCAAGTTAGTTTTATCATCGTTTAGTTTTAGAAAATTTGCTGCCATCCATGTGCGGATGTCATCAATGCATGCAACAAATAAGTTGAGAGAATTTGAGGTGCCCGAAGGCTGGGAGGGATCAAAGCGTAGCACACGCTCCTGCGACTCGCAAAGCCTAGTTGCCGCTCTAGACGACTCCAAATCCTTGAGAAACCACACCTTTGACTCCAAGGCTTGGAACTCCACCCAATTGACATGGCAACGTACCCCGGACTCGATAAGTTGATAGAAAGTCAAAACGTTTACTTTTTACTCAGCATTTGTACGAGCATATTTTGTGTATGCGCTTGTGCTTACAAGACTTGCAGTTTGATATATTAACATCTTTTAATCAGTTAATAATGATAATACTATAATTATAATCAGTAAATAATAACACAGTTTATTTGTACCGCGCTTGATGCTCTTTCTTTAAAAGCTTTCGGAAAGTGCCTATTCAGATAAGTATTCCCCTCTAAATAATATTATATATAATAACAAATATAAAGATATATATATTAATATTAATATAATAAGTAATTATATATACATATAGTGCAACTGTATATTTATTTACAAAATATAGACACTAGACTAAGAGAACTTAAGCAACTACCGCCCAGTCTTCCTTCTACCATTCCTATCAAAGACAGTGGAACGGGTCGTGGTGGATCAGCTAAACTCATATATCGAAACCTCACACCTTGCTTGTAAGTTCCAGTCTGGCTT
This sequence comes from Cristatella mucedo, assembly GCA_009760855.2. NCBI lineage: Eukaryota > Metazoa > Bryozoa > Phylactolaemata > Cristatellidae > Cristatella > Cristatella mucedo. The sequence goes on from WPIO01000131.1 coordinate 620,880, forward strand.
TAGAGCTAATCACTCCACAGAGTCAGCATTGCTCAGGGTATACAACGACCTACTTAGGAATGCAGACATGGGTAGAGTGTCTCTGCTCGTTTTGCTTGATCTTTCGGCAGCTTTTGATACCATCGATCACAAAGTTCTTCTACAGTGCCTCTCATCTCGCCTGGGCATCATTGGCACTGCTCTGCAGTGGTTCAGGTCCTATCTCAGTGGGAGACTACAGAGTATTGACGAGAACGGACAAAGATCATCTGATGTACCTCTGAAATATGGAGTACCTCAGGGCTCCGTGCTAGGTCCGGTTCTTTTCACGATGTATACTCTCCCTCTTGCTGATGTGATTGCCAAGCACAATCTAGGCTTTCACTTCTATGTGGATGACACTCAGCTGTACCTTTGCTTTGATTCCCCTGCCTTCGAGCACCTCAAATTCTCTTGACTCACTTGCTGCATGCATTGATGAGATCCGAAAATGGATGGAGCAAATTTTCTCAAACTAAACGATGATAAAACTAACTTACTAGTTATGGGCAAAACCAGTGTGATTCACAAATTGGAAAGGCTAACTCTCAAAATTGGTTCTGCCAGCATATCTCCTGTTTAATCAGCTTGAAATCTAGGTGTCATATTCCAAAGCGACCTCTCGTTAGACGACCATATCAGCCCCACAGTCAAATCTGCCTATTTTCAGCTTCATAACATTGCTAAAATTCGGGTCTACCAGTGTGTGCGATCAGCCGATTGCAGCTGGTGCAAAACTCTGCAGCTAGGCTTGTCTGTCGTGAGCGTCGCAGTTGCCACCTTACGCCACTTCTCGCCGACCTGCACTGGCTACCAGTCAAGCAACGGATTGACTTCAAGGTTTTGTCGCTCACTTTTAGGTCCCTTCTTTCTATGGCTCCAGCCTATCTCTCAGATATACTACCCCATCAGGCCAAGCATCGTACCACCCGCTTTTCGGAATCCAACAGTCTACAAATACCTCGTACAAACCTCAAGTAATTTGGAGACGGTGCATTTAGTTCGTATGCTCCCAAAGCCTGGAACTCCCACCCAACCTGAGTCAGAACATCCCCTGACCTGACCACGTTTATTAAGAACTTAAAAACTCACATATTTGGGACAGCATTTAATGGGTCCCTGTGATGTGTCCTTCATGTACTTATGCGTGCTGACACTCTGCTTGCTGCCACTAACCACATTTGCATGCTGACCCTGTGCATGCCACCCCTAACCATGTTATTCATTTTGTTTGTTTCTCAAGCATGATTTTACTCACCATTCAATTGCATTTCCCTTTGCAGCAAATATAAACTGCCTAGAGAGAGATTAAGTTCTCTGAGGGCGCTTTATTGTGTATTATTATTATTAATATAATAAATAAATTATATACTGAATTTGTCATTATTTTTCACTTTAATTCTGGAAAAAGGAAAGCTCCACAGACTGGTAGTCGAGAAGTTCATCCTCTCGGACGGCCCTCGGTCGCAACAGAAGGGTTGAACGGCTCGTTAAAGAATCGTGTAGAGTTGCCCACCCCAAACGTATTTAGCAAAGGTGTCGTTGAGTAGGAAAAAATGACGGCAGCCATACGCGCCATAATATTGAATGACACAGCTGGCCATTTATATTAGCAATTGATTGCACTTACTCGCGACTAACCAGGCATAGAACTGTGCGAGCCGCTGTCAATCGAGAAGCGTTATTCGACGTGCGGTGAGTGCTGTTCGCCATTCCAGCTGCAGGCCCGAGCAAAGAGTAAATGTTGGCGGAGACCAGCGGAGCGACACCTTGCTGCCTTCAGATTTTGTAAGCGGAAATATTGAAACGGCCGCATTTCTCGCGGGAACTCGCCAGCTAGTGGCAGTACCGACTTTAGTCCGCTATACAAGGAACGCATCGCTGCGGCGACCGAGAAGAGCAAATAGCTGCACTACCGTCGTCTCTGGGCGGTCTCAATTCGGAGGCGGTAAGAAATCTCTTCTTTAGAGCGGCTTTGCTTACCTCCATTGCCAGTCACCGCCGTCGACGGCGGCGGCGAAAATTCCGCTTCAGCGCACTTCCGGCAGAGTGTGTGCAAGCACGGCAAAAGAATGCAGGGCTCGCCAGAAGCTTGTGCATTTGCCCAGCAACTCGAGCACGTGACCAAGTCTTTGGGAACTGTCACAGTATTCTGCGAATCGTTCGCCGTCGCCGCCATGACTGCGAGACCGTCTCCACCGACAGAACTTGCAGACGACACGCCGTCCGCACGGTCGGCAGCGAAATACTACCGATCGAAAGAGCGTCCTTTCGCTCTGGTGCGCTTTATTTGCACACGGCCGAATAGTGGTGCTTTGTCGTGTAACAGTAGCGAATAAAATCCGGAATTCAAATATTATATAAATTTTTTACGCAATTCCACGATACTTTGCTCTTCTTTTCTGTCCTAAAGACGTCGAATGCACTGCTCACGTGATCACGCTCTAATGACGGCAGCGGTTTTCATTTACGGAGCCGCTGCGTCTTGGGTGATCATGAGAGCCGCGCCTTCGGTTGCTAAAACATCTGGGTTGCCGACTCGTTAGCTATTTCAATTAAGGTGAAGATTTTTCCACAAAATAATACCTTACGAGCGTAGGACTTTCTCCCCGCCATGCTATGGGCCAGTAGACGCGATGTTCAATCAAGCGCTTACACTTGGTAAAAACTCGGCAGCTAGGCTTGTCTGTCGTGAGAGTCAAAATTGCCTCACTACACTATTTCACACGGACCTGCATTGATTCACAATCAAACTTCTCATTGACTTAAATGATTTTCCCTCACTTTCAGGCTCCTTCGTTTTCTGACTCCAGCCTAACTATCAGAACTACTCCTCCACCAGGCTAGTACCAGTACCACCCACTTTTCTGACGCGTCATTTAGCTGTGCCTAGAACCAATTTTAAATCCTTTGGAGTTCTTGCTTTCAATTCAATTCACTCCCGACTGTCGTCGCGAAAAATTTCTTGACTTGACGACAGTTAAAAAGAAGCGAAACACGCACCTGCTTATCACAGAATACAGTCGGTCTCCATGGTTCGTCCTTTTTGGGCTTATGCTTGCTGACACTGTGCATTCTACCACTAACCATAGCTGCATTCTGACCCTGTGCATATCACCTTTAACCACGTCATGCTTGTTGATATTGAGTAGGCTACCACTAACCATATGGCCATGCTTCCTCTACATCATAACCAAGTGCCTATAAAGATATTAAGTTTCATTTGTCTGAGGGTGCTATACACATGCATCATTGTATTAACCATGTTGCTATTATCAGCAGACCTTGTTGTGCCTCTGTGTGCTTAAGCTTAGGTGTAAGGTGCTCACTCTTCGCGACTTAGGTCATGTCGTTGGCTCATGCAGCTGGCAATCCTTTGCTGCCAAAGGTCCTCAGCAGCTATCCTAGTTCTGACACTAAATATTGCCAGCGTCCTGTAGTAGTTGAGTACTAATTTAATCCTGGAATGCAAATTTTGCGAGAGTGCTTGTCCTTGCTAATGCGTGACAAATACCGGTTGCGCCTCGAAGCACAGGTAACTAGCGACGTATGCAGCTTGCGTACATGCAGGCACTCGGATGGTAACCGAGCGCGGTGTCAATAGAAATTGTATTAAGTACTTACTGTAAAATACCTTGTAGCTGTACACTCTCCAAGCGGCAGGTACGCGACACCACACAGAACACCGAAGCGGGTTCAAAGACGTCTATTCATACGGACGCTGCAGCGGGCCAGTACGCGACTGCACGCCCGGCGTCCTCGAACTGACTCCCCCGGGCCTTTGCCGCCAGTTACTTTCATACCACTTTCATAAATCGCCACCGCCCGTAACCCAACGACAGCGTAATAATCTCAATATAGTCACAATAGTACACCAGTTCGCTTAGTGAGGAACAGTCTATTTCATAGACGCAGAGAGGCATGTGCATACATCGTCAGCCATAACGGATGGCACAAATCGATCCCTTAACAACAAATCACGAAAGTTGAATGAATGGAGCTTTTCATACTGCTTAAATATAGATTAGGGCTCGACGATTTCCTAATAAATCACGAAACCGGCCTCAATATTTGATCAGTCATAGTCCGGCTGATGAAGCGCGCGACTGATTCAGAAATTGGAGAACAGCTTTCTCAAGAAAGATGGCCACACCAGCTTCACAGTAAAATATGTCTGCTTTCAACAACTTGCGATCGTAAACATTCGGAACTGCTGAGGTGAAAACACTCCAGCCAGACTGGTCCAAGTATCTGAGGCATCCCGTCTTATCGCAGATATTCAGGCCTGTGCAGCAAAACACTTGTTGATGTGCAATCATTCAGAAAGGCACTCTTTCGTGAACGTCACTGCTGCCACTCCACCATGCTTCTCTGTAACGCCGAATGCTCGGCGGAGGATGCGTGACCTGCCGCTTACCAAGCGGAGCTGCCTACTGCCAAAATGCTATTCGGTGCACGTCTACGCGCCGTAAGAGGAGGCCGCGTAAGGAGCTGTTCCGGCGCCATTCTACTTACCGTTACTATGGAGTCGTGAGCACGTGCTTTATTCGCAAGTGCACAAAGTCGCTGCGCGTCTATTCAGTTTTATCCTCACACTCCTCGCTAACTCTTAACAAAATAAGCACTCTCACGGGGAAATACTTCCCCGCATTTAGGCTACCTACGTCTTCAGGGGAATGACCTAAATAGGCGGAGAATCCGAATAACTATAACCTAAACTCTTACCTGAGAACGGGGATTCCGCCTCCACATTCCAAAGGGCAGGAAAATCACCACCTTCGCAAAGGCAGGAATACCTAGTGTAGTTCAACATTCTCTTAGCGGCAGGTGCGCGCCACCACGCAGAACACCGAAGTGGGCTCAAAGACGTCTATTCACACGGACGCCGCAGCGGGCCAGTAAGCGATTGCCCTGCCCGGCGTCCTGGACGTAACTCTCCAGGCCTTTGCCACTCGTCACTTACATATCACTGCCCTAAATCATAACAGCCCATAAACCAGCGACTGCGTCATAATCTCAAAATTGCCACACCTTGGACCCTAACTCCTGACCGGAGAACTAGGGCTCCGCTTTCATCGCAAAGGCAGGAATACATCCACCTGGGCCTAAGCAGGAATACTGAAGGGGACCATTTCACCAATGAAGACATTACTCCTTTACACTGCACCGGACTGCTTCTCGTTCGCAGCGGCGAGTCCCCACGCCGGGACTACGCTCACGCGCACACACACGCACAGAGCACAGAATGCCAGCCAGTGGCGTTATACAATCGCATTTGGTGGCGTCCACCGATTTCTCCAGGCGCTGACTTGCTCTTCCCGCCAATCGCTCGCGGACAGTCCGCCCTACTCCCTTGCTTTCAGAAATAAACTCGTCCGGCAACTACCGGCGACAGCGTCAAAACGAAGCCGAAGAAAAGAGCCCTGAACGAGCGTCGCCCTAATCTTAATAATAATAAAAATATTAATAACACTCTCGATAGAACACCCTTAGAAAACTCAATCTCTTTCTAGGCGCTTTACATTTCTAAATTCAAATTATAAAGGCCGAACTCTAAAGGTCGAACTGCCGCAGCCGGTCCCCGACAGCGTCCTGGCTCGCGCATAAGCCGTCGCTTTCTCACCGCGGAGCCAGACACATCCTGGCTCGCTGCTCCATTACGAAGGCGTCTTTCCGAGGCCGATTCGTTCCTGTGCCGCCCTAAAATTGACCTAAGGCTGGCGCTACATCTCTCCGCCGACGTGCACTGGCCATCTGCACAGCACAGCGCTAGCCCGGTTCAATCTTAGGTCGCAGAAGAACTGCTCAGCGGAAAAGCGCCATTGTCCTCGAGCAGTGAGCCAGAGGGAACAGCTGTGTGGTGAGACGATGTGAGCCGTGATGGCACACCAGGTAAGGCGGTTGCTTTCACGACCTTGGTCCCGAGGTCGTGGGTTCGATTCCTGCGGCGAGCGATTCTTTATCGCCACTGCAAGCGGTGTTGATAGCCGCCAAGGCTCTCCTGTCGCTATATAAAAGAGGCTGTTTAATCAGCTAGGATTTATTTATATATAGAGAGATCCCAACGCGAGCCGGGAAGCTCAAATACCTTGGCCGTGGTATTTCGCCATATGTATATATATATATATATATATATATGCATATATGTATATATATATGTGTGTATATATATATATATATGTGTGTGTGTGTGTGTGTGTGTGTGTGTGTGTGTGTGTGTGTGTGTGTGCGCGCGTGTGTGTGTGTGTGTGTGTGTGTGTGTGTGTGTGTGTGTGTGTGTGTGTGTGTGTGTGTGTGTGTGTAGCCTCGGTATTTTGACCTCTAACATCACCTTGCCATCCGCAGTAGCGGGTGATTGATGTCGGCTGGCCTGTCAACCTTGGCCATAACTCACTCCAAAATGAGTCGCCTGAACTCTTTTTGGCGTTTAAACTTAACGGGGTCGATCATCCGGCGATCGAGCGACGGCGGCATTAATTCCTGACCGCATTGGCCCACGGTGCCGGGCTCAATACCACTTGGCTCTCTTGCCCCATTGTCCCGGCTAGCTATTTAAGAATCGAGAGCGAAGCTCTCTCTCAGGGCCTTCGACTTCGCCTCGTCATCGTCACTAGGAAGGACTCGTTGTCTCTTAGAACGACGGAGGAGGGCGGGCCGGCTTGTGCACGCCAGAGATCGGCCGCCGCGAGACATCCTAGCATTCCGCGAGAGAACTCTGTAGAATCTACCAAACACGGTCGTATAGCACTCGTGCCTAGCATTTTGTATTCGTGTGTTTGTGTGTACGCGCGCGCGGTCCCGACGTGGAGTTTCGGCGCTGTGGACTATAGCTAGCCCGATACAGTGGAGAGGAGGCATTTCTTCGTAGACGAAACGGCCCTCAGCATTCCTGTCTTTGCCAGAAAGTGGAAGCGGAATCCTGGTTCTCCGGTCAGGGCCTAGGGTCCCGTTGTTGGAGCCGTCCTTCTGTACCCAGGCTGGGTTCGGTTGGCTGGGACCAGACGGCTATAGTGAGGGTTAGGGTCACCGGCTAGGCCGGGGTCGGACCCTACGGCATGGCCGGGTGTATGCGGTGACGTGAGATCACCGGGGCTCTTGGGTACGGAAAGTTGGCCAAGTAAGTCGTGGTGTTGGAGGCTCCCGGTCTCGCCGAGTTATGCACCTGGATTTGTGCAGGCGTGCTCCGGCGATGCTGCCACGCACGCAAGGGAACGAGTACCCAAGGCCCGAGCAGAGCTGGATAGCTCACTCGTTGTTGACTTGTTTTTATTCCGCTTTCCCGTGTAGCGTGTTCGTTACCCCCCCCCCCGTGTGTTGGCGTCTTTCGGTGGAAGCTTACGACTGTGGTAGTTGTTGACTCAGACTAGCCAGCAGTTACTCAGCCAGCCGGGTTTTGGACGGCGTACGCGCGTACTGTTGGATTCGGAGTCGGTACAGCGACAGGACTGCAGAAGCCGACTGACCCCAACTAACACGTTTGTTCGCGCTTGCTGCGTCGTCTTGCGCCCCCGTAGTGTATTGTGTATGGTACCCTCCATGTAGACTTGTTTAGTTTTCCCGTTGTTGTTGGCGCATGCGTTATCATAAAGAGGTTTAACCTGACGGCCGCTCGTCTTACCCTAGCTCGGCGGCATGGCGAGCGGCAGCGTGGCCGGAGTATTGTAACGCCCAAGGCTCGGCGGGGTAGGCTTGACCTGCCGCTTACCTAGCGGCGTAACCTAGCGCCTAATGCCGTTCGGTGCGCGCCTGCGAGAAATAAGCTGGCCGCCACGAAACGAGCGTTTCTGGCGCTGACCTGCTTACCGTTACTAAAGGTGAGTCCGCGGCGTGAATTAGAAAGCGAGACACACAAATTGGGGATTTTACTGAACTTTATGTAGTTCGCATGTATGTATCGTATGCAGGCTCCTCTGATAAGCTACTGGTGAGCTGTTAGAAGCACCACCGAGAGGGGCCGGTGCACAGCTGGGGTCCGCCTGTGATGTGGTATGGACAGAGGCCAGTAACCAGCTGGTGGCCAGATGGTGGATTCACCATCAGGGTCGGCCAGTGCACTGCTGTGATCCGCCTCTGATGTGGCATGGACCAGCTGGTGGCCAGATGGTGGATTCACCATCAGGGTTGGCCGGTGCACAGTTGTGGTCGATGAGTCATCGGAGTCGACCAGGGGAGGGTAGTCGTGTGAGGGCAGGGGCTGAGGGAAGCCGTGCGCTCTGGGGCTCCGTGTGCTGGGAATAAACTGTCGGTTTTAGGCATCGGCTGGCTCTCTACTGTGCAACCAAACTACACTTTATTCGCAAGCGCACAAAGTCGCTGCGCGTCTAGTTCAGCTTTATCTCCACACTTCTCGCACGTTCTCAGCTGCACTAACACTCTTGCGGAGAAAATACTTCTCCACACTAAGCGCGACCCGGACCCTAAACCCTAACCGGTGAACTAGGAATCCGTTCCCACCTGTGCCGAGGGAATACCCCAAACACGCCAACTTAAACACTCTTGCGGAGGGAATACTTCTCCGCACTGAAGCGCGAACCGGAGTCTAAGCCCTGACCAGTGAACTAGAACTCGGTTTCCACCAGTGCGACAGGAATACTCCACACACGCCAACTCAAGCACTCCTGCGGAGGAAATACTTCTTCACATGGGGCTGCTTACGCGTATAATGGGAAACGACCCAAATAGGCGGAGCCCGAACCAGAGTCTAAAACCTGACCGGTGAACTAGAACTCGGTTTCCACCAGTGCGACAGGAATACTCCACACGCGCCAACTCAAGCACTCCTGCGGAGGAAATACCTCTCCACACTGAAGCGCGAACCGGAGCCCAAACCCTACCCGGAGAACTAGGGCTCCACAGACGCCAACTACGCCTAGCTCGCCCCGGCAAATCCCTATGCCGAGACCACGTGCTAGCGCGCACACACAAACCACAAACGAAATACGAAATGCCAGATCGGGCGCGATACGACCGTATTCGGTGGAGTCCACCGAATCCTCCTAGCGCTGTCTTGTCCTGTTCCGTCCAACGTCGGCGGACCGCCCGCCCTCCTCCCTCTCTTTCAGAGAAACGAGTGCGACGGCGTCGAAGCCGGACCAAAGACAAAAGACCGTAAGACCAAGAGCGAGCGTCGCTCGACTCTTAAATACCTAGCTGAAACAATGGGGCAAGAGCTTAGTGGTATTGGGCCCGGACACCTTGGCCCATTACGGAAAGGAATGACTACCGTCCCCAGGCCACTGGAAGGGCACCTCCGTCCAGCTTGAATGGCAAATGGGTTCCAGACGATTCTTTCTTGGAAAGAGGGAAGGCGGGGGTTGACAGGCCAGCCAACTTCTATCAGCAGCTTCCGCGAGTATCGGACCAATTCTAAAGGCCGAATCGCCGCCGCTCGTCTCAGAGCTTCCTGGCCTGCTCCTAAGCGCTTCCTCTCTAACCGCACTGACGCTCCTCTCTGGCTCACTGCTCCAGGACAAAGGGGCTCTAGCCCGCCGCCAAACAGCTCTTGTTCGCGCTAAAATTCAGCCAAGGCCAGCAGGGCGCTACAGTATGGCGGGGTTTGGCGGGAATTAGCCTCTGACCCCTGGAACCCGGTTACACTTCTATGTGGGTTTCGTCCCAGCATCGGCGCATGTGGTCTACGCACGAGCTGTGTTTTTCCCACCAGAGCGCTTGTTTTGGCTGTTTGAGCCTGCGAGGAGTGTGAGCATAAAACTGAGCTAGACGAGCTGCGACATTGTGCGCTTGCGAATTAAGTTCAGTTTTCAAATCCCCGTTTCGCGTGTGTAGCCCTTTCTAGTTCACGTCACGAGCTCGCGACCGCTAAATAATGGCAAGTAGGTTGACACCAGATATGCTCTTTCGCCTGGAGACCTACTAAATGCTCGCTGACGCACACCGAATCGAATTCGGCAGTCGGCTACGCCGCTTGGTAAGCGGCAGGTTATGCCTCTTCGCCGAGCCTTCGGCTTTACGCATCCATTAAGCAGCGTATCGACTACGCCATTCGTCGATTACTTTCAAGATTCTTCACTCTCTCGCACAGACCCACCTGTCAAAAATCAGACGTCGCACAGTGTCACTAGCTCTTCTCACTCAAGTCAAGCGCCTCGTCAAAACCCCTACATCGAGGTCAAGTCTGGAAGTCGGACCGTCGAATCGAACGCTCCCAAGGCCGGGAGTTCACGGTCAACGAATTTACAACATCCCCTGACAGTTGGTCCTAAGCTAAAAAGCTCACGTGTACCTGTAGCGCCTTGTTGGTCTTGGCTTAATTTTAGTGCGAACAAGAGCTTTTCGGTGGGCGAAAACTCCTTTGTCCTTGAGCAGTGAGCCAGGGAGGAGCGCCAGTGCGGTTACAGAGCGAGCGCTTAAGAGCAAGCCAGGAAGCTCTGAGACCAGCGGTGGCGATTCGGCCTTTAGAATTGGTCCGATACCCGCGGGAGCTGCTGATTGATGATGGCTGGCCTGTCAACCTCCGCCATCACTCTGTCCAAAAAGAATCGTCTGGAACCCATTTGCCATTCAAGCTAGACAGAGGTGCCATTCCAGTGACCTAGTGACGGTATTAATTCCTTACCGCATTGGGCCATGGTGTCGGGCCCAATACCACTAAGCTCTTGCCCCATTGTCTCAGCTAAGTATTTAAGATTCGAGCGACGCTCGCTCTTGGTCTTTTATTCGGCACCTTACTTCGGCCTAGCTTCGACGCCGTGGAACTCGTTTCTCTGAAAGCGAGGTAGGAGGGCGGGCTGTTCGACGGCGATGGACAGAACAGGACGAAGCAGTGCTAAGAGGATTCGGTGGACTCCACCGTACACGGTCGTATCGCGCCGGAGCTGGCATTTTGTGTTTCTTTCGTGTTGTGTGTGTGTGCGCTAGCACGAGGTCTCGGTATAAGGAGTTGCCGGTGCGAGCTAGACGTGGTTGGTGCGCGCGGGGTATTCCTGCCGCAAGGTGGAAACGGAGTCCTAATTCTCCGTTCAGAGTTTAGGCTCCGGTTCGGGCTCCGTCTATTTGGGTCGTTCCCCATTATAGGCGTAAGTAGCCCAAGTGTGGAGACGTGTTTCCTCTGCAAGAGTGCTTGAGTTGGCGCATGTGGGGTATTCCTACCGCACTGGTGGAAGCGGAGTCCTATTTCTTTGGTAAGGGTTTAGGCTCCGGTTCGGGCTCCGTCTATTTGAGTCGTTCCCCACTATAGACGTGCGTAGCCGCAGTGTGGAGACGTATTTCCTCCGCAAGAGTGTTTGTGCTGTTGAGAGCGTGCGAGGAGTGCGAAGGTAAAACTGAGCTAGACGCGCAGCGACTGTGCGCTTGCGAATAAAGCTCAGTAAAATCCTCAATTTGTGTCTCGCTTTCCAATTCACGCCGTGGACTCACGATCCCCTTTAGCAATGGTAAGCAGGTCAGCGCCAGAAACGCTCGTTTCGTGGCGGCCAGCTTATTACGCGTAGGCGCGCACCGAACGGCATTAGGCGCTAGGGTTACGCCGCTTGGTAAGCGGCAGGTCAAGCCTACTCCGCCGAGCCTTCGGCGTTACATACCTGCCAGCATTTGCTCCACCTGCGTTAATAGACCGCTGCGTGCTCCTGCCTACTTTAACCTAGGTGCGAGCTATTCACTCTGCACTCCCCCAAAGTCATGGGTGCACTGGTCATGGTCATGCAGCAGGCGATCGTTCATTGCCCAATGCGAGCACGGCTATACCTGCCAAGGCTTCTCTGTGAGTGCATGCATCCCTGTAATGTACACAGGCCAACAACGATACTGCCGCTCGCTCGCAGTTCCACACAGATCGGAGTCTGAGAGCTCGTTGGGGGCACCTGCGGAAAATGTTGGTATCGAGCTTGCTGACGATGCCGTCGTCTTTTTTCGCGTGCGAACTGCTGCTGCGTGACATGACCGTTCTCCCAGGATGTTATGTCGACGAATGGTATTTATATATTTACACACTGCCCTTGCTCACTGTCACTTAATGTCACACGAGCTGACGAACTTCACTGTCTGCTATTCGATCAGTTTATTGGGCTGCTGCAGCAGTCGTGTGTATGCATGGCCGTTAGTGACTCTCGACGAAACATAAAAAGACCTCTTGACTACCCACTGCTGACCAGCATGGCACTGAGTTGTCATTGAGTTTTGCATTCACTCGTTGCCATGCAGAGCAAGCAGCTACGTCAATCCTAAATTGTGGGCCGGCTGTAACTTAGTTCTACAACACACATAGCACCACAGAGTTCTTCGGTGCGAAGGGCCTGCAAAATGGATTTTCACCAGTCGACTGAGCAGCCTCGGCTGGAGATTGCCAGGCGACTCCGACGTCGATGACCTCTAGCATCTAGCCTCACTGCTCAAGCGAGTCCATCACCAGTCGATGGGAATAAAGCTAAGGAACAGCTCAGATACTGGCTCTGTTTTTGTTAACGACAAAGTCTACCAAGACTGTCATATACTATAGCCTAATATTGGATTGGAAGTGCATCCCTCTAGTATCTAGCCATCCCTTCCATCCAGATGGTCTGGGGCTTCGGATTGCCATAAGTTCTTCAGCATTGCCATTACAGCAGGAAGACCTCGCCAAACTCTCGGTGTGCCGAGATAGCTGAACCATAAGGATTCCGGCGAAGTCTTGCATCCGATAGAAGTGCACCGGTGTCAACACATGTTGACTCTTCAGTCGAAGTTGCAAGTTTTCGAATCTCTTCTGTCATTTCGGTGTGCACCTATCGGCTATTGAAATTAAAATAAATACTGAAAATATCCATATTGAGAGAATCCAAGCACACGTTGACAAGTATGAAAAATTAACTTCGTACTAGTTCATGCTTACAGTCATTATTTAGTTTTTTTCCGGGAAATTCTGAAACAGCAGGCAGGGGATCTCGAGTAGAACTTGGGTAGGTGAACCCATATATCCATGCCATGCTGGCCACCTGCTGGGCTAAAATCAGCATCATGTCTATTTCTATTACCTCGATATGAATCTTCCGCTCTAATGAGACGTCTGGATACGCCTCATTCGACTGGGAGATCAAGATACGGTCAACGCGAACAGGCTTGAAGGCAGACCTTAAGAGAGCAAGGAGTACGTGGCATAGATTCTGGGGACGGTGTCACCTCGTGGATGGACTAATGCTGTTCATCCCTTTGACAAAGCAGCCGGAGAACCGAGCGGCAAAATCACGGAATGGATAGCTTGGTATGGTGCTGACCTGGATTTGGCTAAAAAGGCAGCTCTACCAAACATCCTAGTCCGTGGAGAGACCTCACCAAATGTCAGCGTCGGCAGAATGGCGGCTCTAGCAGGAGCCGGCTGTGCCGGCATATTGACTTCGGTGTCAAAGCCGGTGTGCCCTGCTGAATGTCCTCTTGAGAACCAACTGAATGCGATACGGTTAGCTGCATATACAGCTAGCCCGCTCAGCATTCTACGAAGCCTAGCTGTGCTCGCCTAAATGACCAGCCGCATTGAAGCTGGTAACATTCACCTCAGCCGCATACTATCAATCTGTAACTTGGCAAATCTGATAAGGCCAAGTAGATTAAACAAAACAATAAAAAATCCTAGCTGCTTAAACAGCCTCTTTTTGTATAGCGACAGAAGAGCCTTGACGGCTATCAACACATCTTGCAGTGGCGATAATCGCCCACCGTAGGAATCGAACCCACGACCTCGGTACAGAGGTCATGAAAGCAACCACCTTACCTAGTGTGCCATCGCGGCTCACCATTTCATGCTGCACACTCAAAGCTTTGCCAATTGCGGTTTGAAATGATTTCCGGGAGAGATTGTTACTTCTTGGCTCACTAGCCAAGAAGCTTCCAGTCTAAGCAAGTGCACGGCCGGCACAAGCAGCTTCCAGCCTGAGGCTGTGAATACTGCATTCGGCTGCTGCTGCTCGGCACTTGACTCGAAAACTCGGGTACCGGCAGTGTCGCGTGCCCGACTTATCTTGCCTAACCAAGTGCACGAAAAAATACTGTCACCTTGGAAAAATCGCCTGCTGAGCTTTTTGAAACCCGACGGCTCTACCGAGCTAGTTAGTTTGACAACTTGATATGCTGTAGTAGACAGCGACTAGCAATTGCATAAATGCTAGCACGAACACCCTTAGCTTTCCCTAAGCAGAAGTCCGGATGAACGCGAATCACGAGGTTTCGAGGGTAAGCACAGTAGTGCAGACATCATCACTAGCTTTGCATTACTAGGCAGGGGGTTAGTGGTCTGCTTGCGATAGCTGCAGCTTGAGGATAACTAAAAAAATTGGGGTCTTGTTGGATATGGGTCTGTCTGTTCAGAACGCATTCAGCAACAAATGGGAGACTGTAGTATTGATGCTAGCTCGGCAACTGTGCTGGTATGGGTCAGTCATGCCCTAATACGAGCTTACCGAATAACAATGATCTCGCCACATCAGAAAACGGCCATTTATGTCTGCTTTGCAACACGACAAATAACTTAAATGCATAGAATTATTACAAACGCAAAGCGAGTAGAAATCAATACAATCTGGGGATCGAGCCCGACAGATCGGAAGTGATTGATTGCACTTTGCTCCAGTCTTGGCGCAGCCAGCAGTCGCACCGAGGAATCGGCCACATACAAAAAGGTTGGTCGGCTGGTGCTCCACGACACGGTCAAGGACGACCGACACCGCAAGCACTCTTTTTGATCTTCCTGCTGCACGGGCAAGAAGAAGAGCCACCGTGCCACCTCCATCACTCAGCACAGAGGGAGGGAGGGAGGCATAAGTTGCATCATCGGTTCTCCATCTCCTCCGCCACAGCCAACGGCCGTTTGCAGGAAAGCGCACTGGCCGCACGGTGCTCAAGCGAGCTTAACTGGCTTCCGCAGTACGAGCTGCTCGGCAGATAGCGAGCACGGATGCCGCCCGCGAGCTTAATTTTCAACTGCGCCGACCCGCTGCCGACGAAGATCGTCTCATAAATAAGCAACTTCGCATAGAGAAGAAGAGTAGGCCAGGAGCTGCACTTGCTGCAGCTCCCTGCACCTCGACAACGACGAGCTCGACGTGAGAGCGGCCCGGGACGAGCGGTGCGGGGCACGGCGGCGGCTGGTGGCAGCAGCCACGGTGGCAGCTGCAACAGCAGGAGGGCCACCGTAGTGAAGAGATGGCCAGCCAGCGAGATAGGAGACGACGACGACGGGACGTCTCGACCTGCGGCCACGTGACCAGCATGGTGGCGGCAGCTGAAGAAGGTGCTACTGCTGAGGACGCACGGAAAATTCGCTCGTGCTTGCCACCGGCGCCGCCGTCAGCTGCCGACGGCGTGCGACATGTCACACGGGCATGTCAAAGTCGAGCTCGCCCGACTCGATACCGGCCGAGTCGGGCGGAGACTGTGGCTCGCCGCCGCCAACGATGACGGGCCCCGCTCCGGCGCGCTGCTTCAGGCCAATCGCCCCGCCGCCGCCGCTGCAGAGGCTGGCCGTCGAGTCGTCTGTCGTCGGAGCGATCGCGGAGCCGTCGACGACCTGGAAAGGGCCGTTACAGGAGGCGAGCACGAGCGACAGAGTCAGCAGACTGAGCAGCGGCAGCAATGCAACAGCGACCAGCATCTAGGCAGTAGCTGGCAGCAGCAGCAGAACGGCCCACACGCTGGAAGATGCCATTGGAGTCTGCATTCTCCATTGAGCCATCCTCCCAATATCTTCTTCTTCCCCCCCCCCGGCTTTTTTTTTAAATAAACTCAAGGCCACGACCATGCCGACGACCGGCCAGCACGGCAGAGCAGGCGGAGCACGCTGGCATCCCGCGGTGGCATGGCGAGGCAGTGCACATGGTCGGAGGCTCGCCATGTCATCCTCCTGCTACCAGCCAGTGCAGGCGTCTTGCTACCAGCCGGCGGCACATCCTGCTACCAGCAAGCCAGCGCTGACGTCCCAAATGCCCTAATGCCCGACGAGCGCTAGCGACCTACACGGCAACTCGCACTCGACGCAGGCACAAGCCGTGCCAAAAAAAGTGCACTCCGGCGCAGCCAGAGCCGGCACTGATGCTGACTACGTGGGGCCGAGTCGTCCCATGCGCCAGGCGCCCACGCAGTGACGCCGGTGCTCTCGGCATCTCTACTGCGCCCGCCCGGCTCAGCAGCCACGCTTAAGTCGTACCTGCAGCAGGGTACCGGTGCTGGAGAAGACACCCGGATGGAGTTTGGCGAGGAGCTGGGCGGTCTCGGGCGACAGCCTGTTGCTCACTTGGGTCGTGCCGTCGCTCAGGTGCGTCTCGACGCGAGAGATCACGTGGCCCTCTGCAAGCGCACGCCGAAGCTACGTAATACCAGCAGCAGCAGCAGATTTGGTGGCGGCAGCAAGGACGAAGCCCGAGCTGCAAGCCAGCTTTGCGAAGGCAGGAGGGAGGGAAGCATCTCGGGTCGCTATGCTGGAGACAGCCACTCACCGTCGTTCGGGCACTGTGTCAGCGTGACAGTGACAGTTTCGGGGTGTGGTCCACCGTTCTGAGCCATCGACCAGACGGTGGACTCGGCCTGATCGTCCGAGCTGCCATCGCCGTGCTGGGTCGAGTAAGCAAGTGGCTGCTGAAGCTGTGACAGCTAAAAAAAGGAGCGTTAGATAGAAGAGGCTTTTTCTAAACATACATTTGGCTAAAAATCACAGGGTTGACATCAGGTTGCACGGCCATCGATCAAAGCAAAGCAATCGAGCCCTCATGGAACCTAATCTCCATTTAGACGATTAAAAACTGGCTTAAAGAGAAGCAATAACCACAATAATAATAATAAATAATCAATTTTATTAATAGATTATCTTATTATTAATAATATTAGATAGTTAATAGATAATGACAAGCAAGGTCTCCTGGTTAGACAAAGCATTCAAAGGCATCCCCCAAGTAACATGCTTAAACGAGCATGCCAAAAATACACATAAGCACACTCATGTCAGATGATTAGTAAGACCCCGTGTTTAGTATCAGGCACTCAATCATGCACAAGTAAGCAAAGCGTGTTGGTAAAAAGATAAAAAGGCAAACCGCTTTGCCCCTTAAATAACGATGTACAAAGTTTTATAACACGCAAGTACAAATAAAGGACAATTCACTCAGAATAAGCAAAAGCTGTGCGGAATAGGTAGGGGAGTTTTAAGCTTTAGGAGCATAGCAAGTGAAGGCAGTCTTGAAGAGATTTAAAGGTTACGGCCACGAGTAATCGCTCAGAGTCAAAAGAGCAGGCACTTCCATGGGCGACCTGATGTATTTCAGATTAGTTGGCCGGAGCAAGAGAATGGGGGGGCCTAATCGGGTAAGCGAATCTTGAATTCGAAACACTGGTTGGCAGACAACAGCCACTCGAGATCGGTACACAGTGGTACAATGTGTTAGCTGCAACATTAACGACAAATGAGCAGTAGAGCTTGGCACAACTGCAAGCATGTTATTTCACTGCAGGAAGATCTACAAGTAGTCGCTTTCACAATTCTTATGCAACGACATCTACTCTCCAACTGCCGACTATGGCACATCTTTTTCAGTGGTCCTGAACTGCTACTTCTATGCTACTCACTACCTCAACTGCTCTCCCAACTCTGCTATGCTTCCCACTTTCTCTTTGTTGCGTGAGACGAAGTCTGTTGGCTACCGAATGCGTACCGAAAGCCGCTTAGGCTGTGAGTGCGCTATACAAAACTCTCCTGCGTAACGCCCACATGGTCTTTATGACTTTGTGGAGTTACTGACGGAGATACATTACATTACATAGATACAGAAGTCTAGCAAGCATATCATAAAAGCATGAACCGGCTTGGCAGTGGTGTCCTTATCCAAGCTAGCACATATTTTTGCATAGTTACGTTGGTGAAATAAGGCTTACTTGGCTGTGGAGCTGATCTGCTCATCAAATGACAGTCAGTTTGGAATAGGACCCTCATATTTCGAGCAGAGGCTACAGAAAATATGGTGATCGGGCCGATTTGGAGTCAGGATTTCCATTTTCTGAGTAGCAAAAAATATTTTGCCAGTTATTAAAAAGTTGGTTTTGTCATGATTCAATATCAGAAAGTTTGCTGATACCCATAAAAATGTAAGCAATTCATGCCTATTAGAGAGCAGACAGAGTTTGAGATGATGTTAGGCAGGGAAGGATCGAAGAACAGATACAGCTGAATGGCACCGGCATGAAGGTAAAAGCTTAAATTGTGCTTGGCGATTACATCGTCGAGAGGGAGAGTATAGATTGCAAAAAAAAGGAAGTGGACCTAAAACGGCTCTCTGAGGAAAAACCACGGGTAAAAGGCTCACTGGATAATCGTGGTCCATTGACAAATACCCTCGGAATTATCCCTGCCACTGAGATGAGACCTAAACCTTTGTTACACAGCGGCTGCTTTGCCTAGGCGAGACGACACGCACTCGACAGGGATTTCGTGATAAATGGTATCACAAGCTGCAGAGAGATCCACTAAAACTAGCAGAGAGACATTAACTAAGTCAGCATTCCTGAGATGCAGTGACTCGGGGTAGTGATTCGCTGTGAAACTTAACTGCATCTCACTTGCTAGATTTGAAACTTAGATATGAGTTTAAACGGTCAGCTACTATTCGTTCCAGAGTCTTTCATAGACACTACAATAGGCAGACTAGGCAGAACTAGCTAAACATACACCGGGTCGAGTACCGACCTCTTACTACGTGGTTAGCCAGTAGCCTCTTTGACAGATACTTGCACGGAACCAGAGGCTAAGGGTAGAATTACTTTATTAGTTTTGCGGGGGAGCACGAAATCCAGGCAGCTCAGACGGAAAATAGTAGGTACATGGGGTATAGAGGGCTAGCGGTATTGTTAGACTACGAGGTGTGCATCAAGATCAAGTCAGCAGGAGCAGGCTCGAAGGGGTGGACACTGAAGAAAAGCAAGGCACATACGACGAAGACTCCAGTGCGGACACTCTCTCATTCAGCAGATCTCTTTGACCAACAGGCAGAAAGACGAGCGGCTAGATCACAGCAAGGGTCGCTTGGTAAGGTGCACACCTGGTTGCTTTTACGTACAGCGACAGCGGCGGCTCATACAATGGTGACAAACCAAACATCCGTGTCCACAGAAGTGAGGCTCCAGCACGATCAGGCCACCGCGAGGGCATGTAGAACCTCAGCCCAGCTGAGGGGGGTGTGGTGAGGGGGAGGGACAAGGCCTGCATGCAGTACCTGCACACCGGGTGCCAAAGCAAGCGTGCCTTCCTTGATGTCCTTGAGAGCCAAGTGAATGTGATTCTGGAGGTCGTTAACCGTCGGGAAGTAGCTGAGGTTGTGCCTCTCAGGCACAAAGCCACCACTGTGCTCAGTCGAACACAGCTCCCGTTCGACGAACTTCCTGCAACCAACGAAAGCCAACGCACGGCAGCTAGAGGCGAGGGAAGGCCGGAATCAACGGGTGATGAAAGCAAAGGGGGCT
This sequence comes from Cristatella mucedo, assembly GCA_009760855.2. Taxonomy (NCBI): domain Eukaryota; kingdom Metazoa; phylum Bryozoa; class Phylactolaemata; family Cristatellidae; genus Cristatella; species Cristatella mucedo. Next base: position 640,326 of record WPIO01000131.1, read on the forward strand.
GGGCAGCCCACCCCCTCACAGGCAGGCCCCCCCCTTTGAAAGCCTGGCAGTCCCTCCCAGCATAATGCCAGGTGGCCGATCGGAGGAGGGGGAGGCTAACCAGCTGCGAGGAGAGGGAGGTGGGGGAAAGTCTAAAGGCTGACCATCGTAGACATACTTCATTTGACGGCATTGCAGTATCCGGATGGTGGGAGCTTCCAAAGGCAACAGTGGCTGCCTGGTCACATCCTCAAGCCTAATCAGCTTACAGCTCTAGCAGGCGGCAGCTGCATTCAAAAGAGAGAACACATCTGGTAGCTCGGCTATAGAGAAGCACCGAGCAGGCTGCCACACCTTTAAGGCTGTTCAGCCCCGGCATGCTTCTCGAGCTGCTCTCAAAGACCAGTGGCTCCTCCGTGACAAATCGGCAGTCATATTTGGGAGGGGCTGCAATGCTTCCACAACGAAGAGGGGCCTGAGCGGCTGCAGCCCTGGTTAAAGCAGCTCCGCAGCTGCTCGCCGGCACCCCTTCAGCCAGCCCCGCGGGAGGGGGCGCAGGGTATTTTAGACCGAGCGAGCCCCACACCCACCCCCCAGGTACGACTGACCTCCCTAAATCCCTGACATGCTCTGCCCAATTCGATAGGATCGCTCGGGCAAGAAAGATCGAGCGGGTCAGCCTGCCCCTGTTCAAATGTTCCGACTAGGTCCACTAGTCCACCCCTTTCTCCTACCCCCAAAGAGTTGCAACGAGCACGCGGCCCCGAGAAGCAGCGCACCCGGCTCCTGGGCACCGATCGGCCGGCAGGTAGCTGCAAAGGAAGGAGGAGCAACAAAGGCGCAACTCGGAGGAGAGCGGCAAACCCAGCCCTAAACCCGGCATCCGCCAGCTGGGAGGGGGCGACCAGCAAGGAGGGCACCGTTCGGCAGTACGCGGCGGCATACCTGAGCATCTTGCGCACCGTGGTGACGCTCGCCACGCCCATGCACACGATGTCGCGCACCTTCTGAGCCACGCGCGTGTCGAGACGCTGCGGCTTGCTGGTGAAGGCTCGCTTCAGGTCGAATGTCATCACCGACTGCGCGGGCAGCTCGCCGTGGAACTCGTGCGCCTTCTCCGTTGGCAGCTGCACGTAGTACCTGACGAGACCGAGGTGCCATGAGCTACGACCCATCCCACCGCTAGAAGATAGTCACCAATGACATCGCCAGCAGCCGTCCCCCACAAACCAACCTAGGGCTGGCTGCACTGGGAATAGTGGCCTTCCAAGCCTGCACAATAAGGCGTTTACAGTTGGAGCAAACCTCTGCTGCCATGCTTTAAATGGAACGTGCCTTGAGCTGTAACTACGATAAACAGCAAAGACTGAACTTGGTGTTAGGCACGACATTTTTCTACAGCGCACTCGAAGCCTATGCGGCTTTAGGTACGCATTTGGTAGCAGACAGACTCACAAAACAAAAACAAAAAAGTGAAAAGCATAGCTGTGCTGAGAGCGCACAGTCGGGGTAGAGAGTATCAAAGGAGTAGCAGCTCAGAGAAGCTGGAAAAGACGTGCTTCAGTCGGTAGCAGGAGAGTAGATGCAGTTGTCAGTAGTGAACGCTGCAATTGCCACGTTACCCCACATCTCTTTGATCTGCACTGGCTCCCCATCAAGATGGCTCCCCATCAAGCAGCAAATCAAACTTCAAGGTTTTGACAAACACTTTTAGATCTCTTAATAATGATAAGAATCATATATTTGTATAGGGCCCTCGGAGAACTCGATCTATTTTTAGGCACTTTGCATATGCTGTAAAGGAAGCACGACCAAGTGGTTAGTGGCAGCATACACAATGTCAACTAGCATAATACGGTTGGAGGTGACATGCACATGGTCAGCATGCAAATATGGTTAGTGTCAGCAAGCATAAGTACTCAAAGTGCTAATCATAAAGACCCACTATATGCTGTGATAAACAGGCGCGTTTAGCCATTTTTTAAATGTCGAGTCGGGGTAGTCGTGTCGCCAGTCGGAAGTGAGTTCCAGGCTTTGGGACCATGCGAACTAAAGGTACGGCCTCTAAAGGAACCGAGGTTCGTACATGCTGTAGCTAAACGATTTGATTCAGAAACGCGGGTGGTACGAAGCCTAGCCTAGTAGGGGACTAGCTCTGATAGGTAAGCTGGAGCCAATAGATAAAGGGACCTAAAAGTGAGTGATAGAACTTTGAAAGTCGATGCGCTGCTTGACTAGGAGCAAGAGCAGGTCGTCGAGAAGTAGTGTAATGTGGCAACTGCGTTTCTGAGGGAAGACAAGCCTAGCTGCAGAGTTTTGCAACAACTAAGCGTTGATTGCATTTTAAACATGCTACGATTAACGAATTGACATAGTTTCGTTTCAGCTTACGCAAAGCGCCTTCAAGATTCTCCAGATATTGTTATTCTTATTACTAGCCAGCCTGCTGCTTAGCAGCTAAATCTCTCATCGATGAATCAACTGGGACACGTGGTGGCACACTGCAAGCAGAACTCGTGATGACGTGTCAGCCCTTTAGCCACCAGTTAGGCTTCAAAGAAACCCGCTGGAAGTGAACAAATTTTCTCGATAGGATGGCGAACGGTGCCAGCAAAACGGCTAGGGAGTGAACCACAGCCAGATCAAGCCAGTAGCTGACACAGTTAGCTGCAGTGAAAGCAACTTGCAGCTTTTCAATCGAACACTAACAAACCACACTAGGGCACAAAATCGGTTCGAGAGTCCGGCAGAGAAGGCCACAGGCTGCCAGAGCCGAAGCTTGAGCCCGAGCACCGGCACTCGAGTAGTGCAGGCCAAGCATACGAAAGATTGGCTCATACGAAAAAAAATTAAGGCAGCTAGCTCAAGTCGTGCCATCTGCCAATCAATCCCGCATTCCGGCTTGGCAGCAGACCAAGTGCAGGGCTTACACAAGCAACCAGGATGCCAGACACACTTCTTTTCCAGCACATGTAAAGTGCCTAGAAAGAGATTGAGTTCTGATAGGGTGCTATGCAAAACGTTTTATCGTTAGTGCTGATTATTTTTAGCGCACAACATGAGTGCCGTTACACACGGTCGCACTAGCCAGGAACGCCACGGTTACAGCAGACAATGTTGGCCTAACAAGCAGGTAGCCATTTCTGGGAGCGGCGACGTTTGGTACGGATATAAATGAAATAAATACTAGCTGATTTAACAGCCTCTTTTTATATTTAGGCATGAGAGCCTTAAAGGCTATCGCCACCGCTCGCAGTTGCAATAAAGGATGGCCCGTCGCAGGATTCGAACCCAAGACCTCGGAAGTGAGGTCGTACAGAGCAAGTGCCTTACCTAGTGTGCCATCACGGCTCTGGACTCCTGTCACAGAAATGGAGCACGTGTCTACTTCTTTTAATTCTACTAATTCGAGGTTCGTGCCACCAGTTAAGAAAGGAAATTGCCAAACCCAACCGTGTCAGGTATCAGTATTTATCTGATTACGAAGCTTAAGCACACCCCAACTAAAACTGGAGCTAGCTACAGCTTATGTAACTGCACAGCTTAGTTTGACGGTGGCTTCAGCAAGTTGAAAGCGAGTCTGCTTGTACCTCTCGTGGCCTACGCCTTGGAAACCACGCTCTTTCAGATCTGAAAATGCTTTATCCATGGCGACCTTCAGAACTTTTTTGTCCATGCTAATATCTACTGCGAACTCCGGGAACTTCTTTACTTTCTTGACGTAAATTCTACAATGCAGCAATAGATAAAACACTGTAAGATGGACATTATTTCAAGGAAGGCATTGTGGCCGGGACGCTCTCACTACAAGGTGAAACGCCAGACACATTTCATAAAATATAACTGCTTCAGCAGGGATGTGGCACAGGGAACACTGAAAGGAACAGAGAAGAAGCAGCAGCAGAAAGACACACTAGCTCTTGTGCCATCATAGGAAATAGATGCACACATGCACACTGCTGTGGCTGTAATCTGGCATGCACTAGGCACAGGGTTCCAGTGTCAAGGTTAAAAGAAGAAAAAGATGCAGCCACACAATGCAAAGCCTGGATATGCATAGCGCCTCACCATCCGTCGGTAGAGATGGTGGGCAGCAGAAAACCAGAAGCAGAAACAGGCCAGATTAGGTGCAGCATCTTTGCCAATGAGCAAATTGTGTATCACCTGTGGCAATCAACTAGCACATCCCCTTCCATCGCCTTTCATAATCACATCTGCTAACGCTTGATTCACTGAATGTGTACGAGGCAGAAGTAGTGAACCACATGGCCTTCACCCACTAGATCCAGTCATTGGGCGCAGGCTCGGGCTGATTTAACAGCCTTATGTATATAGCGGCAAAAGAGCCTTAGCAGCTATCACCATCGCTCGCACAAAGGATCGCCAACTAGAGGATTCGAACCAACGACCTCGGTTGTGAAGAACAAACGCCTCCCCTCATGGACTATCACGGCCCAGGTATTATTTGCCTTGTGTCATTAATGTTTTGGCCATTAAGGACAAGGACAAGTCGGCCACAAACATTAGCTTGTTCTAATAATTGCTTATTATCATCAGAATATTAGCAGTGTATTTAGAAATGCACCTGTTCCTGTGCATGCTTGTGCCTGCTGACACTGCTGCATGCTGCCACTAACCACACTCGCATGCTGACCCTGTGCATGTCAAGCCTAACCATTATATTCTTGTTGTTTATTGAGCCTGCTACCACTAACCATTCGATCGTGCTTCCTTTGCAGCAATTGTTAAGCCCCTAGAGAGAGATTGAGTTCTCAGAGAGCCCTTTATCAAATGTATTATTACAACTATTATAATATTACTAAAATGCCAGAAGCAGCTGGGACAAAGCAGCAGCCCATTTAATGAAAGCAAAACAGCACATCGCCAGTCGCTCACAGCCAGCCACTCATGCTTGGACGCTAACCGTGAAATACTCTGCAGTAAGAGAGTTAGCACATACGAGCGACACGGCTGGACTTCAGCCACTTTTACTGAAATTTTCGGCAAACACAATACGGCAACTCAATGCAGCCAGAGGCCACACAGCAGACGCGGCTGTTGGGTGGCCATCGTGGATGCGGCACTGATTCGCGGATCCTATCTGCAGGGCGTAGGGCCAACGGATTGTGGCGCCACCTACCGGGCTGGGCAAGTCTGCTTGAACTCGGTGAGGTTGCCCTTCTTTGTCGAGCCGCCCTTGCGACGCGGCCCGAACTGGCATTCCATGACGACGGCTCGGCTGCCGGAGTTGATAAACGGGATGCCGTCGAACGGGACGTACTGCGACTTCCACATCATGCGCGCCGACGCTCGCATCGAGCTGGGGCTCTGCCGCGTGCCCCAGAAGCTAGCCGTCTGCTGCTTGTGGTACGCCAGCAGCATGTCCAGTTCGGTCTCCGTCTCCACCCAGCCTCGGTAGTAGTGGCCGATCTTCTACAGCCACAAACCGACTGGCGGCTGCAGCGCCAGCACTGCTTCGCAGGGCATACATACCCATCACTACGCAGTGGAGCAGTGTTGGCATATCTGGAAGCAGCAGCTAACCACTAAGGTTCAGGATGCAGCCGCTTCCCGAAGTAGGTTGCACTGAGAAACACGACATGAAATCCGGTCACGACAAAAATGACATGACAATTTGCAGTGGGAAAAATACAAGCTGCACAAGTGTGTGAAAAGAGGAGAGAGAGACAGAGAGAGAGAAGAGAATAACATATCGCTAGAGAGAAAGCGAGGAGACAGGAATGAGAGACAGACAGACAGACAGACAGACAGACAGACAGACAGACAGACAGACAGACAGACAGACAGACAGACAGACAGACAGACAGACAGACAGACAGACAGAGAGAGAGAGAGAGAGAGAGAGAGAGAGAGAGAGAGAGAGAGAGAGAGAGGGGGGGGAAGGTAGAAAGAGACAGGAGAAAGTATGAGGGAGAAAAAAGCAACGAAACAGAGAGGAGGAAAGGGGAAGACAGAAAAAGGATATAAGAAAGAAAGTGAGAGGCACTAAAAGACGAGACAGTGAGGAGAGGGTAGAGAGGAGGAAAATGCAGTGCTGGCTGCTTGCCACATTCATAATGGCAGGCAAGCATCCACCGAAAGTGTGCACACACTTCACAGTCCTTCAACTTTTGGGCCCACGATGGGCTATCCGGAGGAGGAGGCCGCGTCACGACTACGCAACCCGAAGGAGTCGTGGTCGTTGATGACATCAATAAGCCCGGCATGCCGTCGGACAGCGATTGGATGTGAACAGTCTGGCCGCCTTCACCTGCGAAAGCACACAACAAAGTGCATGCCAAACGAAAGGCCATGTACAAACGTATGAATGCATACGACTCATGCATGTCAGACCTAGGACGACCGTTATGCATGGCTTACCGTGTGAGCCTAACAAGATGACACCTCCGCTGCTGCCCCCATCCATAGGAAGTCCCGTGGGCATGATTTGCCACACCTTTTCTACACCAGGTGCTGAAGGGTCGGTTACGGCGATTATCTCGACCATCTGGGCCTCACCATTCGAATCAATTATCTCTGCCCGACACGTGCCGCCAGAAGTTAATATGCTATGGTAAGTACTCTCCACGATGCCATTCTGACCTGCACGATATAAGGGTGAAAACACCATTACAAATACAACCAAGGTCAGTCGACCGAAAGTCGTGGTATCGTGGTGGCGAAAAACAGACACTAAACACTAGGAGGCACTTGTGGCAGCACCAGCCTGCTTCTCTCATCAACCTGGCATCGTTTCCAGAGGCATTACAGGTCGGCATCGCAGTTGGATGACATTTAACACAAGCCAAATCATAGCAGCAGTAAATTCACATTCGTCAGTAAATATATATATATATATATATATATATGCCCGTAATATGTATCTAATATATATATATATATATATATATATATACTAATAATATATATCTAATATAGTATATACTTATATATCTACTAATTAAATAAGAAAGTCCACCTGTCCCTCGGCAAGATGGCGACCATAATTCCGGGAGTGATAACAATAGATTAATAATTCTTCTTTGACTCAGTGAAGCCAGTCCACAGACAGTGAGCTCTCTCTCTCTCTCTCTCTCTCTCTCTCTCTCTCTCTCTCTCTCTATATATATATATATATATATATATATATATATATATATATATATATATATATATATATATATATTAAGGTATACATTTGCATATAGTAGTATGCTGAATCGCCGTGAGTAGAAGCTACATGTTTCCTATCACACCAATCTAATTATGGCTGAATAGTTAGGACATACACAGTATATATGCATAGCCTGTATACTAATACTCCACATATATATACTCCAATAGTATACTACTATATATCTATATATACATACATATATATGCTAATAGTATACAGATGTATACTAAATCATATGTATACTAATACTCCATATATCCCTATATATTCACACACTGTAGCGCAGAAGTATCGACAAGGATGCCTAAAATTGTAGAAATACCCACAAGTTCTGATTATGGCGTGAAAACGTTACTGTAATTTGCTAAAATCATACACAATACAAAATAAGCTTATGTAACATGCATACAAAGTTTCAGCACAAGTATAAAATTTGCAATGCTAGAATGAAGTTAAACCATGATGACAAGCAATAACCAGCTTGAGCCATCGGGAACAGAACGAACAAAGCATTACCGTCCATATCTGTCCTAATCGTTCTTCAAACGACCAAAAAACTTAAGAGTGACTCTTGATTTGTGATGCAGTAAATCTCAATAAAATTCGGGTTTAAGATTTAGCATTCCATTCTGTTAGCACAATGGCCCTAAACTAAACTCAACGGTGTAGCTGAAAAAATAGAGAAAATGCTTATCAGCATACATTGGCTCATTGCCCAGTTTGAAAACAAAATTAAGTTCATCCACAAAAACTACGTTTTGCAACTTTCTGGAGTATCATAAATAAACTTTCCGGGTCACGATGCCAGGATCCACTACAGAAGCAGCCCCAGACCATGATACATTTGCTACCAAATTTAACCGACTTTTGTGTGCAATAATAATAACAATAATTCACTTGATAAAGTGCCCTCAGAGAACTTAATCTCTCTCTAGGCGCTTTACATTTGCTGTAAAGTGAAATGCTGTCACCTTTGAAACCTAAATTGGAGCACCGATGCACATACTGCACTGTACACATTTGCAGTTACCAAGAGTTGAGTCTGTCCTTGTAGGTGACAGTGACTAGTGGTCTATTGGAGGCAGCCATTTTCTTCAAGTTGTACCTCGCCGAAGTCTCACCAATTTGCAAGTGTACAGCAATTACAACGTTGTTATGTTGAGTTTGTGCAAAACCCACACTTGGCCCTTCGTGAAGGCAGTCAACTAGATGGTCTCAGGCTTGGCGATAACGTGAGGTTGAAAACCAAGTATAGCTGATGTGCTGTCGTTTTCAGTACTACTGTGGATGTCAAAAGTACTTTCAAAAACGAGCACCACCATAGTTTTTAAGGTGCTGTAACATGGGGAAATCTGCAATTTTCTAATGAATTTTTCAGTGACGGTGACTCCTTCCTTCTACCGATAGTTTTTCTATTTTATAACTGTTGACATGTATTGTGTTAATACGGAGTATTCGTTTTATGTGCTTCGGTCGAATATTTCATCGTCGAATGTCTATTAACTATCACAAACAGTTGTTCACCGATACTGGTGTGCTTATTTCTACATCTTTAAAAAACAAACTGACACAACTTTCAAGGGCCTCAATACTATTGCAAGTACTGTTCTGAAGTACTAAATAAAAACTGGTAAGACATGCCCTGCAAAGAAATGTTGCCCGGCTCACTTCACAGGTGTAAGGAATATATGGTCAAAATCAAACGGCAGACTAGCCAGAAGAGACCTAGCCAGCACTCACAAGGCCTGGCACAGCTCACCGTGCTTAGCAAAACTGCAACTGTTGCCCTCTTTAGCTGTCACATTCCCTCAGAACAAGATCATAGCAATTTCTTTTTCTCGTGAGCTAAAAGACTACAAGTAGTAATTTTCTAGGACAGACAACAAGCATAGAGGTGACATGTACAAAATATATCTATATATGATTCATTTATATAGCGCCCCAAGAGAACTTAATCTCTATTCAGGCGCTTCACATATGCCTCGGGGCTCGAGCCCACGACCTCAGTCAGACCTTGGTCGGGGCGAGCACCTTAACTGCTAGACCAACCAAGGTTAGCATGCAAATATGGTTAGCTGCAGCATGCTCAGTGTCAGCATGCATAAGCACACACAGTACGAACCGCAGGGACCAACTAAATGCTGTAATAAACAGGTGCATTTTAGCTTCTCTTGAAATGTCGTCCACTCTGGGGATGTCGCAACGTTAATCAGGAGTGAGTTCCAGGTTTTGGGGGCATATGAACTAAAGGCACAGTCTCTAAAGGATTTCAGGTTGGTTAGAGACAAAGCCAAACAGCTTGAGTCAGAAGAGGGGTAGGTTTAGTAGTGCTTAGCCTGATTGGGGAGTAGTTCTGACTGGTAAGCTGGAGAAAGAGAATGAGGGACCCAAAAGTGAGAGACAAAACCTTGAAGTCGATGCACCACTCGATTGAGGGCCAGTGCAGGTCGGCAACGAGTGGTGTAATGTGGCAACTGCTATGTTCATGACAGACAAGCCTAGCTGCCGAGTTTTGCACCTGAAAAAGCACCTGATTGCATAGGCAGAGAGACCCGCAAGCAGTGAGTTACAGAAGTAGAGATGGGATGTTACACTGCATGGAGCAACTTGGATGTGGTATCCCTGCCTTAAAAAGGGTGTTGTGTAGCTGACAGTAGGCAGACTTAAAGATACTGAGCTGATTTATAAAAAGTCATTTAAATAGCAGCAGAAGAGTCTTTACGGCTATCACTAACGTTGGCAGTAGGCGATACAGAATCGCCCACTGCAGGACTCAAACCCACAAAGTGGTTCGTAAAGAGCAAGCACCTTACCTCCTGGGTTAAGACCCCCCCCCCCGACTTGATCGTGAAGCTAGATGTAGTCCTCTAGTGAAAAGTCACTTTGCAACAGGAAACCAAGATTCTGCAAAGGGGCTACAGGAGAAATCCTGGCAGAGCTCATTTTAAAGAGATGGGTTTCCATTTCGGTATCACATTAGGTTTGCCTGTAACTAATAAGTTGGTTTTCTCGTCATCATTTTGATAAAGTTTACCCATTCAAGTGCAAATGTCAGTAATGTCTTCAGCAACCCAGATGAGAAAGCTTGCCGTGCTATAAAGAATCAAAGCATAGGTACAATTGTGTGTCATTAGCATAGAAATGATAGCCTATGTTGTGCTTGGCGATTTCATCGGCAAGAGGAGGTGTATAAATTGTGAAAAGAAGCAGTCACTGAAACGCTTCCCATCCAACATGGTGCCTTACTGTGGCCAAACATTTTAGCATTCACCAACAACAGCACCCCATAGACACTCAGCAGAAGCCACGCCAAAGTCATTATTCCCTCTCGAAGAAGAATAAGCTGGCAATATGGGCTCCCGACCCCCTCATCAATGGGCTCCCCCACCCCCTCATGATCACTGAGACTTTTTCGTTCTTATGACTTTTGCTGTGGCGCCCTGCTCAAAGGCTGCTCCTGCTGGTGCCATATGTGAGAGAGGAGAGAGAGAGAGAGAGAGGGTGAGAGTTATAAGAGAACATACAGAGGCAGTCCGAAATAGTTACTTTTTTCTCTAGCAACCGCTGAGAGCTTACACTCATAAAACAATTCATTCTTAATTGAGAAAGGGGTAAATATAAAACTGCACGCATTTTGCTTTCTAACAAAAGATCATTTGTGCCAATAAGGAAAACTTTTCTGCAAACACGAGTATGGCATGAGATTGTGGTGCCGGGAAGTACTACCTACCATAGCAGTCTAGCACTAGACAGTCAGTCGGAATACCCCAAATACTCTTTAATAATATAATAATAATAACACACTTATTAAAGTGCCCTCAGAGAACTCAATCTCTTTCTAGGCTCTTTACAATTGCTGCACAGGAAACACGACCTAATGGTGAGTGGTATCGAGCTTGATAAACAACATGAATAACATGGTTAAGAATGCCCTGCACAGGGTCAGCATGCAATTGTGGTTAGTGACAGCATGCACAGTGTCAGCACGCACAAACGGAGTTGAAGACTAAACGTTCTTGAGTTCGGATTCGCTCCGAATGTTCCAAGTCGTTTGCTGTTTAGCAATGCGCCAAAGATTACCTGTTCGGCAGGCTTGCGTAACTTCTTTACTATAACCGCCACAAGTTGTCTCCCACCGACGGGCAGTTGGGAGAGAGGCCTTCTAGTGCTCAGAGTTTGGCAAGCCTCTTTGGACCCGTATAAGAAGAATCGCCTTCCCGGGTGCTCTTAAAATAGTGTGTACCCTTCAAAAATGTAACGCCAGACCTTCTGGGAAAAACGACCGCGTAGGCTCAATCCTCCCCCCTCCCAGCGCCAGCATTCATTTTAGCCATCTGTGGAAAAAATGGTCGATTCCCTCTGGCAAGGCACCTTGAAGAATCTGGGTACGACATTTGCTCTCGAAGCCTAGTTGCATCTCACCACAGGCCTGGTTGCGTTTGGAAAGGGCTTGACCCAGTCTTCAAGTGAGGTCGAGGGCATGTCGTCGATAAAAGCAAGCTTGAACGGTTGTATATCCGGTTGGGGCAGCCCGAACACCCATTCCATTCACCAAGACCGCAGGGTCGCTGGAACAAAACTCTCACCTTTCAGCATTCCCTGGGTCCTGCGTCAGAGGGGGAAGACATCACACTAGCTTTCATTTTGAGGGGTGGCTCACCATGCTTTCTATTTTCTGTGGCTTTAGCATCCTGTAGCATCACTGATTCTCCGACGAATTTGGTCTGTGACCAAAAAATAGAGTCTCAAGACGTTTTTGGTTCCAACAATTTCATGGGCTTTTCTGGCAATGGACTGTTCGTTCCGGGAAAGCAGGTCCCACGCACCACAGAGACGGCCTGCTCTTTTCGCTGGACAATCCCCACCACAACTTCAACCCATGCGACGGCTGACGACCGACGACATACGTCGGGCTCCATGCCCTCCCCCATTCCCAAAACAGACAGACTTGACTGCCTTCCCCAGGGAAGCAAACATGTACCTGTTGTAGCCGGTGGCAGAAGGGGGACCGAGGAGGCAAGAATTCTTGCCGAGCAACAGCTGCTGCTTACCTGCTGACAGCAACTGCTCCACATCGTTCGACCGGTCGGCATCGTCCTCCACTGACAGGTTAACACCACCAGCTGTGCTCGCAGCATGCATGGCTGACATCCTGAAGCAGACTGAGCATTATAGGCTCATATGGGAACATAATCTGCCACTGACGAAAGCCAGCACTGCTGTGGCGAGGGAGCACCGGCCACATTACGCTTACCTCATAAAATATCTTAGGTCGATTAGCTATTGGTCATGGCTGTCGTTCTCTGTTGAATGGTGATGAACAGTAGCAAAGAAACTAAGAGGGATAACAATGTGCAGCCTACAAGGATAAGGTGTTACTCAGGCAAAGCACGTGAGCACAGCCAGCAGCGCACCGAGCGGCTTCGGCTAAAGCGCCAAGAGAGCATACAGTGGCAGCACATGTCGTCCTGAGTTCACGTGCTTTCTCATCGGAGCTTGTAAACCCAGCCAGAGGGCAGGCGCTAGCTCCTAGCAGCGCTGCAGTTAGCAAGAGCGAGCTCATACATCTTCACGCTGTGCTGCAGCTTTTACTGCAGATGGCTTCTCTAACATAAATGGCATCTCTACCTTGGCTAGTAGTTGAGCATCCCTGTACCCACCGACTAGACTAGACTAGACTAGACATTGAGGACTGAGTTTTGCAGCCAAATGCGATGCACCAGCAGCAATGGCAGCAGCAGCGGCAATGGCAGCAGCAGCGGCAATGGCAGCAGCAGCGGCAATGGCAGCTGCAGCGGCAATGGCAGCTGCAGCGGCAATGGCAGCTGCAGCGGCAATGGCAGCTGCAGCGGCAATGGCAGCTGCAGCGGCAATGGCAGCTGCAGCGGCAATGGCAGCTGCAGCGGCAATGGCAGCTGCAGCGGCAATGGCAGCTGCAGCGGCAATGGCAGCTGCAGCGGCAATGGCAGCTGCAGCGGCAATGGCAGCTGCAGCGGCAATGGCAGCTGCAGCGGCAATGGCAGCTGCAGCTGCAATGGCAGCTGCAGCGGCAATGGCAGCTGCAGCGGCAATGGCAGCTGCAGCGGCAATGGCAGCTGCAGCGGCAATGGCAGCTGCAGCGGCAATGGCAGCTGCAGCGGCAATGGCAGCTGCAGCGGCAATGGCAGCTGCAGCGGCAATGGCAGCTGCAGCGGCAATGGCAGCTGCAGCGGCAATGGCAGCTGCAGCGGCAATGGCAGCTGCAGCGGCAATGGCAGCTGCAGCGGCAATGGCAGCTGCAGCGGCAATGGCAGCTGCAGGGGCAATGGCAGCTGCAGGGGCAATGGCAGCTGCAGGGGCAATGGCAGCTGCAGGGGCAATGGCAGCTGCAGGGGCAATGGCAGCTGCAGCGGCAATGGCAGCAAAGGCAGCGGCAGCTGAAGCAGCAAGCAGCACCAATGGCAGCTGCTGCGGCAGCAGCAGTTGCAGCAGCAGCATTAAGAACGAGTAGGGGCCTCGGCGGCTGGCAGCGTGCATGTCGAAGGCCAAGGTCACTCTTGCTTCGCATTCAATCATATCGCAAGTTCCGAATCCTCAGGAAGTTTGAAGGCAACGAATGGCCTCTTGTGGGAGCAAGGGTGAGGTGGGGAGGTGAGGTGGGAGAGGGTAGGGGGGAACACCATCTGTTCTGCCGGTGTCGACGCCTTGTTATACATGTACCAGGCCCTATCCAGACCAGTTATTCTAGAAGGATGACTGCTGGTGCCATACATATAACACGAGCTTCTACCTGCACGCATGCACAAAAGGTGCACACAGCGATGCCACTTTTTGCAGGCACTAGCCACAGCAGCAGCGAGGAAGCGAACAGCGAAAGTTTGCAACTACCAAGCACTTAGCCTAAAGCATCGAGCGTGTGGCATGTGCAATGAGTGACGTACATGAGGAGGCCGCTCATACACAACAATCCCGTTAAGAATGGCTGCCGCAGAAGCCAACATAGTGCGAATTTTAAAAAGCATGAGGTGTCAAATACAGCCACTGCTGCAACTTAGCCCAGGGACTTGCTAGGGATTGCAAGTGCCTAGAGTCAGCTGGCGCATCCACATCGCTAAACAGCCACAATGAATGCAACAGAGTTTGCTCCCAATTAGCTCTGGCCATAGTTCAAATTTACCTATGGCCACATGCATACACCGTACATACATATAGACACACACACACACACACACACACACACACACACACACACACACACACACACACACACACATATATAAATAAAATAAACAACACACACACATATGGTATACAAATATATATATATGTGTGTGTGTGTGTGTGTGTGTGTGTGTGTGTGTGTGTGTGTGTGTGTGCACACATGCAGCAATACATACCAAGGATACCCAAACTGGACTGCCACCATCAACAGCCGATAGTAGGAAGCTTATGCTTGCCATAAAACTCACCCTTCCCCTAGCCTGCCTTCTCGAAGCACTCTAGTCGCATGCTCCAATCTGAAATCTGAACGAGTTGTATGGCGCATCAAGAGAACATAAGAACAACCATCGATGTATACATCTCGAATAAGTTATGGCGTTAGCTCTCAAGTTGAAACCAAGGTCGTCGCAACGAATCAGGAATGGAGAGCAGTAGCTCGGGTGTAACACTGCATCTTGCTTCACCAACACCCTCGTCAATATTCCACGAGCACGCGACTAAACGAGCACTGGCACTAAACCAGTGTCAACTGCTGAGATGAAGCAAAGACGTGAACTGTCTTAACTGCTGGTGTGCTGGGATTCCAGATATGTTTTACAAAAGGCCCTGTGCAGCTGCTGCCGCCGCCGGCAGCCACATGGACACAGCTGTTGCCAACTGTTGGGCACGAAGTGCTAGCTCTATCAGATCTGTAAACCAGCCACCACTCTCCTCCAGACATGCCCAAACATGCAGGCAGTGCTCCCTATGTAGCAACGTGCTGGGGCAGCTCACTAAGGACGACCGACGACCAACGCTGGGCCCGGCGACACCACTGCAGCCTTAGCTGGATGGCTAGCTAAGGCAGCAGCTCGGCGACTCCTGCCACCCACGGCACACCGGACTGAGCGGCAACGCCAAATCCAAGCTACAAAGCGACCGACAAGTAACTATTTTCCTACCTCCCTCGTCCACTCCCTTGCCCCTGGCTCCAAAAAAGCGCCAAGGGATCGAGATGGGCTGCTCATTTCTGCCACGGGCAAGCGACTAGCGAAAGCGCCAGCTATCCAGCGGGCGCGTCGGATTGCGCCGGGCGGCCACGTGAGCACTCCAGGGCGCGAACGCGTCGACGGCAGAGCGAGCTAACGCAGCATGCGTAGCCAGGACGCTATCGGATAAATTGCCGGCGCTGCTTTGTTTCCCGGCGGCGCCTATAGCGGTCAGCCAGTTGCATGCACGGCGACGCGGCTGAAATGCAAAAATGAGGCCGTGAGCAGTCGGGAAAGGCGCCGGCGGTGGTGGCATCACTTAAGAGGCGGCGGCTACCGGACCACACGGAGCCGGTGCCAGCTGCGATACGCCGACTGCCTCTACCCGGCAGGCAACGTTATAAATACTATGTCTTTGAAGCAGCCAGCAACGCGGTTTCAGCGCAAAATTACAAAAGGGCGCAGCGTTGGATTCATGCACGCTGCTGCACCCACGGCCGCCCACGGCCATGTGCGCTCGGTTTTGAAGGGCGTACCAACGTTGTCAAAACGAGTCACAAACCTCGAAGCGATTGCGTGTCCTCCTTCCAAAATGGCGGCGGAAATGGACTAAAGGGAATAACAACTACGCGATTCCATGTAGGCTAAAATAGCCGTGCCTTACATAGCGAACAGTGTAATGAAGCAATTATGGCATATTCTTTGATAAGGGAGACCCCGGGTGGACTAGTTAGTGACGTTGGGGAACCCGGCGCCGGGGTGACCGCTGTTACCTGGCGCCGTTGCCGGATGCCATCTAGCGGTTACACCGCACACATTGGGGCGCCCTACTTCCGATCGTATGATAGGTTCGCCACGCATGGCGTGATCGCTCTGCCGGCTGAGCGCATGAGCCTGGTAGCGCTGTTGGCGACTGTGCGATCATTCCGGACGCTTAAGCCCCAGGTAGTTGCAGCCACTGCCGCGATCGTTTTAGTCGCCGGCTTTGCTAGTCGTATCGCCGTCGCCGCGCTCGGCGACCTGCCGGCCGGCGCCGCCCTAGTGTTTCGGTCATCCACGTGTGTTGGCACGATCGAGTGTGATGTGGCAGTGAGCGCGCAGCTGGCGCTAATCGACTGGCTGCGACCGTCGGAAGCCGGGTGCGCTAAGACTCGACGGGGCGCAGTCCGCGCTAGTTCGGCGCGCTCCTGCGGCGAATCGCGGACTCGCGGCCGGTGAGCGGGGTTCGCCATAGCTGGGAGGGGGAGGGCAAGGTTGCCTCTATCTAATCCGCCGCTTCTGCTGCGTTATCATCGTTCGCTTGCGGTTGCTGTCGTCCGGTTATTACTTGTAACGGATGCGGAGTGTACTTGCCTCGTAAGGTGCTTCGCTAGCCGCCGTAGAGTCGCCGGGCGGCCGTGCTGACGAGCTCGCTCGTGGCGAACCGGCGCTTTGCTATTTGTACGTGGCTGCGGCTGGATCAGGGCGGCTAGTGCGATCCGTTGCGCGCTTGGTCGCTAGACCGAATGAGCGCTTTGCTTCTGAGCTCGTCTTGCCAGACGGCCGGTCCCTGCAGCCACGCGGCACTGCCTTGCCGTCGTCCGGCTGTAGACTAGTAGCCGCGTTCATGCCGTTGGCTCGCGTCCCCCCATTTTTATTACGGCACAGAGAATGTCGGACGACGACAAGGACGGTCAGTTTTCGGGTGAGCACCAACGAATGTTTCGCCTGGATAGCAACACCAGCACCACGTCGGACTCGTCTGCTGACTTCGCTGACGTCGTCTCGGACACTTCAGAGAGTGAACCTCGCGAGAGCCCGGCTGCTAGGTTTGTTGCTGCCGGCTGACGGCGCGCGAAGCCTTTCGGCAAGCCTCGATTTCTTGGCCCCCCCTGCTCAAGTCAGCAGGCCCAGCAGCACCTTACCCACTTCACATTCAGCAAAATTCGCTCGTCCTCAATCAGCACTAGTGTGTCAACTCGAACTTGCATTATAATGCGCCGGTTCATGTTCTGGGCATGCGTGCCTACACACACACACACACACACACACACACACACACACACACACACACACACACACACACACACACACACACACACACACACGCACGCACATGCACAGGCGCACCAGATAAGTGTGCAATGTCGGTGTGCCTATGTCATGAGGCAACTGCTTTCAGCCGTATGCCATGTTGTCGAATATCTACCTAGCCCGCTGCCGTTGGTCACTGTGCTTTAAGCAAGTATTAGTATTAGCAGCATCGATCGTTGTATTAGTTATAGCAGCATCGATTGCTGGCAAGTGAAACTGTCTGTCGCCCGGCAGTCGTCGGGCGCCGCAGCACGTCGATATTGATAACGTGTAGTTCTGGGAATCGGGTGCAGTGCTCCAATAGCTGCACTAAATAAGAGTGTGGCCACCTGCCATCTCTCCACTTCATTCACTGAGTGCTGCAGGGGCAGTCGTCCCCTGGCCTACTCGTCTTCTTTCCTTCGGCCTGTGACTGTGACCCTCGGTTCGCTATTACCGAAGAGTTGACATTTGCTCTCGTCCGTCAAGTAAACCAAGCTCCGGTCTTCAGGATTCCGGGGTGCGCGAGGCACTTGGCCCTTCAGCTTTATCCTTCTTACGCAGCAGCCAGCTTTCTTGATCACCCGTCGGAAAACTTTAGCTTGAGCAAGTCGATGCTGCACCATTTGCGCTGCCTGTGATTCTGGTCCCTGTAACTGCGTCCGACGACTGTACCAGCTCGGCCAAGCCGGCCTTCATGCCGAGAAGTGTAGCCGTCTTCAGCAGACTGTCAATGTGACCTGATGTCCTGTACATGTGGCCTAGGCAGCGGTTGCTCACCATAGATCCTTTTGTAGTGTACACTACCTAATTGTAATTCCCTTTTGGCTGGGCTGCCAAAGAAAGCTATTATGCCACTACAGCAGACAATGAATATGGCTGCAAGGCTGGTCTTCAAGTCCCAGCGGTTTGAGCACGTGTCTCCTTTGCCGAAGGAGCTAGGATGGTTGCCGGTGGAGCAAAGGATACAGAGCAAAGTTCTTACGCTGACACACAAGGCCCGCCACGGCTTGGCTCCTTCGTACCTAGCTGAACTGCTGCATCAGTTTCAGCCTGTTTGCGCCCTCAGGTCCTGTGTGGACAATAAATTAGCTGTCCCATTCCTCCGCTTAAAGACAGTTGGCGACAGAAGCTTTAGCTCTGCAGGTCCTAGACTGTGGAACTCGCTTCCACAATTCTTACGCAACGACATCTACTCTCCAACTGCCGACTATGGCACATCTTTTTCAGCGGTCCTGAACCACTACTTCTATGCTACTCACTACCTCAACTGCTCTCCTGACTCTGCTATGCTTCCCACTTTCTCTTTGCTGCGTGAGACGAAGTCTGTTGGGTACCGAATGCGTACCGAAAGCCGCTTAGGCTGTGAGTGTGCTATACAAAACTCTTCTGCGTAACACCCACATGGTCTTTATGACTTTGTGGAGTTACAGACGGAGGTACATTACATTAATACAATCTACCCTTATTCCAAGTAAATAGAGCAATCTTGTTATTGCTTCAGTCCTGTTTGTGAAGGACTGGCAGAATACTTTTGAGCTCAGTCACTGTGCTCGGCATGCCACCTTTTACTCTCTCCGAGCTGTGATTGCCTTTGCACATCCAAAAGTATGTATGTTGAAAGTAATGTAATAGTTTGAATGAAGCTTTAAGGAAACTTAATCTCTCTCAAGGCTTTTCTTGAAGACTGTTTAATGAAGGTCGGGGCTAGGAGAATGGTGGCGCCAAAAGACATTATGTGGGATTAAGTCCGTGCTATAATAAAATTGTCCTATTTTCTCTTAGGTTTGTGATGGTGTTGGCCAAATTGGCTATAAATAAATTGTCTTGTTAATGTAGTTGTAGTCCTGTCTTCTCCGAAAAGGTATGTCAAGAACCACTAGAAGGTGAAGCTAATATCATCTCCCTGCTACACTGTTTGCATTATGAGCCGGTTCCTCATTAGGAAATGTTACCATCAGAGAACTGAGCTGCAATCTGTGTACGTATAGTTGTTATGTCCTTAAAGGTACAGTTCTGCCATCGTTCGACCGTAACTGGAGGTTGGGGAGTTTGTGGGTTGGATGGAAGGTGCTATCTGGGAAGTAATTTTCTGTGTTTTCCGGAAGTTGCATTTACGTGATCCAATTTGTATGACTATCACCAACGAGTCATCATCACCGAGCATTGATACCGTAAGAGCAGCTGGACTGCTTGGTCCTATACAAGTACGACCAGGAACGCTAAACTTGTAGGGTTTTACCGGGCACGAACGTGCCCCGTGCTGGCTGATTGAAACTCCTGAAGCATGGCTCAGCTGGGGAGGGGGTCACGAAAGGTTCACAGCCTCTGATGTTGTTCATAGATGTGCTTAGTGGGGAAAGAAAAATGTGTGTCACAATACCCAGCTTTAAGCTGCTGCCCCTCCTGCAGAAGAGCTAATGGGAGTGTGTGAAACTTGTGGTCTTCATAAACCCCAGGATTTCGGTGCTTGTTTGTCTCTTGGCTGCTAATATGTTGGCCCACTTGTTTTCAAGGATCGTTAGCCGACTAAGGCATGGGATTAATCTGCCGAGCTGCACTTGCAGCTGATTAGAGACAATCAAGCTTGCCTGTGCCTCAATATTGCCCTAATAATCGCCTGCTAAAAATTATTGCCTGCTAAAAACTATCGCCTGCATAAGCTTTGTGTGGTGCTTGTGAGATGCTCCCTCCCAGCGTAAGGGGCAAGCTGTCATTAAAGGATAGGAAGGCCTGCGATAGTGACCAAGCAACAATATAGTACTCGACAAGTATACAGCAACTCGGAATTAAAGGCACCGGCATCTTATCAAGTGGCATAGGTTAGCTGATCCCGAATTATGGCTCAGCTGGGGAGGGGCTCACGAAAGGTTCTTCCACTTGATCAGCTCAGCTCATCGTTCATCTTGTTCCACGATTGTGTGCTGAGGAGTTTATCAAGGTCCCACAGACGATGTGTGCTGCCTGCAGAATGTCAGTGAATCTAGCCGTTGCACTGACTGACTTTCAAAAATTTACGTGATCCAACATTTGGTTGCTGAGCATGGCTGCACCAGTTGAAAGCCTTCTTGCATACATAGTTGTGGCGTTGATTCGGATGACCGATTTGAGCATAGCTTGCAGTGCTTGTGGCAAAATTGCAATTGTCGCTTGAGCAAACTGTTTTAGTGTGTGCTGAGCTCTTTATTCATCTTGGGCTGCTGCTCGGGTTTGCACTTTGTGAGCTGTGGTTGTGTTAGGATTAGTGCATTTCAATGGTGGCTAATCAGTCGGATCGAGTGCTTTACTGAGCTTGATGTATAGATAATGGATTCACTTAGGGGGTGGTTAGGCCCCCAGTAGCTCCTCTGATGGGTTCTAGGTGGCCGGGTAGGATTTGTGCAACAGCAAAGGTACCTGCTACAGAGCAACTGCACCGGTCTTGCCCGCACGACTTGGATCTCCCAAGTCTCTTCGGTATGGATTTCGTGCCAATTGCTACCACAGGCTGCATTAGTGTGTTGGCCCTTGGCTTCACTAGAATGCCAGTAGCTGCCCCTTGTTGGATTGGTGATCTATGTTATGCCCTACATGTCTCCTACCTGTTGCCAAACCAATCTCAGTGATGCCTGCTAAACAGCCCGAGCCGACGGCTAGCGGCAGGCAGAAGCTAGGAGCCACTCTACTCCACGACGGACCGACAATCCTACTAGGCTCGCTAGTGCACTAGATACCATTCCAATAGGGTGCCGAGCTCAGCATTTGAGAGGAGGCTGTGCGGCACCTGGATCGGTCGGTTTTGGCAGCGGCCGAGCATGTGGTTGTGATATGTGCTCTGTGGACTCTGGCCTGTGCTCTGTGCCCAGGTGTGTATTTGCTTGCTTGCTTGCTTGCTTGCTTGCACGGCATGTGCATGAATCTGCTCCCCTCACAAGTAGTGAGTGCCTGCCGCGTGGTCAGCAGCTGAGCCACCATCATTCTTGGGCTTTCCTGTGCACCTGCTGCGATAGGCTCGATCAGACTGCTTATTTCAGATGCTCTTGGTCATTGTAAGCCTCCGGGAGAAGGATGGAGAGAAATTGATGCCGAGCAATGCAACAGTCTCTTGTGCTTATGTGCTTATATTAATAATAGTATAATATTAGAGAAAACTTGTTCTCTTTCTTGGCACTGTGCGAATGCTGTCAAGAAAGCAAACTTACTTACAAACGTGCTTACTTGTTCTGGTTCGGCCACCCAAGCCATTGGGTCATAGCTCAGGGCAGAAGGTACTTGCACTTCACGACATAGGTCGTCAGTTCAAGTCCTGCATCACTCAATCGTTTGTTACCTGCCGCCCGGGGCCCCCCCCCCCCCGTCAATGGGGACCGGGGCAATGGAGGTTGAGGCTCGTCTGCTGCTATATAAAGAAATTGGATAAATCAGCTGATGTATACTTGAATTTACCTTTTTGTCTTTGTGCTCGACCTGCCGCGTGACTCGCCACGAGATAGCAGCAGCACCCTGTCCTTGCAAGCTGGCTGCTTGCTCGGTGGGCTGGTTTTCTTCTGATCAGTAATTGAGCAGAAGGGTAAGGTAGCCTGTGCCCCAATTGACAGTACCAGACGGTATGTTGCCTAATCTGTCTCTTTAGGCCGTGCCCATAATAATTGGCTGCCCCTTATGGTGCTGCCGTACGCATAAGCTTGGTGCACCATTGGTGAACAATGATGCTGATGATAATAGTAATAATGGGTCATCTGTATAGTGCCGGAAGAGAACTGAATCTATACTCAGGTATTTTACAACTCTGCGAGTGAAGCAAAATCTAATAGTGGAATGCCAAGCAAGGTATCATGCTAAGGTAAGAGTGCAAAAGCACACGTGTTATGTTCCGGCAATCATGCGAAAGCACTCCTGCTGGCAGCCAGTGGCTAGCAGAAACCCGGGTGAACTTGCAGTGAAGCCCTTCTGGCTCCCCTATTCCACTTTCTTCCTAAGTAGGTTTTCCAGAACTAATCAACAAGCTTCAGTATTGATTTGACTGCAAAATCTGACCACCGTTTGTGTCAGCTTGTGGTGCCTGTCTGCTGCTCACTGGCTCGGCTGTGGCTTGGCCATTGCTACTTTACTGGGAAGTGGCCCGAGTGTGGTGTGCCTCTTCTGGGATACTGCTACCTTTATCTTCTTAACTACATTGGATACTGCTTCCTTCTGTTTGGCCCGAACGCCGTGGAATGATTTTACTGTTCAGTGTTTTTTGTCCGATGCATTGCAGTTAGTTGCAGCTTTGCTTGCCTGTGGTATCCCACTGCTGACTTGCAGCCATCGCACGTTTTAATAATAATAATAATAATAATAATAATTCACTTGATAAAGCGCCCTCAGAGAACTTAATCTCTCTCTAGGCGCTTTACATTTGCTGTAAAGTGAAATGCAATTGAATGGTAAGTAAAATCATGCTTGATAAACAAACAAAATGAATAATATGGTTAGGGGTGACATGCACAGGGTCAGCATGCAAATGTGGTTAGTGGCAGCATGCACAGTGTCAGCACGCATAAGCACATCAAGGACGAATCACAGGGACCCACTAAATGCTGTCCTAAATAGGTGTGTTTTTAGGTTCCTTTTAAATGTGGTCAGGTCAGGGGATGTTCTGACGCAGGTCGGGAGGGAGTTCCAGGCTGTGGGAGCATACGAACTAAATGCATGGTCTCCAAAGGATTTAAGGTTTGTACGAGGTATTTCTAGACTGTTAGATTCCGAAAAGCGGGTGGTACGATGCTTGGCCTGATGGGGGAGTATATCTGAGAGATAGGCTGGAGCCATAGAATGAAGGAACCTAAAAGTGAGCGACAAAACCTTGAAGTCAATCTGTTGCTTGACTGGTAGCCAGTGCAGGTCGGTGAGAAGTGGAGTACTGTGGCAACTGCGACGCTCACGACAGACAAGTCTAGCTGCAGAGTTTTGCACCAGCTGCAATCGCCTGATCGCACATGCTGGTAGGCCAGTAAGCAGTGAGTTACAGAAGTCGAGACGGGATGTCACGAATGCATGGACCAACTTAGATGTGGTATCTTTATCTAAACAAGCCCGAATTTTAGCAATGTTGTGAAGCTGAAAATAGGCGGATTTGACTGCAGAGCTGATATGGTCGTCTGACAAGAGGTCACTTTGGAATATGACACCTAGATTTCGAGCTGATTCAACTGGAGATATGCTGGCAGAGCCAATTTTGAGAGTCAGCCTTTCCAATCTCTGAATCACACTGGGTTTGCCCATAACTAGTAAGTTAGTTTTGTCATCGTTTAGTTTTAGAAAATTTGCTGCCATCCATGTGCGGATGTCATCAATGCAAGCAGCTAGTGAGTTGAGAGAATTTGAGGTGCTCGAAGGCTGGGAGGGATCAAAGCAAAGGTACAACTAAGTGTCATCTGCATAGAAGTGAAAGCCTAGATTGTGCTTGGCAATCACATCAGCAAGAGGCAGAGTATAAACCGTGAAAAGAACCGGACCTAGCACTGAGCCCTGAGGTACTCCATATTTCAGAGGTACTTCAGATGATCTTTGTCCATTCACGTCAATACTCTGGAGTCTCCCACTGAGATAGGACCTGAACCACTGCAGAGCAGTGCCAGTGATGCCCATGCAAGATGAGAGGCACTCTAGAAGAACTTTGTGATCGATGGTGTCAAAAGCTGCCGAAAGATCAAGCGAAACAAGTAGAGACACTCTACCCATGTCTGCATTCCTAAGTAGGTTGTTGTATACCCTAAGCAATGCTGACTCTGTGGAGTGATTAGCTCTAAAGCCAGACTGGAACTTACTAGCAAGGTGTGAGGTTTCGATATATGAGTTCAGCTGGTCTGCCACGACCCGTTCCAGTGTCTTTGATAGGAATGGTAGAAGGGAGACTGGGCGGTAGATGCTTAAGTTCTCTTGGTCTAGTGTTGCTTTCTTGAGAAGTGGCATGACTACAGCTTTTTTTGAAAGGTGCTGGGACATGACCTGAGGCTAATGACATATTAATTATGTTAGTTATGCATGGCAGCAGCAGATCAATGCAACGTTGGAGCAGGATAGTGGGAATAGGGTCCAGAGGACTTGTTGTCTTCTTTGATTGAGATACGAACTTTAGGACTAGATCAGTAGTGACCTGCTTAAATGCAGACATTGAGGTGCAGCCAGGAACCAAGGAACAGCATTCTAGTGGGGAGGTTGTCATCGCAGGGATGGATTCCCTGATCTTGTCTATCTTCTGCACAAAGAATCGAGAGAACCGATCGGCTAGATCATCACTAGGATCATCAGGTAAGGAGCTAATCTGGGAACGGTTGATGAGATGGTTTATTGTCGACATCAGCATTTTTTTTGTTTTAATGTTTGACTATCGATCGTGGGAGAAATGACCTGGCCTTGAACATGGGGCAAGTGGCTCTCTACGTGGAAGGGGTGTCTGCTGCTCACAAAAAGAAAGAATGAGACTACGAGGATGGGGAACCTAATTGCCTGAAGCCAGTAATCCTGTCACTGTCGCTGCAAAATAGTAACAATAAAAATAACCATAGGTCGTTCGTATAACGTCCTACAAGATCGCAGTCTTCAGTTCGCTTCGCAGACACCATGCTTCACAGCGTCTTGCAAGAGAAGCAATAGCGAATGTTTAATGACGTGCATGGTATTGCATCAAGCTTAGACAAGGTGTGGTACAAATGCGTACGAATGTCATGCTTGGACCGGTATGCAATGTCAAAGCGCTTAGTTGGGCAGCTGCTTACTCTGAAGGGCCCTCACTGGCTACCCCCCCCCACCCAATTGCCAGGCATCATTCTGCCGGCTAGCTTGCACCTCCTGTTGAATTTGCCTGAATGCCGATGAAGGATGTCGTTTAATTAGGCAAACAATTCCAGGTGTGGCCAAGGCCACCGTGGATGGATTCCATTAGTTTACTGGGTGGATTTTGCATGACCTCTAGGTGCTGCCGAGCAGCAGGGCTCTGCTGCTGTGTGTAGGGGCACATCTGTGCTGGTGCACCAGCCGTGTGCCTGTGTGCCGGCTTGTGGGTGTGGCATTGCAACCGATGGTGGTGGTGGGTTGGGGTGGCTGAAGGACGAATTGGGTTCTTGCTTTCAAGAAATGCATGCCAGGTTCACGGTTACCCATTTCGGCCTTACGTACTTACGTTGGTAGCTGCATCGTGTTGGGATGCCATGTGGGTAGGATGCAGCGAAGGGTTAGCAGGCTGCTGCTGCTTCTTCGTCTACTGATCTACGCAGGCTGGGCTGTCGGCATGCAAGTCTTGGTCCGATTAGATCTCGTGAACGACCGGTCACCATCATGTGGATCGACTATTTGTTTGTGATTGCAGTCGAGCGATTGTGCTTGCTCGGCAGTCGCACTTTTGTTCACACATTGATCACGTGGTGATGCAACCACGGCCATGATTTCTTTTAGGGCCCGCAAGGGTTCAAAGTTACACAATGGAAACGGCGCAGGTGTGGCAACGCCTGAAGAATTTGTGAAACGCTTTGGTGGTGACAGGGTAATCAACAAGGTATGTTTCTGTTCTCGGGACCTCAGGTGTGGGGCCACATCTGCTTCCTGCAATTAAGTGCTTCCTCATAGATAGAAGTAATGTGCTCATTTTTTCGTAAAAATCCGTGCATGCTGAGTTATCAAGTTATCATAATTTCCATAGACCGTAAATTTTAGGCAATCACTCCAAAATTTGACTTTTTGCATACAGCTCTGCTGCAGTGAATAACGTGTAAATCATCTCATGTTCACATGTTTCAAAGCAGCGCCAAGAAAGCGAGTATCCATCGAAGGGCGGCTGCATGCAAGACTTGGCTGCTATGACGTACTCCTCTTTATCTGCTATTGGTAGGTCTCTTGCTGTCTCACTGTTTGCTACTGAAAATATAGATTCGAAGCTTAGCCCAGAGGTAAGGTGCTTGCTCTTCACGACTCAGGTCGTAGGTTCGAGTCCTACAGTGGGCAGGTGGCGTGGGGAGAGCAGGCGACAACGCGTTCACGGTGATAGCCGGTAAGGCTCTTGTGTTGCTATATAAATGAGGCTGTTTAATCAGCTAACTTTGTTTCAGGCAACTTAGTATACTTCCAAAGCTCAATCGCTATCGGCAGAAGAGCCGAAATTGCGATTCTAGGTTTTTTAAACTGAAAACCACGGGATTGATTTAAGGAACGTGAACTTGAGGGATAAAATTGGAGAAGTTATGGAAATGGCCTGTTAAATACGACTGCTTTCTTCTAGGGGTTGACTAGCTTTCATGTAGTGTGCTCAGCCGCCTGAGGCAAGCGTTCGCGCTGATGTGGTTCCCGAAAGAGAACCACTCCAACCTTTATTGAGGGCTACTCCCAGCGATGAATTGTCGTTGATGGCATGATCTGATTTTGACAATTTGTTGAGAGGTAGTGTCATCCTTAAAACAACACATGCTAAGGATACGGTGTCGGCATCAAGAAAAGGCATTAGCTAGCTGCAATGCCTTAAAGAAGCTATATGCCCCCATTTATCATGCAGTCCTACAATAATATAATATATAATTCATTGTATAGCTTCCAAGAGAACTTAATCTCTGTTCAGGCACTTCTCATATGCCTCGGGGCTTGGGCCCACGACCTCAGTCAGGGCGAGAGCACCTTGACTGCTGAACCCAAGCAATGGCTTCTTTACATCCAACTGTGCAAGCCTCGTCTGCATGCACCTGGTCGAGTACAGCCAGTAAGAGGGCTGCTTAACTGTGCGGTACTGTTGCTAACATGGTCGCAGCCTGATGACTTGGGCTCGGTTGGCTGTCGTCGGGACGACAGGCCAAGTCCTGATGCATGGTCCTCCCCCGGCCAGCGCGGATCGCGGCTTTCTTTGCCAGCTATGACTGCTCGCGTGACGAAGGCTGATTCAACCGAATCTGATGCTAACTCTAGATCTTGCTGTCGCGATTCTGGCTTCGTTGCATCCACGCCGCCTGCTTTCCACCCCACCTCTTCCCCCCCCCCCCCCCCCGCAGCAACCTATCACTCAGGGACACAGGCCCTCAGCCAGGACACCTCAGCGGTTCCTTGTTCGTGCTGCAAGTTAGCTTGCTCTGTTCGAGGTCGTGCATGTCGGCGCTTTCTTGCTATTGACCGCACGGCTCTTTTGGATTGGCTGCCTTGTTGCCACCAAAGTAGGTCTTGCGTTCTTTTTAAGCTTTGGGTGGGACCTTTACCTGCTATAGTTTGCTGGCTACGTTGATTGAAACCCGATAAGCCGGGCAGCCGTGCAGCACCATCGGTGCATGGAGCGTTGGCGTGCTCCAGAGCAGAGTGTTCTGGCGATGACTTTTTTCGGCAGGCAAGATCTGTTGATACTGGCTATAGTGGCCTGCTCTCATGCTCACGCAGTGCTCTGTACATTTCCAGACATCAAGGTCTTGTCTTTCTAGGTTTTGATTGCCAACAATGGCATAGCGGCCGTGAAATGCATGCGCTCAGTTCGCCGGTGGTCCTACGAGGTGTTCCGCAATGAGCGCATCATTCGCTTTGTCGTCATGGTTACGCCGGAGGACCTGAAAGCCAATGCAGGTAAGCTTCGTGGCGCAATCGACTCGCCCAGTTGGAGCAAGCATCGTTCGTCCATTCGAAGTCTTGCACTCGACAGTTTCCTCTAGCCTAGCTCGAAAGAATCGCCACTCTTTCGTGCTGCCGTTGTTCTGGCAGCGCGCGAATAGCTGTGACCCGCTCTGCAGAGTACATAAAGATGGCCGACCAATACGTGCTCGTGCAAGGAGGAGCGAACAACAACAACTATGCAAATGTGGAGCTGATCCTCGACATTGCGAGACGCACCCAGGTTCAGGTGAGAGCTTCCTGCGTGCCAGGAGTGCCTCGACGCTTTGCTTTGCTGGTTCGTCTCGTTCGCTGGCTCGCTTAGAGCTGATAGCTCCACCATTTGCATGCAAATAGCTCCCGGTTGGTGCATTCTGAATGCTGGGTGTGTGGCACGTATGACGACTTGCCGCCATGTCTAGTTACTAGTAGCTAGCAAGCTTGTTTCTTATACTCAACTGGGAGCTAGCAAATTAGCTTTAGCTCTATGCTTGGACTGCCGGCTATATTGAGGCATTTTACATTTATAGAGGTTTTATCGAGTGTGCAGTGCTCGAAATCTGGTATTATCAGCTTCTCAAGTGTGCCGATTGGCACCCGGCCACTTGTTGCTGTGGTGCAGACTGGATGTTGCATGGAAATCATCTGGCTTGGGCACAATTGCATCTGCCGAATGCTGAAACCCCGCAGGTCCATGCAGAGCCGTCGGCTAATCTTGCAAATGGAGTCAGTCGAATGTTTTAATTGTTCGTATACACGGTGTTCTAGCAAGTCGGTGCGTGTGTGTTTGTGTGTGTGTGTGTGTGTGTGTGTGTGTGTGTGTGTGTGTGCGTGTGTGCGTGTGTGTGCGCGTGTGTGCGTGCGTGTGTGCGTACCTTTGTGTTCGTGCACACGTAAGGCTGAGAGGCACGGCTGCAACGACGTCCAATCTTTTTTGGTTCCGTGATCTCGTGCATTGTTTTCGAAAATTTCCTTTTCCATTACCTCCAGAAGGCTCGTGCTCAGCATATTAATGCAAATCTGGCCACCTTGCCTATGCATTGAGGATGACGTATAGACATTACTCTACCGCAAAGCCGACTTTGTGTCGGGCGGCATTTTATGAAGAATTGTTCTGTGCTCGTGGCGCCGTGTGCACTGACCACTCTCCGGAAAGATATGTTGTTTCCTTGGAGCGCTCCACAAGTTCGTCTTCGGTTTAGTATTATCATGATTATTATTATAATTATCAAAAGTAGTATGGATTCATTGTAAGCAGTGCAAGTGCACTTGGGGTAGCATGTTTGCCATGTTCTACTTGGCATATCCGCTTCACTGATGCTCGCCTAGATCAGTGTGCTGGCTCGCGCACAGCTGCAGCCGAGCTACTAGCGCACTCGCTTCTCCGCTTTGCACGCTGCAGGCCGTGTGGGCTGGCTGGGGTCACGCTTCGGAGAACCCCAAGCTGCCGCAGGTGCTTCACAAGCACGAAATCGCATTCATCGGGCCGCCAGAGTTTGCCATGTGGTCGCTCGGCGACAAGATCGCGTCCTCCATCGTCGCTCAGACGGCCGGCGTTCCCACTCTTCCGTGGAGTGGATCCGGTATGCTGGCCTGCTTCCTGCGGCGCTGGAGCCAGGTGCTGCAACGATGCTTGCACCCAACACTTGTTGGGCGTACTGCGCCCAGCGTTAAAATGTTTGTCTTCCTGCTGCACAAAAAGTTATTGTGTGATATTTTTTTTAGTGTAATCAATTTTCTCCTCTAATCATTGTTCCTCGTGCTCAAGATCGTGCTAGTGTAGAGCATGCCTCAAAAGCTTTTTGAGTATACACTATAACAGGCTAGTATGTAGTCTAGTTTTCTCGTTTAAACAAGGCGAAAGTGTCTTGCACGTAATAATAAATGTATTTAGAACCAAAGCAGAACTTAATCTCTGTATAGGCACTTCAAAGTGATGCTAGATAGGTGACATGTCAGTTAGTTCATGATGACATGCTCAGCATCAGCATGCCCAAGCACACTAAAGAAAGTTAATGCAGACCAAGCAGATGCTTTTAAGAACCTGTGGGTTTTTTGCTTCTTTTTAAATGTCACGTCGGTGTAGGAGGGCATTTGCCTCACCCCCCCCCCCACACACACACACACACACACACACACACACACACACACACACACACACACACACACACACACACACACACACACACACACACACACACACACACACACACACACACACACACACACAGCCCGGCAGTGACGTGGGTGCCCCCTATTCGTATGCCTCCCTCCCCCTCGTTGGTCACCAGCCATGAAATTATGTCTGAATTCTGCTTGATGAGCTACCGTTGAGTTAATTTCGAGTTAATTACCGTCGAGTTAAATTCTTAATGCACTAGCAGGAAGACCTGCAGGTAGTGAGTTACAACCGTCTTGATGGGTCGTCTCATGTGCATAAATTTGCCTGGCCAGTGAAATTAGTATTATATCTGCATGCATAGCTGACAGTTGGCAGACTTGCCTTGTGGAGCTGATGTGGCCGTCTAGTGAAAGGTCATTTGGGCAAGGGATACCCAGATTGTGTGCAGATGCTGCAAGAGATATGTTTGGCGAGCCCATTTTGAGGGTTGTGCTTTTTAATCTCTTAGTAACACTAGGTTTGCCCATCTTGAGTAAGTTAGTTTTGTCATCATTCAGTTTTAGACAGTTAACTGCCGTCCAAGCACAAAGTTGCATATGTCAGTGATACATGGTCTGCTGTAAGGGACTTAAAAGGGCCCGGTGTGCTGGAAGGTGCTGAGGATCAGAGCATGGGTACAGCTTTGTGTCATCTGCATAAAACTGAAAACCCTAAATTGTCTTACACGATTATGTCCGGGAGAGGGAGACTTTTATTTGTGGCAAGAACTTGACCTGTCACAGATACTTGGAGTTCAGCTTAACTTTAAAAGCTTTCTGGGTGATGCTCGGGCGATATGATAGGCTTAGTTCGGGTTTGCACCCTTGTTGCTCGCCGGTCCAGCAGTGCAATTACGCTGCAGTTTGACTTTGTTGATCGGTGGCCATTTTTTTAACACTCATCATCCCTCCGCACAGGCTTGAAAGTAGACTGGACTGCTGGCTCGGTGCTGACCGTGCCGCAGGATCTGTACATGCGCGGCTGCGTGAAGGACCCGGAAGAGGGCCTGGCTGCTGCTCGCCGCATCGGTTTCCCTGTGATGATCAAGGCTTCCGAAGGTGGTGGTGGCAAAGGCATCCGCAAGGCACTCCATCCAGAGGAGTTCCTCAACCTTTTTAGACAGGTTAGTGGTCGCCGTGGCCGTACAAGGAATCCGGCAATTTATCTAGTTTAGGATACCGAGTCTGCCTGTAATGGGTGGGGGTACGTGCTATTCTGTGTGTGTATTACTGCACATAGTGTCGTAGGATATTAACGGTTTTTTAGGTTCAGCTGGAAGTTCAGGGGTCCCCGATTTTTGTGATGAAACTTGCCACCAAAGCGCGGCACTTGGAGGTGCAGCTGCTGGCTGACAAGTACGGCAACGCGCTTTCTCTCTTCGGACGTGACTGCTCCATTCAGAGACGCCATCAGAAGATCATTGAGGAGGCACCCGTGATTGTGGCCAGGCCTCAGATCTTTGAGAAAATGGAGAAGGTGAGTCCTGCTGCCCCCCCCCCCCAGCTTCCTGCCGATGAGGACTGGCCTTCGACAGCCATCCTTTTAGTCGATGAATTGGATGTCTGCTGGTTGGATAGGAAGAACCAGCCGATTGATGTAGGCTTGCATTTATATGCAGACGATAAGTCGTGTGTACCTTTACTTTGATCCCTCACTGCCTTTCAGCACCATGCTGTCGACTTTTGCACTTTAAAGGCAGCTACATCTCAAATCGCATGTCAATCAGACCGAACTCTTAATAATTGGCAAATCCAACGTTGTGCGAAACTGGAAAGCTCTCCCCTCAAAGTTGGTCAGCCCGAATGTCACTTTGGATTGTGAATGGACCCTGTGCTACTCCCCCCACACTGATCGTCGCAATATGATCAGATCAGCTCCACGGTCAAGTCGGAGCAGTTTCAGCTATGTTTAAAAGCAAATTACTGACATGCACAGGACGTGCATGGGTTGATCCTTGCATTGTGACATTCAGCTAGACCTTTGGCCAGTGCAAGTAAGGAAACTAGACTTATTTAAGTCGTAAACGTGGCAAGTGCCTACTTTAGACCACGTTTCACCGAACTGCTGGGACTCCCCTCCACCAGCATATTTTTACTTTATAGTTCTGCCACTACCTTTATGTCCCTATATGCCCCTTCACGCTCTATCCTGCCTGTCTGGAATTATTCACCAATCACACTTCCCATCGTACTGCACTTCCCATCGTACGACATGGTCCCCTGTCCAACATATGCTTATCCGGGTAGCAGTTGTCTGTTATCACTAATCAATTGACATGCTTCATTACTGCTCATGTAAAGTGTCTAGAAAGAGATTTAGCAGTCATATGGTGCTGTATAGCTTGTTTAATCATCGTTAGTTTTTTTTTTCTCAAGTCGTAAAATAACCTCACACTGACATGTAGTAATGTATCTCCGTCAGTAACTCCACAAAGTCAAAAAGACCATGTGGGTGTTACGCAGGAGAGTTTTGTATAGCGCACTCACAGCCTAAGCGGCTTTCGGTACGCATTCGGTAGCCAACAGACTTCGTCTCACGCAACAAAGAGAAAGTGGGAAGCATAGCAGAGTCAGGAGAGCAGTTGAGGTAGTGAGTAGCATAGAAGTAGCAGTTCAGGACCGCTGAAAAAGATGTGCCATAGTGACATCACTGTAATACCTAATGGCAACTTTTAGAGCAGCTGAAAATTCAGCTGTTCCTCACTACACTGTCTTCGGCAGTGTCCATTTTGCTTTTTATCTGGTTACGCTTTCTACAACAGCATGTTATTGTCAGTGATCAGCTTACATGCTTCTATTCCCCTGTAAAAAAAAAAAGAGAAATTCAGTTCTCTTGGGACACAGCACAGCTGCATTTATTCGTTTTTTAGTGCGCCGTTCAGTTGGCGAAGATGGTGGGCTACGTTAGTGCAGGTACTGTCGAATACCTGTACGACCCGGAAACAGAGTCTTTCCACTTTCTCGAGCTCAATCCGCGTCTTCAGGTGGAGCACCCTTGTACTGAAATGGTCGCTGATGTCAACTTACCTGCAGCCCAGCTCCAGGTAAGGATGGCAAAACGGCAGAAGGTGCAATCTGCCGACCTCGGTCCTGAGGTCGTGGGTTCGAATCCTGCTGTGGGAAATCCTTTATCGCCCGCTGCAAGTGGGGTTGTGATAGCCGTAAATGCTCTTCTGTGGCTATACAAAAGAGTCTGTTAAATCAGCTAGTAAGAAATCTGCAGACTGCCGTGAGTGCGGCTGGCTACCTGCTACTGTGATGACAGGTTGCTGCTTCTGCTGCTGTGCAATTATCTCAATCCCACCTTCCCCCCCCCATCCGCATCGGGGCTTTGTGACGGCTGTGATTAGCTGTTCACCACATAGTGCACATCGGCGCCTGTGAGCCGGCAGCTTTCCAGTCCCGGCTCGTATTAACCCACCCCTTGGTCTGAATTGTTTTTTCTTCAGATTGCCATGGGGCTGCCACTGTATCGGATTAAGGAAATACGCGTGCTGTACGGAGAAGACCCGTGGGGAAGCAGCGTCATTAACTTCGACAGTCCCGCGACGCCGCCCAAGCCTAAGGGTCACGTGATCGCAGCTCGAATCACGAGCGAGAACCCTGACGAAGTAAGCCAGAGGGAAGCTTTCCTTCGTTTTTCTTTTTTAGCAGGCTCGCTCAGAGGGAGCTTCATCTTTTTGGTAGTGTGTTCCGTTGAGTGTCATCATGCGTTTCGTGTGCCGTGGCACATTCTGCAGTCGGTGCCGAGCGTCCGGTGAAAAGCCACCCACTGTTGCTTGCTTGCTTTGTGCCGCTCTTGCATTGGGCTCGGCTGTGTCTGCTGAAAATGACCAGCGGACTCAGCTGTTGACTATTTGGGAGCATTTCAGCTCACTTGCTTCAGTCACTTGGCTAGTAGTAGCACCCTATGCTTCGCCAGCTCGCACGGTTGCTTCTGTGCAGCTGATGCCGGCATTCGCTGTACCTTTGTTTGTCCATCGCTTAGGGATTCAAGCCCAGCTCGGGAACGGTTCAGGAGCTCAACTTCCGCAGCAACCGCAACGTTTGGGGCTACTTCAGCGTCAGTGCCTCGGGCGGTCTGCACGAGTTCGCCGACTCACAATTCGGTCACTGCTTCTCGTGGGGCGAGACACGCGAGGAAGCACGCGAGTATGTGGCCCTCTCTCTGCCTAAGTGCACACGCAACAAAAAAGAGGGACGGTCTTGCCGTGTGTGATTCGCCCCCTCCCAGTGGTTTCAGACCAATCAGAAAGGATTAGTGTGAGAATGCTCGCTTGCCGAACAGCTAAAGGTTTGGTTGTTGTAGTAAACCCTTAAACCTAAGCATGGCAGGAATTTTTAAAGAAAACCTATGTGTAAGTTTTGGTAGCTGTTAATAGAGTGTGTACGTGTTGCTCTAGCAGTGGACTCTAATAAAATCTGTAAATCGCAGTTGCTTGCTTTGTTGCAGAGGTCGTGGAATTGGTATTGCTGTGATGAAGCATATTTGTAAGTGGGAAGGGTGGTTATGTAAAATGCCGGTGCCAGCGGCAATTGAATGGTTTGCAACAGAACAAGTTTGTGTGCGGGTGTAAGCATGCGCTCGTATGATTGTGTGCTCCAGTACACTCATGTGTTCATGCGTGCATGAGCACACCACCACCAAGCCTGTATATAAATAATATACACGAAGGATTTGTAACCAGTAAATTAGACAGCTTTGGTATATTAGTGGCATGAAGGAGGTGGCAGCTAGGTTTACATTACCGTAACGATGTTGACCACCGTGACCTATTGATAAAGTCAGCTTTACTCTGCTGTTAGGCCTGCAGTGTGCAGTAATGGTGGTGCTTATGGTGACTTCGATAATGGTGATGGTCGTGGGTAACAGCCGTTATTTCCGGCATTTCATGACGAATCACTATCTCGAGAGAACAGCTTGTTTTTGCTAAAGCCTCTTACATCCGTAGCTGCAGCTTTCGCCTAGCTTGTCAGCATTTGGTGTGCTGGCACTGGGGTGATGTCTCTCGAAATACGCGTGGCCACGCGCTCGTCTTCTCTCCGAGCGCAGGAACATGGTGATCGCGCTGAAGGAGCTGAGCATACGCGGCGACTTCCGAACGACGGTCGAGTACCTGATCAAGCTGCTCGAGACGCAGCACTTTCAGCTAAACGAATTGGACACGAGCTGGCTAGACATGCTCATAGCCGAGAAGGTGCATGCCGAGCGACCCGACACGATGCTCGCTGTAACGTCTCTAGCCATGCACATCGCCGACCGAAAGCTGCAGCACAAGTGGGATAACTTCCTCAGCTCTCTGGAAAGGTCAGCCTTGAGCAGCAGTACCTCTTCTTCCTCCTCTTCCTCCTTCTCTCCGTCCTCGGCTGCCCCGCCCTTCACCTTCGCCTTGTCTCTTCTGACGATCGGCTTTCACTTTCGTGTTACGATAATCCTTACACGCGTGTGCAGACTCGTAGCTGAGCTCGAGTGTTTCCCTTTTGTAAGCTTGGTGAGGGGGCGCAAGTCAAGTCCAACCCACTCACGTGTAAGCCTTGTGGCACTGCCCAGGAATGGGGAGTTCCACCCGGTATCCCGGTATATATGGCTGGCTTACGAAGGTCAAGGTGCAGGGCTTTCGTTAAAAGGTTTGGCTCTCTTTCATGAACTCGTAGCTTCGACCATCGGTTCTGTGCTGTTTGATTAGACTGCTTTCGAAACTTTTGGGGGGCTTCCCTAGTCCAGCCTGTGCAGCTTGCAACTCTTTTAAAAGAATGTGGTGCCTTTTTGCCATAGATCAATCGGTGTGTTAGTTTCTGTCGAATGCCTGTCGTTTAGTCACCTTTTGCTGCATTTGTTCTTGGCCACAAGGCTATCATCGCTATCAAACTTTGCTGTCAACCTATCAAAACTATCACAAACAAGTTATCAAACTTGGCCGCCAAAGCCGTGTAACTGTTGGCTGTGGGCTCTGTTCAGCTCAGTTCTATTTACGGATTAATATGTGTGCCAGAGAAGTTGAGCTCCTACTATTTTATCTGTTGTCCAGTTCCGATGGAACGGTTCGAGTTCGTGCCGTCCATCATAATCTGTGCCGTATTGACAGAATCTAACTATATAGGTCAAAGAAAGGTTGATGCCATATGAAGTGCTGATTCGGGTATAAGCTGAACCAATCGCTACTGTGCCCCTCGATCTAATGGTCTATCCTGCTAGAGCTTCGAGATGACTTGGTGCACCTGATTGGTTGCCTTAAAGATGTTTCGGTGTGCTTTAGCAATGGATGACTCGATTGGCTGAAGTGATCTCCCTTTGCTGTAATCTCACTCTGCCATTGGGGCCTTTATTTAGACTTGTCATAGTGGTCCGTCCAGCCTGAGCTATTTATTGACAGTCAGTCGTGTCCACTGCGCCTTCTGAAAACGTCGAGCGCCATACTTGCAGGGGCCAAGTTCTTCCAGATACGGCGCTCTCGGCAACTTCTAACATAGAGTTCATCCACGAGGGATTCAAATACGTGCTGCAGGTAAGAGAGCAATCCGGATCTGGAGACTAGTCGGAGGCTAGCCTCGTACCCCAGCAGTGTGTGCAACCATGTGATGTCTATGCAGTGCGTGCTTCCTCGTGACTCTCCCGTGCGTTGCTATTTTCTGCTCACTCTTGGAAGTTATGTGCTTGCATGCGATTGGTGCATTAGGGCATTCTCGAGAGTGCACGTGGACGCAGCAGCAGACCACTCTTCCGGCGCCTTCGCTCCGTTGCAGGCCGTGAGGACGAGCCCGACCAGCTACTTTTTGTGCATGAACAATACGCACATCGACGTCGAAACGCACAGAATGAACGACGGTGGCCTGCTGCTGTCGCTCGACGGCTCGAGCTATACCACATACATGAAGGAGGAGGTGGGCAACTATCGCATCGTCGTCGGCAACAGGACGTGCATTTTCGAGAAGGAAATGGATCCCACCGTGCTGCGGTGAGTGCACCAGTAGCGGCCCTGCCGGTAGCGCCGCCCTGCTGTGAAGTCCCCTCCCCGCTCTCGCGCCCTGCCGCACTTGGCGAGCTCTTTTCGTGGCACTGACGGCACCTGACTTTACGGCCCTCCGTCAAGATCACCGACCGCCGGAAAGCTCGTGAGCTACGTGGCAGAGGATGGCAGCCACATTTACGCCGGCAGCGTGTACGCCGAGATCGAAGTCATGAAGATGGTCATGGAGCTGCGTGTCACCGAGACCGGATGGTGGGTTTGCCGGGAAGGTGCCCGCCGGCGGCAAGACACGTGCCCAGCTGGCTCGCGCGCTCGCCCAGTCGGCCGCCACTCGACGTGCCGCTCGGTCGGCTTCGCGTTGCAGCATTCACTACGTTAAACGACCTGGCTCGATACTCGAAGCCGGGAGCATAATCGCCAAGCTCGCGTTGGACGACTCGACGCGAGTTCCACAGGTGCGGCGATTTCACGCGCCCCCTTCCTGTGCTCCTCCGGCCGATGGACAAACCGACGGCAGCCATGACGATCGTCTGCCGCCGGTCGGACTCGTTGGAAATCGTCTTCTCATGCCTTTTGCTCCGACCAAAGCAGCAGAGGCTGGCCTGCCCCACAGCTTGCCCTTGCCGGCGGCGTTTCCGAGCCCTGTTGAGACTGCCCTCGGCCTATGCAGCGCCCCCTCGAGGCAGCTGTTAGAGAGCTTGCGCCGACGGATGCCGCTGGCTGTGCACGCGCTTTGCTTCCGCTCCAGGCGACCTTGTTCACGGGCCCTCTGCCCGAGGTGAAGAGCCCGGGCTCGGCCGGCGAGAAGCTGCACCAGGTGTTCCAGACAGCCAAGCAGACGCTGCAGAACGTGCTCGCCGGCTACGTGCTTCCCAGCCCGTTCTTCGAGGAGCGACTGGATGCCGTCATCGACACGCTGAGCAAGTGCCTCAAGGACCCGGCGCTGCCGCTGCTCGAGCTGCAGGTGAGTGCCTCGGCAGCAATGGCAGCCCTTTCGTGCGATGCTGCCGTCCCTGCCTGCGACCCTAGGCGGCGGTTGCGATTGGCCAACTTCCTGCTGCGCCCGATTGGCTTCTCGCCTTTGCGAGGTGCCTCGACGAGGAGTTGTCTCCTGACACTGTCTATGCTGCCGGTAGGGATTTTCTTCACTTGTTCGTGGAGTTTAGTCTTCCGCCCTTCACGGACCGTTGTCTGTCGCTCGGTTTATCGACGTGGAGAGGCGACACCTTGCCGGCCCCTTTTTCGATGGGGCTGGGGTTGAGAGATCGACATGGCACCGATCGGACGTCTTCGCCCATCGTTCACTGCGTGGCGAAATAGATTATTGCTATTGTCGAAAACTAGATCTGGCGCTATGCCCCCAGCAGAGCGATTGCACGCACAGCTCGACAAATAGTCGAGCCTCGGTGCCCGATGATTTCTCTCAGGAGCTGATATCGATGATTTCCGGCCGAATTCCTGCCGACGTGGAGGCCTCCATACGCAAGCACATGGCGCAGTACGCCGGCAACTTGACGTCGGTGCTCGTCCAGTTTCCCAGCCAGCAGATCGCTAGTGTCATCGACTCGTACGCAGCGACGCTGGTCAAGCGTTCCGACCGAGACGTGTTCTTCATGACAACTCAGGGCATCATGCAGCTGCTGCAGAGGTTGGCTTGCCTGCACTCGCTTTGGTCGTCTGGCGCGGATCGTCTAGTCGTGGACCGCGCTCCGATTTTTTCCAGTTTGCGCCTGCCGCTCTCTGCGCGCACTTTTCTTTTGAGCAAGCCGGCTTTATACGGCACTGCAACTAGGGTAGCTCTCATGACGAGGGCTCGGCCTGCGTGTGACTTGAGAGGAGGAGGTCGTTGTCGTCTGCTTGGTTCGCTGATGATGCTTGCATTGCTCTTTTCCTTAAGACTTCGTCAGGCTTCTTTAGCATGTGATGCTGACAAGCTGCTGCTGCTGCGCTGCTCCTTTCCGCTCTTCCTTATTGAACGGCGCTGCTTTTGACAGCGTTTTCTTTCAGCTGCCTAACCAGTCTGTCTGTGGTCTAGGTACACTAGGTGGGGAATTTAGTTCGTGCGAGCCATGTGGCAATGCATCAGACTATAGTATTGACTGCCATTTTACTTGAAACGTGAGCCGGACGTATAAAGTGCATTTCTTCTTGAAACTGCAGAGCCAGCGAAGGCCAACTCCAGTTCCGAGCAGAAGCTTTGCTTTGCTTCGTGTTACGCACTCGTCCCGTCGCCTCTAGGTTGCTGGGCCAGTGAGCTCGTGCGATCGCTGCAGACGTCCTTCTTGCTGCATCGGTGGTCGACCTTGTGAGCTATGCACGTGGTCTGAAGGTCACAGCTGTGCTCATGCAAAACTCATTAGCCGATAGATAAAGTGGACCTTTTAGGCCAAAGTGACCGAGTACAAGGCTGAGGTGCAGAATTGCTGCAGAATCGTAGCTGGACTCGAACTCATGCTATTGCCTAGTTCGTGGAGCATTAACCCAATTACCGCTGGGCCTTATCTCCTGTGTGGCACAATCGATTGCCGATTGTCGATCCTGCATTGATTGGCAGCCATCTCGTCGGCCCGTGCTCGGCGATTGATACTTGCTGCCCGGTGAGCATCACTCGGCACCGTTTCTTAGACTGTCCCTAGAGAGAAAAAATTGTACTCGGGCAGTAGATAGGAAAAAGAATACTTCGTGTCATGCTCGATGGTTGAATCTAGCTGACCTTTGAATGCGGAGGAGGCGCAAGCCGCCACGCAAACTTGCTCTCGGTGCTCCGTGGCAGAATGACATTGGGCCGTGCCAGCCTGCCGCCGGCGCGCAGCGCAGGTAGTTTCGGTGCTGCTGGCTACTCGGCGCTCGGTCCTCTGCAGGTACCGAAACGGCATGCGAGGCTTGACGAGATCCGTCGTGCAAGAGCTGCTCAGGCAGTACATTCAAGTCGAGCAGCAGTTCCTTCACGGCCCCTACGACAAGTGCGCGGAGCAGCTCCGGTCGAAGAACCGCGACGATCTCGGCTCCGTGATGGCGACCATATTTGCTCACTCGCAAACCCACAAGAGGAACCAAGTAGTCATTCTGCTCATCGTATGTGTCAATTTCGTAATTTGCTGTCTGCATTCTCGGACCTCGCCTTCAATGCTGCTGCGTTCCCTTTGCCGAGTCTTGTGCCTGGCACCACGGCCAGGATGTCGCAGGGGTTGCACGTTGGGGCGCATCGGCTGTAGCCAAGGCCCGCCTTGGCACTGTGTGCAAAGCCGGGTTTGGGTGGGCGGATGCTGTGCCGGATGAGTCAAGGGTGAAGGCCGGGATGGTGGCGATCTGACCCGTGGCGCCCTTTCTTGCTCATTGCTTCGCCGCTCGTCGACGTCGTGACCTGCCGCCAGGGCATGCTTGTGCGTCTTCGAAATTCGGGAGCGGACCGGGCGAATGCCGACCTGTTGCTGCAGGACAAGTTTTATGCCCGGGAGCCGGCGCTGACGGACGACGTGCAGCAGCTGCTAACGGAGGTGACCGCCCTGAGCAAGGCCGAGAACTCCAAGGTGGCGCTGCGCGCCCGCCAGGTCCTCATCGCTGCCAACCTGCCGCCGTACGAGCTGCGGCACAACCAGGTCGAGTCGATATTCCTGTCGTCGATCGACAGCTACGGGCACGGGCTTCGTCCCGAGAATATGCAGGTGAATTCCGGCTCCTGGAGAGCCTGCAGAGCTGCGGCGGCTGCTGCTGCTGCTGCGTAGGCGATCTCTTGCCTTTGGGAACGCTCACTCACCATTTCGGCTCGATTGTTGCATTTAGCTTCTCGACTGCGCAGCATCTCGGCGGTGTTGCGATCGGCGCTTTTTGCTACTCTGTATCCGAGCCGTAGTGGGCGCTCTTGTTCGTCTGCTTTCAGAAAATCATAATGTCGGAGACATCCGTTTTTGACGTGCTCCCCGAGTTCTTTTACCACAGCAACGAGCTGGTGCGCATGGCTGCGCTAGAGGTACGTCGGAGATGCCGCAGAGAGACGCAGCCTGTAGGACGACGAGTCAGTCGCCATTGCTGCACCCGGACAAAGTGCTGGCGCCCTCTAGACCTGCGCTGAATGAAGTTGCATAGATTGTGGTTTGTTTTCATCCCGTCAGCAGGGACCATAGGGTTTTTTATTTTGTACGCGGTATTTTACCCTTCGAGTTCTGGCGATCCTTGTCTTTTGTGCGCCGGCTTTACTCTATCGCTGGGCGATTGCGAGGCAAAGTGATACGACCGTGTGTGTGTGTGTCGAGCGGTTTTTGGTCTAGCCTTGAATGCTTGGTTCAAGCTACTTAGCCCAGCAGCTTGTTAGAGGAGTTCGCTGTTTTTGCGTGAGCATTCTTTCGAAGTGTGTGGGTCGTGCAGCATTGGCGTCGGATCGAGCAGTTTCTTCCGTGTCTTGCCTCTTGTGCATTGCTGCACCGTCCGCTGATGCCGTCGGCTACCGCTGTGCTGTGCTCGGAGCTGGTCGCAGCCGCGGCAGCTCCGCCATCCGGAAACAGCCGACGAAAGGTGTGCGCAAGAATGGCGAGCTCGAGGGGCGAACTGCTCTAAAATCCGACTGCTGCTGCTGCCGAGCCTGGTCTTTTTTTGAGCATAATTGATTCTGGGCTCTCTGCGAGCATTTGCTGCCGGCGTCGGTCGAAGGCCTTCGTTTTGCATGAGCACAGCTGTGACCCGTGGCTCTCGACGTCACGTCTCTGGACAAGATGGGCCTGGCGGTCGTGCCGCTTACTCGTCGCTCATAGACGTGCCTCCCTGGCGAGGTCATCGCTGGCCGCCCGCCGCTGCTGCTATTTCGGCACCTCCGGCACACTGCCGCACCGCGTCCGTGACAGGTGTACGTGCGCCGGAGCTACATAGCGTACGAGCTTAACTGCATGCTGCACACGAAGCTGGCTGCAGCCGGCAGCAGCGGGAGCGACGTGTGCATCGTCGAGTTCCAGTTCCTGCTGCCCTCATCTCATCCCAACAGGCGAGTGGCTCGGCTGCATGTGCTCGCCTCTCCCACGTGACCTGCACGTGGCCGGCAGCTGTGATGTCTATATGTCCACGGCTCATTTCCAGCCGTCGCTAGAGTTCTGTGTGTGGTGAGCACGGCACTGTGCCATCACCACCTCCATCCTCATCCTTTCCCCTCGGTTGCATTATCGACAGGTCTGCACGTCTTGTGGTCCTGTGTTTGACAGCTAACGAGTCCTTTATGTTTGTAGGTCGAGCATGAAGTGAGTGTGCACGTGGCTAGCCACCGCATGCATGTCTGTGACCGACCGTTTGAGTCGCCGTGCATGCTCGCAAGCACTGCCCTCCCTGCGCGCGTCATACCGCGCTGCTTGCCATGTTGTGGCGGTGCTGCGAGCGAGGCAAGCCTCGCTTCCATTTGCTCCTTCCAACCGTCTCCGCCACGCGGCTGTCATTGTTTGCTTTCTCAGGCCGTGCGCTGCTCAGCCGGCTGCTGTCCAAAATGCAGGCAGCTGCGCTCACTGACTGGGGCCGAAGCTTGCATCTCTCGCTTCGGCGGTCGCTTTGTGTCGGCGCAGTTGCTTGCTGTTCGAGCCCTCGGAGTGGGTGCACAGCAGGCGCGGTTCACGTGCACGCACGGTTCACGTGCACGCACGGCTCCTCACCGCCCTGCCTAGTGGTAGTGGTGCATTGGTAGGTGCACGACTGAGGTGCTTCAACTGTAGCTTTACTGCCGGGCCGCGAGGCAGCTGCCAGCTCATGATAGGAGAGAGAGAGAGAGAGAGAGAGAGAGAGAGAGAGAGAGAGAGAGAGAGAGAGAGAGAGAGAGAGAGAGAAGCTGGCTGCAGCAGCAGCTGGAAGCCTGCGCTGGTAGAGTTGAGTAGGGGCATGCCTTTGCTGCATCCTGCCCGCCCACGGGAAGCTGCCGTCCGTCTGCTCGCTGCGCGACTGTCGCGCGCGCCATGCGAGCCAGCCTGGAGCCGATCAACAGCGGATTATGTGCTGTTACTGCATTATAGAATGCACCGGAAGAATGGCTTGCCCCGTGTCCACAGTCTGAACGAGAACAGCGACCCGTACGCCATGGGACTGGCATCGCAGGATTTGCCGCCGTGTCAGCGGCTGGGCAGCATGGCTGCCTTTGCCACGTTCGACGACTTCGCATCGTAAGCATACCTGCGACAGCTGCCATGGCGCTGAGGGATAGCTTTGCCCCTCCCCCACCTCATAAGGTACTCGCACTTGGCGAACCAGGCAGTGGGTTCGAGTCCTGCTGCAGGCAATTCTTTATTGCCCGCTGCAAGCAGGAGTGATAGACACTGTGGCTCTTTAGCTGCTAGGTAAATGAGGCTGTTGAATCAGCAGCTTTTACTTTACTTTCAGTGTCACTTAGCTGGATTTTGCTCCGACTTGCTTAGCTTTGCGAACAAGCGTGGCTGCTAAATAGGACATTCACTCACCTGATGTAGGTCTCCAACCTGCATCCTTCCTGCTAGCACTACCCGGAGGCTGCATCATCGAACATAGCTCGTGTTACCGATTTTGGTAGAGGTATCTTCTTATATGTAATGTATCTTCGTCTGTAACTCCACAAACTTCTTCAAATGTGCCTCTGGTTTTCAACTTTTGCTGAATCCAGTATGTGGGTGTTGCAACGGTTTTGGGTAATCAAAAGAATAAAAGATCAATTGGTGAAAGCAAATAGAGTGCATGCTGCCACTAACCACATTTGCAGGCTTACCATGTCACCCCTAACCCCGTTATTCATGTTTATCAAGCATGATATTACTCAATAATAATAATAATAATAATAATGTACTTGATAAAGCGCCCTCAGAGAACTTAATCTCTCTCTAGGCGCTTTACATTTGCTGTAAAGTGAAATGCAATTCACCATTCATTCGCGCTTCCCTTGGCAGTAAATGCAAAGCGCCTAGAAAGAGATTGAGTTCTCTGAGGGCGCTTTATCAAGTGCATTATTATTATTATAGAGTGAGCTAACTACGTTAGCCAGCCTTTCTGTCATCCATAGGTCTTCCCTCGCACCTCATTGCAGCAGCCATTTTGTTGTGAGGAAGAGGCAGAGGGCCCTGTTAGTGCCGTGGATGCTCACTGCACTTCTGATCGGTTGTCGCCATTCTGCTTCCGTCTGATGCCAAAGTAATACTCTCTACTTTGTCCATCATTCATTCTAGCTAGACACACCAACCTGCCGTGGTGAAAGGGGTAATTTAATTCAGGAGACAGTCCATTTTTAGGATAGGCGATCGTTTAAATTCAGCTTGAGAGGGGGGGGGCTCACGGTTTCTGGCTTTTATTGCTGGGTACGGTGCCATGCAGGGTCAGCGCTGCCGTTCGGAGCAGTTGAGCCGGTTTGGGCCCACGTTTTTGGACCTTGCCATAGCAAAGAGCACCGAAGAGCACCGCCGGCCACCAGCTGAGCTCATCTCGTTCTGTCCTGCCGTAGCAGCAGCCAGTCGCACGTCTGGTTTTTCCTTAGGCACTTTGATGCACTGGTGGACAAGTTTAATTTGTCCACAATGACTACGTCTGATCGCACTCAGTTCATCACATCCGCTGCCGACGTAAAGGTACTCGTGGCTTGTGCTTCGGCTTGCCCAGGAGTCGAGAGTTTTGTTTTTTCTTAGGCCATGGCTGGGGGCAGGGGCTGTCTGCCTCTGCCAACCCCCACGGTGGCCTTTGACCCACGGTGGCCTTTGCTCTCGCGGTTGCTGGAGGGAAGGTGGTGCAACTATATCCGATGCAAGCTCTCCGTTTGTTCGTCCTCGCCCCAGTGTCTTGACGACGAGCCGA
The DNA here is from genome assembly GCA_009760855.2 of Cristatella mucedo. Lineage (NCBI taxonomy): Eukaryota > Metazoa > Bryozoa > Phylactolaemata > Cristatellidae > Cristatella > Cristatella mucedo. Next base: position 685,178 of record WPIO01000131.1, read on the forward strand.
TCTACGTGATGAACGTCGCTCTGCGTGCAGAGGCCTACGAGAAGGATGATGAGGACCTGTCGGCAAGATACCAGGCGTTCTGCTCCTCCAAGGTGATTAGCCCGCAATGACCCGTCTGGAAAGTTCGACCGGAACGGTGTGCGTGCACGTGTGTGTGTGTGTGTGCGTGTGTGCGTGTGAGTGTGCGCGCGCGGCTCCCGTACTGAGGCTGCTTCTGCTTCGCAGTGGTGAAGGAGCCTGTCTCTGATAGCACCGTTCGTGCTTTGCCTGTAGCATCCTGGGCCCATCTACTCGGCGGATGCGGGCTTCCCAGTCTTGCGATGGCCCCTCGTTTGCTATCGACGACTGCCCTGGCAAACCTGGAAGATCTTACATCGATGAAATCCATCTGAAAGGAACCGCTCGTGCATGCTAGCATTGGGTTTTGGCCTACGGCTGGCGTTGAGCCATTTCTTGTCAGGTGGATTGAATCCACGAAAGATCTTTAGGACGCCCGGACGGTTGCCTCTGCCGAGAAGCTGGGCGTCCTAGATTTCTGGCCGGGCTCTTCGATTTCTTTGGCAGATATTTACTTTTTTTTCTCGTTTAAAAGCAATCTAAGCCTGAACTTACTATTCTAATGACATGCTGTGTGTCATTACACGTGTCCTGTCTCGTGTCGTTACTCGTGACGGTGCACGACGCCTACGACTCACTTTGTCTATGGCTCCATTTTCAGCTTGGGCATGCACTTAGCTAAGCCACCCACTGTTTATTGCTGTAGAAACAAGTTCTCAGTGCACGGAGCATTCGCCGAGTAACGTTTGTGATTCTCAAGAGAACTCTATGGCCCAAATACTTCACTTACCGTGCTCGAGATGATGTAAGTATGCTGTGTTAAGCCACTTGGATTGAGCGTTGAGTGACAGTTTTCTGTGATTGCCTCTTGGCAGTTGTTCTCAATTTCACGATTCGTAAAGCTACTTGTATTCATCTATGACTGTCAGCGTGCGGTTCATTGTTCTTGTTGCTGTTTGTTCTGGTCTGACTGATAACCATCCAGAACCCCCTGCAGGGTGTCTGACGTTCTCATTGACGAGCAACTTAAAACGTCAAATATACTGTTGACAAGCGTGCGACTCTGTAGGCTATCGTTGGACCTCACCGAATGTGCGCCTTCCTGATTACTTGAAAAAGTAGTCACTGGTTAGAAGGACTCAGCTCTGGTGCCAGCCAAAGCCTGGTTCAAAGACAACATCTGCGGCTGTGCTGTTTAGCTGAGGAATACTGTGGCTTCGTTGTTTGTTCTCAAGCCATGTAGTCTTGCCAAAGTCAGGTCCCAAACAAATATGCCCAGCCAGTGCAAATGACACGTGATTGGCTGTAGTGGTCCCCCTATCCTAGGTAGTGGCTGGGGTTCGAAAAATTGCGCGCCTTCATTTTTAAAAGAGATCGCACATGATCGTGCCTCTATGCAGTCGCGTCCGCCGCATGCAAGCACTCAGTCGAAAGCGGTATCTACCGCTAAGAAATTCCTCCCGATTTTTCCACTGATAGACCACTTGGAATGAGCGCTAAGGGATTGCCCTCTGCACTATTCAAACTCGCGACCAGGGTCGTGCCGTGCGAACACCGTTAACGTACCGCCAGGCTAAGTAAGACCCGGTGGATACTTGGGTCTTAGCCACTGGACAAGCTTAGCACTGTCGTAGCTCAGGTTGTTAATCCTGACACGAGAAAGGGACTGCATATGCTTACTTGATACAGGATAGCTCAATCGGTTTTGAATGCAGGACCGGTAACTCGAAGTGTTTTGTAATTGTTCCTGGTAAAGACAAAAAGGTTTCCTGACTTGGCAGGTGGCCTTCTGTCGTTCTTTACGTTAAAATTGGGGATTATTCCAAAGCCTGTTAAATCTGCCATCGTTTGATCGGTTCTGTGAGAGCATGATTTGGATTCTGTGGTAATGCATAATGCTGTCTTCAGTCTTTTTTACTTCTATAAGAAAGTCGAAAAAAGTTATGCTAACTGACTTAGTGGATGTCGTTGGCAAAATTGAGTAATGAAAAAATCTAGCCGTGATTTAGGAACCACTACTCAAGAGAAACTGCCCACTTTCGTGTTACCAATCACATTTAAAAAAAAAACGATGATAGTGATATTTGCCTTGTACTGTTCGTCCGGTCGGCTGCTTTTTGCACCACTCTCGCTTGATACTGCTTGACTTAGAATAAGGTTTCGTGGGGCCAGCTATGGTCGAGCACTGTCCGAATCGCATCTTTCTTATTAGTATCGTTTGGTGGTCAATTTGCAACAAGCAGCAGGCCCGTGACTAATGGAGCGCCTCTGTCTGTTCCGTTTTCTCTGTCCGTTATTGATCTGTTTATACTGAGCCTCTAGAAAAGCTTAAGTTAGAAATTCATTTGTCCCCATGACACCTGACTGTGTTTGTCGTTTGAGCCTTCATTGTCCGCTGCTGTAAGTGATTAATTGAGAGCCTGTCTTACAAGCGGTTGGTCCCCATGGGTGCAAAACATATTAGTAAGGATGTTAGGCTTGACGTCGAAAGCTTGGTGCAGAAGACCCCTACAGCTATTAATCCTTTTGTATTGCAGTCTAGGATGAGGAGCTGCTTGCCGTCTTAGTAGGCTTAAGATGTTACTCACTATCTGATTCTCTCTCTACTAGACTGCTATATTTCACCAATGGTAGGGAGGGAGAGAGAAAAAAAAACATTATGAGTGTTTAAAGTTAACCAATAATGTAGCCGTTAGGTTGCTCTTTAAATTGTGTCAATTTGGTCATGACTCTCCTTCGGGAAGTTTATTATTATTATAATTATTAAGGAAGCATGTTACGATCTGATTGTATCGACTGAGGTGGAGCAAAATTTGTATAACGACCAGCAAGGCTTACGATGGCGCCGCTCCTTCGCACTCCCGGTTTTCTGTGGACAATACATTAGTTACTAGGTTCTTTCCTTTAAAGACTGAGTGACTGGCACTTTTGTTTTGGGTATGCTTAACTATTAATTAGACTCCTTTCTTCAATTCTCGTGCAGCACTGTTCTTTTTGCGACAAGAGCACATTCTTTCCAGCCAGTCTTTCCGAACTGCTGCCTCTGCACTGCTTACTTCCTCGACTGTCGCCCTGATTCACGCATGCTTATCTCTTTCTCTTTATTGGGCTAGATGAAGTCTCTTGGCTGCCGTGCGCTCTCAGGAGCCCGCGTTTTTAGTGCCCTGTTGAAAACTCTCCAGTGCCGCACTCTTTGTGACTTTGCAGAGCAGCAGAAGTAGTGGGCTTGCAGGTCTTCCTTTTTCCGGCCATTGGTTCTATAGGGTGCACGCGACTGCCCGATGCAAACTGGCGACTGGATGCAGTGCTGTTTCGGAATGCTGGCCGTGCAGCATTCGGTGCAGCGCATGTTCGTAGGTAGTGAGCCGCACTACGCCACGGCAGGCAAGGGGAGGTGTGGCTGCGTAGCTGACATTGAGAAGCTGACAGGAATGGTGCCGAGGCATGCCGAGAGCTGGCTTCAGTTTGTAGAGGACAAGATCTATCGGCATCTGGAGCCGGCACTCGCTTTCCAGCTCGAGATCAGCCGCATGAAGAACTTTGACCTCGAAGCCATACCGATCGAAAACCATCGACTGCACCTGTACCTCGGAAAAGCCAAGGCGAGAGCCGCCGCCACCGTGGCTTTTCCGGATCCGGTCGCGCCGAGCGTCGCTTGCGTGGTCGGGCGCGCTTAGGTGCTTGCGAGCGCGAGAGAGAGCTTTAGGTCTGCTGTTTCATTTTACCGTAGCAAGTCGCCAGAGGTCACGAAGTGACCGACTACAGGTTTTTCGTCCGAGTCATAATCCGACACACCGATCTGATGTCTAAGGTGAGGGAGCAGCGAGCAAGATAGGACCTCCTCCTTGTCTCTCTCTGTGACGCATGAGACTGAGCGAAGCTGCTATGCATGGACGCTGCATGGCCGGCTCCTCCGGGGACGGCAAGTGCACTTCGCTTTGCTACATTTGCAGGAAGCGTCGTACGAGTATATTCAGAATGAGGCTGAGCGAACACTGCTAGAGGCTATGGATGCGCTCGAGGTCGCCTTCTCTCATCCATTCGTAAGTGAGAGTACAATTAGCACAGTCTCTCGTGGCTTGCCTCTTGTGTTGGTGTCTACTGGGTCTGCCACTTTGCTCGAGTTAGCCTCGCTTCACGTGACGTGTGGCACCTTCATGTTCTTACCCTTGTAGAATCGCTCCTAGCATGTCGCTATAGTGCGTCCGTGCCGTAGCAGTTGTCGTGGATGATCAGACTAATGTTGATTGCACTCACGTTTGTACCGCCGTGACTCGCGATGTAAAAATTGCCTGTCTCCTGCAATCTATCCCCTGGTCCATCTGTCCTGTGCGGTTTTAGTCGAGCCGGACTGACTGCAATCACATCTTCCTTAATTTTGTGCCGACCTTGACATTGATGGACCCCAGTCGACTGGAGGAAACTGTGCGTGGCATGGTGATGCGCTATGGCAGCCGCCTGTGGAAGCTTCGAGTACTGCAAGCAGAGCTGAAGATGACCATTAGGTGTGTGCTCTGCACCCAAATGCTGCTGCTCCTGCTTGCTCTCGCAAGGTCGCTTTCTATGAAGTACCGTGTCGATTCTGTTCGCTAGTAACTGTGGCCATGCGCTGCAGGCTGAATCAGACTGGGAACCGCATACCAATGCGCCTGTTTCTAACCAATGAGAGTGGTTATTACCTGGACATCAGTATGTATCGAGAAGAGACCGATACGCATACGGGCAAGGTACTACCTTTATATTATATCGGCTGATATGGGTGTGGCCGTGGATTGCTGATGCCTGTGAACAGCTTGATAGATCGTGCTTTCGGCGAGTTTCATTCTTTTTCGGCTTTCCTATTTCGAGTAAGATTTGCCACTATTGAACTTTGAGCATACGTATCTGCATATTTTCTCACAGGATTGCAGCATGCTTGCTGTTTGGCTCTAGAATTAATTGCAGGTTTTTCACAATAGTAATGATAACATTTATATATTGCCCTCAGAAAACAGAATCTGTTTCTAAGGTATTTGCCTCAGCTGAACTTTTATGAGCACACAAAAGACAGTTCTCACTGACTGAGCCATTGCTTTGAGGAGCAGGCTGGTTTGCGTTTCATTTTATATGGCATCAAGTCGGGGGCGTGTCGTGAAGTCAGTTGGACCTGACTTCCTGGCTTTAGGAGCAATTGAATTGAAACCCTTGTCTCCGCTGGCTTTGGGGTTGTTAGAGGTATAGCTACGCCACTGGGGTCAGAACAGCGAGTGGCCTAATGCAAAGCCTGATTGGGAAGTATTTCGGTTTGGTAGGGGTGGTGTAAAACAATGAATTGATCCTTGCAGAGTGACAGAACCTTCAAGTCGATACGATATGCCTTTAGATGAGTGGTCAGTAAAAAGAAGTGTAATGTAGCAGTTGTGACTTTTTCGACTGACGATCTCAGCTACAGAGTTTTGTACCAACTGTAAGCATTCTACTGCACAGGCAGGAAGGCCTGTGAGTAATGAGCTATCGAGTGTGGATAGGATGCAGCAAATGCATAGACCGCTTGGCTGTGCTATTCTTATCTAAGCCTAAATGTATTCACTTGTGCATAGCTGCACGTCCACAGGCTTGACTGTGGAGCTGATGGGATCCTCTAGTCAATGTTCACTTTGGAGCAAGTCGTCTAGGCTGTGTGCTGATGCTTGCCGAAGATGTTTGCCGAAACCGTTTTGATAGTTAAGCTTTCCCATTTCTGAATAACGTTATGTTTTCTCGGTGAATAGTCAGCTAGTCATTCAATTTAAGAAAGTTAAATTCCATCGAAATGCATATCGGCATTTCATGCTGCTAGGGAGTTTAGAGATTTTGACTTGCTGATAGGCAGCAGGGAATCAAAGCATGCATGCAGCTTCATATGTTTTTAAAAAGTGAATATTAAAGATTGCATCGTCAAGAGGTATGAATAGTGAAAATGTGCGAACCAAGCACTCATCCTTTTGATGGCATGAGGTGCTCTGATTGCTTCGACTGATTGTCCCTCTTGCATTTAATTGCTTCTTGGTAGGGCATTTGTGGCAGATAATACAAGCACTTCTTCGTTGCTTGGCAAGTCGATGCACGAGCCAGTAGATAGTGCTGATAACGATTGCAGGTCACTCTTCAGTCGTACGGCACTAGGCAAGGCCCACTTCACGGAATGGTCATCAACACACCCTACATTACGAAAGATCATCTCCAGCAGAAGCGCTTTGTTGCGCAAAACCAGAACGGGACCACCTACGTTTACGATTTTCCCGAGGTCCTGAGGCAAGCGCTTCACGATCGCTGGAAGGTGGAGCTAGCCGCCAGGTCGACTGCCGGCCGTCACCAGCAGCCAGCGCCATCATCGGCCTCGGATGTGGCTAATGGTGACGACGGCAAGAAGGCCGTCGGAGCTTCTTCACAGCTTCAGCAGCTGCCTGCACCGCCAGAGGATCTGCTTCAGTCAACAGAGCTGGTAGTCGACAGCTGCGGCCAGCTGACCTTCATGACTCGGCCTCCCGGCGAGAACGAGGTCAGTGCAGTTCGGCTTTCATGCTCGACTGATCGCCGCATTGCTGGCTAGTTGCACTCGGAGTTGAAATGTCAGCCTTGGTACTTGCTTAAAGTTTATTAGCTTCGCCTAGAAGACCTCTTCCACGAGGCTGGTCATCACGGTCGATCACTGAGATTAAGATTAGGGGCTGTCTACAACCGTGCCTTGCAATGGATGCGCGCACCAGCTCCGTGGTTCTGTTGGTGCTGGGCTACTGCAATTCGGTACTGGCTGGGCTACCGAAAAAAAAAGCCATCCAGCCTCTGCTGCTGATCTTAAATGGCTACATCGTTTGTCAACAAATCTGCGAGGCTCAGCCGTGTGCCGCCTTTGCTCAAGGAGCTGCGCTGGGCTGGCTCCCGGAAGTTCTTGCTCTAGCCCACGAGGCCTGCCGCCACGGCTTGGCTGCTTCGTACCTAGCTGAACCACTCACTGCATCAGATTCAGACTCCTAGTTGCCCTCGGGTCCTCGATGGACACTAAATTAGCTGTTCCATTCCTCCGCATAAAGACCGTTGGTAATAGAAGCTTTTGCTCTGCAGGTCCTAGACTGTAGAACTCGCTTCCAAAAATTGTGCACAACGACCACTGCTCTCCGGCTGCCGACTATTGCTCATTCTTTTCAGGGGTCCTGAGCTGCTACTTCCACGCTACTCACTACCTCAACTGCTCTCCTGACTCTGCTATACTCCCCATTTTGTCTTTGTTGCATGAGATTAAATTTGTTGTCTGCCGAATGCGTACCAAAAGCTGTTGAGGCTGTGAGTGAGCTATACAAAACTCTCCTGTGTAACACCCACATAGTCTTTGTGGCTTGGTCGGTAACAGTTGGAGAAACGTTGCATTAAGATTAGCGTTTAGCACAATTCATGTAAATGTAAATGGATGTTCTATAAATCCTTGCCGTTTCTCAATCCTTACTCTCCCCAGCAATTGCCGCTATGTCAATCGTCGTGCTATCGTAGGACTGCTCGTCCTCGGAGTAAACCATCTTAAGTTCAGCCAAAGCATGTCGGCAGTTCTCTCCTTAACTTACGATACAGAGAATATTCTCAGAGCTGGCCGTTATTTGATTAGCTTAAACTTGACCGTACTCGTTGGTGTGACCTAGGCATTATCGTGCATCTAACGGTGAGATTTAATACTGTGTTGTATCTAGTGATATTGTCTGTTGCTAAGTTATCTTATGGTGGCAGCTACTACTACTTTGATTCTGTGTAAAGGGAATTTGCAAGCGTTCTATTTTGCCTTTCTTTTTTAATCGTTTGTTTGAGCTGTTTCTTTGGCTTTCAGCCTGTGTCTTGTTGAATTTGTTGTTTTGACGATTGTTGTACAACAGTGTCGTGTTTTCACTATTGGGACATTCCACTGCAGATCGGTATGGTAGCGTGGAAGATGACAATGAAGACGCCTGAATTCCCTCAAGGACGAGATATAATACTCATTGCTAACGATATCACTTATAAGATCGGATCATTCGGACCGAAGGAGGACTTGCTGTTCTTGGTACTGACGAGCTGTAATGCTCGTGTGCTCGCGAGGCAGATGGCTTGTACTCGCGTACAGCAAATTGGTGCCCTTTGCTAGTCATTCTGATTGTGCGACGTGTCTGCCCGTCCGTTTCAGAGAGCCTCGGAGAAGGCTCGTGAGCTCGGAATTCCGAGAGTATACATCGCTGCCAACAGCGGAGCTCGGATAGGTACTGCTCGCCATGCTGTGCCCACTGGGATGCATACGCAGTGGCGGCTTTGTCGATGCCGAGACGGCCGTGTGTGCTCCTTCAGTGGGGCGGGGAGAGAGCCGCGTTTTGTGCGCCCCGCTCGCAGTTGATCCCCACGAGGCAGTGCTGCCTCGTGACAGCTGTTCCGTGCGTCGAGCGAGTGGGATTTCTTTGCAGGTCTCGCTGAGGAGATCATTCCGCTGTTCAAGGTCGCATGGGTCGACCCGCTCGACCCCGACAAGGGCTTCAAGTACCTCTACCTCAGCCCGAGCGACTTTCGAAATGTCGCCAGCTCCGTGCATGCCGAGCTCATCGAAGACGAAGGCGAGTCGCGCTACGCCATTAGGGACGTGATCGGTAAGTCCTCAGGACGGTGGCGGCTGCATGGCCGCGCCTGCCGGCATCGGCTCCCCGTCGCTTGTGGCTGCGTCACTGCAGCTGTACTCCACTGCTGACACTGGCTCCGCGACCGCAGGAAGCGAAGAGGGACTGGGAGTGGAGAACCTGCGCGGCTCGGGCATGATTGCCGGTGAGACGTCGCGAGCCTACGACGACATCGTCACCATCAGCCTGGTGACGTGCCGTTCGATTGGCATCGGCGCCTACCTGGTGCGCCTCGGACAGCGCACGCTTCAGTGCGAGAGCTCGCACATCATCCTCACCGGAGCAGGTGCTCTGAACAAGGCAGGTGGCGAGCTAGCTCGACTAGCATGAGCGGCTTTAACCTGTCATAGTCACTCCTCGCAAACTGGCTCTTCTCAGATTTCCGGTCTCGTCCTGTGCCTGAGTTAAGGGGAGCGGCAGATGACTTGAGCACGGTCGGCCCAGCGATCGCTGCCTGCCAGTGTCCTGCTGATGTGCTGCCTGCTAGTGTCCTGCTGCTGGCGCATTGTTCTGTAGGACTTCCCTCCTCTTATCTGCTGCCTTTGAACTCCACAGCTCTTTGCTTTTTTTTACCTGCTCCATGGGGATTGAATTGGCTCTGCCCGAGTGCATGCCGATTGCAGTGCTGAAGCATCCATGCGAACAGTCATCGTTTTTCTTTCTGGGAGGATTTCTTTTGCTCTCGTGATAATAGTTGTCCTGCCGTAGGTCCTGGGGCGTGAAGTGTACACCAACAACAACCAGCTCGGTGGTGTGCAGATCATGTTCAACAACGGCGTCACTCACGACACAGTGTCTAACGACATGGAAGGCATGCATAGGATTCTGCACTGGCTGTCGTATATACCAAACGTGAGTGGAACCCTGGCCATGGGGTCAAGACATTTTGAGAGTGTGTAGCTGCCTGGGAAAGTTCTTGTCCATCTTCTGTTGTCACTGCACGGTCGTTTCAATAATCATCATTTGAGAAATTATGTGCACAGTAGCTGACACCATTCTATATCAGCTATATTTAGCTTGATTCTACCTTTGGCTATACAGACAGAGAGGGTGTCAACAACAAAAAGTAAGGGGGCAGACTGGAATTTCAGTGTTTTTCGTAAATCCAAAGCTGTACGGATCTCTTTGTAAGTGTGCAGTGGTCTTTACCTGCTGATCTACCTGCTGATTTTAATTCATTGCCAACCTATGCCCTTTACTGCTGCTTCTGCTGTTGTAGCATCGACATGGATCACTGCCTATAACAGTACCGCTGGACAGCCATGACCGTGACGTGGGTTTTGTACCACCCAAGAGTCCATATGACCCTGTTTGGATGTTGGCAGGGCGGACTAATCCAGGTAATATCCCAGCTTAGCATCTTGTTAAGGCACACGAGGCTCTGAGTGTCCCATCTAGCTTCATGATCATGGACTTTGATGCATCATAAGATCAACAGTTTTATCGGGAGACAATAAGGCATCTGCGCAGATGTCGTCCGGGTTAGTCCAGTGGGTGTTCGCGTGGGTGTTAAGCTTTTTATACCCAGTTAATCATGATCTTGGACTGTGATGCATCATCGTGTCAACAGTCGTCCCGGAGGCCTGAAGGTGTGGTTACCTCAGGTTTCAGTCCCCTTCTTTTCACTCTTTATACTTTCCCTCTGGCCACTATCATCACCAAACACAATCTTGGCTTTCATTTTATGCAGTTGACATTCGGCTCTACCTATACCTCGACCCTTTGAAGCCGTGATCCGAATTCAACTCACTTAACTCCTTTGCAGCCTGCATCGACGACATTTGCACTTGGATGGCCACTAATTTCCTGAAGCAATATGATGATAAGACCAACCTAATAGTTATGTGAAAGGCTAGTGGTACTGTAAAGTTGCAAGACATCATATTTAAGATAGGTTCGTCTAGCAACCATCACTCTTGTGACGTCTGCCCACAATCTGGGCATGCTACTCCAAAACTTCTTGTTATTGGTTAAAGGCATTTCCACGTCTATAAAGCCAGCCCACTTTCAGTAAGGAACATCACCAAAATCAGGGCCTACTTAGACAAGAGAATGACAGCCAAATTTGTTTATGCCTTAGTTCCATCGTGTCTGGATTACTGCAATTCCCTTTATTTAGGCATTCCGGTTACTCGGCAACCGGTTCAAAGCTCCACAGTTCGGCTGGTTTGTTGTAACCTGTGTCGATGCCCATGACAGCACTTCTGTCTGAGCTTCCGTGGCTCCCTGTGTTACATGAATCGATTACACAAGTCCTCTCTCTCTCTCTCTCTCTCTCTCTCTCTCTCTCTCTCTCTCTCTCTCTCTCTCTCTCTCTCTCTCTCTCTCTCTCTCTCTCTCTCTCTCTCTCTCTCTCTCTCTCTCTCTCTCTCTCTCTCTCTCTCTCTCTCTCTCTCTCTCTCTCTGGGCCATCTATAGGTCACTCCAATCATTTGCATCTCTAGCGCTTGCTTCCGGTGCTCACTGAAGATGTGTCTGTTCTGTCAGCTTTGTATTTGCCTCTCCCAGTGAGCTTGTTTGTTTTCCTAAATGCTGTATATGGTCACCCGTGCTGGATTCAGTGCATGCTACTAACCAGGGGTCCTTATCAACCGGTAGCCCCCCCCCGTGTCCTGTTGTGTGCCTTAGCATGCTGGCCACCATGCTTAATTGCTTTTTTGCATTAATATGGTAATCTCATCGAGAGGCATTCTATATGGCAGTAATGCAGATGTACTCCGGCTTAGTCCATCGGTGGTTGTGCTGTGTGAGCTGCTTGTGCCCAGTTAGACCATGGTGATCGTGCCGCTTGTCATGGGACAGCAGCCTCCAGATAGCTGTAGCTGCTGGAGCCAGTATCTGGTAAGCACTTTAACCCTTCTCTCGATATACAGATGGGCTTACCCGATCTCAATGCTTTAAAACAATCTAAAGTAACTTAAGTGCTGTTGCTCCAATGTAAATGCCGGCATTTTCTTATGACGCAAAGTCTTTGTTTGAGAGTTGATGTGCATAAATGCAGCACGTGATAAAGTTGGTAATTTGCACCTTTTTGGGTGACTTGAGAAGAGGGGAGTGGCAGGTCTCTTACCTATGAAAACGAATCTGGCATTTTATGTACAACCACTGAGCCTCGAGGGCTAAGTCGGTTGTAATAATGATATCGATGATGGTAGTAATAACAATACGAATTTTGATGGAACCCTAGTAGAATTAAGTCTGTGTCTCAGAACAAGCTAGCAGTCACGATGTAGTAAGCACTTAGAGTTCACTTAAGAAGCTCCTAACCTTCATTTGGACATAGAGAGTATTCGTGCGTTTGCAAAGGCTGCAGTTCAGCCCTTGCTCTGCACCTGTGTTCATTCATTTGAGCAAAAAGTTGCAAACGTCTTCGAGCATCGTCAGGCGACCGCCAGGTGTCGCTCCGGCAGAGCCTTTGACCACTGTCGATTTGTCACGGGATGTCGGCAAGAGAATGCCACCTAGCCTGAGCACTGTGCTAATTAATGTTGGGCTTTGCGACACACAAGTACTTCAATGGCCCGGCAGTGTGCATAGATAGGATCGCTATCTCACTGTCGAATGTACCGGCCTCTTGGCAGATTATTGGAGCTTTGGAATCCAAATTGCTTGACCAGAAACAACTTGAGTATAGTACTTTTCGACAAATCCTTGTTTGGTGCAGGCTCACTGGCTTGACCACTTGCCTAGCTTGCTCCATTGGACGATATGGAGCTATATCGACTGGTGGCTGAGGCGATGTGTTTGACCCACACCAATAGCCGACCGTTTCAGTAAAACTCAATCTCAGTGAAATGTGCTACGGCAGAAGAGACATCGCAGAAGCTGGCGGCCTCTGTTCATGGCCAAACAAGGAAGGTCATAAAGAATCGTGGCTGGGCCGACGTCACACTAAATGCATGCATACCAGCACCATATACGTTTGTTTTGAGGACCATCAATGAATATTCTCACGTGTTTTCCATAACTTATGTATGCCTGGATTTGTAGAAAACCCTCGTATTACCCGCACGAATATACAGCCACAGTAGTGGAGCCAGCGATACAGCTAGGATTTTTTTGCACCCGAGCTGTGCACACACAGCATTATGCGCGTTGGCATTCCGAGCTATGTACGCAAATTATGCCGATCTGCAGTCAACCATCCCGCGTTTTGTCCTTCCTTGAAGCAGGGATTGGCATTCCTTGGGGCAGGGATCTTTTTTATGGCGCCACCGCTTTCTCATCAATCTGCCAAATTTATTGAGCACAATGTGTCGATGCTGTTGCAGATAGCCCTGAAGAGTGGCAGTCAGGATTTTTTGACAGAGGCTCCTGGTGTGAAATAATGCGCTCGTGGGCAAAAACTGTCATCTGCGGCCGTGCCAGGTAAATGTGTGCTCATTCATGCATCCCAGCCGGATGCGAGGCTGCTTGGGCTGCTACTGCACACTTCTTTCCGTTTGTTCGCATCCACGTGTGTGTTTGTTAGCTTGTGTTTGTGTGTCTGTCCAGGCTGCTGGTCTTCGGCGGCTGCTGTTGTGATCGTGGTGTGCCCACGTTCTCTAATGGATGTGGCCCATTCGCAAGCAGCTCTTTGCTCGGGGTTTCTGTGTCACTGGCATGTACCTCCACCTAGACATTTCGACTTTGCTCTTCGAAATGCTGTTAAACCATTGGTGCATGATTGAGGCGCTTAATAGGATCCCCCCATAGGGTAACCTGCTCTGGCTCAATTCCTTAGAGTCATGATCGTGTCGAGCGAATGTTCTGTGAGCCTCTGAGTGCTTTCTCTCTCATCCAAAATTTGCTCTGCCAGCATATCTCCTGTTGAATCAGCTCGAAATCTGGGTGTCATGATCCAAAGTGACCTCTCGTTAGACGGCCACATCAGCTCCACAGTCAAATCTGCCTATTTTCAGCTTCATAACATTGCTAAAAAGTTCGAACTTGTTTAGATAAGGATACCAAGTCTAAGTTGGTCCATGCATTCGTGACATCCAGTCTCGACTTCTGCAACTCACTGCTAACTGGCCTACCGGCATGTGCAATCAGGCGGTTACAGCTTGTGCAAAACTCCGCAGCTAGACTTGTCTGTCGTGAACGTCGCAGTTACCACATCACACCACTTCTTGCCGACCTGCACTGGCTCCCAGTCAAGCAGCGTATCGACTTCATGGTTTGGTCGCTCATTTGTAGGTCACTTCATTTTTTGGCTCCAGCCTATCTCTCAGATCTACTCCCCCACCAGGCCAAGCATCGTACCACCTGCTCTTCGGAATCCAACAGTCTACCAATACCTCGTACAAACCTCAAATCCTTTGGAGACCGTGTGTTTAGCTCCTATGCTCCCAAAGCCTGGAACTCACTCCCTACTTGCGTCAGAACATACCCTGACTTGACCACATTTAAAAAGAATTCAAAAACACCTATTTAGCACAGCATTTAGTGGGTCCCCGCCATTCGTCCTTCATGTGCTGACACTGTGCATGCTGCCACTAACCGCATTTGCATGCTGACCCTGTCCATGTCACCCCTAGCCACGTTGTTAATGTTGTTTATCAAGCATGAGATTACTCACGATTCAATCGCGTTTCCCTTTGCAGCAAATGTAAAGCGCCTAGGAAGAGATTGAGTTCTCTGAGGGCACTTTTTCAAGTGCATTATTATTATGATTATTATTATTATCCTGGCATGAACGCAGATGTGCAGCGGCAGCTTGCTCTGCAGCCGCTTCTTTGCCTCCTCCACTACTCCAGTAGAGAGCTGCTCAACTCCCTGCAGCATAACTAGCTGCTCAACTCCCTGCAGGGGCCCTCAACCTCGAATGCCTGTATAGATCTAGGCAGTATGCCAGCGTGCGATTGGTTTTATTGTGCTGCTTATCTTTCGATCAAAAGCCCTATCTGCCACGAGTATTTGGTAGAATGCTACCTGGGCATTTAGCTACAATGGAAACAGACACAGAGACATTAGCTGAAGGGAAGGCCTTGGTCGTGTAATTAGGTGCTTGCGCTTCTCGGCACTGATCGCTGATTCGAGTCCATCGGCAGGCAATTCGTAGTCGGCTGCTGTAAGTGTAGCGGTTGTCGCTAGGACTCGTATGACCGCAACATGGATGAGGCTGTTGAATCGGCTGACCTTTTCCTCGAAAGCATTGGCGCCGTGCTCCTCCTTACGCATTTCGCATTTCTGTGTGCTGTCGCTCGGGTGCAGTCCTTCCCGACCTTTGTGTGGCTGACCTTCGAGGCTCGGCTCGAGCAAGTTATGTCATCTTAATGGCAGGCTTGTACAGCTGGACACTTTTGCCGAGCGTCGCGAGTTTTTGCGCTCACTTCTAGGCTAGGAGGTATACCCGTGGGCGTGGTCGCTGTGGAAGCTCGATCCGTCGAGCTGATGACGCCAGCAGATCCGGCGAATCTAGACTCGGAAGTGAGAACCATCCAGCAGGCCGGGCAGGTCTGGTTCCCCGACTCGGCATACAAGACGGCGCAGGCTATCAGGGACTTCCAGAGGGAGCGGCTGCCGTTGATCATCTTTGCCAACTGGCGAGGCTTCTCTGGTGGCATGAAAGGTACCGATCGCGCGTGCTCTGCTCTTGCGGGCACACTGCGCTGTCGTGTTGGCTTACCGACGTGTGCATTGCAGTTTGCCAGTGAAACATCAACGAATGTTGAAAGTGCTCCTGTTCGGGCATGTGTATGGTGTTCTCGGCGAAGCTCTGACGTGCTGTCTATGGTTTGATTTGCCAGCCTATTAGCCGAGCATTATACCTGAGCTTGCCTTTAATATATACGTACACTCACAGCATGGTATTATGGGTTCATCATACCATCTGTTTGAAAGTAATTTCCGGTTTGGTGAAAGTAGCTACGTTGGTGATGTTGATGATAACGGCAGCTGGTCGATTGTGAAAGCCAGTCAGTGTGAGTGCCTTCTTATCCTCAGCTACCCCTCTCGTACTTTGCATCCTTGACGTAGCATTGCAACCCCTGTATATGCAGATTTGCGTACGAGTCTGTGTTCGACACTTAATAAGAGGTTTGACACCGAACGAGTTCCGGTGATGTGGTTGTCATGTGTGTCCGGTGTTGTTTCCGAGTTTGCAGTAGCTGTCGTGCTAGCTATATTCCGACTCTCGGCGTTTAATGTATACTTGGACTGTATCTGGTGGTCAGCCATGAAACTCGTAGGACCCACACAAAACAGAAGCTGTACTGTCCAAAACAGAAACGGCATTATTTTCACGAAAGCAAAAATGCTTTTTTTTAAGGCAGTAGTGACAGGGTCCTTCTTTTTGAGCACATTAGCGCCTTGATGGTCGTGATGAGAATAATGTTAACAAGATCGTTATTCGCAAATTTGCAGACAAATAAATAGGGAAACTGTGTGGTGAATATATGTGCATCGAACTAGTTTGATTCGGCCTCTTAAGCTTTCTTCAAACCCGACTGTGAGACAGATACCGATTGCTCCTCACGGTAACACGTGGGGCGGAATGGTGAGGTAAGAAGAACTTAAACTGTTGGGAGTGATGGCGTTGTCGGATGGCTTAGTTGGGAGTATAGCTGACACGTGGCCCTCTTAGCTAGCAGTTTAGTGTCACGGAGTCATCCATCATATACCGAATTATTCAAAAGTCTAGTCACATATCCTGTGATGAGGTGTTCATATGTCTTGTTGCGAAAGTCGTGGCTCACTTCACCTCGAGAAGCTTTTCGAGTGATGTAGGCAAAACGGCCGTGCATGTATCTTAGTACTCGTTTATCGCCACCTTACGTCAGCCGCTAGTTGTTCTGGATACTTTTGTGTCGGTATTTCTGCACGTAGACTTCCCTGTTGTAGACATGTACGATCAGGTTCTCAAGTTTGGGGCCTACATTGTCGATGCTCTTCGTGAGTACACGCAGCCAGTTCTTGTCTACCTGCCACCGAATGCCGAACTGCGTGGTGGCGCATGGGTCGTAGTCGATCCAACCATCAATCCAAATTTTATGGAGATGTATGCAGACCCTCAGAGCAGGTAATTACGACGATTGCTTGATTTACACAGCATTTCCTCTCTCTCTCTCTCTCCTTTTTAGCCCTTTGCTCCCTCTCTGGCTCTCTCTCTCACCTTCCTTGTCTGTAGGCATCACTGTCCATCTTCTTGTAATTCAAGGCTCTTGAATGTGGGCATTGGCAGTAGATTGCTATTTTGCTCAACTGTGGATAGTCATCTCAAGTAGTTGTTTTTTGTGCCCGTGATCAAAGTGTCACTGACTGGCCGGTCCCTTGGTGTATGCACTTGCTTACCACGACACTTCCTATCAACTATCCGCGTTCACTGTCCTTTTCGAAATCTGGTTTTCTGCTGCTCCTGACCTCTGCTATTAGTGTGCAGCAGATTTCTTCTTGGGTTCAGCTCCAGCAACTCTTGCTGCTGAAGCCAGCATGTGAACTGCAGCTGCTGCTGAAGCCATCTGTAGCTTGCATCCTGTATTGTTGTGCCCAGCCGGTTCTGCTGTCCTCGTGGCTGCCGGCTTCCATTACCCAGTCTTTCCTCGAACACTATCAGCCTATCGTCTCTTAGTAGCACCTCTTAGCGTCGTGGCTGACACACGTGTGTATTTCCCACTTGCTTACATGCATGGGGACAGTCGTCTGCGACCAAAGGCTGTTTCCTTTGTTCGCCAGCGGCTGTATCCTTCTCGCACAGTACTCTTAGCTGAGACTATTGGTTCGTCGGTAGAGCCAGCCGCACTGCTGTTCGCGCGCTCTGCAGCCTCGGCCAGCGCTGCTTGCCGCTGCAGCGGTGGTGCCGCGACCGCATCTCGCTGCCGCCGCTGCAGGGGCGGCGTGTTGGAGCCGGAAGGCACCGTCGAGATCAAGTTCCGCCGTCGAGAGCTGGTCAAGCTGATGCGACGGCTGGACAGCAAGTATCGCGCACTGTGCGATCAGGCGGGCTCGTTGGCGCTGAGCGCGGTCGAGCGCGCCGCGGCCGACCGCGAGCTGGCCGCCTACGAGGAGCGCCTGCTGCCCTCCTACCACCAGGTGGCTGTCGCCTTTGCGGACCTGCACGACACCGCCGGCAGGATGATGGAGAAAGGCTGCATACGGGTAACCAACCGTCTGGGCTGATGGAGGCGCGGCGGCATTCTCGCTTCCGTCGTCCCCCCTCTCCTCCCCCGCCGTGCTCGCTGCGCTGTTTTCCCAGCTGTGATCGGTTACTGGTTGCTAGCCGAAGCTGCCGGCGTCCAGTGCTGCTGGCCTCCGCCGCGCGAAGCGGCACGAGCGCGCACGAGCCCCCCGTCGCTTTGTTTCGACCGCAGGACATAGTGCCGTGGAAGGAGAGCCGACGCTACTTTCACCGGCGGCTGCGCCGGCTCCTGCTGGAAGACGATGCCAAGAAGCTCGTGCTCCAGGCTAGCCCAGGCATACAGGAGAGCCAGGTCAAGTCCATGCTCAGCCGCTGGTTCATCGAAGCCAAGGGTGCCGTCAACGTGAGTCGTTCGCTCGCGCCCCGTTCGCTCGCGCCCAGTCACGGGCGTGAGGCGTCACTCTGGCGGCCGATGCACAGCAGGCCCGTCATTGCTGCGCCGATGGCGGTTGTGTGTACTGTGGGCGTGGTGGGTGGTGCTGCAGCAGCAGCATCTGCAGCAGCAGCCCTGGTGCACGGCCTGCCGTCCCCGACATCGAGCTCGCGTGCCACTCAAAGTGGCGTAGGAATCCTATAATATAATTGTCTGAAATTCTACAGTTGCAATGATAAAAGTGGCCCTCTCACCACTCTTTGTCGTCCGCCTTCAAGCAACGGTTGGCTGCAAAGGATTTGCCCACGTTCGGCTCTTTGCTCGCGGTCAGCCACCTTCAGCCTCCTATTTGACAGCCCCGTCCCCGTGATCGCCTCCTTCCCTCAGTTGACTGGTCATCGTGAGTCCGTGCCTGCATGTACTAACCTTCGAAAGTTGTTCTATGTATCTTTGTCTTTTACTACTCCACAAAGAACGAGTGAGCGTTACGCTAGAGAGTTCTCTATAGAGCACTCTCTAGTAAGCTTAAGCGACTTTTGATGTACACTCAGTGGCCAAAAGACCTCTATCTTACGGGGGTGCAGTGAGAAGCATAGCTGAGTCGGTCGTCAAAGTGTGAATAGCATGGAAGTTGCTGCGAAGGATCGGTTGGAAAGATTGTGCCACGGTCGGCAGCAAGAGACATGTCATTCAGTTTTACCGTCTAGGTGATGCAGAGCAAAAGCTTTTGTTGCCTGCAGCCTTTGAGCAAAGAATTGATTTGCCAAATTAGTGTCGAGGTGGAACCGGGGGCCTGAAGAGGTTGGAACTTGGCCTGTATTTGGGCTGGTAATGTAGGAACCAAGTCATGGTGTGAGCTTTGTGAATTGTGTAAGAATGGATGAAAGAATTTTGAAACCAAATTTTATTTTTAAAGATGAAGGGAATAGCACTGCCCTGACTTTGCTTTATTTATCAGCTGTCATCAGCACCGTGGATCACGAAGACCCCATCATACTATAATTGCTGAGATCAACGATCGGTCTTGAGGGCTAGGAACTCATGTGGTTCAAACCATATGCAAGAATATTGTTCTGTATACATTGATCAATCGGTGCAAGCCATCGCAGCTCATTCGGCTTAGAAAGATGCATGGCTTAATTTATTAGATTCTTCTCACGCCGATCTTGCAGCCGTATTCAACACCAGCTGCAGATTTTCTAATGGCTTTCTGGTAGCTCAGCCAAAACTAAATTGCACTGGTCCAGTCTAGACAGAACAGGAGAGCTAGTAAGATCTTCTTTAGCCAGCCACATTGGTGTGCAGCCACTATTCTTAGAATGCGATCGAAAGGAGACCATACCTTACCTAAGAGGCGTTACCTAGGAGGCGTTACCTAGGAGGCGTTACCTAGGAGGCGTTACCTAGGAGGCGTTACCTAGGAGGCCTTACCTAAGAGGCGTTACCTAGGAGGCATTACCTAGGAGGCGTTACCTAGGATATTGTGCCCCATGGACGAACCACACAGACGGCGCCCCAACCCAGTATTAGACGTTCATTTTGGCGCCTCCTGATCCGGTGCCAGGAGATGGATATATGCCCCCCTCCCTTCGGTACGCCTCTGGCTATGGAGGCATTCTTGTGAAAGAAACTTTTGGACGTCAAGCTGTTATCGAGGAGGGCGTCTGAATTATAAGCACACGATGGTGGCCTCACCACAGCATCGCCAATTGGAAGAACAGATTATCTTGCTCGCCTCACACATTGAGCCCCTCGAATGCGTGCGCTGGTCGGTGACAAGGGACAAGTCAACGCTGACGTGTAACAAGTGATAAGCCAACGACGTTTCTAGTTTCAGCTTTGCTCTCCAGTGTACTGCCCTCATTTGGGAGCGTACCGGCTGTGGCTTTGCATCTTTCTGCCATTGCTTGCTGCAGCCTTCACCTGAGAGTAACACATTCACCTTCGCCTTTGACCTGAAAGTACCAAGCAAGCTCTACCATTAAAAAGCAGTAATGCAAATGCTTTCTGCCGAATGGCAACCGTTGTTGTATCCATCTTTGCCACGGGAAATGCCCTAGCTTTAGGGCAGACAGCTGTGCTGCACCCGTCCTGGTTCCTGACGCTCGCATGAACCTTGCTGTATTATCAGCCCAGAAGCAGCTTGGTTCAGCCAGCGTCCGGTCGGCATTTGGTGCCCACTGAACTTTGCTGAGTTTTGAGCGCGCTTTGCTTTTACTTAGTTTTGAGCGCTCTTCACTGCCTGCATCTGGCAGAGCGCCCGTCGGACTGCCTCGCGACTAATGTCTTGTGCCTCAGGCTTACCTGTGGGAGGACGATGCCGTGGTGACTGCGTGGCTTCAGCAAGAGCTGCAAGGCATCGGCGCCACGGCAGCGGCACTGGCTGCCACCTCTACCGAGAGCGCCACCCCCATCGCCTCTGCTCCCACCGCCGTGCCTGCGTCTGCAGGGCAACCTTCGTCGGTTGTCATGGAGAACGTGCGCTGCATCAAGCGAGATTTCATCTTGCAAGAGCTGAAACGGTGAGCTGTCGCTCGTCTCTGCTTGGCGCGTGCCGGCTGTGCTGCGCAGCGTACTGTGCCTACGACCCACCCCCTCTGCCTTGAGTCTACCTTGGGCGCAACGGGCAACGTTGCTAGTCCGAAAGCAACCTGTGAAAACTCGCTGCCATGCTTGAGGCGTGGCTACTTAAGTCAATCCCACTCTTTGAAGTTGACCATTGGCCTTCGGCCACCGGCCACTTTCAAGAACGATGAGCTTTCAGTTACAGGAGGTGGAAAATAGTGACGCCCAGGTATAACAGGTAGAAGATGAAAGAGAGGAGGGCGTGTTTGCCTAGCCATATAATTTTAGACGACCGTGACTGGTTTGGAATATCGGGCACGGTTTTGAGATCAGTCTTTGTTGGTTTGATTAAGCAGCGACTCGAATTACCATTGTGTAAATGAGGACTCGGAGTCTTTGACCGCGACTTTCCTACCTGTCGGAGTTTCACACGACGTCTGCAGCAGGATGCAGCTCTTTTGAAGTCTTTGAAGTCCGCACTTGCAGCGTGTGGCACGCCTCATACATGGCGCTGCCGTGCGAGCATGCGCTCTGCACCACGTGGCACGTGGTGCAGCATCTCGACGAGTGCATGGCTTGCTTGGGCGGCCAGAGGCCTGCACTCTGCTGGCAGCTGTCTTGGTCGAGTGGGCGTGGCCTGCGTTGGTCTTGAAGTCGAAGCTATGAGCGCACCTCCCTTGATCGATCGATGTCGGCTGATGGGGCTTCTACCGTTGGGAAGTTGAAGGCCTCGATCATGTGATCATGCCACCACCTGGTGGCTCAGCGAATCGGCTGCCCTGTTCTGGTTGGGCTGCTCAGTTTCGGTTGGGCTGCTCTGGATCCAGGCAGCACTGCCTGCTGCTTTTGAGGGTTCAGTTCAGGCTGCTGCGTTTGCTTCGTCCTGAGACGATGTCTGAGGCAACCAGCCGTGCCCTTTTCTCTCTCGGCAATCTGTTTAGTAGACGTGGTGTCAGACAGCAGCGTGTACAAAGAAACGTAAGTGGTGCACTGATCCACATCACGTTCAGTTTGAGTGGACATCGAACGAGATGCAGCCCGGACTAGGGGCAAAGGAATGACGCTGCAGGACTTCAGCCCTTCCCATTGCCCCCTGAAAAGGCGTGCCCGGCTACTGTGCGTGTTTATTTGTGTTTTGGGGAAAGTCCACCGTCACGGCATGAATTGAGCATGCCGTTGACATTTTCTTGCAACCCTCTCCCCTTCCCCCGTAGGATCCAGTGCTACGATTATTTATGTGATTACTTCAGACATCCTACTTTGGAAAGCGATTGCCTCAGTTTTGATCGCTCAGCACAAGACGGCCTCAGCATATGCTTGTTCTCAGGCAATGATATCACAGCTTCTATTGTTGTCGAGTAAGTGCGAGCATAAATGCAACCCCAAAGCTTTTTAAGCGTCTGACCTCTGTAAACAGTCTTTGGTAGCTCAAGGGAAGGTAGCTTATTGATCAGGCTGCTGGCACGGGCAGTGTTAGGAGTGCAAATTAGTTAATTGCATTGAAGCTCGGCTTGTAGCCTCGGTCTGAAGCTGATGGCTTCGCGATCAGCAGCCGCCTGCATTTCTCGACACTAGTTTGCTGCATTGTTTCATCCTTTTCTCCGTCGAGTTCCTGAGACAGAAGCAAAAGCTGCTGGCACGTTGACTGGGTGCTGGGGAAGCCTGAGGATATGCCGCATTTCTTTGCGTTTGTAGGGATATTGCATTGCATGCTCCTCCCCATGTGCATATCTGCTTTGATGCTCACCTCTGTTTCGCACTCATTGCTACCTATTGTTTGTGATGATAATAACAGTAATAATAACAAGGCATTTGTTTAGCACCCTTGGACGACTAAATCTCTTTATAGGCACTTGACATTTGCTTAAAAGGAAGCCTGTCATTTGACTACGGATACCCTGCGCTATATTAGCAACCTTGTGCGCACGAAGGACAGTTAACTTGAACAATGCAAATGCTGTAAGGAACGGGTGGGTTGTTAGCTTCTTTTTAAATTCGTCAATTCGGGGGAGGTCGTGATATCGTGAGTGAGCTACTCTTTCTTTGGGAACCTATCAACTCGGGGCATGGCCTCCAAAGATGGGGTTGGCTATGCGCACAGCTTCATCACTTGGGTCAGAAGACTAGGTGAAACTATGCAAAGCCTTCATCGGAAAGATTTTGGATAGGTATTCTGGATAGGAGAATTGAAAGACCTTAAATTAAGTGACAGAATCCAAGTCAAAATACTTCTCGACAGGGAGCCAGTGCAGGTCAGTGAGAAATTGTGTGATTTGGTGGTTTCGGTGTTCTTGACAGACAAGCCTAGCTGGTGAGCTACGCATTAGCTATAAGATGGGTAGAGTGTAGGATTCGAGTAGTGAGTTACAGAGGTATAGACAGGAGGTCGCAAATATGTGAACCAGGCAGGATGTGATATCCCTGTCTAGGCAGGCCTAAATTTATTCTCTGGTCCATAGCTGAAACGAAGGCAGACTTGACCATTGAGCTGTTACAGTCATTTAATCAACGATCGCTATGGAACACGACAATTCGATTTATTGCAAGTTCGACAGGGGATTTTCTGGTTGAGCCCATTTTCATGATTGAGCTGTCCACTTTCTGAGTTACACTAGGTTTGCCTATATTAATGACATTCTTGTTATATCGTCATTCAACTTGGAACATTTTGCTGATTCCAAGTGCGAATGTCAGCAAAGCATGCTGTGGTGCAGTTAAAGAAGTTGATCATGCTGGAAGGTAGGTAGCAAGGGATCAAAGCTCAGGTACATCTGTGTATTATTGTTTGCATACAATTGAAAATCTGGATAAGCCTCACCCAGTTTGTATGGTCATGTCGGTGGTGCCTTCGATTATAACCTTGCTGCTGAGTATTTAGACTCTGCTGTCGCTCGAGAGCAGAATGGGGGTACGATGCAATCGTAATGACGTGGACTAACCGTGAGCATCTAGTAATTCAATTTGTAGCATAGATAAAACGCGACTGCCAGTTTTTCATACGGTATACCTTACGTTCTTTCTTTTAACTAATAACGATAAACGTCAGAAAATTAGCTTCGTTGCCATCTGCCGTGTAACTCGTCCGAGTGGCACTAATTGCAAGCAGATGACCTCACAGGAAGTCGCACATACTAACTTGAGGCGATTGCATACAGTAGATTGCAAGAAGTAGAACAGAGCCACTAACTGCTACTATTAAATGCCGTCTCACCAGGGTCATGTTGAGGGAGCTTTATTTATGTATTCCTACTGTGTTGGCTGGCGACGAGATCCTGGCATATTGCTATAGTTATCTTGCGTCTCACCAGGGCCATGTTGAGGGAGCTTTATGTATTCCTACTGTGTTGGCTGGCGACGAGATCCTGGCATATTGTTATAGTTATCTTGAAAGGGTGGCCATCGCACTACTTTTGGCCTTAGTTGCCTCGCCTGAGCTTGTATAATGTAATGATCGCTGACAGTTAACTGTATCTCGTCAAGTCTCTGACAGCATATTATTTGAATTCGTCAAGTCACCTTCAGAAGGCTGCCAATGTGACCGAGGCTGCATTCGTTCATGCATAGACTTGCCATCCTAAAATGTGATAAAGAGTCAATTGACTATACGGCAGCTCCAAAGCTAGATGCACTGGTGCTTGCCGTCGCAGTAACTTTTTGGCTCTAACCTGTTGCCGCATATTCACTATCGTTACTATCATTACTCTATTTATGCTTGCGAAAGTGACTGGCGAGCCTAATCAAACCAGGCAGGAGAGCTCTGCTGTTTGCAGTAAAACCCATACATGTTTTTTTGAACAACGTTAAATGGATGCATCGGAGTAACTGTCGGCTGGTCGATGTCTAGAGGTCGATGCACTTGCTGCCTAAAACTGGTGCTGTGTATGTGGCAGTAGAGGCTGTCTTATTTGCTTTAGGCTACTCAATGAAAACCCCGACATCGCCATGGACTCGATTATTCACATTGCGCAGACCATGAGTCAGAACCAGAAGTCTGACATTGTCAACATTCTCTCAAAGATGTCGGCTACTTCTAATGGCCTCCACTAACATTCTGGAGCCAGTGTGGAGCCAGCCACGACCTGGTGCCGCTGGGGAAAGTGGACCGATACGCGTGTTGCTGGAGTCTCGCGAGATCTCCGTGAATTCAAGAGCATTGTCTCTTAGCAGTCCGTGCGTGCCTTGCACGTCGAGACAGTGGGCTTAATTCGAGCCGAGATGAGAATGTGCCAATGTCCTCGTGCAAGCATGCACTGTTTAGCTGGACGGCTAGTTGCGACTGTATTGAGCCTTGCGTAACGTATCGCACGATGTGGTATATTTTGCCTGCTATCACTCTCGTCTGGTTGGTTGGCTGGCTGGCTGGCTGGTTAGTAGGTGGTATCTGCAGCCAATGCAGTACTTTGCTGCTGCCTCTTCAGTCAGTTGACAGTTTACTTTGTCATTCTAGAGCCCTACATATGTTTGATCTCATGTTTTGTACAGTACGAGTAGTTTCTCAGTCACGTTCTATCTTTTCTATGCAAGCAGATGCTGTCGCCGTCTGGGCAGGAGTGTTAGCATTGCTGTTTAAAACTTTTGCTACTCGGGCCTGTCGATTCTGTCTGCATTCCATTGTCACGTGATTGCAGTGCTGCTCGTTAAGAGAAGTAGGTGCTGGCTTATGCCTATTTACCAGCCCTGATAGGTGCCCATGTGAATAAACGTATAGCAACCTCAGCTGAGACGTGTTACTCGGGTCTTTTTTTATAGCGAAATACCTGTAGACCATTGATAAGGTTGCTGTATCTCGAAATATGCCTACCTGTATATGTGTATGAAGCCGCATTGCACTGGGCCAATGATTTGGCTCCAGAGCTGCTCAGTTTATGTATACGTCAGAACCACATAACATACAAGCTAATACTATCTGACTTCTACCACAACCTAGTCAGTGAGTGGTTTCGGTGACTTAGGCATTGACATAGACATGGCGATGGACCTAAGGGCTGCAGGCCATTGATTGAGGGTACGTTTGCTTGGTTTTGTAATGAAGCCTTCTAGGGCTGAGTTGTGAATGATCATTTTTATATATACTTATCAGAGGTCTGCAATTTACCAAAGCCCCTTTACTGTCGGATTCAGGATCTTATTATGAGGTAAAAGACTCGTGGTCCTTGGCTAAGCAGTTAGCTAGATAGTTTGGGGGCCGTAACATGCTAGTTAGCTGTTGAGAGGCTTCAGCCAGCTACATATTTAGGTAGGGGACTGCAGGAATGGAGGAACCGAGGAAGAAGAATGCATGTCCTTCCATACCAACCGATAACCCATTCGAATGCTGGTCGACTAGCTGAATAGACTAGTCCAAAAGGTCTCCAGAACCCTTAGGGATTCATTGAAGAGTCTGCTGGAGAGCGAATTACTGCAATGTGGCCGGGTACCAACCAGTGATTGCATGAATCAGCTTGAAACAGTTTCTATAGAGTCTTTATAGAGCCAATTGTATGAAGCTCGTGGGTCTGCTAGCTAAAAATGTTGAAGGATTTAGGCTTGATTCTAAAATTATTAAGTTAAGTGCAAATTTTGGAAGTGCAAGTATGGTGTCGCCTGTAGAGAGATTGCGAATCGCAGGTCAATGATGTAAGTTGACGCCGGCCGATGATCAGAAGTGTTGGCTTTATTTGGAGATCTTATGACATCTAAGAATATCCTATTGGCCTGAAATCGTGTACTAAATCGCTGGCTGTTGCAATCTTAAGTTGTCCATCATGTAGGAATGAAACTGCTCTTCGATATCAAATGATCTTTGTCGGAGGAGAGTCGAAGTAAATCGAAAAGGATGACGTTTCAGTACATTCTCGGCAGTCTGTACTTGCCGCAAAGTCGGTAGAAGTCCTTGCTGCCAAAGCAGACGTATGCGATTGTGAGGTACAACTTGGTAATCCCTACCAGCCACGAGAGATCTTTTAAGTCCTACTGGCTGCTGCATTATCACTTCCATGCTAGGTAAGATCTTTAGTTTCCATTAGGTTTTCTCACCACTCATTGCCGCCTGCTCCAGCCCATTTTTGCCATCCTCAGCTGACAGTGAAGAATGGTATATGTGCATGCACAGGTACTTTCAAAAGGTCAAATGAGTACCGTAACACTGAAACTTCCAATGGCCCCCAACCTTGAACGTGGCTGCCCACTGGTAGCCAAAAAATGCGATTTCAAACTCGACCTCATTTCGTGCTGTTCCAGTCGGGACTGCTCTTACACTCAGTAAACCGAGCTGACCTCAGTATCGATGCGTTCAAACGAAGTAGTTCTGTCAGTATACCGGCGCTTGAGAGACAAATTATACCAGAAAACACGGTCTTTGGATGGGAAAATGTCTTAACCTTTCTCATGAAAATAGTTTAAT
Source organism: Cristatella mucedo (assembly GCA_009760855.2). Lineage (NCBI taxonomy): Eukaryota > Metazoa > Bryozoa > Phylactolaemata > Cristatellidae > Cristatella > Cristatella mucedo. The sequence goes on from WPIO01000131.1 coordinate 712,318, forward strand.
AAGATGCTCCAGTCAAAGTTCTCTTTTTTACGGAGAGCCTATGTGAAAAGCGTAGCAATGAAAATGCGAATGACCTAGAGGAGTTACAACTCTGGATTCGAGGAAGGCTGTCCAATCAGTTGCACTTCGCCCGCAACTCTTAACTTGTGCCCAGGTTTTATGAAGCGGTGTAAATGCTTTAGACTTGGCAGCAAAATGTCAGCATTGCTAGTGCATGGCTCTGAGAGATCGATGGATTCTATCACAGGACAGCGATCTAGAGGGCAACGATTCGAAGTTCACCGATGCACGGTAACCCTCCCCCCTCCTGCAGTAATTCTCACTCATCGCCACCTTAAGCACGTGAATCCCCACCTAGAGCAAGCCCACAGCACGATCAATAAATACGCTGCCCTAGACTGTTCTCTGGGGGGGGGGGCAATACAAATACATTAGTATTGTTGTTATTGGGCGGGACTGCTGGCTGTCGGACATCCGGATGTGGCGAGGGAGCTGAGCAATAACCGAGCAGCCGCCAACCGCAGAGGAAGCTCCAGAGACTCGCTGTAACTCTCTTGGTAAATAATGAACGCTTGCCAGTAAGAAACCTCAAACGACGTACTGCAGACGCAGCGACTGCACGCTTCGCAGGCAAGTGGCTACACAGTGCTCGAGCAACGGCAGATGTACAATCACCGTAGTACTAGTCGGGTAGCAAACTAAACGCACCTTTATTCTGTACAAACTAGGTAGAAGAATTAATAGGGAAGTGCATTAATAGGGAAGTGCATTAATAGGGAAGTGCATTAATAGGGAAGTGCATTAATAGGGAAGTGCATTAATAGGGAAGTGCATTAATAGGGAAGTGCATTAATAGGGAAGTGCATTAATAGGGAAGTGCATTAATAGGGAAGTGCATTAATAGGGCAGCTAGGGAAAACGGTGAGCATAGCATAAAGCGTTTGCCGAAAAAATCGCGGCCATTTTCAGGGCACATTGGCATCCGACGTTGGGGATTTCTACAAATGCAGTGAGAAACTGAATGGAATAATAAGCGCAGGAGCCGTTTTCAGCGATTCTGCGTTATTTTGCGACCAGTCATAATTGCACGCTCAATTGCTTTAGTTTGTTTTAAGATTTAATATTTATTTTTTCATTAGGACTTTTATCGGATCTCGTGAAATTTATTTTATTGGCCTTTTTTAGTTTTCTGGAGCAACGTTTAACGGCTAGGCACGTTTACTGGTACCAGCAGACTAAATCGAGATGCCGCCCCCCCCACCCGATACCGGAGTGGAGCTCCGGACTTGTCGACTTGCGTCGACTTCCAAGTAGCTCGCGTAGGGTTCCAAGTAGCACGCCGGGTTCCGAGTATCGTGCTGAAATCCTTGGTGCATAACTCTGGCTCGCTCGTAGCTTCGACAAGCCGCAGGCTCTGGCTTGCAGCCAAGCCAGATGATATCGAAAGTCCAAAGGTCTAACCTCGAGCAAACGTTCATCCCACCAAAATACATATGCAAGTGCTCGATCTGCCGATTCTTGCAATCTGTGGATAGTTTAAATTTCTTTTAACTGCTCTCCTTGCAACAAGTGGGCAGTCTGGTTTTCGAGCTAATCACGCCACAGAGTCGGCCTTGCTTCCGGTGTATAACGACCTATATGGGAATGCAGACTGAGGTAGAGTCTTTCTGCTTGTTTTGCCCGATCTTTCGGCAGCTTTTGATACTATCGCTCACGAAGTTCTTCTAGAGCGCCACTAATCTCGCCACGGCATCACTGGCACTGCTCTGCAATGGTTCAGGTCCTCAGTGGGAGATTCCAGAGTATTGACGTGAATGGACAAAGATCATCCGAGGTACCTCTGAAATATGGGGTACCTCATGGCTCCGTGCTAGGTCCGATTCTTTTCACGATTTATACTCTCCCTCTTGCTAATGTGATTGCCAAGCGCAGTCTAGCAAGCTTTCACTTCTGTGCGGATCACACTCAGTTGTACCTTTGCTTTGATCCCTCACAGCCTTCGAGCACCTCAAATTCTCTAAACTCACTTGCTGCATGCATTGATGACATCCGCACACGGATGGCAGCAAATTTTCTTATATTGAGTAGCGATAAAACAACTTACAAGTTATGGGCCAACCAAGTATAATTCAGAAATTGGAAAGCTTAACGCTCCCAATCGGCCAATCTGCCAGCATAACTCCTGTTGAATCTATACGAAATCTAGCTGCCCCGTTCCAAAATGACCTTTCATTAGACGACAACATCAGGTCCACTGCCAAATCTGCCTATTTTCAGCTACATCACATTGCTGAAATTCGGGCTTTTTTAGACAGTGATACCACGTCTAAATTGGTCATTACATTTGTGACATCCTGTCTCGACTTCTTTAACTCACTGCTTGCTGGCCTACCAGCCTATGCACTCAGACGCTTACAGCTGGTGCAAAGCTCTGAAGTTAGGCTTACCTGTTGTGAGCGTTGCAGCTGCCGCATCACACCACTTCTCGCCGACCTGCACTGGCTCCCAGTCAAGCTACGGATCGATTTTAAGGTTTTGTCACTCACTTATAGCTCCCTTCATTCTTTGGCCCCAGCCTACCTATCAGATTTAATCTCATACCAGGCTAAGCATCGTACATCCACTTTTTGGAATCGAATCGATTAGCTATACCTCGTACAAACCTCAAATTCTTTGGAGACCGTGCCTTTAGTTCGCATGCTCTCAAAACCTGGAACTCACTTCCGACTTTCGTCACGATTTCCCCTGACTTGACCGTATTTAAAAAGGAACTAAAACGCGTTTATTTATCACTGAATGTATTTGTTCAATGTGCTTTGACCTATGTGTGCTGAAACTGTGCATGCTGTCACTTAACCACACGGCATGCTGACTCTTGCGAAAGTCACCTCTAACCATGCTAGGTGTATTCTTAATTGAGCGTGCTATCGCTGACCATTCAATCGTACTTCCAATGCAGCAAATATAAAATGCCCAGAAAGAGATTGAGTTATCTGAGATCACTATAACAAATGTATCATCATTTTTTTAACTGCCCTCAGTCTTAGAATAGCCGTTTCGGACTCGAGGCTACTGGCTTCGGCGGCTGCTACTGCTTCCTGCTCGCCTGCTGCTTGCTCTCTGCTTCCGGCCGCTGGCTGTACCAGCTCCAGCTATCCCTGCTTTCCGTGCTCTGATCTCTGCATTCAGCTGACACTGCCACGGCCACTGCTCCTACGCAATACTCCTTCCTGCTCGTAGCTCTTGCTGCTCCCAGCCTTCACTGCGGCTGCCACGGCCACTACTCCTACTCAATACTCCTTCCTCCCTGCTCGAGCTCTCTGCTCGAGCTCTCTGCTCCCAGCTCCTGCTTCATGCCCGTCATCCCCAGCTCTCTGCTTCAGGTCTAAATGCTATGTGTACCAGCCCCGCCACCGCGTCCCACAGAGGACACAGGCGGGTACGCGTACGGGCGGAGGGGCGGGCGGGGGGGGGGGCTGGGCAGGCGGGGCTGGTACACATGCAGGTGCATACTAATCGAGTATGCCGCCCCTGCCGCACCATTCAAGTGCTGCTGGGCTCGCATTCTGTTAAATATCATTATTTTTAAAGAACGATATTCTGTCGGTCCAATACGCACCGCTGTAAAAGGCAACTAGACGCATTTTTACAAGCATGCACCGGCATTCAAATGTCTTTCTTTTACAGCACTATCGGTTCATCGATGTCCCCATCGTCGAAGTACGGCCTGACAGCGATCGCGAGTTCGCTAGGCATACCCTAGTGTGCGTACTGCGTGTTAGCGCTGCACCTTGTAGACGCTGAGGTTTGGTGCGAGGGCGCAGACTTTTTCGAGCTCGAGGGGCTAAGGCTAAGCGACCGCCGTAGGGGCATCATAGTGAGTGAGTGTGCGGGGTTGGCGCCTCTCTCTCTCTCTCGATTTGCACGTCGCTGGCTACTCATTCCGCCGTGAAAGCTCAATGGCTTGACGGTGATAAGCATTCTGCTACGTTCTACGTGGACGAAAACCGACTCGATTTGTAAGAGTTGCGTGGATTTTCAGGCTAGCAATGTCACACCGGCAACTCGTCTTCACATGAATCTCCAGATTCTCAGTTACTCGATCGCCACTCCTCATGAGAAGCTCTAAACTTCAGTGGCAGAGCCTGCGAGTAGGGGACATTTGCTCCCCACGACAGGGCAGATAAGTGTGTCACCCTTTTACCTATCCCAACGACGAAATTTTATCTCGATTATACTCAATGAGCAACTGCCGAGTTCGTTTTGAATTAACACTATGATTTGCGGTGTAATTTTTTATTCAGAGTCTAGCCTCGTCTGCATGGAAATCTTGCGGGTCTTGGCCCCTTCATAAGCATTTAGCAGGTTTTCTGTCTCGGTGAATCCGGCCTCCTGAATCGTGTCTTAAAACAACTCTCGCACAACGAAAAGCCTAGAGCGCAAATCAGCTCAAATCAGCTAAGGCACAACTGACTACCTACAACAAGGCTTCGGCTTTATGTTACCTAAACGTTGATTATGACATAAGCGGTTCCAAGCTGTTATAACTCAGGAACCGGGAATAAAGAATTTCTTGACAGTGGTAATCTTGCTGATTAAGCACGGCGTCATTTCCTAGTCGCGCCTACTCTTCCTACCTTACCTAAAACAGGGCTGTTTAAAGCCTCGAGCTTGAAATGCACGCTTACGGAATCGCGGTGTACAGCGTGAATGGAAGTATGCTGCTTTCGATAGCAGCTACGTGCCAACTGCGATCGTTGTATACGTGGGCTGCTGTCTGCAAGCAGAGAGAAAGAGAGGGGGAGAGAGAGAGAGAGAGAGAGAGAGAGAGAGAGAGAGAGCTATATCCGAAACAAGACTCAATTTGGTGCAGGCAAGAAGGGCGGGTGGCCCCCACCAGTGGTCCGCCGCCGCCTTTAGCGGCTGGTGCAAGGAAAGCAGCAGTTTCAAATACAGTGGGTTTCAAGTTACAGTTAGTTTTTACAGTTAGTTTCAAATACACCTGAGGCTCGTCTGCCTTGGGACTGAGTGCCAAGGACGTATATATCTGTCAGCAGCATGAGCGACTCCTAGCGCACGATCGGTCCCCTTCACTAACCGAGCTCACGCTACGATTAGTGGAGGAGACCGATGGAAAATGGGTCAAACGGCTTCGCACCGTCGGGCGGTGCCGACGGTCCAGGCCACTGTGCTGCATCTAGCGTGCTAGCATTTGAATTGGCCGCGCAGCCGCACTTTCGACAAATGCGCCGGTATTGTTGCGAACTCTCGCCTGCGCTGCCCGAAAGCATCCCGATATGCAAGCTGCCGCGTTGAATTATTACCCCGCCCCTTCTCGCCTGCGCCGACCAGCGCTTCCGTTCGTCAGCGAACAGCCGTCGCGGAGCTCCGCTCTTATAGGGCCGCCGTCCGTCCGTCTGCTGCCGTCCGCCAGCCGGAACCACTAGTCGGTACCCAGCTGCGATTACGCAGCGGTATCTGAATTATCAGCAAGAGGTCCGCGTTAAAACGTCTTAAACGGAGCTCTCAGCGGCTGAAGTATTCTTAATCGCTCGCGCCTCTCGTGCGGTCGATCGATGCTCGCCTCTCCCGACGTCCTGCGCGCGGAGAGCGGCGGCGGCGGCGGCGGCGGCGGCGGCGGCGGCGGCGGCGGCGGCGAGACGAGCGGCTCCGGCGCTGTTGCGCTCGACGCGATCGAGACAGCGAGCGCAACGCGCGCGCGCGCGAACCCTCCGCGAAGTGTTGCGCTTCCGTTCCGCAGTTTGATGCCCTCGCGCGAGCTCTGTTTGAAAGCAGTCGCTCGCCCGTTCGGCAGCGCCGCAGGCGCGCGATTTGGTTAATGGCCGTCGCTCGCGTTCGCGGCCGTCGTGGTCGATACCATTTAAGAGCCTGCCGAGGCCGACTGGCGCAATTAGCGACGCTGCCGGCGTCGGCGGGAGCTTCCTAAAGCCGCCGGCGCCGGCAGCGGCAATCATTGGTTTCAACAGTAGGCGAACGCGGTTGGCATTCGAAAACCACCAGCGTGCCGATATTCGTTTCGGCGGCGGCGCTTGCATAGCCGGTTGAGGCGAAGGTGCGGATACTTGCTCGCAGCTGTCGCCAGTCTCGTTCAGCAGTAGCGCGTAATGCCACCGAAGTACGCTCGGATCCGGCAGCTGAAGTAGCGCATGCGCTTAAGGTCTGCGCTAGGTATAGTCACGGCGCTAGCCCGAGTCCGCTCGACAAATAGCGGCGGCGAGAAATCGGTGGTTCGTCCCCCACCCCTGATCGCGACGGATCTTCCCTTGTGGGCGCCGAGCACGCGAAATTGAGCTCGCGGAAGGAACCTGTTGAGAAAAGTGAGTCCCTTTCGCCGCCGCCGCCGCTCAGCGCCGCCGCCGGTCCGTCGTCGTCATCGTCGCCTTGTGATCGCCCGCTTGCCTCCGTGGCTTCTTGTCCCGATGCGGAAGTGCGTGGGTCGGTCTTGCTCTCTATCTCTCTCGCTTGCAATCGTCGGACGAATTTATCATTAGTCAGCCATCGACCAGGGCAGGAGCGCACGTTGCATAGCTCGCCGCTGCAGCGGAGCACGATGACCGCCGGCCGCATCGACGGCAACCGGCAGCCGTCCGCTGGAGCCAGCCTATCGAGACAGACAATCACGAGTGGCAGTCGCAGCAGCGATCGCGAGACGACGCTGCTGCGGCGTCTAGTTCTCCGCTTCGAGCGAGCCTCCGAGCTCGAAGCGGAGAGCTCGAAGAATCGCGTCTGTGTTCGCGCCCGGTCGGCGGTGGCAAAAACGGAAGGAGCGAAGTGCATCGCAGCTTCGGCCATCACCCGCTCGCATTAGGAATAATGATAATTACTATACAATTGATGTAGCACCCTCAGAGAACTCGTTCTCTTTTTAGGCACTTAACATTTGCTGCAAATGAAGCTAGTGGTACCATGCTGAATAAAAGTCAAGAATAACGTGGTTAGGGGTGCCGTGCACAGGGTCAGTGTGCAAATATGGTTGGTGGCAGCTTGCACAGTGTCAGCATACAAAAGCACATACAAGACAAACCACAGGGACCCACTACATGCTTTCATAAGTAGATGCATCTTTAGTGTCTTTTTAAATATGGACAAGTCAGGTGATGTAGTGCCACAGGGTGGTAGTGAGTTCCAGGCTCTGGGAGCATACTAACTAAAGGCACCGTCTCCAAAGGATTTCAGATTAGTACGAGGTATGGTAAACTGTTAGATTCCAAAGAACGGGTGGTACGATGCTTAGCCTGGTGGGTGAGTAGATCTGAAAGGTAGGCTGGAGCCAAAGAATGAAGGGACTTAAAAGTGAGCGACCAAACCATGAAGTCGAGTGTTGCTTGACAGGAAGCCAGTGCAGGTCGATGAGAAGTGTTGCGATGTGGCGACTACGACACTCGCGAAAGACAAGCCTAGCTGCAGAGTTTTGCACCAGCTGCAAGCGCCTGGTTGCACAGCCCAGTAGACCAGCAAGCAGCGAGTTATAGAAGTCGGCGGAATGTCCCAAATGCATGGGCCAATTTAGATTTAGTATCATTGTCTAAGAAAGCCCAAAGTTTAGCAATGATATGTTGCTGAAAGTAGGCAGACTTGACTGTGGAGCTGCTGTGCTCGTCTAATGAAAGATAACTTTGGAACAGGGCACATGTATTTCGCGAAGATTCAACAGGAGATATGCTGGCAGAGCCGACTTAGAGCGTTAGCCTTTCCAATTTCTGAGTCACACTTGGTTTGCCCATAGCTAGTAAGCTGATTTTTATCATCACTCAATTTAAGCAAGTTTGCTGCCGTCCATGTTCGGATGTCATCAACACATGCAGCAAGGGAGTTGACAGAATTCGACGTGTTGGAGGGCCGGGAGGGATCAAAACAAAGGTACAGCTGAGAGTCATCTGTATAGAAGTGAAAGCCTAGATTGTGCTTGGCAATCACATCAGCGAGTGGGAGAGTGAAGACCATGAAAAGAACGGGACCAAGCACAGCGTCCAGAGGTACCCCATATTTCAGAGGCTCCGCTGATGATCTTAATCCATTCTTATCAATACTCTGAAGTATCCCACGGAGATAGGACCCGAACCATTGCAGTGCAGTGCCAGTGATTCCCAAGCGCGATGAGAGGTGCGAAAGAAGGACTTGGCGATTGATATGATTAAAAGCTGCCGAAAGATCGAGCAAAACAAGCAGAGATACTCCACCTTAGTCTGCATTCCTAAGAAGGTCGTTAAACACCGGAAGCAATGCTGACTCTGTGGAGTAATTAGCTCTGAAACAATACTGAAACTTACTAGCAAGGCTTGATTGAGGTTCCAATATATATGAGTTCAGCTGGTCTGCCACGATTCGTTTCAGTGTCTTCGATAGGAATGGTAGGAGGGAGACTGGGCGGTGGTTACTCAAGTTATCCTGGTCTAGTGTTGCTTTCTTGAGAAGTGGCCTGACTACAGCTTTTTTTGAAAGGTGCTGGGACATGACCTGAGGCTAATGACATACTTATGATGTTAGTTATGCATGGCAGCAGCAGATCAATGTATTGCAGAAGCAGGACAGTGGGAATAGGATCCAGAGTACTAGTTATCATCTTTGATTGGTTGAGATATGAACTTCAGGACTAGATCGCTAGAGACCTGCTTGAGTGTAGGCATCGAGGTGCTGCATGGACTTGAGGGACAGGATTTCAGATTGGATGCTGCCATCTTAGGGATGGACTCAATGATTTTGTCTCTCTTGTTGACAAAGAAGCTAAACAAGCGATCAGCTAGATCATCACAGGGATCGCTAGGTAAGAAGCTAACCTGGAAATGGTTAATGAGATGGTTGATCGTCAACATCAGCATGTTTTGATGGTGCATCTCTGATACAACAATATGCCGCTCGCGTAACGGGCGCTTGATAACATCCCATCAGTCACGTGACAGACGTTACAGAGTCGCAGGGTCTAGTTCATACACACACAGGTATGTATACGATTAGCGAGATGCAGCAGTAATTGATGGGCTCGTACCTAAGAGAGAAGCCCGTGTGCTTTCGCAATAACATTCGGCTCTAAATTCCACAGAGCGAGGGCAGCCGCCGTCTAGCTATGCGTTTGGGCACTGCGGAGCTGACTAATAATCTGCTTCGTTACCGAAGATTTTGAGCATTGGATTCTTGTTATGCACCGGTAGATAGTAATCACACGCAAGGAACTCCTGATAAATAAAGTCGCGTGATTGACATAGAGTCGCCGTCGCATAGCCGGCGGCCTCAGCGTTTTCATACTATTCGAAAAAGAGCGTCCGTGCAGTAAGGTTGGGGGCTGGCGTCCGTCTCAATTACCCAGCCGCGCCGGCACTTCAGCAACCTCGATGAGCGGGCGTAACTGGAAAATTCGACGCCTCCGCGTTTACAAGCTAACCAGGCTCATCACCCTGCAAGCGCTGGCCGTCTCGTTCCGTCCGGAGCCCGAGCGGTCTGCGGCTTCGTAAAAGTGGCCGTTCAAATACTTCCACTGTGAGAAACGCCCCTCTTTTTATCTGGCGGGCGCCCGCCTGCCGTCAGCGATCATCCCACGCATTGTCACGCCCGCTGATTAAAGAGGCGCTGCTGTGCTGACGCAAGAGACAGCGAAACGTAGATCGGCTGCATAGACAGCCTCGTGTACAGAATTTCCAGGCATGTTGCACCGGCGAGGCCTTCAACAACAGTAATTACCAGCCGGCAGCTGGGGATGAGGGCTGTCTGCTGCAGGTCACAAACCGTGACCTGAATGGTGAACTGCGAGCAGCTTATGTTGGCCCGAAGCCCGGGAGCGAGAAAGGCAGAAGAGCATCTAGGCCGTCATCGGAGTCAAACTCACTGCTCCTGTCCTCAGCCGAGTTAAGCTCGCAGCAGTTGCGGCAGACCCGATGTCAGATCCCTGTCTCGGTATCCCTTGTCCAGGTATCTGTTTTGCCTACCGCAGCGAAACGTGCCGAAGCACTAGATGAAGCATGCTGCTGACGTCATCCTCTTGTATCGCGATAGTAATGATAATATATTTGTATAGCACTGTAAGAGAACTTAATCGCTTTCTATGGACTTTGCAGTGGCTGTGAGGAGGCATGCTCAAATGGTTAGTGGTAACATCCATAAGGTCAGCGAACACAAAATGGTTAGAGGAGACAACTCAGTATCAACGTGCAACTACGGTTAATGGCATCATGCGCAATGTCAGCACCCATAGGCACACGAAGGTCTGAAGCGCTCATGCGTTTCTCTCGAGAAAGGTCACTTTAGAACATGACTAGTAGCTGTCGTGCGGATGTCACATGAAGTATGCTGGCAGAGTCGATTTTGAGCGTCTTTCCATGTGTGAGTCACACTTGGTTTGCCCACAACTAATAAGTTAAATTTATGTCGTCATTCAAACGACAGCACACGAGACGACGCTGCGACGCACTTCCTGTCCGATGAGCGAGGGAAATTTTGTTGCGGAAGCGTCAGAGGAACGAGCCGCTAATAGCAGACAAAGTGAGTGCCGCTCCAACGTCGGTTCCCTCGGACCAACCGGAAAGCGCGCGTCGGACAGCGAAGACGCCAGCCACACTCCTCCATTCGCCGTCCAGCAAGCCACGATCCTTCGCCCTCCTACGATTGACTGCCTCGGAAAAGATCAAGGACTCTCGCCTCTCCTTAGCTCCACGCTGGGAACGCATGTGGACCAAGCTCCCCGATTTATTACGGACGTTTTATATTTTACTTCCGACGCACAGTTAAGTGGCTTGAAAACGATGTATTTCTCTTGGGGCGGTATGCAGTATGCACACGTCTTATTATTATTATTATCACAATTCTTCCTCGCCGACGGAACGCGACCACGAGAGTGCGGCCAACTTTCCGTTGCTGTCACACTCTCGTCGTGTTGCTGATGCGTTGCCGGCACATTTTTTACAAAAATGGAATCGATGGCAAACATGGCTGCGCGAGTTTGACCGCTGTGTCTTGTGCTAATGCACAGATTACTTATTCTAGTCGCTCGCACGACGCGCGCAAACAATCTTGCTCGTGCCGCTGTCTCATCTCAGAGTGGTTCGTTGACATCTTAACCCGACTATACCATGGTTCCCCACATACAAAGGGATATTTCGGCGGCTCAAACCCCCCCTTCGAGGTTTCTCGAGTCGTGCCATCTGCGCGGGGTACGGACATTCCCCCTGGACGTTTCCCGCGGGCATTCCTCCGAACATTACCCCCTGGGGTTGGACATTCCCCCGGTATAGGGTTTAGGGTTTTTAGGGTTTAGGGTTTGTAGGGCTTAATGTTTAGGGTTTAGAGTTTTTAGGGTTTTAGAGTTTATAATTTAGGGTTTAGGGGTTTTAGGGTTTTAAGGGTTTAGGGTTTTTAGGGTTTAGCGTTTAGGGTTTAGGGTTTAGAATTTAGGGTTTAAGATTTATAATTTAGGGTTTAGGCTTTGGGCTATGGGGTTTAGGGTTTTTAGGGTTCAGGGTTTGGAGTTTAGGGTTTAGGGTTTGTAGGGCTTAATGTTTAGGGTTTAGAGTTTTTAGGGTCTTAGAGTTTATAATTTAGGGTTTAGCGTTTAGGGTTTAGGGGTTTTAGGGTTTAGGGTTTTTAGGGTTTAGGGTTTATAGGGTTTAGCGTTTAGGGTTTAGGGTTTAGAATTTAGGGTTTAAGGTTTATAATTTAGGGTTTAGGGTTTTTAGGGTGTAGGCTTTGGGCTATAGGGTTTAGGGTTTAGTGTGTAGGGCTTAGGTTTTAGGGTTTAGGGCGGGCTTCGCTTCCGCCGCCTAAATCCACCCTTGCTCGTGTTCAGCGCTTTAATCAGTGCGTATTAGTGCGTAACTAGATCTCTTGAGGTCGAGTTATACTCAGTAGACCTCTGAGGCTTAGCGCTCATTTGCAGGAACGCGCGGCACGCCGTTGCCACGCCCGCTTTGACACACACGACGAACAGTGCCTGGTGGCGTCGAGCGGGACCTAACTTCCGCGGGACCAAACTGTAAAGTTCGCCGCTGCCGCTACTACCGCCGCAGCTGCTAATATCGCCGCCGCTGCTCGCTCCATTTGAAACTATTCTTCCAATCCATCCATTACTCTAATTATACTGAGTTGATTTTATTTTAATAGAGAATGATCTTCATTAATCATGTAATATTATATATATATATATATATATATATATATATATATATATATATATATATATCTGTATTCTTAGTTATGCATTCATCAAAATAGGGGGAAATGTCCTACCCCGGGGGGAAATTTCGGTGGGAAACGTCCTAAGGTCCACCGCGCGGGGGGGGGGGGAATGTCCATGGGGGGACGTCCAGGGGGAAATGTCCTACAACCGTACGCGCGTACTGGGTCGCCATTTTTCGAACGTGGCATAGCGCAGCTGCTGTAAATGAAAAAAAGGCACCAGGAACGGCGAGAACCGGTGGTGTGCGCCATTGAGCGCCATTTGCTTTCTGCCCAGATACCGCTGAAAGGTGTAAGGTAGGTGTTTTGATTCGCGTTTCTGAATGCGTCCGACAGATAAGCCGGTTTCCGAGCGATCGCGGTCGGCTGCGCCACTCTTCCACCTCCACGCGGCACGCCCACTCAAGCAGCCAATCAGCGTTCGTGGCCGTACTAAGGTGGCGGCGGGCTACGTCATCCTTGCGAAACTGCCACCAGCGTAGTAGTTGGCTGTCGGTTACCCTGAAATAGACCCCCCCCCCAGTAGAGCCGGCTGCGACGAGTGGCTGGGGCAATCCTGAGTTGCGACAATGAAATCTATTTGCGACGAGTGTCTTCCGTTGCACTGCGCCATCGATAGCAAAGCCGGCTAGTCTCCGTTCCACGGCACCCGATAGTATTGCGCTATACTGGTGACTGCTAAATTGCTGCTGTTTCGCACAGTGCCAGATTTTTGAAGTCAAGCTCGGCAGCGAGAAACTTTGAAGCCGATAACCGCGATTCGACTTCAGCAGTTGCGTCCTAATTTCAACGGTCTCGTTGCTTCGAGACATCCAAAAGGCAGCAGCATTAGCAACGGTTTGCCAATTCGTCGCTCAGCGAAATGAAAGCCAGACCGCAATGCATCGCGTGCGCCTAGCTCGGCCGACCGCTGGCTGAGACGTTTATCCCTTAACCCGTTTCCCGAGCTGAATTTTTTTGCATCGACGTCCAAAAGGAAGAAAATGCAAGGTAGTTTTTGCCATAGTTTTTAGTAGTTGTCTTCGTTTGTGAATGACTCCTTTCCGCGAGCGAGAGAATGCGGCAGTCTACGGTCTCTCCGAGCAACGGCATCATTCCTACAGGAGGGGGCGATTTTTCATTGTCCACTGCAGTAATAATAATAACAGTGCATTTGTGCAGTACCCTAAGAGAGCACAGAATCTCTTTCGAGGCTAAAATCCTAAAATCCTTAAACCTTCAATCCTTGGGAGACCGCGCCTTTAGTTCGTATGCTTCCACAGCCTGGAACCCACTCCCGACTTCCGTCACGACATCACCCGATTTGACCACATTTAAAAAGAGATTATAAACGCACCTATTTAGCACAGCATTTAGTGGGTCCCTGTGATTCGTTCTTTATGTGCTTATACGTGCTGACGCAGTGCATGCTGCCACTAACCACACTAGCATGTGCATGTCACCCCTAACTATGTTATTCTTGTTGTGTATCGAACATGCTACCACTAACCATCCGATCGTAGTTCCTTTTTCAGCAACTGCAAAGCCCTAAGAAAGAGATTGAGTTCTCTGAGGGCACTTTATCGCGTGTTACTATTATTATTAGGCAATCTACAGATGCTGTATAGAAAGCATGACCGACTGATTGGTGATCCATTGCAAGCGGCGGCGATAATCGCACCCGGCTCTTCCGTCGCTATTAAATAATGTATTTGATAATAATGATACATTTACAAATACAATAGTATATATATATTTTTTATACGAACGAGTCTGATAAATCAGCCTTGACCCATATTGCTCGAGCTGCGCCACTGCTGCATTTTTTATGCGTACGCACAGATTGAATATGGAGGCAGTCTGGAACGCGAATGCCGTAATTGGAAATTCCTTGGCTGCGATGCGTTCGAGCAGCTTTGCGCTTGTCGGGCGTGCGTTAACTAATAACAATGTCAATGCATCTGCACTGTGCCCTAAGGGAGCTTAATCTCTATCCAGGCGCTTCACACATGGCCCAGAGTTCGAGCCCACGACCTCGGTCATCGTTTATAATCATCTTGACCGTGGTCGGGGTGAACGCCTTAACCGCTGGGTCAAACCAGCTCGGCAAACTAGGCTAGCGAATGGTCTTTAGGTCCATCTTTAAGGAGCGAAGTTGCGGGTGGAGCGAATTGACAGGTTCGCACGCATTTCCTCGGCGTCGTCGATGTTGCAGCTGCTGCTCGAGTTCCGGTGGCGCTGCGAGCCATTGCCCGAGCGGTCAACCGTCGCTTGCCGCCCCCCCCCCGGGAGAGTGTAGACCCGCCGGCTCGAAGCACCCCCCCCCCCGCCGGTGCAACTCATTCATTCGGCTGTCGCTCCAGCCCACGACGTCCGAGTGACTCCTCGACGAAAATCTCAAGCCGGGTCTTATCGTTTCATTGCCTCAAAAGCCTCGCTGCCGCTATTTGCCGGTCGCGATGCTGAAGTACGATGCTTGCTGGCACCGTCTAGCTTAGAAGAGTGGCTGCGGACCGTTGCGGCGGCTGCGGCGGCTGTGGCGAGAAGCGGCGGAATCGCGCGACAGTCCAAACTCGCGCTATCGCTGCCGTGAAAATTGGGGTTCGCCATTCCACTTTCATTCAGCTCTGTCCTTATGGCTCTCGCGTTTGCAGAAGGTCTCAACGTCGCCGATATCTTCGCTGCCTACGTTGCAGCCGGTTAGCATGCCCGAGCGCAGCTCGGCCGAGAGGGAGACGAGATGCAGTACGTGCGAATCCGCGGTAGGCGCCGTCGGCTGCAGCCGCCAGCCGGCGACTATCGCGGCGAGACGGCGCTGTCGAGGCGGCAGCCACCCGCGTTTTCCCCCGACGGGCCTTCAAAGAAGAGCTTACGGTCACTAATGGTTCGAGCAAATTACGGCGTTCAGATTCACCGTCAGCATCCGTAAGTGGCACGGCGTTTCGCCGCCGACCAATCAGGAGGTGCGGCTGCGGCGGCGGCCGCCTTCTTGCAAGTGGACCGCCCCCGCCCGCTGACCTCCCCTCGTCCGACGTCTGGCATGCGTAGACAGTAGACAGCTGCAAGCCATGGCCGGACGCGAGCCGCCGTACGAGTATGTGGCGCTCGAGAAGAAGCCCGGTGCGTACCGCGCGACGCCTCGGGAGGCCGCCCCGAATCTCCGCCGCCCTGCCGCACCGACTCGGCGCCGCCTTGACCCCTCACGGGTTTCTAGCGGCGCTCGCGAGCTCAGGACGCTCACACTAAGCGGCGACCCCGCGGCGTGCGGTTCCCGCCGTCGACGGGTCCCCCCAGCTGCGACCTGTGGCCGACGCTCGCCTGCGGCCTGCAGCGCAGGAGGCCGCTGCCGCCCGGCGAGGCTGCAGGTCGGCCGCTCGAGAGCTCGCCGCTCTCGTCATCCGGAGCGATCCGGCGCTCTGCAGCCTCAGCGCCTCTGAAGCCCGGTCCCCGGCGTCGTCTGACGGAGCTTCGGGCATTGCTCTGCCGCTGTGCGTGCGTGCCGCGGCCTTGCGGCCTTGCGGCGGCTCTCAAGCATGGATATTGGTCAGCGGCCGGAGCTGCAAGCTTTTTTGGTCAGCGGCCAGAGCTGCAAGCTTCGCGATCGCACTGGCCTGGTCTCAGGGACCGGTCTGCATGGCCGGCCTTGGCAGTGCTCTACCCCTAGTCATCAGCCGTCTGCTCATCCCCGATGCGGACCGATCGGTTGTCTGGCGCCGTTTGCTGACCACCTTTCGTCACCAAAGTCACTCGCAGGAGGAGTGGACGAATGCCAGCCAACGCGCCGGAGTGACGGGGGGGGGGGGGGGGGGGAGATTTTCAGATGTTCCCCTGACGTGGCCGGTTTTGGGCTTCGATTTACGACCTAGCCTTCAGGTCAGCCAGTAGGCCGGCTTGCCAGCTCAGTTTCTGCTCTCTTGGTGTGCGCGCTCTCTCTCTCTCCCCTCTCTCTTTTTTCCCCTCTCTCTTCTCTCGAGCTGCGTTTGATGGTCGTGCTTGACCCTTTTATTAGCCAGGGGCTTGTTGGCTTGGGTTCCTTGTTTGCAGATGTCTAGTGCACCCATGAAGTGGCCACACCCATCGTTAGCCCCTACGTCAACTCGTAGACTCAGTGATGGTCTAAGAACTAGGGGTCCTTATTGCCATACAAGCCAGTCCGGCCGAGCGATCGATGACCATCGAGCGCTTAGCCGCAGCTGCTGAGGAGGCCGAACTGGCTGCCATACGTACCTAGATGCCCAACGAGCTGAGCATACCTGCCTGCACGTGGCTGCTCCTGCGATGTACCAAGAAACTGCCCCTATGTGCCTCTGCCTTTGCTGCTGCCGGTTCCTGGGAACTGCAGCTGGATGAAAGGCTGGAATAGCCATGTACAGTTGGTACCTGCAGTTGGTTCTACAGCAAACGGTGCTGAGGTGGGAGCAGGAGAGCCGCCGAGCAGTGCCACCCATTGAACCCCACGGTCGTATGAGCTCAGGCTGCTGTTCACTCGGTCAGCCCAGACCACGGACTGCTGAACTCACTCTGTACATGTTTGCTGCTGTCCAAAAAGGACCTAACTCACCTCTCGACGAGCCTTTCGTGTGAAAGGCTCGTTCGGCAGAGAGGGAGGGAGAGGTTCTGCTCTCAGCTGGCTCTGCACAGATTAGCTCTAAATCTCCAGGATTTACAAGCAAGCTTGGCTTGGAGCTTTTTTAGTATATTTAATCCTGCTCGTGTCTGCTTCCTACTGGGCAGGCACTGACATGTGGCTCCCCTCACTCCCCTGGCTCTCCACCTTCCCTACTTGTCCTCTTCATCCTCATCATCCTCATCATCCTCATCATCCTCTTCATCCTCTTCATCCTCTTCATCCTCATCATCCTCTTCATCCTCTTCATCCTCATCATCCTCATCATCCTCATCACCTCACCCCCTTCCTTTATCCTCTCCCTCGTTCCTCCCTGCCCTTGTTTGCTTCTCTCCTTTCCCTCCCCTTACTCTTTCTCTGGACCCCCCTCTCTCTCTCTCTCTCTCTCTCTCTCTCTCTCTCTCTCTCTACATTTTCATTACCTTCCTCCACACATACACCCTCCCTCTCTACCCATCTCCTCTCACCAATTGCATTGTTTTGACATAGACTCATTGCATTATCACGACATAAACAATCAGAATGTAGCAACGTGAAGGAAGGTGTTTTGTGGCGTGTATCCATGCTCATGTACACACACGTGTGTGCACGTGCACACACATGCATTACATCACACCCTCACAGAGGCTTGGCTGGTAGAAATCAGCTACGTGGCCAGAACTGTGGGTAGTCCTAGTCGAAGATCTTATCTGCGTACATCTGACTCGGTCCATCGCCTGATTATTTGGTTGGCCTTTACGGCCTCCGAATATTCGCCCATTTCAGGATCCACCTATGCCATTGCACTGAAGGTAGCCTTAACAGCTCAAACTTATCGCGTGACATGCGGGCTAGGTGTAGTGCTGAGCTCTATAGGCTTATCACAGGACACAAGCTTCATAGCCGTATCGTGACAAATGTGCCGTGCTGTATATAATGGCACAACGAGAGAATGAGTGACTCAATGAAAGAATGAGAGCAAGTTGGACCAACCAAGAAAGATTGAGAAATAAAAGAGAGAGAGAGAGAGAGAGGGAGACAGAGAGAGAGAGAGAGAGAAGGAGAGGGAGAGAGAGGGATAGAGAGAGGGATAGAGAGAGATAGAGAGAGAGAGAGAGAGAGAGAGAGAGAGAGAGAGAGAGAGAGAGAGAGAGAGAGAGAGAGAGAGAGAGAGAGAGAGAGAGAGAGAGAGAGAGAGACTTAGGGTATGCAACGACCTACTTAGGAATGCCGACATGGGTAGAGTGTCTCTTCTTGTTTTGCTTGATCTTTCGGCAGCTTTTGATACCATCGATCACAAAGTTCTTCAAGAGCGCCTCTCATCTCGCCTGGGCATCACTGGCACTGCTCTGCAGTGGTTCAGGTCCTATCTCAGTGGGAGACTCCAGAGTATTGACGTGAATGGACAAAGATCATCTGAAGTACCTCTGAAATATGGAGTACCTCAGGGCTCCGTGCTAGGTCCGGTTCTTTTCACAGTTTATACTCTGCCTCTCGCTGATGTGATTGCCAAGCACAATCTAGGCGTTCACTTCTATGCGGATGACACTCAGTTGTACCTTTGCTTTGATCCCTCCCAGCCTTCGAGCACCTCAAATTCTCTAAACTCACTAGCTGCATGCATTGATGACATCTGCACATGGATGGCAGCAAATTTTCTAAAACTTAACGATGATAAAACTAACTTACTCGTTATGGGCAAACCCAGTGTGATTCAGAGATTGGAAAGACTGACTCTCAAAATTGGCTCTGCCAGCATATCACCAGTTGAATCAGCTCGAAATCTAGGTGTCATATTCCAAAGCGACCTCTCGTTAGACGACCATATCAGCTCCACAGTCAAATCCGCCTATTTTCAGCTTCATAACATTGCTAAAGTTCGGGCTTGTTTAGATAAAGATACCACGTCCAAGTTGGTCCATGCATTCGTGACATCTCGTCTCGACTTCTGCAACTCACTGCTTACTGGCCTACCAGCATGTGCGATCAGGCGATTGCAGCTGGTGCAAAACTCGGCAGCTAGGCTTGTCTGTCGTGAGCAGCGCAGTTGCCACATTACTCCACTTCTCGCCGACCTGCACTGGCTATCAGTCAAGCAACGGATTGACTTCAAGGTTGTGTCCCTCACTTTTAGGTCCCTTCATTCTATGGCCCCAGCCTATCTGTCAGATATACTACCCCATCAGGCCCCATCAGGCCAAGCATCGTACCACCCGCTTTTCGGAATCCAACAGTCTAGAAACACCTCGTACAAACCTTAAATCCTTTGGAGACCGTGCATTTAGTTCGTATGCTCCCAAAGCCTGGAACTCCCACCCGACCTGCGTCAGAACATCGCCTGACCTGACCACATTTAAAAGGAACTTAAAAATACACCTATTTAGGACAGCATTTAGTGGGTCCCTGTGATTCGTCCTTGATGTGCTTATGGGTGCTGACACTGTGCATGCTGCCACTAACCATATTATTCATTGTGTTTGTTTTTCAAGCATGATTTTACTTACCATTCAATTGCATTTCACTTTGCAGCAAATGTAAAGCGCCTAGAAAGAGATTAAGTTCTCTGAGGGCGCTTTATCAAGTGAATTATTATTATTATTATTATTAGAGAGAGAGAGAAAGAGAGAGAGAGGAAGAGGGAGAGAGAGAGAGAGAGAGAGAGAGAGAGAAAGAGAGGGAGAAAGAGGGGGAGAGAGACATACAGAGAGATTAAGAGAAAACCGAGAATTTCGAATGCTTGCATGTTGTTTCTGAGTTGTATGCTCCGGTTAAGGTGCTTGTACTTCACGACCCACGTGTCGTGGGTTTGATTCCTAGCAGCAGGCAATTCTATATTGCCCTCTGTAGGCAGGAGTGATAGACACTGAGGCTCTTCTGCTGCTATGTAAGTAAGGCTGCTGAATCAGCAGACTTATATTTTTTGTTTACTTGAACTTGCTGTTTCTGAATTGGTCAATCGGGAGCCTAGCCTTTCCCCAGCCTACATTATATTCTGGTGGATGCACCACGGGGCAGGATGGCATGAAGCAAGTCTGCCCATGGGGCCGTAAGAGATGTGAGGTGATTCGCTTGCTAACTAAGCTGCTTCTGATGTGCTCGTTCTTTAGGAAAGCCTGCTTAACAGGCAAAGTAAGCTTACTTAGAGAGATTTCATTTTGAATAAGCAGTTCTGGAGCCACCTCATATCCTGCCACGGGAGGAGACTTCCACTAACCCATTTCTATCTGCAAAATGTAGCTCACGGGTAGTCAGGGTAGTCATGCCTGGTTCCGGTATCAGCCAAGATCATAACCCCCCCCTGAAGCCAGTCACACAACCTATCGGCCAGCCGGCTTCAGTTCCAGCTGTGCCGAGTGCTTTGTGCCCAATGCTGCAGCACTGCAAGGAAGATAGCCAGTTTGTTGACTCATACATGTGCTGCTTAATGTGCAAACATAGATTGGGATCTCTGCCGTAGGTCGTTGGATAGGTGCCGCCTGTTATGCTGACTCGCCAGGGAGCTGCACAGAACTCCTCAGCTCCGAGCACCACTCTCTCTCTCTCTCTCTCTCTCTCGTGCCTGAGCGCTTGAACTTGCTCTCGTGAGAGCGGTCGTGGGCCGCTGCTGCCGTGAGCCACCTGCCGGGTTCTGTTCGTTATCCTACAGCTGCATGCCTGCCTAGGACTTTCTGCCCACCATCCACCCCCCTGGGGGGGGGCCCAGTCTATAGCATGACTGTACTGCCGGTGTGCATCAGAGGCAGTTCACGTGACTCCTTCCATATAGTTCCTTGCTGAGAGAGCTCGGCATGTACTTCCCTGCCAACTCACACTGCACTCCAGGCTTCCACCATAAATACATACATACCACATATCCACGCATACCACGCTGACAGCACAGGACAGGTGCACTGGGTACGCGTCCACGTTTATGAGACTTAGGCACATAGTTGGTGGCTTGCCCAGGAGCGCGAATAATAATACCCGGCATTTGGAAGATCCGAATCTGTATTCTGGACTCTGTCTGTACCTATCTGCGGCTGAAACATTAATAGTTATTGTAATAGGAATAGTGAAGCATAGGGATAGTAAGCCAGGAGAACGAATCTGTGAGTGAGTGTGAGTGGGTGGGTGGGCCGGTGGGAGGGAGGGAGGGAGGGGGAGAGAGGGAGGGAGAGAGGGAGGGAGAGAGAGAGAGAGAGAGAGAGAGAGAGAGAGAGAGAGAGAGAGAGAGAGAGAGAGAGAGAGAGAGAGAGAGAGAGAGAGAGAGAGAGAGAGAGAGAGAGAGAGAGAGAGAGAGAGAGAGAGAGAGGGAGGGAGCGAGAGAGAGAGAGAGAGAGAGAGAGAGAGAGAGAGAGAGAGAGAGAGAGAGAGGGAGAGAGAGAGAAAAGGGGAGGAGGGTGGAGGAGGAAGAGATTCCTTATGTCTGTTTGCACGTGCATGTGCATTCGCCTTGCCTTTACCTGTGCATGTCAGCTTGCCCGTGCTCGTCAGCATGCCTCTGTGTGTGCATGTGCATGCGTGCGTGTGCGTGCGCGTATGTGTGTGTGTGTGTGTGTGTGTGTGTGTGTGTGTGTGTGTGTGTTAGGCATGCAGTCAGACGGATTTATTGATGCAGCTGGGGTTAGGCTGTGATTCAGACTTCCAGCTGAACAATGATATCTGTCCACCTGCAAATTAGATATTTATTTGGCTGCGAAGGATGTGAGGATGCTTGCCTCAGGCACTTGCCAGCCATTAACAAGTCTGGTGAGTGGCCCTATACGTAATCAGCAACTCGTCTACAGCTTCTGCCGGGTATTGTGGTAAAAAAGAAGCTGCCTCTCTGGGTACCCGAAAAAAGCTGCATCTTTGGGTGCTGCATGCGTGCCGTGCTCTGTCTAGGTGTGCACCGACGTCACGGCCGGTTCTTGTTGCCTAAGGCTCTAGCCAGACCTGGTAGGTCACGGGTGTTAGTGTGAACAACTGGACTTAAAATGGGTCAGCTCGCACCAAGTGAACAGCCAGCCGCTCCAGCTGCAGGCTGCTCATGTAAAAATCTGCACCGATGTCCCCACTTTGTTATAAAAGTTTTTGTGAAAAGCCTTGAGCCTGATTGCAGCGCCTCTGCCAGTCCCGATGCTTCCTTGGTGTAAAGACAGCAAAGCTCTCTACAGCACTGATGCTTCAGTTGCTGTATCTGGCCGGCTGCCCACTCTCTCGACAGCTTCGGATGAATGATTACCGGTGCAGCAAAAGCTGTCGGATGGCTGTGGGCTTGCATGCATGCATGTGCAAGAGTGAATCAAAGCCTCTTTTATTAATGCTTCTCCGAGACAGGGCAGTGCATCGAGGGTGTGTGCTGGTCGTGATTACTGGCCACCAATAAAAGACTGCCTTAGCTGCCTGCTGACTGCACATTGTCTGCCATGTTCAAACATTGAGTGCTCAGTGCAATGGGGGGAGGGGGGAGGGGGAGGGGGAGGGGGCAGGCAGATTAGCCCTGGTAGGAGGAGAGCAGACTAGCTTTTCTCTGCCAGTCCCCTGACCGACGAAGGCCTTGCTGCCGAGCTGCATCCTATTCTTCTTGGCTGCTGCTTAGCTTGTACGACGCCTGACCCAGCTCGGCGGTGGGCGGCCAGCTAGCTCACGTGGGGATCGAGCCAAGCAGCAGCAGCAGCAGCAGCAGCAGCAGCAGCAGCAGCACTGCCGCTTGGCACTGCCGCTTGGCACTGCCGCTTGGCACTGCCGCTTGGCACTGCCGCTTGGCACTGCCGCTTAGCCAGACGTCGCACATCCTTCCGGATGTCTGGCGGCAGAGGTGGCGGCGCTGGGAGGCAGGCAGTCGCCTGCCTCTTGGGGCCTGCTCGATCGCTGCTGCAAGAGCGGCCACACGGAGGCGGCAGCAGTCGAGTCGACCGCCGCTTCCTGCTGCCCATCGGTTGTTTGTGCTGCGGGCCCTCGCACGATCGAATCTCGGTGCTGCTCTAGGCCGGCCAACTGTTTGATCTTTCGTTGCGCATTGATGGAGCAGTTTTCGTTTCGTTTTGCCTGCGCAGTGCACTATCCCGAGCTGGGCGGACTCAACGGTGACGATCACGGAGCGGACAAATCTGACAGCGAAACCAAAGACGTCGTGGTGGTGAGTGAGCGCGACACAGATCGAGCTTGGCGCCATGCCATGGCCGCCCGATGGCACCTGCGCTCCTTACGGCTGCCGAAGGCAATCGCAGCCTCTGCACCGATCGCCGGCAGCAGCCGGCCGGCACTGCTGCCTGGGGTCAGGCTCGGGGCCGTAGCTCGGGGCCGTAGCTCGGGGCCGTAGCTCGAGGCCGCTGGCCTCACTCAGCAGCCGGCTTGTTGTCAATGCCTTCTCAGCCTCTTAGTCGGCCCCTGCCAACGCTGCCCCTTGCAGTTGGCAATCTCGCTGGCAATTCGGAAACCAGTGGACCACGGCGATCTTGCTGCATCGGCTCCTCGGATGCTGTGATGCTTGCTCAGCTTTCCAGGCGCTCAGCTGAGGACGTGCCTGGCTGCTTCAGTCTCTCCCTCTCTCTCTCTCTCTCTCTCTCTCTCTCTCTCTCTCTCTCTCTCTCTCTCTCTCTCTCTCTCGAGTGCTTTTTTAGGCTCATTAAGAGCTTCGAGCCCTGTCTCCCAGCAAGTTGACTCCTCATTGACCTCGTACAGATGGGAGGGGGCAGGCATCAATTTGGCCTGGCTGCAGACTGCCACGGGGGGGGGGAGGGAGGGTATAGGAATGGAGGGGGTAGAGGACGGATGGGTAGAGGTGAGGGGGGTAGTGGCGAGGTGCTGGATTGGCTGCTGCTTCTTGGTCATTCACGGTTTAATTTGCCTGCTACTGAAAATAGAGGCTGTCCTCCTGAACATGGCACTGCCTAAACCTTGACCTCTTGCAGCTGAAAAGGATTGGGTAGCAGCTTAGCAGACCTCGTGTCTGGTATTGGCAGTGGTAGCTACATGCAGGTGCCGTCAAATGTTTGCGGCTATTGATGGGAAAAGGCAAATTCTGGTGATTAATACATCCCCTTATGGCTCCCAGAGGACCAGTGAACTGGAATGACTGGAGATTTTTGAGCACCGGACTCCCGGTGACACGGGCTCGGCTTTTATGCTGGCTGACCATGGATTACGACATAACCTGTTCCATGCTGCTCTAATACAGGAATCTCGACAGACATAATCTGACTTAAACAGGTAGCAGGCAGCAGCAACGGTTTCATTTTATGCAGCTGTGTGTGGCCAGAGTGTCTGACACTTTTTGGGCCCCCCCTCAGCCAGCCAGTCCTTGCCGTAAGTCCCTTCTTTGGACTGCCTAGCTCGAGAACGTCGGACCGTGTTAAAAGCCATACGGCTGGTATATCGCACAGGGTCTCTGCTTTTACGTCAGGGCCTGCTTTTGCAGCGGGCCATCTAATCTGGCTGCGTGTTTCGCTCGCGCCTCAGCACACAGCTCACTCTGCCACACGACTCGCTCTGGCGCACGCGCACTCGCATACGCTCGTGCTCACGGCTGCCGCAGGGACTGGCCGACAAGGAGACGATACATTTTAACGACGGCCGGCGACGCATCGACTACGTGCTCGCCTACACCCACGAGCCGGGCAAGAAGCGCCAGGACGAGCTCACGGAGCAGCGCGAGCTGTTCGAGAGCAGTCTGAAGAGGCACGGCCTCGAGCTGGAGCTGGAGGACAAGCAGGCAAGTGACGTCGCCAAGTGCACGCCTGCTCTCTGCTGCCGTCGCCGCTGCCACCGGCGGCAGAGGCGGCATGCCTCCTCCTCCTCCTGCCGAGCGCAAGGCGGCCCTCAATGCTAGGTAACGTATCCATCCCCCGTCTGCAAGCCCATAAAGTCGCAAAGACAATGTGGCTGCTAGGCAGGAGATTTCCGTATAGCGCACTCACAGCCTAAGCGGCTTTCGGTACGCATTCGATAGCCAAAAGACTTCGTCTCACGCAACAAAGAGAAAGTGGGAAGCATAGCAGAGTCAGGAGAGCGGTTGAGGTAGTGAGTAGCGTAGAAGTAGCAGCTCAAGACGGTTTGAAAGGATGCGCCATCGTCGGCAGCAGGAGATTGGATAGATGTCATTACCTAAGACTTGTGGAAGTGAGTTCCACAGTCTAGGACCAGCAGAGCGAAAGCTTATGGTCTTTAAGCAAAGGAATGGAACAGCTAATTTATTGTCCATACAGGACCCGAGGGCACGAGAGGCTGCAATTGGTGAAGCAGTTCAGCTAGGTACGAGGGAGCCAAGCCGTGGTGGGCGTTGTGGGTCAGCTTAAGAACTTTGCTCTGTATCCGTTGGTCAGTGGGCAGCCGTCCAAGCGTTTTCAGCAAAGGAGGCATATATGTCAACCCTCTGGGAGTTATAAACTAGCCTTTCAGCAGCTGCAAGTGTTAAGGAATCCGAAGCCTTATGTGGTCTCGTGCTCCTGAATCCTGCTCAGAGTGCGGTTTTTTGATCTACCGACGAAGGCAAGTTTTGCTGCCCTCTAAAAGTAAAGCACGGTTAAGGCTATTTTGCCTCTACGTTAACGAGTCTTTTGAATCAGCTGAACCTTTATTTATTAGTTTTATTTACTATTTATTTTTTTGTGTACATTGTAACCGGTCTGCATTGGCCAATACTCATAGTATTAATAAGAATGATAATTATGAAGTTAGTATAGCGCCGTAGCAGAACCGAATTTCTTTCTAGGCACTTTGCATATCCTGCAGAAGAAGCATGTCAATTGGTCAGTGCTAATATGAATAGTGGCAGCAAGCATCCGGGCTCTTGGGGTGAGACTTAAGCGGAAAGGACACTCCTAAGAATGCAGCGATAGGTAGACACCAACAATGAAAACAAAAAATAATGCATTTCCATGATAGCACATCGAGAGAAAGCACTCTGCGAATGCTGGAAAGGAAGCCTATTCACTGACTGGTGATAATAGCATGCACCACTGAAGCTAGCATGAGCGTGCAGAGAGCGATTCGCACGAGCTAAGCAAATGCTTCGAGGAACAGGTGGGTTATTAGCTTCACTTTAGACAGAGGTTACCTCGGAGGGCAGGCCGGGATGTCAGCCAGCAAATAGCTTCAGCCGTTGGCTGCACAGTGACTGGGTGGATACACGGTCGTGGATGGATTCGAGGACAGCTAAGTGACCAGAGGAGTCAGCGGAACGTTGCCGGATAGGTAAGCCTGAGCAAGTGAAGGACAGGACTTAAAAAAGTGAGTGATCAGGCCTTCAAGTTGAAGCTTCCGCATGCTGCCCTTGCTTTGGTTAAGCTTAGTGCTTGCACTTGACCTAGTGCAATATACAGCATTACTTATCATTACTTGTCCACTGTCAGCTGTTTTATGGGGCATGCTTCCCTCCCCCGAATTCTCTCCTGTCGGTTTCGGAATCTAACTTATTCACTGTACTCAAGTTATGACACAACGGTAGCTCCCTGAAACAGATCATGCTTAGGCAAGCATGCTACAGCTATCAGCACGATACCACTCACCATTCGATCGTGTTACCTTTGCAACAAGTGTAAAGAACCTCGAAAAAGATTGAGTTCTCTGAGGGTGCTTTATCAAGTGTATTATTATTATTATCATTAAGACACTCTGGGCCTTCGGCTAGTCGGCCCTATGGGTAGCAACGTGCATGCTGAATCATACGGAGGCATGCAAGCGAAGCATACCTTGACAAAAACGTGCAGTTCGCTGGGGCAAAGGCAAAGCCGAGCTGAGACCTTAAGGATGCAGGGTCATTGCAGGTGGTACCCAGAAGCAAGTTCCAGACTTATGGCGCATACGAGCTGGAGGCTCGATCGCCAATAGATTTCGATTTAGAAGGACCTTGAGATGAGCAGATGCTTCGGAGTGGGTGGTGCGAGAGCACGTGACCGGAGGAGGACGAAGACAAGGAGGTCGGATAGGTAGGCTGGTGCCAGTGAGTGAAGTGACCTGAAATCGACTCGATGCACGGTAGGGTGCCACTGAAGCTTAAACGTAAGTGGCTGACTGCCTACCGGACGAGCTGCCGAGTTTTTTGCCGATCGCAGACGATTAAGGCCATACGCACGGGAGTCCTGAACACATGGAATTGTAGCAATCTAAATGCGATGTCACAAATGCTTTAGCTGTCATACTCGTATCTAAGCAGACCATTATTTTGGAAACATTGTTTGGAAACTAAAACTAGGCCGACTTGACCGTGGAGGAAATGTGCTCAGCTAATGTGAAGTCGTTTTGGATTAGTACATGCTTGGAGTTGGCCCACCGATCGCTCTCAGATGATGAATGTCATTGCTTAGCAGTGCTAGACCCCACCAACAGTTTTATCTGTTGGATCCGTGTGATAATGAGACAAATGTATTACTGGCTTAGGTCATGAGGCATGCTAGTTAGGTGTGTGAGAAAGAGAGAGAGAGAGAGAGAGAGAGAGAGAGAGAGAGAGAGAGAGAGAGAGAGAGAGAGAGAGAGAGAGAGAGAGAGAGAGAGAGAGATCCTTACTAGACTTTTACTAATCAGAAGTGTCATTAAACGAATCTCTTGTTCGACTGGAACCAAGTGACAATAATAAAACAATGGTGGTGTGAGCCACTCAGACTTGCATCAGTCGTATGTGAGGTGGGCCTTGCGGACCCAAGGCAGTGCACACTTCCCCACCGCCTGGAGGCCATAGGGCTAGCTCGACCGGACAGAACAGCGATGGCGCAGCCGAGTTTTCTCCCCTTGTTGAGTGTCACTCGATTTGTGCACGTGAGAGTAGCTCGTAGCACTCGGCCTTGACACTTGCCGGCTGGAAAAATGACTGCAACCCTACTCTGTGGCTCTGTTAGTCTGGCCCTACGCCGGTGTTGCAATTTTCGTCACGACGAGGCAGGGGTTACGCGAATGGAGAGTCTGCCTTTAGTGCTGCCAGGCTGCCATTCTGTGCTCCTACTTTTGCCTGATCCGTTTAGTGCCAGCTGAATGCAGCAACTGCTGATGTTGGTCTCCTTGCGCAACATTTTGGGAGTGTTCGCTGCCACACGAAATTGATGTTTGCTGGTCCAAATGGGTTAGGGCATCAAAATCTGCCAGCTTCCGAATTGGGTGTGGTGCTTGTCGTTTTAATTATTCTCATTGTTATATCGCCTTTATAGGCTGGTGCTGATTGTGTTTCATATAGATGCTTAAAGTTCGCCAACCTCCGAGGGAGGCAGTGCTTGAAGCGGTATCGCAGCAGCAGAGGCGGCAGCAGGCATGCAGCGACTGTGGCAGAATGTGCTTCATGCATAGAACACCTACCTGCCTAGCAGGCCACTAAGTAGCATGCGGCGCCCCATGGCATGCACTAGCCACACCAGCTACGGGCAGCTGCCCACACGCACATCCCTGTAGGTCCAGTGGGTGCAGTCCTAATCGGCTGTGCATACCTTGCCCTTTGTAGTACTCGCAAGATGGGAAGACCTACTTTCTGAAGCTCCACGCTCCTTTTGACGTCCTCACAAAATGGGCCGAGATTCTGAACGTGAGAATGCCTACAAAGGTAAATGCTGTGAAAGTTTTCCCCACTAGTCAGGCCAAAAACTGCCTAGTGCTTCGGTCTTGCTTAGCTTTAGTCGACAGACTCTTTTGTATTGGTCGCGCACATCACTGTCCATGCAAACGTGTCTTCGGCATGCTGGCCGGTGCGATGGCCTGGTGCAACTGCAGGACCAGCAGAGGTTGGCCGATAGCATGCTCAAACGCAGGCGTTGCCAACAGCAGTCGGCAGTCTCTTGGCTGAACGTGAGGTCTGAACTTTTGTCAGCTCCGAAACAATGCTATGCATCAAAACGCGTTTTGCTGAGTAACGGTTTTTCGTAAGCTACGAGGCTAATGGTACAGTCCTCAATCTCACATTGCTACTCAAATTGTCTCCACTGACCAGCATATAGAAGAATCTTTTAAAAAAGGATTCTACCAACACTTGATACATGCCGTCTTCCGAGCCGTCTCTATATTACTGGCATGATAGTTCATGGCTGGCAGGTTGTTACTGCTGCTGCCTTCTCTGTTTTTAAGCATTCTAAGTGAAAGGCCAATTCCAGTATAGTGCATAGGTATAGCGCTCAACCACCTGAACTCTCTCCACTCACCTGGGGGGTGAACTTGTGATCACTTCCGTATGCGTGCGTGTATGTATTTATGTGTGTGTGTGTTTGTATGTGTGCGTGTGAGTGTGTGCATGTGCCGACTTACAATGGATGTGGTAGCTAAGCATTGCCACCTCGGTATTTACCATCGTCGACATTTCATTGCCATGGGTGCCGACGGCGGGTCTACAGCCATTCTGCAGATCGACTTATACTGACCAGTCTTCATCTTCTGACTTTTTTGTTGGTGGATTTGCATCGCTCTTTTTCTGATTACCTTGGCTGCCATTAGTCCAAGAGCAGGCTTTGCCTGCCTGTTAATGATTGCTGGCAAACCATTTTCCAGGCCTCCCAAACGATGAAGCAGCTCTGCCAGCAAATGCTGAGGAGCAAATCAACGAAACGTTATTGCGTCCGTTGTAGCCCTACCTGTCTGACAATCTCTTTGCCGCCTTCAAGAAACTGCACATGCACTGCGGCCACCCTGTCTTTACCGATGCGAGCGAAGCGGCTGACTTTATTATGTATCGGGCCTTCCTTAAGTTCCTCATCACAGTAATTGCTCGCTGCCGCGGCCGTTGCCACCGCCCGGCCTCCGGTCTGAGGCTGCTGCCCGGCCATTCTTTGAGTTCGCTCGCTTTGCTTATGCTTGGGAAACGCCTTAAAAACAAAAGCTTCCTGAACTGCCGGGCTTCACAGCATTTGATGCTTCAGCAATGGCCACCACCGTGCGCTCCGAGTTATCTGTTCTACGGTCACTCATGCAGCTGCAGTTTGCTAGCATCGTTGCTGTTGCTGTGCCGCACCAACTGCTGCTTTCCTTCAGCTGCCGCGGCGATCGAGTGCATGCCGGCTACAACCGGACGACTGGCTCGATGCGTAGCCGGCTTTTGGTTGGCGCACGAAATGCTCGGCTGGCTACTGGAACCATGAGCTGTGCAACCTAGTTCCCTTTCCCAAATCGATGCCAAGAATATTACTACTGCGGGCCCACCATGTGAAGGCATGTCAGTCGCTCCGGCTGAGTCCGACCAACAGTGATCTGATTTCGAAGATGTTTCGCTGCTGGTCATTGTGTAGAGCAGCTTCGGAGCGAGCATCAGGCGAGGCGTGCATTCGCTGGCTTGGTGGCCGCCCTTTCGCGGGAGATCTGCTGTGGTAGAGCTGCTGTCCTGACCACCTGCTTAGTCAGGCTTTACAAAGTGACCTTTTTCCAAATTACACGCACAATATCTGCAAGAATGAGCACACAAAGAACATTTCACACAGCTGGAGCTAAAGTTGTGAAGTTAGAGGATGAGGTAAAGATGTATGTAGACGATGTCTGTCGGGAGTGAGTTCTAGGCAAACGGATGGCACAGGCTCCAACGGATGTGAGGTTTATTGGAGCCACAGCTAAATGACTCGAATCAAGAATGGGTGGTACACTGTAAAGCCTGAGAATGGAGCATTTCGGATAGGCATTTTGAAGTGAGAGATAAAATGACCTATCTTTGAGCGACAGAATCTTGAAGTCGGTACGATGCGTGATAGGGAGCCAGTGCACGACGGTGAGAAAGTCTTCTCTTCAGAGAAGCATAGTGGCAGAGCCTGCACATACGGGACGTAAAAAATGCTTGCACTTGCCTTGCTGGTGGATCCTTGTGTAAGTAGGCCCAGTGGTGCCTAGCAGAAAGTAGGCAGACTGAACTGTGGAGCTGATGGGGCCATCTAGTGCAAGGTCATTTTGAAATAGACCTGCCAGATGGCCTGCAGGTGCCACCGAGGACACGATGGCCGAGCCGTTATTAGCAAGCGATGCAAATGAACCGAGCCGGCCTTGTTATTAATGGTTCGTTGAACTGAGTGAGGCAAGCAGCGCACGGTAAGCACCTTCGTCTTTGCAGCTTCTCTGCCTGCTGCCTTCGTTGCCTGCATGCTAGGGCTGCACTGGGCCAATCTAGTCCTGACGTCACCGATTAGCACCCGATCCAGCTGGAGAGCCGGTGTTAGGTCTGGCTGCTCGGCACGCCCAATTCACGGCTAGATCGCTCTGCGAGTCCTCGATTCTCTGGTTCTGGTGGAGCAGCTGTCACACCCACCACCGAGTCGGAACGTCGGTCGTCTTTTGCACGGCTTTCGTTGCCGTCTGAATAAGTTTTTTTTTATACAGATTGCCTTCTCAGAACTGCTTTAAACAGCTTGCCTTTTCTTCTTGCCTGTTTTTCTTCTTTAGCAAAACGATCTCATCGACGAAGACGAGACGTGCTTGAATCCGAACGGGGCGCTGCGCTGCCTGCTGGGACCACTGCAGACAAAGAAGGAGCTGACTGACCGCGGCAAGCTCTACTTCACTGCACCATTCAGGGTCTCCCATTTAAATCAGTATGCATCCGTCTGCTCGTCGGCAGAGCTGACCCGTTTTTTATTGCCACCTCCTTTGTCTGCACTGCATTTTCTGCATGCTAGGAGGGACTGCCTGCACACTGTATCCAGGCTGCAAGCACCAGGGTCTAGCTATGTTTGATTTTTTAGCCCGATGAATCAGGTTTGCCCGTGCAGTTGAAGTACCAGTATACTGTTTATTTATCACTTCGTCTGTCGTCGGGTGGATTCATTTGTGATGTTGGGTTGCGTCAATGCAGCCGATCACCGAAATTTGATTGCATTGACTATTTTGGATTTATTTTCTGCATACCATGCCGTGCCATGCCAAGACTCCCTGTCCCTTTATCTGTTCGCGATGTGAGGGGATGTGACAGATGGCAAACGCCAGCTATTCCTCAAGTAACTGGCCACCTGCCTGTTCAGCTAATCGTGCACATTCGATCTGGCAGATGCAAACAGCTGCTAGAAGTGTTAGGTTGGCTGGCGGACCCAAACAAGCATTGGACCGTCTAATTTGCAGTTGATCTGTCCTCTGCTGCTGCAGAGCCGATTCGGTCACGCCCAGCTCGGCCTGCCTATTGTTTGGCTGATGTTGCAGGTTTTTGACATTTTAAAGCAATGTGAAACTGAGGAAAATGGGTAAACACCACACTGAGTGTCCCTCCGTGTTAAAATTGAAAGGAGGCATGCCTAGTCAACCTCGTGTTGACCATTCATCGCCAGTACCTAGATGGGTTCCCATTCTTGGAACATCTTTTTGCCTAATCGCTGAGAGCTGCTTGCCGGTTTGAACCATCCATAGTTGACGGATGTCACATGTTTGCAGCTGATTGTTGTGCTTTGCTGCTATCATTCATGTGTACACTTTCTTAGTTTTAACTGCTTGATTGGACTAACAACAGAGTATGCACATATCTTGGTAATGTAACTTGCAGTTGATTGAATGTGCGCCAATGCTAGCTCACCCACTCTTTTGCTCTCTAATCTCTTCTTAAGTCATGTTGGATATCAGCTTATTGCGACACGAATCTTGGTAGTTGTGGCTTGCAGCCTTGAAATTTCCCGTGCAAAGTTGGGGTGGAGTAAGATGAGCAGAGCCTCGAAGCCTTTGTATCTTGTTACCTATGCTGTGCTGTGGTGGCTTGTTCCTCAAAAGAATTGTGCATCCATTTATGAGTCCCTGTTTAAGTGATGATTCGTCAAAAGACTACTACAAAAAGACTAGTGTTTTAGTTATTAAAAGTAGGATTCAGTTTCTGAGCAGATTTGTCGCCCATCAGTTCTGTTTGATCCCTGGCAGCATAGCACAAGGCCCACGGCCACTGTTTTGTAGAAATCACAGGTTGGCGGGGACCATTCTGTTTGCCACCGTCTTAGTGGCCCATCTGTGTCGTCCCTGTTTATCTCCCCGCTTTCTATTGTTGGCTCTGTTGCTGTATAGTCGATGCTTGCCATTCGTCCGCTGATGGCCGATACAACTTTAGTGCTGTAATGCTGCAGGTTCATTATAACCAACAAGGACGTTTTCTTCAGTCCTTCTCAGAGAAGCCTGATCGTCCATGAAATCCTATCGCAGGCTGTCATGTACCACGGCAAGACGAGGCTAAGTGAGTATGATGCATTCTAAGTGCATGTGCATGTGTGTGTTTGCACGTTCATGCATGTAGTGTGTGTATGTGTGCGCGTGTGTGTGTATAGCTCGATTTGTTAGGTCGTTGTTGCAGTCGTCATGTTTAGAAAGGCCGAGCCCGACGGCCTCCTGCCGAAAGACTGATCGGCTCTCGTTTGATTCGAATGGGACATTGCAAGTTTGTCGGACGCTTGGCTTACTCTCTAGTAGCTTACTCTAACGCTTACTATTCCTCTTATTCTTACTCTAAACGCTAAGTGTGTGTGTGCGCGCGAGCGTGGTTGTGCGCCTGCGTTTGGGATTTGATTGAGTCATCGTGACAAGTCTGGTGCATGCGAAGAAACCCGAATCCAGGTGGAAGCGTGCTGTGCTAGTTGCCATCAGGTTATCTGCCATAACACGACCTGCCTCCCCCAAGTCAAATGGTCTGGCTGTGCCTATCTGTAACCAAACTTGAATCCGTCTGCCTTCAGTTGCAAGCGCCTAAAGCCTGGAACTTCCTACAGTAGCTGACATCCTGACATCCCTGACTTGACGGCATTTCATGCGAAGTTTTAAACCCGCATGCTTCTCTTACATGATCATCCACGTGAATCGTCCTTTGTGCAGCCACAGGTGAGGCCTTTGGGTGAGGCACTCGTACGTCACGACCCAGGTCGTGGGTTTCGAGTCGTGCAACAGCCGATTCTCTTCCTGTCTGCTTCGAGCCAGACTGATAGCCGCTAAGGCTATCTTGCCACTAAATAAATAAGACTGTTGAATCAAGCACCTTTACTGTTTAGTTTACTTTGTGTATCTTGTGCAGACTGGTGAACAGCTGGAAGCTGGAAAACTGGGATGCAGAAAATTGGAAGTGCCTCTTGCTGGTCAGATCCAGTGTGCCACTCTTCTCTGCATCCTTCTCATTCTCCGGAGACTGCGTGCCCAGGTCTTCAGTAACCAGCTCACATGAAGCTGCGAGGCTGTGCACTCTAGACTTGTTCCATGCTGTGATACTTAATACAAGTTTTCCTACTGTTTGCTCTTGGGATGCATCTAAGCATCAACGTCTATGCTTTATGCTCTGTGATTAGCCCAAGCTCTGCATCCAGAATGCCAGGTTAGTTTAGCATGCATAGCAGAACAAGGAAGGCCCAGCTCTTGGTGGCTCTATGGCTAAAAGTCATAACAGTTGCTGTCCGGTTGCAGGGTATTTTTTAGTTCCGGCCAGGCATGCCTGGCCATGGCATCCGTGAGTGTATCTTTTCTTCTGTCAGTAGCTATTGCATCGAAGCATTGGTACCCACACTATTCTACTTCAATTCTTAAAAAAAGTGCCACGATTCTGCAGTCTTAATGATGCTGTTGCAGACAACGATGCTACGTACAGAATTTGATGAGCTTGTTTGCTTACACTGAATTTAGCTCAATCTAGCGAGGCAGCATTTTGTTGTTGCGTTTTTGCTAACATTACCTAAGCAGCATTTGAGGCAGGATTTTGGAGAGATGACATCGCCCGATCTTCTCGAAGCTCTGTCGAACCTGCTCTCAGCTTTGCCCTTTCCATTGCAGACATTAGCCACCTGGTGGCGGGTGGTGCCTACGCGGCTGCCTATCCACTTCACGAGGTACGAATCGATGGCTTCTAACGCTTATTTTTTAAAAGTGCAGCCAAAGTCGCGCCAAGCCCAGCCAGCACGAGCCTCTGGCATGCATCCGGCTGCAGCAGCGCATGCTAGCGTGTGGAGACCGGCCCCCTGCCCCCCTCAGTGTGCTCGCATTGGCCGACGACGACTGCCCTCGTTCGATTTGTTGATGTTTGTCTGGGCGAGGCCAAGTGTTCTGCGTGCCGCTCGCCCATGCTCGACTCTTTATTTAAGGCCTTTTTCCCAGAGGAGGAAGGATTGGTGAGCAGGCATGCGGGCGTGCGCATGTGGTACCCATCGGTGCCGATTCGTCGTTGAGAACTGTGGGATCAATAAGTAGTTCACTTGCACTTGCACGGGCCGCTGCCACCGGCTGGTGGCTCGTGCTGCTCGCGAGCTGAAAATATCTGCTGGACGTCGCGAAGTCCTTGCTTCCTGGTGTTCTAGTATTTGTGACTCGCTTGCCTAGACTAGCCTGGTCGCTTCTAATAACGCTCGTAGCAGCACCGTCGTTATATATATATATTTTTTTTATCGGCTAATATCACTCTTTTTTATTGACTAATACTCTCGGCCTCTTTTAATGAGACCGGCTGGGTCGCTCGCTGATATTTTGTTTAACTTTTGTTAAGGTATCCTGTATCTGTCTGCTTTCGGTGGCAGCGGCCACTCACTCACTCACTCACTCACTCACTCACTCACTCACTCACTCACTCACTCACTCACTCACTCACTCACTCACTCACTCACTCACTCACTCACTCACTCACTCACTCACTCACTCACTCACTCACTCACTCACTCACTCACTCACTCACTCACTCACTCACTCACTCACTCACTCACTCACACTCACTCACTCACTCACTCACTCACTCACTCACTCACTCACACTCACTCACTCACTCACACTCACTCACTCACTCACTCACTCACTCACTCACTCACTCACTCACTCACTCACTCACTCACTCACTCACTCACTCACTCACTCACTCACTCACTCACTCACTCACTCACTCACTCACTCACTCAGTCAGTCAGTCAGTCAGTCAGTCAGTCAATCAATCAATCAATCAATCAATCAATCAATCACTCACTCACTCATGCTGTGAGCATGCTACATGTGTCCGTCCACGAGTTTCGCCATGGTAAAGCATAAGGGCAGCATTTTGGGCAGCGGTGGCAGCAGCAGCAGCAGCAGCAGCAGCAGCCGCCAGATAGATAGTGTATAGGCGCCAGCACGTGCTTGCTGCAGGCTGGCGCAGATGCACCGCCGTTTTTTGTCTTGGGACTCGTCTTTTGCACTGGCATGAGCCGAGCATGTGCTTCGAGCTGTGCGCTTCAAGCATGCTCTCCGAGCAATGCGCTCAACCTTTCCCTTTGCAGCAAATGTAAAGCGCCTAGAAAGAGAATGAGTTCTCTGAGGGCACTCTGTCAAGTGCATTATTATTATTATTATTATAACCACTGACGGTGGCAAGCTTTGTCCAACTGTGCTTGCAGACCTGCGTCAACTTGTCAGACGGCGATGGCAGTGGGGGCGACGTAAAAGTCAACCCTCGTCATGTAAGCAACACTTGGCTGCACTCGTGCAGTACGTGTGTGCTGCTGCTGTATCTGCTTGCACAGTGCCAGCAGTGTAAGCTGCCACTCTCGGGGCAGGTGGTCTGTGCCAGCGTGAGCGCATGCACGGACGGTGACCCTCCTCGTCTGCACAGCCGGCAGTTTGCGGCCGAGAAAGAAAAGACAGACAGAGCTGCGGCAAACTCTGGCCGGAAGTAGAAGGCCTGCTGTCCGAGTTTCCGGCTGGCTGCTCGTAGCTGCAGACCGAGTCTGCCCTATTGACTAGAGCTCTCTAGTGCCTCAGTGCAGTGAGGAGCCCTATAAAGTCCACTGGCCTCGACGCTATCGTGCCACAGCACGAAGGCTTCGAGCTGGTTTGGTCCAGCGGTCAAGGTGCTCTCGCCCCGGGGACCAAGGTCAGGCTGAGGTCGTGGGCTCGAGCCCTCGAGGCACATGTGAATCGCCTGAATAGAGATTAATTTCTCTTGGGTTGCTATGCAAATGAATTGCATATATTTATATATATATATAGTCAGCAGCAGCAGCTGCTGCTGCTGGAGGTCGATGCCGCCTTCTGTACTCGACGTCATCGGATGGACGGCTTGCACAGCAGTTCACTTTCGCAGCTGCCGCATTTCGCGAACTTGTGCTTGGCTAGCGCAAGTAAATGGCTTCCGGTCAACGGTTTTGTAGGTGCTGTACCACGAGTGGGCCAGACCCAAGACGTTCTACAAATTGCAGCCTCTGGAAGCCATCAGGTAGGGCGGCTGTG
Source organism: Cristatella mucedo (assembly GCA_009760855.2). NCBI lineage: Eukaryota > Metazoa > Bryozoa > Phylactolaemata > Cristatellidae > Cristatella > Cristatella mucedo. The sequence goes on from WPIO01000131.1 coordinate 749,123, forward strand.
TCGAACGGCTGTGACGTTGACAAAAGCAGCACTCGTCGCCGAAGCTGGCGCTGCCTCCTCGGCAGGTGAAGCACTAGCTTCGGCGACGCCTGGGAGGAGGCGCAACTGCAATGCCCAGTAGTGGAGACGCTGTGCACCTGTGCTCTGCGCTCAGGCAGCACGTGCTAGATGCAGGCAGGCGAGCGAGAGAGTGCGCCAGCCGGAAAGGGAGACCAGCTCTTCGTGGCCTGTCCGCTCACCGCAGCCGTTCGGACCACTCGGGATATCAGATGAATTCGCTAGAATGACTGCTCTTAGTTTGCTGGCAGAAGATTTCTCTCTAGGCGGGCGCCGACTGGCAGGTGACGTCTGAAACCATTAGCTGGGATAATTATCCCAGCCAATGGTTTTAGATCGATGGCACGTCGATTACAATTGATGCCATCGAACTCGGGTCAGCACGAAACCGAACTGTCATGCCGGTCTTCTGATGGAAGAACATCCGGTCACCTGCTTAGCAAAGCTCTTTGTCAAGCTGCCCACGTACGCTTGGCTAGCCTTGCTTCAAGGCTCCTCCATGCCTGGATGCATAGCCGAAGAAGCGACAGCCTCGTTTGGGCTGACGGCTTTTCTACGAGCAAACGAATGGGTCGCTAGTCGCTAAAAACACGGTCACTAGCGCCAGTCTGCTCGGAAAGCCAGCGACGGCTGGGTCGTGCAGGTAAACAAGCAGCGCACGTGCTCTCTCCAGGCCCCAATCGACAACGTCACTGCCTGCCCGGTGCGGGTGCTGGCTTCATCCCGCTGGTGGCAGGCAATTTAAGATTTCCTGCCTGCTGCTGCTGGACACATTCACGATCGCGTCGTGTGAAGTGCAAGCACCTTACCCCTAATAATATTAATAATGCACTTGATAAAGCGCCCTCAGAGAACTTAATCTCTCTCTAGGCGCTTTACATTTGCGGCAAAGGGAAATGCAATTGAATGGTGAGTAATATCATGCTTGATAAACAAACAAAATGAATAACATGGTTAGGGGTGACATGCACAGGGTCAGCATGCAAACGTGGTTAGTGGCAGCATGCACAGTGTCAGCATGCATAAGCACACCAAGGACGAATCACAGTGACCCACTGAATGCTGTCCTAAATAGGTGTGTTTTTAAGTTCTTTTTATTTGTGGTCAGGTCAGGGGATGTTTTGACGCAAGTCAGGAGGGAGTTCCAGACTTTGGGAGCATACGAACTAAATGCAGGGTCTCCAAAGGATTTGAGGTTTTTACGAGGTATTTGTAGACTGTTGGATTCCGAAAAGCTGGTGGTACGATGCTTGGCCTGATGGGGGAGTAGATCTGAGAGATTGGCTGGAGCCAAAGAATGAAGCGACCTAAAAGTGAGTGACAAAACCTTGAAGTCAATCCACTGAGCTAAGTCTTAATAATAATAACATTGCACTTGATAAAGTGCCCTCAGAGAACTTAATCTCTTTCTAGGCGCTTTACATTTGCTGCAAAGTGATACGCAATAGAATAGTAAGTAAAATCATGCTTGAAAAACAAACAAAATGAATAACATGGTTAGGGGTTACATGCACTGGGTCAGCATGCAAATGTGGTTAGTGGCAGCATGAACAGTGTCAGCACGCATAAGCACATCGAGGACGAATCACAAGGACCCACTAAATGCTGTCCTAAATAGGTATGTTTTTAAGTTTCTTTGAAATGTGGTCAGGTCAGGGGATGTTCTGATGCAGGTCGGGAGGGAGTTCCAGGCTGTGGGAGCATACGAGCTAAATGCACGGTCTCCAAAGGATTTAAGGTTTGTACGAGGTATTTCTAGATTGTTGGATTCCGAAAAGCAGGTGGTACGATGCTTTGCCTGATGGGGTAGTATATCTGAAAGATAGGCTGGAGCCATAGAATGAAGAGACCTAAAAGTGAGCGACAAAACCTTGAAGTCAATCCGTTGCTTGACTGGTAACCAGTGCAGGTCGGCGAGAAGTGGAGTAATGTGGCAACTGCGACGCTCACGACAGACAAGCCTAGCTGCAGAGTTTTGCACCAGCTGCAATCGCCTGATCGCACATGCTGGTAGGCCAGTAAGCAGTGAGTTGCAGAAGTCGAGACGGGATGTCACGAATGCATGGACCAACTTGGACGTGGTATCTTTATCTAAAAAAGCCCGAATTTTAGCAATGTTATGAAGCTGAAAATAGGCGGATTTGACTGTGGAGCTGATATGGTCGTCTAACGAGAGGTCGCATTAGAAAATGACACCTAGATTTCGAGCTGATTCAACTGGAGATATGCTGGCAGAGCCAATTTTGAGAGTCAGCCTTTCCAATCTCTGGATCACACTGGCTTCGCCCATAACGAGTAAGTTAGTTTTATCATCGTTAAGTTTTAGAAAATTTGCTGCCATCCATGTGCGGATGTTATCAATGCATGCAGCTAGTGAGTTTAGAGAATTTGAGGTGCTCGAAGGCTGGGAGGGATCAAAGAAAAAGTACAACTGAGTGTCATCCGCATAGAAGTGAAAGCCTAGATTGTGCTTGGCAATCACATCAGCAAGAGGGAGAGTATAAACCGTGAAAAGAACCGAACCTAGCACGGAGCCCTGAGGTACTCCATATTTCAGAGGTACTTCAGATGATCTTTGTCCATTCACGTCAATACTCTGGAGTCTCCCACTGAGATAGGACCTGAACCACTGCAGAGCAGTGCCAGTGATGCCCAGGCGAGATGAGAGGCGCTCTTGAAGAACTTTGTGATCTATGGTGTCAAAAACTGCCGAAAGATCAAGCAAAACAAGCAGAGACACTCTACCCATGTCTGCATTCCTAAGTAGGTCGTTGTATACCCGAAGCAATGCTTACTCTGTGGAGTGATTAGCTCTAAAGCCAGACTGGAACTTACTAGCAAGGTGTGAGGTTTCGATATATGAGTTCAGCTGGTCCGCCACGACCCGTTCGAGTGTCTTTGATAGGAATGGTAGAAGGGAAACTGGGCGGTAGTTGCTCAAGTTCTCTTGGTCAAGTGTAGTTTTCTTGAGAAGTGGCCTGACTACAGCTTTTTTGAAAGGTGCTGGGACATGACCTAAGGCTAATGACATATTAATTATGTTAGTTATGCATGGCAGCAGCAGATCAATGCAACGTAGGAGCAGGACAGTGGGAATAGGGTCCAGAGGACTTGTTGTCTTCTTTGATTGAGATACGAACTTTAGGACTTAATCTGGGAACGGTTGAGGAGATGGTTTATTGTCGACATCAGCATTTTTGGATTGTGCATCTGTGATTCAACAATGTTTTTATAAAAACTAGACTTAGCCTTTGGTAGGATCGATTGGTACGACCTACAGTAGTCTTCATATGCCTGTCGATGGACAGTTAGTCCGGATCTTTTGTATGCTTTTTCAAGCTTTCGTTTAGTAGACTTGGCTAGTTTAATGTCTGCGTTTAAGGTCTACCATAGGCCGTCTGGGCGGGGGCGCACAGTGCGCTTTGTCAGAGGGGCAAACTCGTCTAGCGCTCTACTCGTCGCTCTACTCGTCTATTGTTAGATAGCTTCAACACGACACTAGCGTGTCAGCTAGTGTCGTGTTGAAGCTATCTACCAATGATCACGTGGGTTGATGCATTGTCGGATAAGCTAGTTGATCAGTGTGTGCATGGGTGGCAGGATGTGTACTGGTATGATGCATGTGCACAACCGAGCTGCTTCGTCAGCTTTCGAGCTCAGATTTGGCTGCTGCACAAGCAGATTACAGTATGTAGGTAATATTTGAGCATCTCTCATATTATCGACACTCGGCGGTGATTGGATACGGCTCTTGCTCCAGGTGCAGCCAATCCCTAGTTGCATTAGAACCACTTGTAGCAGTGGTTCTCAACCCTCCTAATGCTGCAAGCCCATGCATTCGTGACATCTCGTCTCGACTTCTGCAACTCACTGCTTACTGGCCTACCAGCATGTGCGATCAGGCGATTGCAGCTGGTGCAAAACTCGGCAGCTAGGCTTGTCTGTCGTGAGCGGCGCAGTTGCCACATTACTCCACTTCTCGCCGACCTGCACTGGCTACCAGTCAAGCAACGGATTGACTACAAGGTCTTATCGCTCACTTTTAGGTCCCTTCATTCTATGGCTCCAGCCTATCTCTCCGACATACTCCCCCATCAGGCCGAGCATCGTACCACCCGCTTTTCGGAATCCAACAGTCTACAAATACCTCGTACAAACCTCAAATCCTTTTGGAGACCGTGCATTTAGTTCGTATGCTCCCAAAGCCTGGAACTCCCTCCCGACCTGCGTCAGAACATCCCCTGACCTGACCACAATTAAAAGGAACTTAAAAACATACCTATTTAGGACAGCATTTAGTGGGTCCCTATGATTCGTCCATCACGTGCTTATGCGTGCTGACACTGTGCAGGCTGCCACTAACCACACTTGCATGCTGACCCTGTGCATGTCACCCCTAACCATGTTATTCGTTTTATTTATTTTTCAAGCATGATTTTACTCACCATTTAATTGCATTTCCCTTTGCAGCAAATGTAAAGCGCCTAGAAAGAGATTAAGTTCTCTGAGGGCGCTTTATCAAGTACATTATTATTATTATTATTATAAGCCTTTAATGCAGCTCCTCATGTTGCCGCGACCCCCAACCATACAATTATAGCATGCAAAATGTGGAAACGAGTGTTTTCCGATGGTCTTAGGCATTCCCTGAAATTATTGCTCGACCCCTATGGGGGTCGTGCTACACTTTCACAGGTTCAGAACGGCTAACTTAGAGAGCATACTCTGAATACCAGCTTCTTTTGTTTAGGCTGGACCGTTTACTGACTCACTGTCTCGTTCGATTTTTCTGCTCGTGCCTCTTACTGCAGACCACGACTGGCTGAGCTCTCGGTCTGCCAAGGCTGCAGCACTAGGGGAGGGGGTCACCTAAGTCAAGGGTTACCCAAGGCAATGGTCACCCAAGTGTGCAGCAGGCGATCAAGGAGTGATGGCTGCAGGACATATGAGTATCCAACCTTCCTTGTGCCGAATTAAGATATTTTTTGCATATATATATGTTCTGCTGCTAAGTGTGTCCTGTGTTCACGTATTATTATGGAAGATTGAAACGGGTTTGCCTCTGCGGTTATGAGCTCGATTCTGCAAACTGCATCTGAGGCAAGGCCTAGTGCTGTTCCTCAAACTACCTTTGGGTGGATGTTGGGGGCGCCGTGTTATTAATTGGCCCGGTACCCTGCAGGTGCATGGCTGGTTGCCCCTTTCCTTTAGCCAGCCAGGCAGGAAGCTCTGCTTGCCTAGCGACACCTGTATGCGTAGCGACGCCTGGTATGATGGTTGCATCCTGGCTCCAGCGGTGATGCTTTGGCTGGGCCACCGGTTTTAGTATAAGACTCACCTCGTGTTAGGGTTATTAGGATTATTAGGGTTATTTAGATACACTTGGTCTCTCCTGGCTCTGATCGAATGTCACAGTCAAGTAATTGATATCACCCGGACAAGCATCTGTTTGAAGTTGCAGCTGTACTGTAAAATGGCATGCCTGGCGATTTTCAGGCAATACTTCGGCGAGAAGGTTGGAATCTACTTCGCCTGGCTAGGATTCTACACTTCCATGCTTGTGCCGGCTGCCATAGTCGGCCTGATTGCGTTCATATATGGCATAGCCACGTTCATGACTGACCTGACCGTGTAAGCTTGGGCTCGCCTAGCACACCGGCCTTGGCAGCAAATGGCAGCGCCCCCTGTTGCACGACCTCCCCTCCCCCATCCTGCTACCTTAGCCGTGTGCCGAATCAGCAATAGCCGGTCTCTTTTTCATCCAGGACTGAGATTTGCCGAAGCAACACAACGATGTGCCCTCAGTGCGACCAGCGCTGCGACTGCTGGAAGCTGAAAGATAGCTGCAACTACGCCCGGCTGTCCCACATATTCGACAATACGGCGACCGTCATATTTGCAATTTTCATGTCGCTGTGGGCCACCATCTTTATCGAATTTTGGAAGAGGAAGCAGGCTCGTCTTAGCTACGACTGGGATGTGGCCGACTTCGAGGAAGAAGAGGTTCGTGTTTCTTTTTGGGTATCGTAGTCTGGCCGCTCCATGACCTTCGCAGCCGCTCGATATGTCGCTTAGCAACGGCCAGTGTGCATAAGTTCAATATATATATATATATATATATATATATATACATACATATATATATATATATATATAATATTCATTTGTATAGCGCCCTACGAGAACTTGATCTCTATTCAGGCGCTTCACATATGCCTCAGGGCTCGAGCCCACGACCTCAGCCACACCTTGGTCGGGGCGAGCACCTTAACCGGTGGACCAAACCAGCTCGATGAAGTGGGCGGGTCAGCGTGTCGTGGCGCATCACTTAAATGGGCCAGGGATCTTGGCCCCAGCACTGTTCGTTGCAGCTCACAAGCTCGAGTCTTACAGCAGGCTATACTTTGTTGCCTGCTGCATGCCGGTTCGGAACTTAAACGACTTTAAATCAGCAGACCTTGACAGTGACCTTAATTTGTACCCGTGGCGGCATATCGAATGGCTTGACAGCCACCCGGCATGCCCGGTCAGTATGTCGATGATTGGCTGACTCGTGCACGGTCAAGGTGTTGCCCCACCCTTCATTGGCTCACTCCTGGCGACCGATGAGCTGCCATGGCAGTCTCGTGTTCATCTTTTAATTTAATAATTTAATACTGGCTGATTCAACAGCCTCTTTTGTATAGCGACTGAAGAGCCTTTTTATGGCCATCACCACTGCTAGCGGCAGTGATAAATAATAATAATAATAATAATAATAATGCACTTGATAAGGCGCCCTCAGAGAACTCAATCTCTTTCTAGGCGCTCTACATTTACTGCAAAGGAAAACGTAACTGAATGGTGAGTAATATCATGCTTGATAAACAACGTGAATAACATAGTTTGGGGTGACATGCACAGGTTCAGCATGCAAATGTGGTTAGTGGAAGCATGCACAGTGTCAGCACGCATAGGCACGTGAACGACAAATCACACGGACCCACTAAATGCTGTGCTAAATAGGTGTGTTTTTAAGTTCTTTTTAAATGTGGTCAAGTCAGGGGATGTTCTGACGCAGGTTGGGAGTGAGTCCCAGGCTTTGGGAGCATACAAAATAAATGCACGGTCTCCAAAGGGTTTGAGGTTTGTACGAGGTATTTGTAGACTGTTGGATTCTGAAAAGCAGGTGGTACTATGCTTGGCCTGATGGGGTAGTATATCTGAGAGATAGGCTGGAGCCAAAGAATGAAACGACCTAAAAGTGAGTGACAATACCTTGAAGTCGATCCGTTGCTTGACTGGTAGCCAGTGCAGGTCGGCGAGAAGTAGTGTGATGTGACAACTGCGAGGCTCACGACAGACAAGCCTAGCTGCAGAGTTTTGCACCAGCTGTAATCGCCGGATTGCACATGCCGGTAGGCCAGCAAGCAGTAAGTTACAGAAGTCAAGACGGGATGTCACAAATGCATGGACCAACTTAGACGTGGTATCCTTATTTAAACAAGCCTGAATTTCAGCAATATTATGTAGCTGAAAGCAAGCTGACTTGATTGTGGAGCTGATGTGGTCGTCTAACAGGAGGTCACTTTGGAGCATGACACCGAGATTTTGAGCTGATTCAACTGGAGACATGCTGGCAGAGCCAATTTTGAGCGTCAGCCTTTCCAATTTCTGAATCACATTGGGTTTGACCATAACTAGTAAGTTAGTTTTATCGCTGTTTTGTTAAAAGAAAATTTGCTGCCATCCATTTGGGGATGTCATCAATACATGCAGCAAGTGAGTTGAGAGAATTCGAGGTGCTCGAAGGCTGGGAGGGATCAAAGCAAAGGTACAACTGAGTGTGATCAGCACAGAAGTGAAAGCTTGCTAGATTGCGCTTGGCAATCACATTAGCAAGAGGGAGAGTATAAATCGTGAAAAGAACTGGACCTAGCATGGAGAGTTGAGGTATGCCATATTTCAGAGGTATCTCGGATGATCTTTGTCCATTCACGTCAATACTCTGGAGTCTCCCACTGAGGACCTGAACCATTGCAGAGCAGTGCCAGTGATGCCGTGGGGAGATGCAAGGCGCTTTAGAAGAACTTCGTGAGCGATAGTATCAAAAGCTGCCGAAAGATCGAGCAAAACAAGCAGAGACACTCTACCCATGTCTGCATTCTTAAGTAGGTCGTTGTACACCCTAAGCAATGCTGATTCTGTGGAGTGATTAGCTCTAAATCTAGACTGGAACTTACTTGCAGGGTTGGAAGTTTCAATTAATGAGGTCAGCTGGTCTGCCACGACTCGTTCCAGTGTCTTTGATAGGAGTGGTAAAAGAAAGACTGAGCGGTAGTTGCTCAAGTTCTCTTTATCTAGTGTTGCTTTCTTGAGAAATGACCTCACTGCAGCTTTATTGAAAGGTGCTGGGACATGACCTGAGGCTAATGACATATTAATGATGTTAGTTATGCATGGTAGGAGCAGATCAATGCAACGTAAGAGCAGGACAGTGGGATTAGGCTCCTAAGGACTTGTTGTCTTCTTTGATTGGGATATGAACTCATGGACATCACTAGTGGCTAGCTTAAATAAAATGTAAATATTGAGGTAAATAGCCAGGCATTCTAGGGGGATGTTTTTTTTTGGTACGATTGATTGGTACGATGATTTGGTACTATGGATTGGTACGACCTACACTAGTTCTCGTATGCCTGTCGATGGACAGTCAGTGCTGATCTTTTGTATGCTTTTTCAAGCTTGCGCTTAGTAGACCTAGCCAGTTTAACGTCTGTGGTAAACCATAGGCCGTCCGCGTGAGGGCACACAGTGCTCTTAGTCAGACGTGCAATTTAGTCAGGATCGCCCACCACAGGAATCGAACCCACGACCTTGGTCCCGAGGTCGTGAAAAGCAACCGCCTTACCTAGCGTGCCATCACGGCTCACCAGCTGCTTGGTTGCTGCGCTCGGCGCACGTTAATTGCTCTACGAATGCACACCCGCACGCAGAGCACTACTCACTCGTTTAGGAAACCGTCCGGCCGGAGTACGAGGCCGCCGTCAGCTCGGGTGACACGAAGAAAAACCCTGTCACGCAGAAGAACGAGGTGGCACTGTCGTTTCAGGGCAAAGCGGCTCGGCTGCTTGCGTCGTTCATCTCGGTGCTGTTCATGGTGAGCGTTTCTCGCTGGTTTCCTTGCGAGCATGCGTGCTGGCATGCTACTTGCAGCCCGCGAAGCCGTGAGTCACCCACGGTTAGCCTGTGCGACTGGGCGGCACGCTCAATGAATGAGCGAGAGCCAACCGTTTCTTTCACATTCGATCTTCTCCTAGATTTCCCTCGTGGTGGTGGCGGTATTCGGTGTGATAATCTACAGAATGGCAATCATTGTGAAGCTGACGTCGCCGGACACTGACAGCATCATAGAGAAATATGCCTCGATCATACGCAGCATTTCGGCATCGCTGATTTCGTTGATATGCATTATGCTATTGAACAAGTTGTACGAGCGAGTCGCACGCTTCCTAACCAACTTGGGTGAGCCACTGTGCTAAGCGTCCTGTATTTTGAAGTTGACTGCATGAGCTGGATTGCCTACTTTGCAGGCTCCATGCTCTGCCACAAACTCTAGTAATAATGATAATAGCAAAAATCACGATACTAATAATAGTACATTTGCATGGTACCCTCAGAGAACTTAATCTCTTCATAGGCACTTTACATTGATCTAACGGAAGCATGATCAAATGGCTAGTGGTAACCGGCACAATGTCAACAAGCATAACATGGTAGGGGTGACATGGTTAATAATTTGAATATATTAAGCACATAATAAGAACAACAAGGCATTTATATAGTTCCATGAGAGAACACAATCTGTCTAATGTAAATGTACTATATCTCCATCTGTAACTCCACAAAGTCATAAAGACCATGTGGGTGTTACACAGGAGAGTTTTGTATAGCACACTCACAGCCTAAGCGGCTTTTGCTACGCATTCGGTACCCAACAGACTTTGTCTCACGCAACAAAGAGAAAGTGGGAAGCGTGGCCGAGTCAGGAGAGCAGTTAAGGTAGTGAGTAGCATGGAAGTAGCAGTTCAGGACCGCTGAAAAAGATGTGCCATAGTCGGCAGTTGGAGAGTAGTTGCCGTTGCTTAAGAATTGTGGAAGTGAGTTCTGCAGCCTAGGACCTGCAGAGCTAAAGCTTCTGTCGCCAACGGTCTTTAAGTGGAGGAATGGGACAGCTAATTTATTGTCCACACAGGACCTGAGGGCGCGAACAGGCTGAAACTGATGCATTAGTTCAGCCTCGGTATGGAGGAGCCAAGCCACAGCAGGCCTTGTGGGTCAGCATGCGAACCTTGCTCTGAATCCGTTGGGCAACCGGCATCCATCTTAGCTCTAGGTACTTTATATATGCTGGAAAGGTAGCATGTCAGCTTGCTAGTGATAACATGCACAGCATCAGCTAGCATAAGCACTCAAAGCATGATTCACATAGACTGAGCAAATGGTATTAGGTGCAGGTTGGCTTTTAGTTTCTTTTTTAAGGTCGTCAATTTTCGAGTTCAGTCATAAATGAGTTGTCAGATCTGGACTATACAAACTGAATGCAGGGTCTCAAAACAGGATTTGAGGTTGTAATAATAATAACAATAATGCACTTGATAAAGTGCCCTCAGAAAACCAATCTCTCTCTATGCGCTTTACATTTGCTGCAATGGGAAATGCAATTGAATGGTAAGTAATATCATGCTTGATAAACTAACAAAATGAATAACATGGTTAGTGGCAGCATGCACAGTGTCAGCACGCATAAGCTCATCAAGGACGAATCACAGGGACCCACTAAATGCTGTCCTAAATAGGTGTGTTTTTAAATTCTTTTTAAATGTGGTCAGGTCAGGGGATGTTCTGACATTGGTCGGGAGGGAGTTCCAGACTTTAGGAGCATACGAACTAAATGCACGGTCTCCGAAGGATTTGAGGTTTGTACAAGGTATTTGTAGATTGTTGGATTCCGAAAAGCGGTGGTACGATGCTTGGCCTGATGGGGGAGTATATCTGAGAGATAGGCTGGAGCCAAAGAATGAAGTGACCTAAAAGTGAGCTGGTTAAATGCTCTGCTTAACGACTTGAGTCAGAAGAGTAGGTGCTACGATCCGAAGCTTAATTAAGAAGTATTTTGGATAGCCAAGCTTGGAGTAAGAGATGTTAGGGACCTAAAAGGGAATGAAATAACCTTGAAGTGTATTGATGGTTCTGTATGGGCGCCACAGTGTACCGAGGAGTGGTGCACTGTGGCAGTTTTACGTCAGTTTATGTGGCAGTTTATGTGGCAGTTTACAACAGACAATCCCATCTTCCACGTTTTGCATAACTGTAACCGTCTTCTAGTACAGGCTGGGTACATGCTAATAGTAGGTTACAGAAGCCTAGTCGGGATTTTCCAAGCACATGGACTAGTTTGGCTGTGGTATCATCGTGGCAGCAGGCCCGAATTTGCATAATGGTACGAAGCTGAAAGCAGACAGACTTGACCGTGAAGCCTATGTAGAAATCTTGTGAAAGGTCACTTTTGAACAGGACAGCCAGATTTCGTGCAGAGACCCAAGGAGAGATACTGGCTAAGCCCATTTTGAAGATTAGGCTTGCCACTTTCTGAGTAGCACTAGTTTTCCCAAAATTAGTAAGTTGGTTTGTCGTCATTAAATTTGAGGAAGTTTGCTGCCATCCAAAGGTCAATATCAGCAATACATGCAGCAAAGTAGTTCAGAGAGTTCGATGTGCTTGAAGGCTGGAAGAGATCAATGGGCACTAACAGCTGGGTGTAATCTGAATTAAAATCAAAGCATTATGGCTTGCTTTGGGATGACATCGGTAAGAGATAGAGTATACATTTTGAACAGATATGGTCCAATCTCAGATCCCGAGGTGCCCTATACTTTGTAGGCCTTCAGGATGGCTGCTGCCCATTCACATCAATACTTTAAAATATTCCACTAGCGTAGGACCTAAACAATTAGAGTGTGCCAAGAATGTCTATGGGAGATGGTGTGGATTCAAGTAAGACTTGGGGATCAAAGGTATCAAATGCTTCCGAGTGATCCAGTAGAACTAGCAGAGAGACTCCACCTAACCTCCTAAAAGCTCGGTATGCACTCCTAGCATCGGCGACTACTTGCTGTAAAACCTGGCTGGAACTTACTGGCTAGGTTTGAAGTTTTGACATAAGATTTTCTAGTTCCTCCTAGTTATCACTCTAGGTTCCCCAAGCATAGTGGGTGTTACGTGAGGTGTGTTTACGCTATAGCACTTTAGCTTAGAGACCTTTAAATATACATTTGCATTGCTACGTAGATATCACAACGTTATAGTTGACGTTTTGCAATCACATTCGTGCCTAGTTGCCACGATTAGTTAACTTCGATTCGCTATGGGCAGCAATGGCTCGATCAACTGCCGCAAAATTCACAGTTCCCTCCTACTAACCCACCCCAACTGTCATTTCGGTAGATGTCTTTTGCAACGACTTGCTTGGTTTTTAGAAATGCACCGAACGAATACTCAGTGGGAAGACAGCTTTACGTTCAAAGTGTTCATGTTTCAGTGTGTCAACTACTACTCGTCCATATTTTACATAGCCTTCTTTAAGGGCAGGTGAGAGAGTGGCTTTAGCAGCAGCAGCAGTGGAGGTGGCAGCGCCATACACAGCTTTCTGTTGCTCCTACTTCTCTCTGCTCTCTCAGCTCTTGTGTACTGCAGCTTCGTCTCTGCTTGCTTATTTGTCTTACCACATTTGAATGTTAATGCTTCTCAGGGTCTCTGTCTTTTCTGTACTCTCTGGCTCCACTCTACGTTCGTGCTCTTCGTTCTGTGTTCTTTGGTATGATTGACTCGCTTTGTTGTAGTCCATGGGCCGAACACAAGCTTAACTGCCACAAGGCTGATTCCAACGCTGATTCCTCCCCGTTGCTCTTTGGCCCTCTGCCCTTTGGCTTTAGATGAGTCGAGGAGTGTGCCCTGTCGAGGTCGATCGTTTGCAGCTGGAGTGAGCTCTCGTTCTAGTCGGTCTGTCAGAGTTTTGCCTGCTGCAAAATGACAAACGTTATGCACTTGTAGCGGTTTTAACGCAAGTAGATCCTTCACGTACGTACGAGCTTGCAATTACCAGTCCAGCACCAGACTGATTGTAAACAGTCCCTTGTATTTACCTGGTCTAATGTGACCCCCCTACTGCATCCCTGCATACATAATGCCTCCAAGGCTACTGGAGATGTCCGGTAATGTGCCTACAGCAGCAGTGTTCAGTATGATGGCTGCTTGCACATTGCCTCATAAAACAATGAGCTGTGCATACGTTATGCCTCCAAGCCTACGGAAGATGTCTGGCAAAGGTGCCTATGGCAGCAGTGTTGGGCATGATGGCTGCTTGTAAATTTCGCCTGATAATGCAGTGAACTGTCTTTTTTGCATGGTGATAATGCAGTGAGCCATGTTTGTTGCATGACCTACTGTTTGGTTACATGTGTTACTGTCCATGACTGGTTACTGTCCATGAACCTCAAAGCATTTGGAATCAATTGCACCCAGCTGGCTCAGCCACGAGCCCCAGAAGTGTGGTGCCTTGCTGTGTTGCCTGCTTTGTGGTTCGTGTGCTGCTACTCTCTATGGAAATGGTCACTCATACATGGTTTAAATCATTGTTTGTTTGCCTCCTTTACGTTCCTGGCCCTCGAGTTAACAAGCTAACAGGCCACTAAGTTTAACTTTAAAACTGGTAGTATCAATCCTTGGCATCTTCATGCAGTCTTTATCTGACAAAATGAGCGAGTTGATGTGTCACTCCAGTGTGGCACAGCCCGGAGGCAAGCGGGAGGGGGCATTTGCAGCCCCTCCCACCTATAGCACTGGGCACCGAGCTTGGCCGCTCCCCATTCCTACACCACCCCATGCGACCGTCAACAACGAAGAAACTGTGCTCTAATTGCACTCCATGAGAAACCGAGCCGAGTTCGTGCCAAATGCACACTTTGATTTTATGCAACAGTTTCTTATATATATATATATATATATATATATATATATATATATATATATATATATATATATATATATATATATATATATATATAGAAACTATATATATATATATATTATATATATATATATTATATATGAAAATATATTTATATATGAAAAACTGTATATAACTGTATAGACTGTATATATATATATATATATATATATATATATATAATTTGTATAGCGCCCCAAGAGAACTTGATCTCTATTCAGGCACTTCACATATGACTCGGGGCTCGAGTCCACGACCTCGGCCAGACCTTGGTCCCCGGGGCGAGAGCACCTTAACTAACTGCTGTACCAAACCAGCTCATCAATTGCTGGTCTGGCCCACCTACTTGAACAAAATGTACTGGTCTACCCCTTACTTGAAAGTATTGTTTGGTTCTATTAGTATTAGAGCAAATCGCCCCACATAGTTAGTCAGCACTGCTGAGAGTGTATAACGACCGTCTAAGGAATGCTAGCTCTGCTAGTTCTGCTGATCTGTCTGCAGCATCTGATAGCATTGATCACCAAGTACTTCGTGAGTACCTATTATGTAAGTTCCTTAACCACATTAACTCTGAATTGTAATGGTTTGGGTTCCATCTCGGTGGAACACTACAGAGCATAAATGTCAATGACCAACGGCCATCATGTGAGTCAAAAGTATGAGGCATGCCAGAGATCTGTGCTTGGTCTACTTCTTGTCACAATGTATGCTCTCCCTCCAGACAGTGGAATCACTATGAACCATTGTGCTTGAACTTTAATGCACATGACCCACAACTATATCTTAGCTTTCTACTCTACCTGCCTTTCACCATGTCGAACTCTCTTGACTCCCTTGCAGTGTGTATAGCTGGCTTCTGTTCTTGGATGCCAGCAAACGCTGTCAAACTGACTGACGATGAAACCAACTAGCTATGGGCAAACTTACTGCTATTCGTAAATTGAAAAGCCTTATCGTCACAACGGTTTCCGCTAGCATATTTCATATAGCCCGTGTACGAAAATGAGGTTGTCTTGTTCCACAATTAGTTTTTCTTAGATGACCACATCAGCCCCATAGTCAAGTCTGGATGCTTGTAGCTACGTCAAGACCAAAAATAATTTGGGCTTGCGTAGATAAGGATGCCGAAGACTGCTGAAGCTTCGAAGATGCTCTGTGCATTCGTCTTATCGCATCGGGATTTCTGTAGTTTAATACTCGTTGCTTTTTCTTTCATTGCAATAAGATGTGCACCGTTGATGCAAAACTGTTCAGCTGGGCTTGTCTGTTGTGACCATTGAAACTGCCATGTTACACAATTTTGCACTGACCTAAACTGACCTGCACTGGCTCCCAACTTAGCAAGGCATCGACTTCAAGGTGTTCTTTCACTCACTTTTAGGTCTATTCATTCTCTTGCTTCGGCCTGCCTACCGAGATAATAATAACCTCCTTCCGAGGCTTCGCATTCTACCACATCCTCTTCTGACTCATGACACTGAGCTGTACTTCTAAGCAACCTCAAATTCTTTGGATACTTCATCGTCAGTTTGTGTTCTTCCAGTGCACGGAATTAATTTCCGGCTGACATCGAGATCTCCTGGCTAAATGACAACTGCAAAGAAGCTAAAAGCCACATGCTCTTACTACATAGGGACCTGGCACGTGAATTGTCCTTCGTGAGCTGATGTGGTGCAGAAATTGTGCATGTAACTAGCCAATTGACTTGTGCTTTCATTCCAGGACCCCTAAAGTGCCTAAAAATAGATTTAGTTCTCTTAAGGCACTCTTCAAAAATTTTATTGTTACGATTAATATTATTATTATAAGCATCAATTGATTAATCTTTAGCATTTGTCTTCTTGCCAATGTTTTGTCATGGCATAATTGGTATTAGAAACGATCCCATTTTACTTGGCTTGGTTTACAATATGCAGGTATTGATTTGAGTAATATTTGCTATCTTCTGATGCTGAGGATTTTTTTATGACGAAAGGCTTACATAGCATGTGGAGCAACTGGGCCAGCCGTTGGCAATACATAGCATGATTTGGATTTATATTTGTGTTCTTTTTATTTTGTCAGCTGACGTCCTTCGAACCTCATGGTTAAGTTCATTTAAGTGCCTTGAATCTTTTTTCAAACTCTTTTCTTAAAGCCTCAACTTTTATGCGATAGGGATGTGAATGCAGGAAGGCTAGCTCACCTCCCTGGCTATGACGTGCCTATCTGGTTGCCTAGCCTTCCGAAGCTTGCAGGCCGTGCAGGGTTGCTGGCCAAATGCCGAGTCGCATCGTTGCAATGCTTGTATGCCTTTGGCTGTCTCCCTGGATATCCCATCTTAGTGATTGAAATGAAGTCGAAAGCAAAGCACTGGGCAATGGCCGAGAGCCACAGCCTCGGCTCGTTCTTTTTACTAGCCTTCAGTTTTTTCCTGCAAGGTGTCATGGCGCAACTGCCGTTTCACATTGCAGTCCCCCTGTCGACAGGGCCAAGGCTCGATGCTATCGCTAGAGGCATGCTGCTACTTAGAGTGCCACGTTTGCAGCTGCTAGTCTTGGCTGCCGAAAGGTCGCACCGATCGAAGCATGGTGCAACGATAGGCGGAGCTGCGATCCGTGTGCATGCATTTTTGCAGGTTCTCACACTCACCGCAAAACTACAATCGAGTGCTTGGACTCTACCGAGAGGAGGAGGTACAGAGGTCGACCAGCTTGCCTCGCGTCTCATGCGTGATCTGCCTGCTTACTTTTAATGGCCTTCAGTAGTGGTGAATGCTCTCGTTTGCATGCACCCAGTCGACTTAGCCGAACTTAATGAGCTATTGAAGCTCAAAATCATAGTGGGTATTCGACGAGAGCTCGGCGGTTGCTCATCGAGGTGAATAAAGATATCATTTCAGCGCTGGCGACTGTCAGGAGGGGGAATACGTAGGAATAGGGGCTGCTGTGTAGCTCGATGGCCCCACTCCTTATAGGGGGGGGGGGGGAAGTAAATGCCCCCTCTGCCCCGGGTGTTGGATGTAACCGTGTTAATATGCATCGATTAATTCAACGCGTATCCTTTCGGTGGTTAATTTTCGCTGCCGATTCCCCTCATTCGCTGTGCTTACGGTTTCCAGCTCATGCTCCCCAGTAAATCAGCAGTGCCGAACGAGCTCAGTCTGCCTCTGCCACAATGCTTGGCCATACGACTTTTATTTCTAGTGCGAGCCCGCCGGCTGCCTCATCGAGCTGTCAATTCAGCTCATCATAATTATGGTTGGCAAGCAAGCCTTGAACAACGCAAAGGAGATTCTGCTGCCGTAAGTTGCTCGGGCGACTAGTGGGAGAGTGCCGTGTTGCTGCTCGATCACGTGACTGCCTGATCACGTGACTGATTGGCCAAGCGACTGCATGACCACGTGATTGCTTGACCACGTGACTACTTGACCACGTACTCTGCTGGCACTCGACCACCAAGCTGAAGCCTCTGGCAGTGCAGCAGACCTTACGCCCAGTCTACCCCCTCGCTGCCTTTCCTGTCAAAAGTACTGCAACGAGTAGCTGCAACTTACGTCCCATTCTGTGGTGGACTTCAGAGTGCAGACGTCGACGGGAAATAGTCATCAAAGAACTTTCGCAGTTGTGACCACTCCACTCTCCCCGGTGTAGTCGCTCCGGGCACAATCTAGGCGTTCATTTTATGTTGTTGCAGATGACATAGAGCTGTACCCGTGCTTTGATCCCTTGTTCCCTGCCTTCCAGCAAGTCGACTTCAATGTTTTGTCACTCAATTTTTGGTCCATCTTATTCTTTCGCTCCAGCCAACCTGTGCGAGCTACTTGCCAATCAGGCTGTGCAATTTCTCGCCGACCTGCAGTGGCTGCCCATAAAGCAGCCGAGTGTCTTCAAGGTTTGGTCACTAAATTTTAGGTCCATTCATTCTCTTGCTCCAGTCTACCAATCAGAACTGCTTCCTAATTAAGGCAGGCATTTTATCACTCGCTCTTCAGATACTAGTCATATAACAGTGCCTTGAACCAATCCCACATCCTTTGGAGACAGCATCTTTAGTTCGTATGCTCCCAAAGGGTGGCGCTCCCGACAGACGTCACAGCATCCTCTTAATTGATGACATTTGAACTTAAGCTAAAACGATCATGTTCTTCACATTATTTGCTGGGTCCAGATGAATTTGTCTCCGTGTTGTTATGTGTGCTGACACAGCGTGAGCGTTGCAGTTGCCACATCATACCACTTCTCGCCGACCTGCTCTGGCTTCCAGTCAAGCAACGCATCATTTCAAGGTTTTGTCACTCACTTTTAGGTCCCTTCATTCTTTGGCTCCAGCCCACCTATCATATTTACTCCCCCCACCAGGCTAAGCATCGTACCATCTGCTTTTCGGAATCTAACTGGTTATCTATACCTCATACAAACCTCAAATCCTTTGGAGACCGTGCACTTAGTTCGTGCGCTCCCAAAGCCTGGAACCCACTCCCGACTTGCGTCAAGACATCCCTGACTTGACCACATGCATTTAGTGGGTCACTGTGATTCGACTTTATGTGCTTATGGGCAGGCGCTGACGCTGCATGCTGCCATTAACCACACTTGCATGCTGACCCTGTGCATGTCATCCCTAATCATGTTATTCTGAGTTCATGTTATCTCTAACCATATCGACACAATTCTCGTTCAGTGGATGAAAGGTGTCTAGAAAGAGATTAAGTTCTCATCGGGCTCTATACAACTGTCTTATTATCTTATTGTCTTATTATGCTTGCATTATTGTGCAACATATCAACACTCTTTGCTTATGCTTGACGTTTTAAAATGGGATGAACACTTGATCTTTATGGAGTGGACCTTTCAAAAGACAAACATCTTAAAATTGGAATCCCAAGTTTTGATGACTTCTAATTATAAGTAAAACATCAAGAAAAACGATTATGCAAACCATATTTAGACCGTCTATAAAATAAAAGCAAAATACATATACAACTAATTAATTTACAGATCTCTGCATCATATGCAAATAGTCTCCTAACAAGTTAAATCTTGTCACATTGAAATGCACGCTTACAGCTAGTTGCTTTACATGTTTTTTACTTTTAACTACCTTCCTTTACAGCCTATGTCCGTGCCTTGTAAGTTCCACAGCTTGGCTAATACTGTACCGATCGAAGTGAAATTTGGAGAATTAGTTGGACTCTGGCTTGCGCATTCATTATCTATGTCATTTTTGGCCACCCAATTTATAAGGCATGTAAAAAGGATGAATGCAGCAACAATCAAGTTCAAGATACACAAGGGCATGTTTAGCAATACTTAGCCGATCCCGACTCAAGAGATTTTGTCTGAAGCTCATTTTGCTTTTATTGCATCATCGGTTCAGATAAATGCCACTACTCTAAACGTTATGCAGTCACCGGCAGTGGCGAATCCTGAGGCTTACTGCCAGCGTTTAGCTGCAGTTAAAGTGCAAAGATCCCAAGTTCTCAAGCACTGCTGCAGCCTCCCGCCTAGAGTGATGTGCTGGTGAAAACATGGACGTATTTCCCTTATGCCGTATGAGCATTGCATCTTGATTGGGCAGTTGCTAAGGTGATTAATTGTCTTGTGATATCGGAAGACGCCGTCCACTCTTCCGAACAAAAGACCTGTTAAACCCTAGCTTTCAGTTGTTGCAGGATGGTGCTGCTACGGCCGCCTGGTCTCAATTATGCAATACTATCTCGGCCTCGTGCTCTACCTTGTTATTGCAGTCGCAGTATAGGTATGCTAGTCTGCTTCCGCCCTTCCCGTAGGAGTTACTTCGACATAGTGTGGAAACTGTTGTCTAGCTTCCGAAATAGGCTTCTTGGCAGGAGCGCATTTGGTTTCCATCCTCTCAGCTCCCTTCCCATTTCTTACTCACCTACCCCTCCCTTGTCAGAGAAGACAAGCTGTAGTGTTGCTGCATCCGGATATGCTTGCCGGCTAAGATATCTTAGAAGTCCCGACCGTGGTCACGTGGCTGGGCGAACGGCTACTTGACTGTCCACAACAGAAGCTTTGCGTGTGCCCGCGAGCCGCGCCGTTGCCAGCCGTTGTACCGGCTGCAGCATTTCGTAGGGCTTTCGATGCACTGCTCGTCGGCACAATGCGTGAGTACCCACGACCATCGGCGAAAAGTTGCTATGTGGCTCTTCCTTGTAGGTTCCTTATCGTTCGCTACAGGAGATTCAGAGGTAGAGAAAAGCAGGAGACAGAAATGGACAAGTATACTCGCTGGGAACGTGACTTTGATCTCATACCCATGTCGGACAACGGAATGCTAGACGAGTACCTGGAGATGGGCAAGTGGCTCCACGCAGAGCTGCTCGCATCCATTGCTTCTCGCATGAGTTCAGCTGTGTACGTGTGCGTTTGTGTGTGCGTTTGTCTGTATGTGCCTTTGTTTGTGCGTGCGTTCGTGTTTGCATGTGCGTGCACATACATGTGCAGGCATATTTGTGTGTGCTGGCCAGCAATTTTTCTAAGAAGCAGCTAAACCCTTTCACTTTGAGTTGACGTGATCGGATGTCATTGCTAGTGTGTCCTACAGCCTTCATAGCCCCATCCTGGTTGTATGCAAAGTCTGTAGGTAATGCAGGTTCTGTCAGACAGGTCTAGTTTAGTTAAATGCAAAGCTTGAGTGGTCATGTGCCCAAGGTATTATAGATGCAATTTTGTAGGTCTCTTTCATTTTGGCTATAGTGAGATAACTTATTTTGCAACGACTACAGCTTTCTTTAGGTGTTCCGTTCCCCAACTTATAGACCGTTGGCGACAGAAACTTCTGCTCTGCTGGAACTCACTTCCAAGCTTCTTATGCAATAACTCTCCTGCTGCCGACTATGGCCCATCCTTTCCAGCAGTCCATAGCTGCTACTTCCATGCTACTTTCTTAACTGCTCTCCTGACTCTGCTATGTTTCCTACTTTCTCTTGGGTGCGTGAGATGAAGTCTATTGGCTACCGAAAGCTGCTTAGGCTGTGACTGCCCTATACAAAACTCTCCTGCGTCACACCCACGTGGTCTTCACGGCTTTGTGGAGTTACAGACAGAGATAGGTTACACTACATTAAATTGGATTTATAAACCTCTGTCAAAAGTATCAGTCTCCAACCGGAGGCCATGTCTCTGTGCACTTAAAGAGATCATTGAGTGCTTATCGAAAAGATTTTCCTGCTTGCTTGGCCAGGCTGCAGTCTCTGGGTAGAACAATGCAGCTGAAAGTCAGGATTTGCCGGGCAACTTGCTATAATCAGCATCGGCAGGTCTGGCAAATTCACCAGCTTAAAGGGCTAATTTTTAAAGTAAACACTGCCTAATACCGTAGCCAGAGGATTCCGGAATGGGGTTGACATCTCAGTAAACCAGTACTCGAAAGGATCTCTTGAGCAAAATCTGGGTTGTGGTCTTTATAGAAACACTTGGAAGCTGCTTGCTGAAGGTCTGCTATCCCGAAAAAAGTTTCTTTAGACATTTTCAAAAGATGGACATCGATCTTATGTTGAGTGCCACAGGCTGTGTGTGGCACATTTCTGACCTAGCATCGTCTTTAAACTATCTATAAACAGTTGTTATCGAATTTTTACAGCTTACAGCTTCCTGAGGCAGGTACCGGCCGGCATCCTTCTCAGACCTGTTGACAAAGATGTGCCTCTTTTGCCCAGTCAAAAACAATATTCTTGCTCACTTTAGAGAAAGTGATGGGCTACCGGTCTTGCCGGGGGGGGGGGGGGGGGGGTGGGGCCAAAGATGGTATATGGTATGGCAGGCAGCCATGCTGTTTCCGGTCGCCCTCCTTAGGTGAGGCTAAAGCCTCCCTAGCCTGCTTCTTTAGGGCTGCTCGTGCACACGGTGCATGCTCGATCCACGCAAATGTGCCAGTTGCAAAAGAGATAGTGATTGTGTGCGATCACTTATGATTGTGTGTACAAATGTGTGCATGTGGGTTGTTGTGAGTTAGTTCGCCTGTGATCGCTGGCATGCTGCAATATTAATCCTACCCGCATTCCAATCTCGGACCAGCGCAGACCGAATGAGTGACCGCAGATGATCGACCGCCTGGGGCAACGCCAGGGCTTGGCCCAGTCTTTGATTTTGCATGCAGCCCGATGCCAGGGCTCTAGAGTGCCTCCAGGCGCCAGATACCTGGGCATCGATGAGCTGCTCAGTCTGGCGCCCGACGTTTCGTTGCAGTCATCCAGTTCGGCTTTGTGACTCTGTTCGTGGTTGCCTTTCCGCTCGCACCGCTCTTTGCCTTGCTGAACAACATCATCGAGATACGCCTGGATGCGCTCAAGCTTGTGACACAATCCCGCAGGCCTCTGGCCCTGCGTGCACAGGACATCGGTGAGCTACTGCTGCGTCTGGTGCTGTGTGATCGCAGGAAGTTATGCCTGCTTCGATTTCGCAACCTCCCCCTTTCCCACCCTCCTGGAGCTGACCGAACTCGATGGGTTGCTAGTGCCTGCGCATTCAATCGTGCTTTTCTGTCGGCACCTGGAATTTCTCCTGCTTTGGGTCAGACGGCACGCCTACTCAAGTGTGGGCCGTTTTGTGTGTCTCAGCTGCAGCCTGCTGCCGGCTAGGCTGACGTTATGGCAGGCCAGCTGGCCATTAGCATTCGGATAGTCCAATGAACATGACTGCAAAGCTTGGGACTGCCCATATCGATGGCTCACTACACTGGTGGCCATGCACAACGTTTATTGTTACTGTCACGGTGACAAATAAGTTAGTACCAGCCTCTTTGCCGGAAGATTGATCGGGTCTGCTTTTGCATCCACCTGCTCTGCACGGGTCGGGGTCGCCATGGAACTGGCAAACCCCCCTGCCCTGACCCTGTGCCAGTGCTGATCTACTCGAAATCCTTCTGAGCTAGCTGCAAGGAGCTTACATTTCTAGATATCACCAATGGCATACATACATGCTTGGAAGATTATCGACAAGTAGCACGTGTGCCATCCTTTTATGGGATAGTGACAACCATTGTGAAGGACTAAAACGCTATGATTGACTTCTATAAGCTTATTGCCGAGGAGTATCTAAGGAAAATCCAACTTCTGTGCTGTTCGTCTACGCGTATTCATGTCTTCAGCATCAGACCATTCGATTTTCTGATCCACGTTACAACTAATGACGGTATTTTGAAAAAAACTACCCATGAGAGGTTTCAATTAGCGACCCTGAGTGGTGTGAAAGGGAACTCCTTTGCTTCTTAAAATAGCCGGCAGGCTTGCAGCTCCCTTCTTTCATTGTTGTTCGGCAAAGCCTTCATCTCGGAGAGAATGCATCAGCATAACTTATACTCCTCCCAGCACTCTTCATTTTTTGCTTGGCTGACCGAAATCCCTGACCGAAAGTGGTCGCGACTAGTTACGTGGTTTTCACGATTTCCCAGGTCTGAGCATGCTTTACTGGACCACCGAGGTCGATCTTGTTTTCCTCGGGCAGGGCTTGGCCTGTTATAGTTGTCAAGTTCCTGGCCTCTGTCCCCAGTGTTGATCTCTGACCTCTCTCCCCAGTGTTGATCTATGGCCTCTGGTGCTACTTCAGAAAACGTCCATTAGCAGTGCTCTACTATCTCCAGGGCTTCGAGGGCTTCAAGAGTGTGTGTATATTCGCTCAACGAAAGTTGATCTAGCTTTTTGATTACTAGCAATTTAAAGAAAAGTTGGTGACGTCATAACGGCATTGGCAAGTTAGTCCTGGCAGCCACTAATAACCCCTTCGACCTAGGCAGGTAAGTAAGTAAGGGCAAGCTTAAATCGGAACCTAAGTCGGTCGATCGACCTGAATCTGGGACGTGCTGAGACATCTGACACACTTCGACTGCTCACGCAAACTTGGATAGGCGATGATGCATCGTCTGACCCTTGACTCCTTTGACCCTTGAGCCTCTGAGGAGCCCTGCTCACCCTGGTAGGCAGCTGGAGGGAGGGGCTCTCTCTGGCTGCTTCGGTTGCTTGCTGGCGACGCCGTCATCGTGACCACAAGTAGCTGCAGCAGATCGTGCTCCGAGCAGCGCCTCTGCCTTCTTGGTATGCATTGAGCCGAAGAGGCTTCTTCTTGTTTGCAGGAGTCTGGCAATGGATTCTGAACGCCCTTGCAAAGACCGCGGTCTTAAGCAACGTAAGTCGCAGCACCAGCTCTAAGCCGTGAAAGCTGCAAGTGCCGCGATCCATTTAGCCACTGCTCGTGTTAATGCTTCATTATGTATTTTGACCTTTTTTTACCCCCGAAATACGCCAAGCCGTCAGCTGACGCGGCCGCAGGGCTTCCTAAGCTTGAAACTGGAGGAGCTGTCATCCCCATTAGTTTGTGTCGAAACCTGTCTTGAGGTTGTCAGCTTGGCAGAGTCATGTTCAGAGGGGACGAATTTAAGATATCCACCCTCGCGCATGCTGAGCGCATGCTGATCCGGCCAGCCAAGCTACTCGATTTCCTTGAGGTAGATGCTGTCTGAATATCGGCATCGCCGAGGTAATAAGAATAAAAATTAACTATAATTCATTTGTATTGAGCCCTAAGAGAACTTAATCTCTATCCAGGCGGTTTGCTATGCCGCAGAGAGTGAGACCAAGACGTCTTTTGACAAAGCATGTTAACCCCTGGGCCAAACCAGGGCAGAATAGTTTTTGAAGTAGTGCTGTATCACCATCGTGCGAGCAGGCGTGTAGGTGTGCCCACAAATACGACTTTGTCTGTAATTGTGTTCGAAGATACGCGGCTGAAGTTAATCGACGAAGATCACGCCTTCACTGCATCACCTTTTCTAGTAATCGAAGAATCAGAATGTTACATAATAGAGAGTTTCATTGTAGAAGAGCTTTATAAGTTGACTCATGTAGAACGAAAGTTCAGCTGAAATGCCTAAGGAAAATCATTACGAAAATCAGACTGTAGAATGGGGAAGATGTCACCATCATTCCCATACAATTAATGGTGCTGTATTGAATTATTTTCTGCAAATCTAAATGCAGAGTTAGCCATTGACCAAATTGCTTGCCATTACATGCCATGGTCTGTGATGAGGTAGCATTCAACCGGACTCGAAACACTCCATGGCTTACTTTTCCCGCTGCCCGTGTCCTCAAGTGCCGGGACCTCTCTCAAATAGCCCACGCATCGCTAACTGGACGAGCTTTTTTTTCTCTCTTCAGGGTTTTATCATTGCATTTACGTCCGACTTCGTGAACAAGGTAGTGTATCAAGTGACAAAAAAAGACTCGGCCCTGTTTGATCCACAAGGTTTAGCCGGCTACGTCAACTGGTCGCTCTCGGCCTTCAACGTGTCCGATTTCTCCAGCGAAACATTGCCTAACCCATCGAACCTGAACAGAACCAAAGCTTTCAATGAGAAGTGCAGTAGCACGTGCTGGTAAGATCTCCCTGCATCCCTGGCATGGCTTTGTAGTGCTTGTCTGATCACGTCCGGACTGATCATTAAGCATTTGACCTCGCTAAAAGAGCTGGAACAAGTAAACTTAGTCAATGCAGCTGTTTTGCTCGAACCTCGTATGACCTCTATAAGTCAGGAGTGCTATTTGCTGCTGGCCCAAGTGATCGAGTCACGATAGCTGATAGGTATTTTGGGGTTTAATTGCTGTGCCCTTAATTGAGGTACAAATCTCAACGAGGTGTCGACTCTTATAGATAACCAGCTGACTAGTCTTGCTTGCTACTGGAACTGCAACGGAAAACAAGTATTTCCTGTCCTAATGGGAGTATACAATAAAGTAAATGTCGGCCGACTTAATAGCCTCATGCACAAGAGCCTTAGCAGCTACGCCCCCTCGAGGCTTGCAGGGGACCAAAACGGATTACTTGTTGCAGGATCAAACCGAAACCACTACGTTGGACAAGGGGTACAAGTACCTCATTCCCAGGCTAAAATACTTATGATAATACTTAATTATGAGCATTATGAAGATAACACGAAGACCTAACCAGCTTAGAGTTGACTAAATATACAATTCGAAGTTTTTGACGTAGCTCATTCCGATGGCTTCGATCGTTGAAAATACGGGATAGTTGTAGTTGTAATCCCTTATATGGTGCTAGCTTTATGAGAATCCTAACGTTTTATTTTTTGCAAGTGACCGCTCGCGGTTTTTTCACTTTTGTTCTGGGTCAGCTGAATTGCTTTTAGGTACACCACTGGTGCAGTGATGACCGTGAGAGCCCAGTGGCCGTAGACAAGACCCAAGTCACTGCAGCAATGTTGCACAGCATTAATACTGTGATAGACCAGAGGAGTTAGTGTCACTGTGCAGTATGAGGTGTGGCATTCTTAACAGCATCGTTTGATGAAGCAGGCTACTTACAGCTGATTCGCTCTGGTTGCCAAAGACAGCTGGTGGCACAATGGTAGCAGATTTGCACCCGATTCGCTATTACAACATAGAGCATCCATTTGCACAGTCCACAGGGACTATTCGGTTAGAGCAGTAATTGAAAACATGAAGCCGGTGATTCAAAGCTCAATGATGAGTATCAATTGAGAGATGGAGCTTTTTTTGCCGTGCCGAGTCGTGTACGACTGACGGCCTAAGGTTGTTCTGTATTTTTAAATTGCTACCGTGGATAGGTGGTTGCAAATTAGGATGCATTTCCGAAGTGGGACCCTTCTGTTGGTCGATATCGACTGACCGATCTACAAACAGCAGCCAGGATGTGGCTTTACTTCGTGCCGGTTGTTCATTCTTTTCCGGAGAGCCATCGTAAGCAAGAAGTCCCGATTGTGTCGATGCAAGCTCGTTTTGGTGGCTCCCGGCTGCGCCAGAATGCAAAACAAAGCGAGGCGCTGCCGAAAAGGCCTCAGTTATAAGGCAGCCATGGAGCCCTCGCCGTTGTTTCTCTTTCGCTCGGCGATCTTACTTCTAGCGCCCTACCTCTCTGGGCCGAGAGCAAGCGAGGTTTTCCTCAAAGAGCCAAGAGATATCTCTCTTGAGCGATTTTTTTTTGCTCTTGTGCACCGAGCCATTAGAATCTGCTCTGCTGTCCTCCATCTCTCTCTCTCTCTCTCTCTCTCTCTCTCTCTCTCTCTCTCTCTCTCTCTCTCTCTCTCTCTCTCTCTCTCGATGTTTTGCCATTCTACCGGCAATCACTGCCAGCCACGGACGACGCCTGCAGAGCGTGTCGCCCGTGTCACGCTGACCTCGTCCGACGATTGTGCATTCTCACGCGCCCAGGTACAGAGACATGAGAGAAGGCCCGCAGTCGGAGAACAAATACGAACTGACCATGGACTATTGGCATATGCTGGCTGCCAAGCTGGCCTTCGTTATCGCCTTCGAGGTGAGAGCGGCACGTGCTCGCCGCTGGGGGCCGGGGGGGGGGGGAGTTCGCCAAGCTCCAAGCGCGGCTAGTGGTCGTCGGCTTCTCGCAGTCGCCGGCTACGCGAGCGCGACCGACGACACGACGACGACGCCGCCGTTCGAGCTGCAGCTGCTCGACGCCGCCACGGGCATGCTGTACGCGGCCACCGGGCAGCTGGAGCAGAGACGCTCGGCCGGACGCGCCACTCGCTCGTCGGGTGCGCTGCGCTGCTCGCGCTGTACGCTCTGCTCGTCGTCGTGCTGCTCGTCGCCGCGATGGGCAGCACGTTCGAGCGGGTCCGCGAGGCGAGGAGTGGCTGGGCCAGTGGGCTGGCCTCGTTCTGGCCGTCGAGCGCGGCGTGCCGACAGAGGAGCGGCGGCAGGCCTACTCGCTGCCGTTCGGCAGCGAGTAGGCGACGATGACGAGCTGCAGCAGCGGGCGCTCGTGGTGCGAGAGAGCGAAGCGCGTCAGACCGGATGAACGAGTAGGCGGCGCGGCTCGTGCATGTCGTGCCGTCCACGAAATCCGTCAGAGCGGTGGCTGCTGTGAACGTCGGCTGC
Organism: Cristatella mucedo; assembly: GCA_009760855.2. Classification (NCBI taxonomy): domain Eukaryota; kingdom Metazoa; phylum Bryozoa; class Phylactolaemata; family Cristatellidae; genus Cristatella; species Cristatella mucedo. The sequence goes on from WPIO01000131.1 coordinate 777,106, forward strand.
TGCACAGTGCCCCGCCGCCGCTGCTGCACACGTTGGCACCGGTGATACGAACGAAAAGCAGCAGGGCGGCGAAAGTGTTTGGACCACGCTGAGCAAACCTTGCGTAACGCCGAAGGCTCGGCGGGGTAGGCTTGACCTGCCGCTTACCTAGCGGCGTAGCCTATCGCCCAATGCCGTTCGGTGCGCGCCTGCGCGCAATAAGCTGGCCGCCACGAAACGAGCGTTTCTGGCGCTGACCTGCTTACCGTTACTTAAGGGGGTCGTGAGTCCGCGGCGTGAATTGGAAAGCGAGACACACAAATTGGGGATTTTACTGAACTTTATTCGCAAGCGCACAAAGTCGCTGCGCGTCTAGTTCAGCTTTATCTCCACACTCCTCGCACGTTCTCAACAGCACCAACACTCTTTCGGAGGGAATACTCCTCCACACTAAGCGCGACCCGGGCCCTAAACCCTAACCGGTGAACTAGAACTCGGTTTCCACCTGTGCCGAGGGAATACCCAAAACGCGCCAACGACGTCTAGCTCGCACCGGCAAATCCCTATGCCGAGACCACGTGCAAGCGCGCACACAAAACACGAAACAAACACAAAATGCCAGCTCGGGCACGATACGACCGTATTCGGTGGAGTCCACCGAATCCTCCTAGCGCTGTCTCGACCTGTTCCGTCAATCGCCGGCGAACAGCCCGCCTCCCTCCCTCGCTTTCAGAGAAACGAGTCCGACGGCGGAGCCGGACCAAAGACAGAAGACCACAGACAAAAGACCCAGAGCGAGCGTCGCTCGACTCTTAAATACTTGGCTGAGACAATGGGGCAAGAGCTTAGTGGTATTGGGCCCGACACCCCGGCCCATTACGGCAAGGAATTAATACCGTCAGTAGGCCACTGGAAGGGCACGTCTGTCCAGCTTGAATGGCGAATGTGTTCCAGACGATTCTTTCTTGGACCGAGTGAAGGCGGAGGTTGACAGGCCAGCCAACATCAATCAGCAGCTTCCGCGGGTATCGGACCAATTCTAAAGGCCGAATCGCCACCGCCGGTCTCAGCTTCCTGGCTTGCTCTTAAGCTCTTGCTCTCTAACCGCACTGACGCTCCTCTCTGGCTCACTGCTCCAGGACAAAGGAGTTCTAGCCCGCCTCCGAACAGCTCTTGTTCGCGCTAAAATTCAGCCAAGGCCAGCAAAGTGCTACACTTGCCTACCTGCATCAGTGCAGCAAGGTCAAGGTGATGATGCTCTGCCTCCTGCTCAGTTACCCAGCGGAGCATTCGACGTTGATACCATAATGAATTATTGCAATATTGTTTTGATGTGTGCATTGCAAGAAGTCTAGGGAGTGCCACTGGAAACTCTCCTGCATAATCCCCGCTTAGTGTTAGCTGAGTTACAGACCTCCGCATGTGGGTTACATTTACATACGCTACATTGCATTGCACTGTATAGCACTTCTGTTGTTGTAGCCATTGAGTTGCAAAACCGGCTTTCTTAGTACGATATTTTGCTGGGTTCCAGTCGCTGAGGCAATATAGTATAGTACCCATAAATGAAGTGTACATTCCGACGGAAACTGCTCAATTCACATATTAATGCTCTTAGCTAGAGAGTACTAAGGCAGCTAGCCACGTGCTGAAATCGATGTAATAGCTCGTTTTCCGGTTTAGCCTATGCGGCACAGCTCTTGGGCTTGCTTCTGGTGCTGCAAACAATTTCACTAGCTTGTTCTGCACACGTCCTAGAGAAAATAGCTACTAGGCCCGATTGTAGCATGTCGACGAAGTTCAACAAAACATTCAAATGAGATTGCCGGTCAGCCATAGCTGTGCGTACCGGCTTGCAAGGCAAGCACTCATTGCCAAAACTCGGCCTTAAAGCTGCAAATGCTTCTGCTTCTCCCGAGCAGCGAGCCGTTTCGTTCCTGTAGAAGTGGGCATTTCTATCACTGCTTGCCGACATTGCAATGCTCGCTTTGCAGTTTTTCGTAGAGCTCGATCTTCGATCCAGATTCTTCCCGTGAACAACCACTGCAGCAGCCTGATCAGCCAGGGCCTCCCCCAAGTACAACTGCAGGCCCTGACCTTTGACCTGGCCCCCCCAAGGAGCGATGCTGAACTATGATTGGCTGGCTAAGGAAAGGTCGAGGCCAAGTCGCCCCACGTGAAGCTTCAGTCAGCTCCAAAGAATGTGTGGTCACGTCCGCGGGCATATATGAAGACTTGTTGAACTGACCTTGACCTTCAATCTACCTTGGGAGTCGACAATTTCCGTCGGGTTTGCTCTTTCATGCCCCCTGCGGCTCGCTTGATTCTTGGCTGAAGGTCAAGGCTGATTCAATTGGCTCATTTATATATCGGCAGAAAAGCCTCAACGGCTAAAACCAGCGATTGCAGTGTGCAATCGCAGATTGCCCGCGGAAGGACTCGTACCCACGACCTGGGTCGCGAAGACCAAGCCCCTCGCCCCCAGGACTGGAGGAGATCTACCTCGGGACATTTCTCATTCTACGACATCTGCTCTCATGCTGCCGACTATGGCACATGCTTGAAAGAGCCGCTAAGCTGCTATGCCGTCCTGAGCTGCTACTTCCTGGCTACCTACTACCTAAACTGCTCTCTTGACTCAGCAATGCTTTTCACTTTCTCTTTGCTGCGTGAGATGAAGTCTGTTGGCCACCGAATGCATATCGAAAGACGCTCAAGCTGTGAGTGCGCTATATACAAAGCTCTCCTGCGTAACACCCATGTAGTCTTCGTGGCTTTGTAGAGCAACAGACGGTGATAGATTACATGGCATTACCTTACATTGCATTGCATTGCATTCCTTTGCAATCTTGCTTCTCGCCAGTTCTCCTCCAGACCTCGCACAAACCTCGAGCACAGACCTCGAGCACAGACCTCGAGCACAGACCTCGAGCACTGATTTAGTAGCTTGCCGGAGCCGGAGCTAGAGCTGTCCCTGGGTTGCCGCTGCTGCTGCTGCTGCTGCTGCTGCTGCTACTGCTACCCTTCCTCGAGGAGCTGCCAGTGTTGGTCGTGTGGGCCATCGTCGGTCATGTGTGCTGGAGTCGGTCGTGTGTGCCGGAGTTGGTCGTGTGTGCCGACGTCGGTCGTGTGGGCCATCGTCGGTCGTGTGGGCCGACGTCGGTCGTGTGGGCCATCGTTGGTCGTGAGGGCCATCGTCGGTTGTGTGGGCCGACGTCGGTCGTGTGGGCCATCGTCGGTCGTGTGGGCCATCGTCGGTTGTGTGGGCCGACGTCGGTCGTGTGGGCCATTGTTGGTCGTGTGGGCAACCGTCGGTTGTGTGGGCCGGCGTCGGTCGTGTGGGCCATCGTTGGTCGTGTGGGCCATCGTCGGTTGTGTGGGCCGGCGTCGGTCGTGTGGGCCATCGTCGGTCGTGTGGGCCATCTTCGGTCGTGTGGGCCATCGTCGGTCGTGTGGGCCATCGTCGGTTGTGTGGGCCGGCGTCGGTCGTGTGGGCCATCGTCGGTCGTGTGGGCCATCGTCAGTCGTGTGGGCCGACGTCGGTCGTGTGGGCCATCGTCGGTCGTGTGGGCCATCGTCGGTCGTGTGGGCCGACGTCGGTCGTGTGGGCCATCGTTGGTCGTGTGGGCCATCATCGGTTGTGGGCTATCGTCGGTCATGTGGGTCGGCGTTGGTCGCGTGAGCCGGGTGGCACCCAGGCCGATGGACGAATTGCTGAGGCGACCGGAATGAATGAGGAGCTCGGAGTTTTAGCGATTCGCTTTCCTTTGTCGTTGCAGCATCTTGTTCTGCTGTCCACCTGGCTCATAGCGTTCATCATACCGGACGTGCCGGACGACATAAAGTTCCAAGTGCTTCGAGAGAAGCACCTGATCCGGGAGGCGGCCATTGAGGCCGAGCTGCAGAAGACGCAGGCCGAGCTCGCTGCTGCTGCTGCTGCCTCGAACCGCCGGCCCCAGTCTGCGGTGTAGGCTGGGCGGCCGGAGCGCCGCCGCCGTGCGGAGCCCAGCAACCGGCCGTCGTGATCCTGAAAGCCACGCAAGCAGAGGCCAGCTTGCCCCCTCCCCTCTCCCTGACCGAACCGCACACTATTTCGTTAAGCTTCTGTAGGGCTCTGATTCTCCTCTGCTTACGAGCGTCCAGGCTCGAGTGTCGCCCAGCTCCTGCAGCTCCGGCCACATGCAATTTGCCTTGTCGTAATTTGGAGCTACACCGCTCGGTTACGACGCGATTCTAGGACGCCCAGGTCATTTCATTATTTGTCGGGTCAGTTACGTTTTCCTCCTATTTTTAGATTGTATCGTCTTCGAAATGGCTTTTATACTCACGGTGGTGCTCGCGTTCTCACTCTTCCGTGAAAGCAATAGTCGAGTGGAAACTCATTGTGTGCCCCTCGGTCGGAGCTCGCGCGAGCTCAGGAGAGGCGAAGCTATCGCCGACTGTCACTGCTGCCGTGCGCCATGCGTTCAGCGAACGTCAACCATTTCGCGGCCGGCGTCCATTAAACGGCGCTGCCTGCCGCATGACAATAAAAAAATCTTTCGTCTGCATTCGTTGATCCAGCTCCGTTTCCTAAGAAGAAATAAATAAACGTCAGACTCAGGTGCCTGTACCCACGTACACTTACGGCAACCTCGGCGTAGTCACTTGACGAGGCGCACTTTAAAATGAATACATAGATAACAATTCATGCGCGTATATCGCGCCAAGAGAACTTAGTCTCCATTCAAGTATCCATATGGCGCAGGGCTCGAGCCCACGGCCTCAGTCGTCGAAGGCGAGCACCTTATTCTCCCTCCGGGTACTTCAGTGCAGACCCGGCTGCATTGCCAAATTGAGGGCGACGAAGCGTCAAGTGCCACCGAGTGCTTTATCAAATGCGGTCGACAGTGAACGAACGTGGCATAATTTCCAGGCATCGCGTACGCGTATTGCAATCGCTGTATCAGTTACCTGTAGCTAAACGCAGCACTGCTGCGATTCCGTCGCTCATCGCGTGCCTTACTGTCCACGGGGCTCGTTTGAACTCAGTAAAAGCCAGCTGCCTAATCCTCCTTTGCTCGCCGGTGTCAATCCTTTATTGCATAACTTGACGTCGCTGGTCAAGTCCACGACCGGCGAAGCCGAGAAATTCTGGGAGTCTCGTGAAAATGTGCGTTGAAGCGACCTTTCGAAGGTTCGAGATAGCAGCACCGTCATCGAGCATTCAGCTCGGTGCATACGCTACTGCATTCGCCCGAGGCGACCGCGCCCCTTGCTTCGATCGATATATAATAATAATAATAATAATAATAATGCACTTGATAAAGCGCCCTCAGAGAACTCAATCTCTCTCTAGGTGCTATACACTTGCTGCAAAGGTGAACGCAATTGAATGGTATCGATGACTTGCATCTACGTGGCTGCCAGACTCGCTGCTCTCCGAGTGTCTTTGCTTGCTTGCTACCACGGCAACAAGGGAGCTCCAGGCTCTTTCAAATGTAATGACATGCGTACGGCATAGAAACAGTTTATGAACCAATTGACCAATCTATTCGACTCGCTTTTGCTTTATCTTTTTCTTTCATCTTTTTCATTCTTTTTCTTCATCCCTTTTGCTTCATCGCACTGCTCATACCGCCCCTTGGGCGTAAGGAAATTTGTCCCAGGATGTACCATACTTTCCTCCGTCCAGTGGGGGCGTTGCCCCCAACTCTGCCGCTGATCGGTGACAATGAAAATGAAACATATATGTAGTGCCATAAAAGACCTTAACATATTTATAGACTCGACGAATGCTGTTTAGGAAGCATCTATAGTTTATAATGATAACATCAACATTTCTGCACTCGTTGAGCCCACACTGTACGAGGTCATGTTCGGAGCGAAGGAGGCTTGAACGAGCCGGCAGTCATTAGCTTTTAAACGTCGTCAAATCAAAGGGAATTTTCTTGTTTAGAAGCAACCTTCAGGCTTTGGAAGCGTGTGAGTTGAAGGCAGGGTCTCCTATCGATTTTGGATTCGATTCATGGCCAACTGACCAAAGTCGAACGGAGCGCCAAGCAGTAGTTCCAAAGCGAGCGCTTGTGTGTTAGTGTGCATGAGCGTGTGCATGAGCTCGCGTTCGCTAACGTTTGTTGGTGTCGTAGGGCGGTCGGCCTGATATGCCAAGTCAAATCTGCATTGGCTTGTTTGGGTAACGCCCAAAGGCTACGAGAACAACGGCACGTTGCTGCGTGGTAGCTGGCCCAGCAAAAGGTACTTTTTCAGATAGTCTGACTAGCGAAAGACATTGAATTAATTGATGTTAAGCTGAGTAACAGAGCCCTATAGGTTCTTGAAGAGGAACCCGTGCAGATTGCTGAGAAGTCGCGTAACGTGAAAATTTCGATATTCCCCACATAAGCCTACTGGCAAAATGTTTTGGCGACTGCAAGCGTCTAATTTGCACAGAGAAGAAAACGTGCGAGTACAGAGTTACTGAAGTTGAGACGGGCTGTCGAAAATGCCTGGGCTAATTTGGGTATTCCAAGCTTTGGGTGCATACGAGCTAAAGGCACGGTCTTCAAAGGATTTGAAATTTGAACGAGTTGTGGGTAAACTGTTAGATTCCGAGAAGCGGGCGCTTTGATGCTAAGCCTGGTGGGGGGAATAAATCCAATAGGTTGGCTGGAGCCACAGAATAAAGGGACCTACAAGTGAGTGACGAAACCTTGAAGTCGATGCGATGCTTGATTAGGATTAGATGCAGCATTCCTGCCTAAACAAGACCGAACTTTAGAACATGACACCCAGATTTCGTGCAGATTCAATAGGAGATATGCTGGCTGAGCCACTTTTGTGCATCAGCCTTTCCAATTTCTGAATCGCGTCTGGTTTGTTTATAGCTAGTAAGTTAGATTTATCATCATTCAATTTAAGAAGCCTTCTGCCATCCATGTGCGGATGTCATCAGTACAAGCACAAAGAGAGTTGAGAAAATTCGAATTGCTCGATGGCCGGGAGGGATCAAAGCAAAGGTACAGCTGAGTGGCATCTGCATAGAGTGAAAGCTTAGATTGTACTTGGCATTAAAATCGAAGAGAGTATAAACCATGGAAAGAACAGGACTAAGCACAGAGCTCGGAGGTACCCTATATTTCAGAGGCTCCTCGGTTGATCTTTGTCCATGCACACCAACACTCTGGGGTCTCCCACTGATATAGGATCTGAACCATTGCAGTGCAGTGCCAGTGATGCCCAGGAGATATGATAGGTGCTCAAGAAGGACTTGGTGATCGATAGTATCAATGCAGGCTCTGTGGAGTGATTTGTTCTGAAACCAGACCGTAACTTACTAGCAAGGTTTGAAGTTTCAATATATGAGTTTAGCTGGTCTGCCGCGACTCATTTTAATGTATTCGATAGGATTGTTAGAGGGAGATTGAATTTAGTTCGCATGCTCCCAAAGTTTAGAACTCACTCCTACCTTGCGTCACACAATACCTCACTTTACCATGTTTAAAAAAGAGCTTAAAAATACATATTTAGGACAGCATTTAGTGGGTCCCTGTGATTCTCCATTCATGTGCTGATGCATGCTGACACTGGGCATGCTGCCACCTAACACACTTGCATGCTGACCCTGTGCATGTCAGTCCGAGCCATGTTATTCATGTTGTTTATCGAACCGCTACCACTGATCATTCGATCGTATTTCATTTGCAGCAAATTTAGAGCTCCTAGAAAGTGATTGAGTTCTCTGAGGAGGCTTTATTAAGTGCATTATTATCATTATTAAGTAGGGCTGTGTTCAGCTATCATAATACCTATCACTAAACGTAGTAACCGTTTTGATGCCATCTTAACGGAATTAACGTGCAAGTGGGAAATGAGAATACTGCAAGATCAGCTATTTTTGCAGTTTCATGCAGGCTTAGTGAACCCTAATACTAGCGATGCCTCCGATTTTAAGATTCGAACATCAAAACCTACCAATTTTATGAATTTCAAATTAACGCAATATTTAGTGTTTTTACAAAATGCATGGTTTAGACAACTGCTTATAGACACGTCATTTCTAAATAAAAATTAAAACCGTTTGCAATCGTTTCAAACTAAGTTTGTTACTGGGATGTGTCCCAATGCCTGCTGGTCATCGTATGTGAGAATTTATTTGCACTCTTTTGGGCTCCACTGTTTCTCGCACTGAAAAAATGGATGAAATCAGCACCTAGGAAGTCATAATTATTCTAGCTAGATTAAAAAGCCCGCACCCATTCAAGGAAGTTTACACTAAGCTTAGTAATCACGGTAACTCTTGCCCATTAGAACGACTTTTCAGCTAGAGTAGGGATCGCATTACCCACTCTGCTAGCTCAAATCGTTTGCCTATTCCTCAAACCTACGTCTAATCCTAAGGGCACCACCCCTGCAATTATTGTGCATAGAAAGCTGGATCTCCTCCGCAAAAGACGTCAACATATCCCTGATTTGAAATAATTTAAAAAGAAGCATACAATGCACCTGATCCTTGAATAATAATCATAATGTAATTGATAAATAAACCGCAATACAATAGTAGTTTTTAGCATAATTATAATTAAAAATAAATAAATAATACAAATTTAATCGTGTGTCCTGGAAAATAATTCGATAGATATTATGGCCAATCTTTTAATTTTGGATTTTTATTTTAATAACATTAAGACACAAACTTATAAAACTTACAAAATTACATGACAAGGACTCACATAATATTAATGTCTTCGGATTAATTAAATGCCACAGGTATTCAATGTCTTCTGCACTGCGGGCATCAATGAGATATTTGGCATTGTTTCTGTTTGCATAAAAAGTTGACATCTGCTGCAACAGTGGATGTGGCAATTCTAAGGATTCCTGATTAATGTTCACCTGTGAGAACGGATCGAGTCTTTGTTTTCACATTTTTCAGTCTGGAAAAAGCTGTTCACAATAATCTGTGCTTCCAAAAAGTGCAATATACCTGCGAGCATGTTTGGCTAGGTTAGGAAAAGACTCTGATGAAACATACTGCTTGTAAAAGGTAACAAGGTCATGCTGATCATAAGTAGTTTTTAAATTGCTGTCATTATGAATGTCGATTATTTCGAGTTGAAATTCATCCGGTGCAGCAGAGGGATCGATATTAAATGGATTACTAATCATGTTCATGTCATCCACATGTTGTTGGAAATCCTGAAACCTCTCTTCGAATTCATCAACAAGTTTGCTAACAAGAGTGGAGTACTTCATATGAGCCAGCGTTTCAGGCGATCTTGTTGCTAGTGTTGTGAAATGTAACAGTTTCTTTTGATCTAAGAGTTTCCGGAAAATTTTTAGCTTTTGCGCAAACGCGACATCACACTCATACATTTTATGGACCAGTTGATCTATACCTTGGAGTTTGACATTAAGATCTGCAAGATGTTTGGTCATGTCCACCAAAAAAGCCAAGTCATTCAACCACTGCTGGTCATCGAGGAAGCCAATATCTTTTCCCTTTTCTGTCATAAATGTTTTTATTTCATCCCGAAGTGACCAAAACCTGGCTGAAATGTTTGCCCTACTTAGCCAACGGACTTGGCAGAAATAAATAACATCACAATGATCTGATCCCAACTGTTCAAGGAAAGCCTGAAATTGTCTGTGGTTTAGCGCACGAGACCTTATCACAATAACTGTTGAAACTACATTGTCCATTACATGCTGCATGCTCAAGACCTTTGCACATAGCTGTTCTTGGTGGATGATGCAGTGATGACTGACAATTTTGTGAGGTACTAATTTTACCATTAAAGATACAAATCCATTGTGTCTACCTGTCATTGAAGGGGCTCAGTCTGTGGTTAGACCAATCAATTTAGTTTCAGGAAGATTAAATTTTGTGAGGACCCTCTTGACCTGATCCAAAATATCCCTCCCGTTGTAGTGCTTTTCATTGAACATGTATCCATCAGTTCTTCGATAATGAAAAACTTTCCTGTTACTCCGCGTGCAAACACCGACAGTTGAGCCGTATCGCTACTGTCAGTGCTTTCTTCGAGCGCAAAAGAATACAATTCGCATTCAGCAAGTCTTTTAGTGAGACTTTCTCTTATGTTGGATGCGAGCTCATCAAGTCTTCTCGTAACCGTTTGATGAGAAAGACTGACTTTCTCTACTTCTGACTTCTTTTCTGGACAGACCACACCAATAAACAGCCTGAGGCATTCCTTAACAAATTCACCATCGGAAAATGCTTTCCCCGCTTAGCTATAGCTTCAGCTATTAAAAAACTTACATTGGTTGAAGCCTCAGACTTGTTGCTGACTGCTGTAAACAATGACTGCTGTCCGATGACACTATGTTTCAACGAGTTCACGAATTCGAAGTTGACCAGTCAAACTGTTGTACCTGTCGCCATGCTATGTTTAAAAATGTCGCTTAACATTGTACTCCTTTGCAACGGCAATTGTTTCTTGGTATATTAGGCACGTTATCCTACCCAGCGTTCCATTACAAAATAGTCTAAAGTCCAAGATGCTTTGAAAAGAAGTCATCCTGCGTCAATATTTCGTTTTTGCTAGTATTCACATTCGCCGCCATTTTTCTCTGTGAAATAAAAAATCAGATCAATTACAAATTGATTAATTTATATTTTATCACATCAATATCTTAGTATTAGTAAGTAAGTTGAGCAATACACGTTTTTTGAAAACCTACCTGACTGATTCCAGTTCGTGCAGCAGCAGCTGAGAAACGGTCATTTTTTTCTATCCACCGTGTGAAACAGTTAATTCCGCTTGCGGAAGCGTTATAAATGTAATCGTAATGGCGCCGCTGTAGCACAAATATATTACCCCTTCACGCCAAAATGTTCACATGAAGGCTAGCAAAATAAATCGATTTTTCTACCTTCACGTGAAAATAGCGATTCGGACACCTTCACGCTTCACGCGCGCGTGAAGCACATCACAGTGCTTATATCGCCGTTTGTAATGATTAAAAATTAACGAAAAACATGGAGTGACAAATATTTTTTGAGATAACGTTGCGGCCGTATAGAAGACCTCGGCGGGCAGGGTTGTGGCCCGCGGGCCACGTGTTGGACACCCCTGCTATATACTTTGTGAACCTATAGGAGCCAATACTCAGCATGTCATAAGCAACTTTATTGGGCATGTTAACACTGCATAGTGCCATCAAACCTATGATGATCTTTGAAATTGCACGTTTCGCTAAGAGATGTAGCTATTCTGCATCCCGTACTGATTATGCTGTCGGCCTGGACGAACACAATGTTCTCTACGTTCACAACGATAAAAAAAATTTCAATCGCATTACTAGGTTTCTCGCTCTATCAAAGCTGAACTACTTCGAAGGTAATCTTTCAGGATTTCTAAAAAAGCTAGTCCAGCGGTAGGTAACGTAGATGTGAAACAATTAAATAAATCACTTAAGTCCGGCCATGTGTCTCCTTCAGTGCTAATGCTTACTGACACTGTGCATATTACCACTAACCGTATTTACATGCTGGCCTTGTGCATGTCACCCGTAACAATGTTATTCGTGTTGTTTATTGAGCGTGCTACTACAAACCATTCAATCGTGCTTCCTTTGCAGCAATTTTAAAGCGCCAAGAAAGTGATTGATTTTTCTGAGGACACTTTATCAATTGTATTTTTGTATAAAAATAATTATTAAGGCTCAATGAAGGGGACACGTTATTCCTAGTCAATCGTCGGACACGGAGCACTATTAAAATTTAGACCTTGCATGGCTTACTAGTACTTCGCTTTTTTCTCTACCTGAAAACCTGCATTTAACCTTCTTTACCAAACTTTGCCTTTCTGGCTGCATTAAACTGCAAACGAAAATTATTGCAAATATTACTAAAGCCAAAGCTACAAGCAGAAACTGGATGCGATGGTGTTTGCAAGCTATCACATTTTGTGCAGAACGTATGGAATACGTACTGGCTAATCAGCATTTCCGTTTTTCATGGCATTTTTGAAAACGTATTCAAATATTTCTTCCGTTAAACAATATCGTTTCGGGAATATTCAGCCCAGGCTGGTCGCACGTGGACTCTGCTCTTCACAGTGCCGCTTATCTAGCTGTCCAGCGGCCCAATCATTAGATTTATAGTGTACAGATCCTAATCGCTTGCATCCACAGTCCCACCTCGATCATTATGAAATGCTTCTTACTAGCTTGTTGGTAAGTTAAACCGATTCAAACATTGACTTAATCAAACTCTAAAAAGTCGTCACATGGAAACAGATTGAACAACAAATCGATTAATTACCTCTAAAGCCACTTGGCAGGAGCATGAGACGCCAGTTACAAGTTGATGAATATATATATCGCACTGCTGAGGCCGTTGACGACGATTTTGTGGTAAATGCATATGAGGTGACGTAACTGTAGGTGGCGTGTTTAAGAAGAATCGTCGGCAAGCAGGATGCAATTTGAATGATTCTTGCAGTCGAACAATATAGCGACTCGTCAAATGGCTTCATTGCTCCAATCCTGAGAGGAAGGCGCTGCAGGGAAGCGCTTTCCCTGGCAGAGGCTTACTGAAAGCGAGGCGACACAGACGCTGCTATTATAAGCTCTGATCACTTCAGTCAGCATACCGGACCAGGAGAGCTTGTCTAACCATTTTCCACGTTTCCACAATGACGTTACACATTACGCTTCGTAGGAGTGCACTGACAGCACTACTCCGGACAAAAGCGTGCCTACCAAAGCCGACCATGTTAACAACCCCAATAAATTCTCACACGGAAAAAGCGATTAACTCAAACAATAATATTTTTAGCATGGGATTTAATTAATTTAACTGGCCTGCTGGCTTCCAAATCGATTAATGTTATATGGAAAAGAAGCACATTGAATTTTTTGGGCAGGCGTGGAATTCATAGGAGTACGTTCGGTTTCGTCATGCAATACTAGTTCAAGCTTCGAATCTTGACAACTACGATGTAAGATTTTGAGAAAACCGGAAAGTGTGCCTCTTCAGCCATCTTTCATGGAGAGCAGCTAGTTGGATGCTTTTTTGTTCTCGGACAGAATATTTCCACAAGGGTCGAGGTTTCAATCTTGCTAAAATACGTTAATATAATAGAATACGTGGCAACGAAAATCGGCGAATGAACGTTAAATTGGTTTTACCTCTGAGCTTTGTTCCTGCAGTGGATGTTTCTGCAGCTTTCGAAGAATTGGCCGTTGACTGCCTTTCTATAGCGACACCATTGATCATCTACTACGAGGACAGTTATTTCGGCAGACAGCTAAGAGGTAGACGTGAAAATCTATGGTTTATTTGCAACTGTGGATCTTTTTAGGGTCCAGCGGTTAATTGCGATACGTCTGACGTTTCCGTAATAAGCGTAGGGACAAGGCAGCTTTTACTGCAAATTATGCATAATGGCATCACGGGTTTACCTGCACAATTGGATTTAAATGTGTCCTTGCGTTCACGTGATATTAACTTAACTTGCCATGGTCTGTATTTCTATTTACACGCTCGAACAACAACGCAACTGTGATTTTCCACAATAGGTGTCGCGTAAATATGGTTTTAATGCCACTATATAGATGAAAGGTTTTCCGGTTTACAAGTGTAATTTCTTGAAAATGGAAAGGGGCGTTGTAATGCTACAGCCTCCGACAACTCTGGGTCATCAGAGGTCACAGTAACATAACGGGATTGGCAATCTCATACAAGATTTTGGGTGAACACGGAACTATGTTTTTAGAATAAGGAAGCAAAACAACAATTTGAGGACGCCTAAACTCGGTATAGTAAATATATATCTGTTCAAAAATTCAGAGGTCAATTCATGAGAATTGTCATATGTTGAAATTTGATTGGTAGACTCGAAGTGTCTTTCGCTATAACTCGAAATCAAGCCGCAGTTTCTCGATGCTTATTGATAAAATGGCAGCTGTATCGAAGTTTGATTGTGTACGGAGCTGGGCTGGTCCAAGCCATTAGACGTAATACCTTGAGAAGACCGTGCACTATGCCATGAAATTTGGTGGGTCAACTCGGAACACTCTTTATCATAATGCATTGTCACGCCCTCTGGCCATGAGCTACCTGCTATTTGTGCAGTGGTCCAACTGGTGCTGCTCGTTAGCATACTTGTTTGGTACGTAGCTTTAAGAAAGTGGAAATATTTTTAATCCATACTTTCAAGTCACACTGAACTAGGCCTTTATATAACGTTTTTAGTCTTTTAGATCAATCGGGATTTCAAGTGGGAAAGATGTTTGGGACAGTTAAAGTGACTTCTAATTAGCAATCTATTAAGTTGTCTGACTTGAAGATTTGGCAGGAAGATGTGTTCGACAAATGGCGAGAGCGCAAGCGCGTGCTGATAGGCGAGATACTGATTCGAAATTTATGAAATCTGCTCTCAGCACTAGCGGTTGAAAAAAGAATCTGAGGGTAGTATTCGTCCAAAGCCGGAAGCTGGGATATCTGCCCATGCGGCTGATGAAACCATGGATCAGCACCTGCATCGTGTAAGTCAACCTGTTGAAGCAAGATGGGTACTGTGAGATAAATGTGCTGAGCGTCATTTTTGCACAAAAGGGTAGACATCGAGATCGGCTATGATTTAGGTATGGGATATCAATAAACTAATTGCTCCTCAACTGCTTATTATCAATTCACTATAAGACCTATAATATCTTGCCGGCAACATTTAGCCACTTTTGTTAAGTACCTGGGAAGTCAGATAAAGCTATTCGGCTCCCTTGCATAACCTATTTACGGATGAATAGAGTGTTAGTATGTACAAGTACGAGATATCGCTTGAGTAAAGATACATGGAATGGCAATGTTTTAGCACGGTCCTTTCGTGAGTCGCTCGAGGCAGGCTGCTGTGGCGAAAATGAATCAGCCACCGCAGGATTAGAACCTACAACCTCAGGACCGTTGGTTGTGAAAAGCAACTCTGTCCGTGCTTGTATTGCTAAAAGTCAGATAAATGATTCAGCAAATATTCTCGAATTCAGCAGAGCAAATATTACCTTACTGAATACGTTAAATCCTCATGTAGCTCAGTGATTGAAGAGTTTAACATTCGAAGCCACTGTGATAGGGCATGCAGACTCGCTTCTGTACGGGATTTAGTTGTACCATTATAAAGTGAGTTCCGAAGTTATGAGTTACTGCGATCATCGCTGCAACCTCATAAAAATTCTGGTCTTCTTAGCTGCTGACACTTAACACAAACCGGTGGCATCGCGCTCTACATTCAATGAAGACTTCAATAATTCACAGCTCACAAGCCTTTCAGACGTTTCAATCAGGCGCCTTTGATTGGAATGAAACGTTACAAACCAGGACTGCATCTCTCCAACGTTACTTGTGTCACGCTGCACCACTTCCAGTTGACCTGCCCTTGCTACTAAATGTGCAATCAGGCGACTACAGCTGTTGCAAAGCTCTGCAGACAGCCTTGTCTGTCGTGAGCATTGAAGATGCCATATCGCACAACTTATGGCCGACCAGCACTGGCTACCAGTCAAGCAACGGATTGACTTCAAGGTTTAGCCGCTTACCTTTAGGTCTCTTACTTGTTTGGCACAAGCCTATCCGTCAGATCTACCATTCCACCAGACAGAGCATCATACTACCCGCTTTTCGGAATCTAAGTGCTTATCAGCTTGTTAAGACCTCAAATCCTTTGGAGACGGTGTATTTAGTTCGTATGCTCCTAAAGCCTGGAGCTCGCTCCCGACCGGCATCACGATATCCCTGATTTGACAAGATTTAAAAGAACGTAAAAACGCGCCTATTTATGACAGCATTTACTGGGTCCCTGAGCTTCGTCCTTCATGTGCTTATGCATGCTGAAGCTTTTGCATGCTGCCACTAACCCCACTTTTATCCTGACCCTGTGCATGTCACCCATAACCATGTTATGATAATAACAATAATGCACTCGATAAAGTGCCCTCAGAGAACTCAATGTCTTTCTAGGCGCTTTACATTTGCTGCAAAGGGAAACGCGATTGAATGGTGAGTAATAGCATGCTTGATAAACAACATAAAACAACATGGTTAGGGGTGACATGCACAGGGTCAGCATGCAAATGTGGTTAGTGGCAGCATGCATGAGCACACGAAGGACGAATCACAGGGTCCCACTAAATGCTGTCCCAAATAGATGTGTTTTAAACTTCTTTTTAAATGTGGTCAAATCAGGGGATGTTCTGACGCATGTCAGGAGTGAGTTCCAGGCTTTGGGAGAATATGAACAAAATGCAAGGTTTCCAAAGGATTTTCGGTTTGTATGAGGTATTGGGAACATGCTGAATTCCGAAAAGCCGGTGGTACAATGCTTGGCTTGGTGGGGGAGTAGATCTGAGAGATAGGCTGGAGCCAAAAAATGAAGTAACCTAAAATTGAGTGACGAAATCTTGGTCGATCTGTTGCTTGACTGGTTGCCAGTGCAGGTCAGCAAGAAGTGGTGTGATGTGGCAACTGTAAAGCTCACGACAGACAAGCCTAGCTGCGGAATTTTGCACCAGCTGTAATTGCCGCCTGATTGCACATGCCGGCAGGCCAGCAAGCAGTGAGTAACAGAAGTCAAGATGGGATGGCAAATGTTATTCTTGTAGTTTATCAAGCATGATACCACACTCCGTACGATAGCGTTTTCTTTGCAGCAAATGTAAAGCACATAGAAAGTAACTGAGTTCTCTTGGGGCGCTTTATCAAGTGTAATATTATTAGAAAAAATAAGACTCTACTTACTGGATTGGTTTGCTAAATTGTTGGTCCGTTTATTCTCTGGCTCAAGTATACTAAAGATCACGACTGACTGTCCATCGACAGGCATACCAGGACTACTGTAGGTCGTACCAATCGACCCTCGCAAAGGCAAAGTCTAGCTTGTATAGAAACATTGTTGAATCACAAATGCACAATCAAAAAATGCTAATGTCGACAATCAACCATCTAATACACAGCTCACTGGTTAGCTCCTCCTTACCTGATAATCTTTGTGATGATCTATTTGATCACTTCTCTAGCTTCTTTATCTAGAAGATAGACGAGATCAAGGAGTCCACCCTGCAATGGCAGCATCCCCACTCGAATGCTGTTCCGCGGTTTCTTGCAGCACCTCCATTTCTTCGTTCAAGCAGGTCACAGGTAATCTCGTCCTGAAGCTTATATCCCAATCAAAGAAGACAAGTCCTTCGGACCCTGTTCCCTCTGTTTTGTTGTTTCGTTGCATTGATCTGGTGCTGCCATGGACAACCAACAACATTAATGTGTCATTCGCCTCAGGCCATGTCCCAGCACCTTTCCAAAAAAAGCTGTAGTCAAGCGACTAGTAAAGAAAGCGACACTAGACCAAGAGAACTTGAGCAACTGCAACCTAGTCTCCCTTCAACCAGTTACGTCAAATACACTGGAACGAGTCGTAGCAGACGAGCTGACCTCATATATTGAAACTTCAAACCTTACTAGTAAGTTCCAGTCTGGCTTAAGAGCTGATCATTACGAGTTAGCATGGCTTGGGGTGTATAAAAACCTACGTAGGAATACAGACATCAGTAGAGTGTCTCTGCTCGTTTTACTCGATCTTTCGGCAGCTTTTGATACTATCGACACCATATCCTTCTTGAGTGCCTCTCATCTTGCCTGGGCATCACTGGCACTGCTCTGCAATGGTTCAGGAAAATCACAATGGGAGACTTCAGAGTGATGTGAATGGGCAAAGATCATCCGAGGTAACTCTTCAATAAGGGTACGTCAGAGCTCCAGGTCTTATAGATCAATCGAGATCTCAAGTCGGATGACGCTTGAAACAGCTAAATTGATTGCTTAGTGGCAGGCCATTAGGTCGTCTGACTTGACGAGTTAGCAGAAAGATGTATTTAACAGATGGCAAGAGTGAAAGCCCGTCCAGAAAGGCAAGATGCTGATTCAAAATTCCGGAAACCTGCACTCTGAACTGGTGAATGAAAAAGAATCTGAAGGCACCGTTCGTCCGATGCCGGAAGCTTGAAAATCTGCCCATACTGCTGGTGAAACCACGAATAATCGCCTGCATCGTGGAAGTCAACCTGTTGAAGCTAGATGGGTACGGTGAGTTGACAGTGGGAATCATTATTTTTGCACAAACACGGTGACTGCAAGATTGGTTATTATTTAGGTAAGTGGTATAAATACATTAGTTGCTCCTTAACTGTTTATTACTAATTCACTATAACACCTTAATCTGCCTCTTGCTGATGTGATTGCCAAGCACAATCTAGGCTTTCACTGCTATGCTGATGACACTCAGTTGTACCTTTGCTTTGATCCCTCCCAGCCTTCGAGCACCTCAAATTCTCTAAACTCACTAGCTGCATGCATTGATGACATCCGTATATGGATGGCAGCGAATTTTCTAAAACTTAACGATGATAAAACTAACTTATGGGCAAACCCAGTGTGATCCAGAGATTGGAAAGGCTGACTCTCAAAATTGGCTCTGCTAGCATATCTCCATTTGAATCAGCTCGAAATCTAGGTGCCATACTCCAAAGCGACCTCTCGTTAGACGACCATATCAGCTCCACAGTCAAATCCGCCTATTTTCAGCTTCATAACATTGCTAAAGTTCGGGCTTGTTTAGATAAGGATACCACGTCCAAGTTGGTCCATGCATTCGTGACATCCCGTCTCGACTTCTGCAACTCACTGCTTACTGGCCTACCAGCATGTGCGATCAGGCAATTGCAGCTGGTGCAAAACTCGGCAGCTATACTTGTCTGCCGTGAGCGTCGCAGTTGCCACATTACTCCACTTCTCGCCGACCTGCACTGGCTACCAGTCAAGCAACGGATTGACTTCAATGTTTTGTCGCTCACTTTTAGGTCCCTTCATTCTATGGCTCCAGCCTATCTGTCAGATATACTACCCCATCAGGCCAAGCATCGTACCACCCGCTTTAAGGAATCCAACAGTCTAGAAATACCTCGTACAAACCTTAAATCCTTTGGAGACCGTGCATTTAGTTCATATGCTCCCAAAGCCTGGAACTCCCTTCCGACCTGCGTCAGAACATCCCCTGACCTGACCACATTTAAAAGGAACCAAAAAACACTACTATTGAGGACATTTAGTGGGTCCCTGTGATTCGTCCTTGATGTGCTTATGCGTGCTGACACTGTGCATGCTGCCACTAACCAAATTTGCATGCCGACTCTGTGCATGTCACCCCTAACCATAATATTCATTTCGTTTGTTTTTCAAGCATGATTTTTACAATTCAATTGCATTTCACTTTGCAGCAAATGTAAAGCGCCTAGAGAGAGATTAAGTTCTCTGAGGGCGCTTTATCAAGTGAGTTATTAATATTTTTATTATTATTGTATGTAATATTTTTATTACTCTTCCCGGTTACTTTTAGCCATTTTATCGTGTACTTGGGAAGTTGGGTAAAGTTATCAGACTCCCTTACATAGCATAATTACGTATGAATAAAGTTGTAGTGCATTTAATTACCAGATGTCGCTTGAGTAATGATGGATACTATGTCAAATTTAGAGCATGGTCCCTTCCTGGGTCGCTCTAGGTACTTTTCGCCGAATGTATTTCACCCTGCTATTTCAACCAGAGGCCATCTAGCAGGCGTAGAATGCGCTTGTATAATATACTTCTTCGTTGAAAATACAACGGAAAACCTAAATACGTTACGATCGTAGGTTTCCTGAAATCCTTGTTCAGGGCAAAAAAATCTCTTACCAAAGAAAAAAACCTAGTCAATTAACACGGGAAGTCAAAGCTGCCCTGCAATGCAGTAACGGATCAGAGTTCATGTGAATGGACAAGTCAAACCCAGAGCTTGTTGTTTTGTAACCTCTGTCTTGACTCTTAGCATGTAATTTATGGAATGAAGCGGTAAACGTTCGCTGGTGAGATGCATTATAATGCAGAATATGTCAGCTTTCTTAACACTCTACAGTCGCTTGTAATCCGAGGAAATATTATGACAGGGTGCAGTTTTTATATTAAAAGCTTTTTTGCGTATTCTAGCAATTTATTTTCTCCCTTATATTCGTTTAATTGCCAAGCACAATATACAACAGCTTGCATACTAAAGACACGCTAAAGGAGCGTATTTTTTATGTTCTCTCATCTTTTAGCAATTGAAAATCACTCAACTTCGTCTGTGCGCGAATTGCTAAAAGTCACACAAATGCGGCCGCTTAAATTATTTTTAATTTGGCAAGCAAATATTACCTTACTGAATACGTGAAGGCCTAGGGGAACTCAGTAATTCAAGATATGTCTATTCGAAGCCACACTGACGATGTATAAAGATTCGCTTCTGTATGGGATTTAGGTCGACCTTGAGGATGTGACAGTTCTTTAGATGACTATGTGAGTTCCAAAGTAATGTGTGACTGCTTTTATCGTAGTAGCCTTATAAAAATTCTGGCTTTCTTAGCAAGGGACACTGAATACCAACCGGTCGCTACGGACTCGACACGTGGCGTAGACTTCTGTAATTTGCCGCTCCCGGGTAGTCCGGTCCTTTCAATCACGCACCTTCAATTGGCGTGAGACCTTGAGCCAGGGCTGCATCATTCCAACCTCGCCTGAGCCAGGCTGCACTATATCTTGTTGACCTTCCCTTGCTGCCAAACAAGCAGCGTTTAACTTCGATTGGTTTACTAAATTGTTGGTCCATTTATTCTCTGGCTCAAGCATAAAAAAGAGCAAGACTGACTGTCCGTCAACTGGAAGGAGCGGACAAATTTAGATCCTACCTATAGATCTTAGCAAAAGTCAAGCATAGCTTTTATACATTTATTGTGGAATCACAGCTTTACAAACCAAAAATGCGATGTCTACAACCACTTATCTCCTTCACCACTACTAGGTTAGCACCTTACCTCGTGATCCTTACGATGTTCTCGCAGGAATTCCCTCTGTCTTCACCAGTGTAATGTATTTTAATGTAATGCAATGTAATCTAATGTATCTTTGTCTGTAACTCCACATAGACTTTGTGGGTGTTAGGTAGGAGAGTTCTGCAAAGTTCTTTCACAGCCTAAGCGGCTTTTGTTAGCCAAAAGACTAAATCTCACGCAACAAAGAGAAAGTGAGAACCATTGCAGATTCAGGAAAGTAGTTGCGGTAGTGACTGGCGTCGAATCAGCAGCTCAGGATGGCTGGACATTACGTGACGTAGTCGGCAGCGGGAGAGTAGCTTTCGTTGCCTAAGAATCGTAGAAGCGAGTTCCACAGTCTGGTACCTGCAGCCCTAAAGCTTCTGTCACCAAGGGTCTTTAAAGGCACGAGTATAACGGCTAACTTATTGTCCTAACCAGACCTAAAGGCACGAAGAGGCTGAAACTTGTGCAACAGTTTAGCTAATTACGGAGAAGCCGAGCCTTAGCGGGCCATGTGGATCAGCTTAAGAACTTTGCTTTGTATACAACATTGACAAGATCCCGGAGACCATCTCTAGGGTGTCAGAATCGTCCATGGATTCCTGTCCCACAATTCCTGGCTTCACCTCAGCATAAACATTGCAGGAGGTCACTAGTAACCTCGTCCTGATGTTCATATCCTAATCTAAGAAGGCAAGTAGTCCTCATGGTTGTAATCCCAATGTCCTGCTTCTAGGTCGCATAGATGCACTGCTGCTGCCATGCATAACTAACAATTTCCGAGTCTCTGGTCATGTCTTTGCACCTTAGAGATATTTTTTAGCTTAGCCAATATTCTAAAAACCAACACAAGACTAAGAGAACTTGAGTAAATTTCGGCCAGTCACCTTTACACAGTTCCTATCAAAGAATTGGTATTGAGTTTTAGCTGACAAGCTGAACATGTATATTAAAAACTCAAACTTTTAGTAACTTTCAGTCTGGTTTTAGAGTAAGTCACTCCACAAAGTCAGCATAGCTTTTAGTTCATGGTGACCTACTTAGGAATGAAGACGTTGGAAGATTATATAGGCTCGCTGTGCTTAACCTTTTGGCAGCTTTTGATGTTCTCGATTAACAAGTTCCTTTCGAGCACCTCTAATCTGCACTTGGCATCCTCGCCACGGCACTTCCGTGGCTTCAGTTAATATGTCAGCGGTGCTCTAGAGTAAGGATTTCAATTAAGTAAAGATCGTCCAAGGAACCAGTGAAGTATGCCGTACCTTGAGCCTTCGCCTCGTTCGGTTCTCGATGTGAAAAGATAAAGTTTAAAAGACGTGTGTTACTGTTTTTATCTTAGTAGCCTCATAATAATTCTGGCTTGCTTAGCTAGCAACACTGTACACTAACCGGTCGCTACGAGCTCGACACGTGGCGTAGACTTCTGTAATTCGCCGCTCCCGGGTCTTTCGGGCCTTTCAATCTGGCACCTTCAATTGGTGTGAGAAGTTGAAGCCAGGATTGCATCATTCCAACCTCACCTGAGCCAGGCTGCACCACATTCGATTATCCTTCCCTTGCTGCCAAACAAGCAGCATTAAACTTCAAGATTTTAATAAATTGTTTGTCCATTTCTTCTCTGGCTCAAGCATACAAAAGAGCAAGACTGACTGTCCGTCAACTGGAATGCACGGGCCAATTTAGATCCAACCAATGGAACCTAGCAAAATTCAAGTATAGCTTCGATAAAATTATTGTGGAATCACAGCTTTACAACCCAAAATTGCGATGTTTACAACCAACCATCTCCTTCACCATAACTAGGTTAGCACCTTACCTCGTGATCCTTACGATGCTCTCGGGGTTCCCTTCTGTTGTCACCAGTGTAATGAATTGTAATGTCATGCAATGTAATCTAATGTATCTTTGTCTGTAACTCCCCAAAGACTTTGTGAGAATTAGGCAGGAGAGTTCTGTATAGTCCTTTCACAGCCTAAGCGGCTTTCGGTACCCATTCGGCAGCTACAAGACTTAATCTCACGCGACAAAGAGAAGGTGAGAAGCATTGCAAAGTCAGGGGAGCAGTTGCTGTAGTCAGTGGCTTGGAATCAGCAGCTCAGGATTGTTGGACAGGATGGGACGTAGTCAGCAGCAGGAAAGTAGTTTTCGTTGCTTAAGAATTGTAGAAGTGAGTTCCGCAGTCCTGCACAGCTACACACACGTGCAGAGCGAAAGCTTCTGTGGCGAACGGTCTTTAAGCTCAGGAATAGAACAGCTAACTTATTATCCTAACAGGACCAAGGGCACGAAGAGGCTGAAACTAGTGCAACAGTTTAACTAATTACAGAGAAGCTGAGCCGTAGCAGGCCTTGCAGACTAGCGTAAGAACTTTGCTTTGTATACAACATTGAAAAATCTTTAAGTCCATCCCTAGGGTATCAGAATCATTCATGGATACCTGTCCCAAATTTGCTGGCTTCACCACAGCATTCACATTGCCGGAGGTCACTACTAACCTCGTCTTAACGTTCATATCCTAATCAAAGAAGGCAAAGAGTCCTCCGGGGCTTAATCAAAATGCCCTGCTTCTACGTCGCATAGATGCACTGCTGCTGCCATGCATAACTAACATTCTAACCATTTCAGACCTTCGGGTCATGTCCTAGCACATTAGAAAAATTCTACATTTATGCTAATATTCTAAAAAGTAACACTAGACTGAGAGAACTTAAGCAACTTTCGCCCAGTTACACTTACACAGCTCGTATCAAGTAATTTGTATCTAGTCTTAGCAGACCGGCTGAATTCGTATATTCAAAACTCAAACTTTTAGTAAGTTTCAGTCTGGTTTTTGAGTCAGTCACTCCACAAAGTCAGCATTGCTTTTAGTGCATTATGACCGACTTACTCATGCAGACGTTGGTAGATTATATAGGCTCGCTGTGCTCAATCTTTTGGTAGCTTTTGATATTCTCGATCACCAAGATCCTTTCAAGTGCCTCTAATCTGCACTTGGCATCCTTGGCGCGGAGCTTACGTGGTATGAGGTGCTATCTCCGAGGCAATCTAGATTAAGGATTTCAATAAAGTAAAGATCGTCCAAGGAACCGATGAAGTTCGTGGTACCTCGAGCCTTTGCCTCGTCCGTTCTCGACTTGAAGGTACAAAGATCATCGGAGGAGCTACGGAAGTATGGAGTATCTCGGGGTCAGTGATTGGTCAAGTTCATTACACTGTTTATACTCTTTTTCTTGCCGGTGCGATTGCCAGGAACTATCTACACATTCACTTCTACCCCGATGAAATTCAGGTATACCCTTGCTTCGATCCTTCCAAGTCATCCAGCACGTCAAATTTTCTTAGCTTCCTTGGTGCACGTATTGATGACATCAGCCCACGGATGGCAGCAAATGAGAAAACAAGTGTGGTTCAGAAATTTCCAAAATCTAAAGCTCTAAGTAGGCTCTACCAGCATGTTTCTCGTTGTATCTTTACAGAATCTAGGAGTCGTATTCCAAAGTTACTTTAGATCAGACGACCACATCATCTTAACAGTCAAGTCTACCTACTTTCAGCTGCATAATACTGATAAAACTCAGGCGTGTTTAGACAGGGATACCACACCTAAATTGGTAAGAGGCATTGGAGACACCCTGTCTCAACTTTGGTATCTCACTGCACGCCGGGTCTCCAGCATCTGCACTTAGGCATTTACAGCCGGTGCAAAACTGTGCAGCTAGGCTTGTCTGTCATGATCGTGTCAGCACCAAATTGATCGCCTCATCACCCTACTTTTAGCTAACCTGAACTTGGTCCCATTCAAAACATTGACTACAAGGTTGTCACTCAATTTTAGTTTCCTTTATTCATATGCTCCATCGTTTCTATCAATTATTTCGCCAATTTAGCTAAGCATCGTGCCATTCGTTTTTCGTAATCTAATCTTGTACCTGTGCCTCTTATGAGCCTGAAATCTGTTAGAGTCCGGGTCTTTAGTTAAAAGAAATTAAGAAATTCTAGCTGCTTAAACATGCTCTTTTTTATAGCACAGAAGGGCATTTACCGCTATCACCACCGTTTGCAGTGGCGATATCGGATCTCCCACAACAGGAATCGAACCCACGACCTTGGGACCGAGGTCATGAAAGCAACCGCCTTACCTAGAGAGCCACCACGGCTCACCAAGTTAGTACGTTCCTAAAGTCTGAAGCTCACTTTCGACTGGCGTCACTACATTCCCCTACTTGACAACATTTAAATATAAGCCTTAAAGGCATCTGTCTGTTGGAGCATTTAGGGAGTCCATGCGATTAGTCATTTCCGTGGTGACAGAGTGCCTACTGCCATTATTTGGCATGTTATGGTAAACCATGTCACACTTGTTGTCGTTGAGCATATCACCACTAACTGTCGCTTTAGACTACATCGACCTGACCTAAAAAAGACTAATACCTTATATATGGTGCTTGCAGGCGTCTGTGAAGGTATGGCATGTCCCAACTGGCAAACGCTGTAGCCGTGTCTATGCTCATCGCAATAGCAAGCTTCAGCGAGATCCTCTAAAGCAGTGCTGCTGGTGCTGTATTTACTCCATCCAAATTTGTGACTTGGTAGAAACTATTTTCACTGACAATCAACTACGAAATTTATGCTAAACTTGGTGCACATCAGGCACGCTCAGGCTGAGCTGCTTTGAGTTGAGTGTTAACTGGTGATCGTAGATTACATCAATTAAAAAGCAAGCTCAAAACTCTACTACTTAAATGCAGATCACGAGTGAATAATTATCCAGATTTTTCTCATAGGTACAAAACTCCCATTCTTGAAGTTCATCGTTTTATTCTACGTTTCGGTCTTAGCTTGCTACAGCGACTTCTACAGTTGGAGTCGTAACTTGGGTCGAAATGGCCAGTGTAGTACAAAATGCTTAGAAGATTAAATGCAGGTCGTGCATAATGCTACGTTTTCATTTCGTGAAGGTTAGCAAGTTCAATTACTTAACAACTTTGGATATCAGCAAAGATTCATTAGGAAATTTTAGTTAATTTTCAATGCTTATTGTATTGCGATTAACGAGACAGCCACTCAGTATCCCCAAGCACTTCGCATGTTGCCATAATCTAGAATATTGTAGGGACTAAGACGTTATCATTATGTATGAAAATGCTTGAATTGTATCGTGGCTAGGAAGAAAGTGAGCTATACTCGACCCTTGCACCAGCATGAAACGCCAACTCTTTCCCGTTCGCTTATACTTTTGTCTCTTTTCCCTTGGAAGCTAATGGTCAAACTCAAATTCAATTCTGAATTCGGTAATACACATTAATAAACTTCGTAAATATTGGTAGCCATTCCATTTGCAGACTTTTAATTTTATTGCAGTTTTTCC
This sequence comes from Cristatella mucedo, assembly GCA_009760855.2. Lineage (NCBI taxonomy): Eukaryota > Metazoa > Bryozoa > Phylactolaemata > Cristatellidae > Cristatella > Cristatella mucedo. The sequence continues at coordinate 803,330 of WPIO01000131.1, forward strand.
TATATAAATAATGATTGTAACGCCGAAGGTTCTTCAGAGTAGGCTTAACGTGCCACTTACCTAGCGGTGCAACCTATCGCCTAATGCCGTTTGATGCGCGTCTACACACAATCAGCAGGCCGCCACGAAACGAGCGTTTCTGACGCTGACCTACTTATCGTAAGTAAAAGGGGTCGTGAGTCCGCGGTGTGAATTAAAAAGCGAGACACGCAACTTGGGGATTTTTACTGAGCTTTATTCGCAAGCTCACAAAGTCTCTGAGCGTCTAGCTCAGTTTGATCTCCACACTCCCCACACGCTCCCAACAGCACAGGCACTCTTGCGGAGGGAATACGTCACCCGCACCTAGGCTACTTAAGTTTATTGTGGGGAACGACCCGAATTAGAAGAGGAGCCCGAACCGGAGCCTAGACCATTAATGAAGAAGTAGGGGTCCGCTTCCACCTTACGGCAGAAATACCTCATACACTTCACCCTGCACTCTTTTGGAGGAAACGCGTCTCCACACTTAAGGTTCCTAAAGTGGGAAAGGGCCAAATAGACGAAGGATCCCGAACCAACGGAATATCCCACCCACCTCACCAACCACGTCTAGCTCGCACCAGCAAATCCTTGCTTAGAGACCCGAGCGAGCACACGCAAAACACAAAAGAAAAACAAGATGCTAGCTCGGGCGCGATACGACCGTTTTCGGTGGAGTCCACCGAATCATTCTAGCGCTTACGCTACACGACTGCTTACAAACGCCTCATTTTAAAAGGCAAAATAGATTTATCGCGTGCATTTGTTATAAGCGAAGTCTTTGAACGGGGTATGATCTATAGCCTGCTGGTAATCGTATTTATGTGCGCCGAGCTGGTTTGGACTAGCGGTTAAGGTGATCGCTCCGTCCAAGGTCTGACTGAGGTCGTGGGCTCGAGCCCCGAGGCATATGTGAAGCGCCTGCATATAGATTAAGCTCTCTTGGGGCGCTATACAAATGAATTATATTATTATTATTATTATATTATTATGCATGTACCTACGTCAGGAACTTCACAAAGTCACACAGACTATGTGGGTGTTACGTAGGAGAGTTTTGTATAGCACACTCATAGCCTAAGCGGCTTTCGGTAGGCATTCGGTAACCAACAGACTTCGTCTCCTGCAACAAAGAGAAAGTGAGAAGAATAGCCGAGTCAAGAGAGCGGTTGAGGTGGTGAGTAGCATGGAAGCAGCAGCTCAGGACCGCTGAAAAAGGTGAGCCATAGTCGGAAATCAGCGGGAGATTTGTTGTCTTTGCGTTGTCAAATCGCGGAAGCGAGTTTCCCAGTCTAGGACCTGCAGAGCTAATGCTTCCGTCGAAAAGGGTCTCTAAGCGGAGGAATGGAACAGCTAATATATTGTCCACACAGGACCTGAGGGCGCGAACAGGCTGGAACGGATGCAGCAGCTCGGCTAGGTCCGAAGGAGCCACTACGTGGCGGGCCTTGTGGTTCAGCGTAAAAACTGTTCTCTGTATCCGTCTCTCAACCGGCATCCACCCTAGCTCTTTCAGCAAAGGAGACACGTGGTGCTCAAACCTCTGGGACTTGAAGACCAGCCTTGCAGCCATGTTCATAGTCTGCTGCAGTAGCCTAGCTGCTTTATTTGGTAGCCCAGGGAAAAGGGCATTACATAATTACAATAATCAAGCCGAGGAAAGAATCAAGGAGCTAGTAGAAATCGCTTACAAGTCGCTGTGGAAGACAGCTCCTAATCTTGGATAATAATTTGACATGATGGCCAGCTTCGGAAGCAGTCTTTTGAACGAAGCTTTTGAAGTTTAGGCAGCTGTCGAAAACGACAACTAAATTTTAAGCACATGGTGATAGTCGCACAACAGCATCACCTAACTAAAGAGGAAAGCCTTTTGATCCAACCACACGCTACGGGTGTCCTATGAGCAGCGGTTCGATTTTATCCTCATTTAATTTCAGGAAGTTTTCCGACATCCAGGATCGAATGTTGACAAGGCAACCATTCAGTTTCTCAGTTGCTATAGCAGATTCCGATGGTTTGAATGACGAATTCAACTGAGTGTCGTCAGCCTGAAAGTGATATCCTATTCAATGGGCCTTCATAAATTTTTACAAGATGTTAAGTGTAAATGGAGAACAGCAAGGGACCGAGTATAGACCTCGAGGGACTTCACACGTGACCCTTCTCGTATGTGAGACCTGACTGCTACACGAGGCGGATTGAGCACAATCAGAAAAGTGCAATTAAAATCACGCCAGTCCTTCATCTGCCAGACCAATCGTTCTTCTCATATATGAGGAGTCCCTTTCACTATTTAGCTTAGTGGTTCATTGAATGAAATAAGAATGGTGAATCCATGCATAGGAAATCCGAATCATAATAACTTAAACAATCAATCAGCACCTATGCTAGAACGTTTCCCCTAAGCCTAGTAATCATGATAACTCTTGTTTATTAGAACTACTCCTCAGCTAAAGTAGGAACCCAACCACCAGCTCTGCCAGCTCAAATTGTTTAGCTATCCCTCAAACATACATCTACTCCCAAAGGAAACATGCCTGCAATCAGTGTGCATCAAAAGCTTGGAACTCTTCCACGAATGATCTCACAATATTCCGGACTAGAAGAAATTTAAAAAGACGCTTGTAGTATGCACTAGTTCCTTGCCGCGATTGCAGGGTATACGAGCCATGTCCACTGTGGGCGTATTGTTTCCGATACTTTGCACGTCAAAAGTAACTTAATTGATCATGTTATTACTGTATCGTGCCACCATGCATGCGATACACTTTGAAATTGTGTGTGTAGCCGGTGCCGTAGCGGCCCTGCATCTCCTACAACACGTGTTATTGGCCTGCAAAGACACGACGTTCTTGGAGGGCACTGCTCACAGCAATAACAATGCCATTGATCGAATTACGAGGTTTCTCGTTGTATCAAAGCAAAACTGTTGCGAATGAGTGTTTTAACGATTGCCGAGAAAAGCTATGCAGTGGCGGTAAGATAAATGCGAAAATAATTTCTGAGTCACCAAACTCTAGTCATGTATCTCCTTCATTTAGATGCATTGTTTCCTGTCAATATCCGGATACCGAGAACAGTAAATACTTTGACCCCATTGCCATCTAGTACTTAGGTCTTTTTCACTACTGAACCTGCTTTACCAAACTTAGCCTTTCAGGATTCGTAATTGCAAACAAGAATATTAGGAAAAGATTCTCAAGTTGAAGCTACAAGTGCTAACTGAATATGTAATTGCTTGCAAGCTCTCACTTTTATTGTTCAGAGCGTAGGGAGCATGGATGTACTAACTAATCAGCATTTTTGTTTTTGTGTGTGGATATTTGTGACAAACAAATGCAAATTTGCTTGTGGAAAAAACATCGTTCCAGGCTTACTCAGGCCATGCTGGTCCCAAATAGTCCTAGTCCTCTCCGTTTTTCCAATTTTCCGGCTGCCCAGCGGCCCAACTACTGCATTAAGATCGCTTCGATCCTGCTGGTTTACATCCGCCGTCCCACCTCCACTGTGATGGATACTTCCCATCAGCTCGTCGTAACGTTAAGCCGATCCAAATTAACTCCGTCAAACTCTAAAAAGTCCCATGCCATTCACTTAAGGTTGTAAACTGCTTAGAAGATTGAATACCTGGCTAGGCACACCAGGTAAGACGGTTGCTTTTTACGACCTTGGTCCCGAGGTCGTTGGTTGGAATCCTGCTGTGGGTGATCCTTTATTGCTCCTGCAAGCGGTGGTGATAGCCGTAAAAGCTCTTCTGTAGCGATACAAAAGAGGCTGTTAAATCAGTTAACATTTTTGCTTTGAGGCAATTTGGTAGAAATTAAATAAAGGTGGGCAATAGAGCTTAGTGCTAGAAGCACAATCTAAGCACTGGTTAAGAAAGTATTGCAATCAGTGAGACTTGGCTTGCCTCTGTGAGACTTGAGGTAGTCTACGATCTCACCCCTCTCACATTTGTTGTTGATTTGGGCCTACGTCAAGCCTAGAGTACAGCATCGACGCTTAGCTTCGAACTAAGTTGATGGAGTAGTCTCAAAATTGTATTTCTGATTCCAAAGACGTCGTTCAACAAATACAAGTTCCACTGTCCTCAGAAGTGACGACTATCAGAAGCATTCAGCTGAGCACAATTTTACTTCAAGTAGACGCAGATAGCTTGTATTATATTCTAAATTAGGTGCCAGTCGTGATTTTCAATTTAATTTAGTTTCTATGAACCTCAATCTTTAGAAGAATGCAGCAATACATAGGCAAATTTTATCCAGAAGGTTTGGGGTGTGTAAGGTTCAGACTAAAAAGCCCTCAGCGATTTTCAGCACGAAGCCCGATACAGCGTCACAACTTTGCAAATGTATGTGCAAAAAATTGCATGCAACTGATGTTTGGCTTTGTTGCTCCAATTAACGCTCCCCATTCACTAAAACAGTTATGGAATTTACAAACACTTTGCTATCGAGAACAAACTGATTCATATAGTCATTGTTTAGAATCATTGGTAGATAGAATTTGGACAATCAAATAAGTCATAAACACTAGGTGTGAGTCGTGTGCAAATACAAGGCGACAGGCAGATCAGAAGCAAGAATAGTCAATAATGCTAATGTGCACGTCGCAAATGTTGGAAATAACTTTACGAGTATACCCTGGTCCACACAATTTTAAGAGCATATGCCCGTTTTGGGAATCCTGAAGAAGTGCTACAAGCTTTTCAGAGATTAATAATGCCGTCGCTCCACATGGCGTTCTATCATGTATGCATGATCATGATTTCTGATCAATGGCCTAGTGTTACTTTTAGCAGCAAAAGCTCAATCGGGCAGAGCAGACACTAAAGGCAATACTTCAATGCCGCAAATGCTACTTGCTGCCACCTTAGTGCAACCGTAAAACCAATTTCTTTAACCAAAGGCTTCTCTTTTTAAACGTTACAGAAACGATGGTGCGAGCCGATTGATTCTTGTTCTCAAATCCATAAATTGATTTTGAACGAGGAGCTCTTTTAATAAGAACACTCAAACCGACGAAATTCGACGAGAGGTGAACATAGTGCAAGCGATAGGAACGTGCAATAAAAAACTAATCAAAATATACTACCTTAAAAATTTATTTTTTTATGATTTTTTGAAGGGTCTTCAGAATTATTCCGGTTCCTTGACTAAACCTGTATTAAGAGATCTTTAAATTTTTGACCACAAACTTACTCAGATTCAATGCAGTTAAAGTTACTGTAGCCTCTTAGCTTTAAATTTAGGAGCGAGCCTAATGGTTGAGTTGTAACAATATGATCAGGTGATCCCAGTGTATAGCTAATCTGACATGGCGATGGAAAAGAAAAGAAAAGCGATGTGTGCCAGGAAGTGGAATTTTGTATCTGGTTACCTCTAATCCCTTAACGTAGTTTTCGATACATGCGAGCAATACATTAAGTCTAGGGGTTAGGGCAGCATTAAGTAGCTCTACGTAGCACGAAAGAATTTATTGTATGGCAACGTGGTTTATCCGGACTGCTATACTTTTATTATTGTAAATAATATTTATTTATGAGCGAATGTCTAGGATGGTAGTTTCAGCATCTATCTTAAAAAGTTAGCTATGAAGTATTTAGGCAGTGTATATCGCCCTAGCCATCCATATGCTATTATAGCCTTCTTCAGGCATTTAAAATGTAATCAGTAATTGTGAAACGTGGCCAAAAATCAACGTAACAATGCAAGTCTTTATAAAACTGACCACATGCCAGTTAAGATGACCTTCATCTCATCAGGGGCAGGCCAGGTAGTCAGACTGTGACGAATACAGCCCAATCAAAGCCTCATTTATCGAAGCTTAATTCTACATTACAATCTCTGCATTTGTTTCAACAAACCTCGACTCCTACCTCTTTCTCAAATGAACAACTCGGCTTAATCGGCTCTGTTAACATAACTGGAGAATAAGCGTCAATAGTTGAGCAACAACGGAATAATTGACTCATCGCCTTTGACATGGCAGAAAACTGTGGTGTTAATCAAAAAATGGGATGTGTGATAATTTTGCATGACTTCAGAAATAACACCATTAGTTAAAGCTCTAATGTAAGGCTTAAGGATAATACATGACACATATAACCCTTTACTATTGCGAAAAGCCAAAATAGCCTAAAACAGTACTGGTGGCACACCGGGGCTCTTTATTATATTCTAGAGAAAATCAGCCTGATTTATCAATAAACTATCATTATTCAGGGTTGATGTGGAACTCCCTAATCTAACATCGAGTTACTTTCAGATTCCTCGTTACACCCATTCTTAGTCTCTACTTCTTGCGCCCCACTCATCTGCACAATCGAAGCGTGAAAATTGTATTTAAACTAATGCTGACAGTCATGCCAGTTTTCACCACTGTTAGCTCAGCGGCAGGCTCATTTGTGGTGCCACTTTCATTTTTACTGAAGCTGCTTTAAACCAAGAAGAAAGGAAGCCCACAGCAGAAAGCACACTACCACGATGGTTTGGATTCTAAAGAAAAGAAAAGCTGAATTATATTACTGAACGTGCAGGGTAATACCTTTGAGATTTCCAAAAAAACAAGTACCCACATGGAAGTTGGTTCCGCCATTAGGCAATCAATTACCACTAAAGCAGCTTTCCCGGAGCTTGAGATGCCAGTTACAAGTTTATCAACATATACGGCACTACAGAGGCCCGTGAAACTATGTCTAAGAAGTGCATATCACTGGAAGGATAGGCGGCACCCTGCTGGATGGAGTTTGAAAGATTCATGCTCGTGAAAAATAACATGAGTGGCCAAGTGGCTTAATTACTCCGATCCTGAAGGTTGATGCTTCAGGGGAAGCGCCTTCACAAGCTGAGGTTGTCTGATAGCAACATCGCTGAGGCACGAATAAGCTCTGCTCACTTCATTCTACACTTCGAACTAAGAGAGCTTGCTTAACTAGTTTCCGTGTTTCCCTAATGACATGGTCTTCGAGGTTCACTGACAACACAGCTCAGGACAGAACCACACAGACCGAAGCAATTAACGCTATTATTATACCGTATTAAGCACGTTATTTAATTTATTTAATTGCCTTGCCATCTTCAATTCGTTTACCATCGTACCAAAACGAAATAAATATTGCTTTGCATGGCTGGTGTGGAAGTAAAAATGGTACGATCCGTTTTGATAAGTAGTAACATTGCAAACTTTCAGTCTTGCCCGATATCATTACAGAATGGGCTGAAAATCAGACACAATGCTTGTTTATTGATCTTTCATGGAGAGCATCTATTTTGGATAATATTTTGATTTTGGTCAGAACCTTTGGTACAAGATTCAAGATTTTACTCCTGGACCTGAATACCGTGACTACGAAAATCGACGAATGCATGTTAAATTGCTTGTACCTCATAGCTTTGTTCTTTGCAGTCGCTGTTTCTGCGGCTTTTGAAGAACTGGCCGATGACTGCCCTTTTTAAACAGCACCATTGATCAACAACTAATAAGACACGTACTTTAACGGACAGCTTAGAGGTTGAAGTGCAAATCTTAGGCTTAATTTGCAACTGTGGATTGTTAAGGACCCACAAGTAACTGCAATAAAGCTGCCATTTCCACAATAATTGTCGGAAGACTTCAGCTTTTAGTCTAATTTATACATAATGACATTAAGGGTTTATTTACCACACTTCATGCGATTGGACGCTTGAGTTCACCTGCTATTGCCGAGTGTGCTCAATTGTGCCTTGCACTTTAGAGGGAGGACGAAATTAATTACTCTGAATTCTTCGATGCAGTAGTTTCGTAGACATTGTCACACAACCTCATTAATCACGAGGACTTACCCAGGATTACTTGCTGAACGGTGTTGCCTACCTGCCAAAACATAACACCAACCTCTCTAATGCTGCAGAACAGCAGCTAGGCTTTATATTTTCGGTATCTTTGTGACAGATCGTACTGCACTAACGGCTAAATTATGCCTTTTCACTTGGTTATTTCATGTATTATCGTTAAATTACTCGGTGAGACCCATTATGACAGCTTAACTTTAACTAGATCGATGTATCGCACCGAGTTGATTGACTCACATCGTAACTTTGTGCATGGGGTGATTTTGTAAGGTATCTCTTGACAGGACATTAGGAATGAGAATGCCTATGCATTGAGGCGATCGGGCTTATGATTGCATGATTGGTACTGGACAGGCCAGGCACAATGGCTATTCAGCTAGCAGGAGCCGCATAATAATCGCTGGGGCACGCTTCATCTTTCAATATCCAAACTGGTAAAAATGTAAATAATTGTATTGCTATTTTAAGCTCGAAAAGGTCAAATTGGCTGAGCCTGACGACTTGAAGCAAGATCATTTGGTTTGACCATACTGGTTACCACTCGAAGTAGCACTTAAGGTTTTTCCCTGTTAGCTGACGGTGGATAATAAGTAACGCTCGATGACTCCCTGGCATTACGCAGCAGATTAGCCTCTATGTATGCCCGAGTTTGATTTGCTGTTATTGGGTTCGTATAAATATATATGTCGCTGAATCTGCCTTTAGAATATTCCTGCACCCACCTGGACAGCATTGGGCCTATGCCACGACTGAAGGTATATCCATGAATTTTTAAACCTGCTCATCAAAGAGAGATGGTTCACATGCAAAAAAGTTTTAAAGTCAACTGTTATTATACAAACTTGGAATTATTCTGGGTCTCTCACAAGGTGAATTTTGTTTACAGCTATGTTGCACGACAACGGAAACGATATTCCAATAACAAAGCAAAATTTGCCTGTTGGCATTTTTCCCAGCAGATTGTACTCAGAATTTAATTGTTGGGTATTCAATTTTAAGCCTCGTTCTTACATTAGGCTTCCGCACCGTTCACTAAATATACCTAACTAATTCTGCGCAAAGAGTTACCCAAAGCCTTTAAACATGTTGATTGTTAAGGAACTCCACGTTTTTGAAAGGATATTACAGCAGAGTGTTGTCGGTAGTGATACATTCCTTAAGTGACTGGTAAATTGAGCAAGCAGGGTAATGGGTACTTTTTTCGCAGCTAGCGTGATCAATTCTACAATTGCCTTTTGTAGTGTAACGCCAATTTTTTAAACAAATTCACATACTATTCAAGCTTTATTCTATATTTAAGGCTACACTGAGTAACATAGTTGCCTGAATTTAGCATATTTTGACCTGTAGTTTGACGGAAGATTCTCAGTTTGGAACGTGAGCAACGTTGTGATAAAGCTGAAATCTTTGCCACTTGATGCACCGGTCCCCTAAACATAAACTACTACGTGAAACTCTTCCTTTACCTTCTCTAGCCGCCGTCGCTCCATCAGCCTATTTGCGTCCTGTCCTGCACAAACACTCAAACCCTCTGGGCACGACCAATCTGCTAGGGGTGCAGTGGTTCAACAGGCGCCGTTAGCTAGCTTGTGTGAAGGGTAAGTAGTTTGCAGTAGATGATGTTTTAATTCGTATCTCCAGTCATCCTGATCTTGGTCTTCTTATAAACACGTCCAGTCTTTTTAGATAAATCAAAATCTATTTCAGGAACGTGTGAGGGACCCGCTACAAAGATTTCTAAGTGGCAGACTAATTACCTGTCTGACATGACTATGTAGTATACAAATGCAGTCAACTGTTGGCAAAAGAGCACGTGTATACAGGTAAGCGTGATACGGATTCACGATTCCTAGCCCTGCTACCACGGAGATAATTTTTCCTGCTGTAACCTGAGCTCAGCATAGATGGTTGAAAAAGAATGGGAGGATGCCATTCGGTCAATGCCGGAATCTGAGATTTCTGCCCTCTGTCTGTGCTGATGAAACCATAAGTCGGGTATGCATCAAGTAAATCAACCGATGAATCTTCATTGGCACTGTGAGATAAATGTTGGAACGGCCCATCTCGCTGAAAGGACAGACCTCTATTCACCATGAACATCTTACCAATGTCGTAGGAAAATGCATACCAGAGATCTTGATAACTTACTATTGTCAGTAAATCTATTAATTCGATGGGGATTTAGGCATGAGATAGAAACAAATTAAAGGGTCATTGTCTGCTTAGTGATTAATCACTATAACACCTTCAATATTTTGATGGCTACATCCAAGCCCCATTTATAGATTCACAAATTACGTCGGTTACTGTTATTAGGCTCCATTACCTAGCATAATTATTGGTAAATTAAGGTTTAGTATCGAATTACAAGATTTGACGTTCAATTCGTGAGTCGCCTTGAACCCATTTCCTAATTGGTTTCTTCGTAACTCGATTGGGAATGTTCAAACGGTAATCGCTTACGTTTTATGTGAGCAGAGGCAGCGAAAGGAATCGCCCACCTCAGGATTTAATGTCAAACTCTCGGGACCGAGGTCATTAAAAGCAAGAACCATTTTACCAAGTGTGCCATCGCGGCTCACAAAAATCAAACAGTAGGGGAAAAGAGATCTCTTGCCAAATGTGTTTCATCCTGCTATGCCAAACGGTGGCTATCTGTCAAATGTAAAATGCGAGTGTAACTTAATACTTGAAGGCTTCGTTGACAAAAATACAATAAAAAGACTCAATACGCTACTGCCTAAAACCCTTGTTCATTGCAAAAACTGGCTTGCAGACTACAAGGAAAACAGAGTCAATTAACATGGGCAGGACACCAAAGCAGCTAGAATATGTTAGCCTTCCCAAAACACTACAGTTGCTTATCATCCAAAATCTATTAACGTACGGTGGAGTTCAGCTTTCTACACTTGTTACGCTTATTCTAATAATTCCTACTCGTCCCTATGCCCGGTTAATTGCCAACCACAATATAGTATACTTTAATGCTAACACTACAACTTGTAAAATACAATACGTTGTCGTCTATATACAATACTATGTACAATACTTGTACAATACAATACTTGATACAACTTGCATGCTAAAAACAGGTGACAGCCGTGTATTGTTCATTTCCTCTCAATTTTCGCAGGTGAAACTCACTCAACTTCATCGGTGTGTGCGTTGCTAAATGAAACGTAAATACGGCAGAAAATATTTTCTAATTCGCAAGAAACCTTTACTTTATTGAATAGTTTAAGTCCAAACGTAGCTCAGTGATCGAGAGCTTACTATTCAAGGCAACTCTGATAGGGCATACAGACTCACTTCCGTATGGCATTTAGGTGTTAAATATAAAGCGGCATTTCTTTAGGTGACTATGTGAGTTCCAAAGTCGCGTGTAGTGACTTTTATCGTAGTAACCCCATAATAATTCTCGCCTTGCTAGCTACGCACACTGAACACTAGCCGGTGGCTGCAAATTCGACATTCAGGGTAGACTGCAATAATTCACAAACTCCAAGTCTTTCTGACCTTTCAATCAAGCGTCTTCGATTGGTGCGAGACATTAAAGCCAGCATTGGCCATACATCCAACGTCACCTGAGTCACGCTGCATTTGTTCTAGTTGACCTACTCTTGCTACCAAACAAGCTGTGGTCCACCTTAAGGTTTGGCTTGCTAAACGATGCAGATGTCTGTGACCAAGCATCTCCTTAACTGCTGCTATTGCTAAAAGCCAAGCAGCGCTCATCTTAAACTTCCGACTACCGTCAATACATCCCATGACTTGACAACATTTAAATGAACTTAACACTCATCTGCCAGCAGCATTTAGTGGGTCCGTGTGATTCGCTATTTTCGTGGTTACAGAATGCTTCCTGCCACTAACCATATTCGCGTGCAGACCCTGTGCATGTCATCTCTAACATATTATGCTTGATGTCATTGAGCTTGCCATTAATACAACTAACCATTACAGCATGCTTCCTTTGCTGCCAATTTATTGCGTTTAGAACCAGATTTTCGGAATAACATGAATAATACTACTATTATTAGGCATACCCTTCTAATCGTTTTGTCAATCAGGTAAGGCAAAGTACCGCCTGCTCTTTTCATGAAAATTGCACAGCTGAGCTTTGGACCAAGGTCTATCGCTCAATTTCGCAATCCTGTCTTTTGAGCCAAAGTCTAAAATAAGCAGCGAAAATTCTCTTTTCGTTGGCATTTACTGCCACTTTCGACTGCATCGACTTGACCTAAGAAGATTAGTGTCTGACACATGGTGCATACAGGCCTCCGTGGTGGTATGGCCCGTCCCAGATGACAAGCATTGTAGCCTTGCCTCTGCTCATCTCCGTAGTATGCTTCAGTGATAACCTCAACAGTTATGCTGCTGGTGTCGTCTGGACCCTACTGAGCGTGAGACTGGGTAGACGCTACTTTAACTGACAATCAATATTTAGATTTACACTAAACTTAGTTGGAGTACGTCCGGCGAGCTCTGCCTGAGCAGCTTTAGGGTTGAGTTAACACTGCTAGTCGTAGTTACATGAAGTACAATAGAAGTGCAAGCTTAAAACTCAACTTCTTAGATGCAGCTGACAGGAGTAAAATAATCCAGGTTTTCATCATAGGTGCAAACCTCGCATACGTGCAGTTAATTGTCATATTCTGTGTTGAACTCTTAGCTTGCAACAGTTTGAGCTATACCGAGCATCGACATAGTGATGGTAGACCTGAATATCTAAAAATTTGCATGCAGGTTGTGATCAATTACTTGAAATCTCTATATATCAGCAAAGATTAACCAGAAAATTTAAATCAATTTGAAATCGCTTATGTTTATGGTGAGACTGTTGGCACATTGGGTAAGGTGGTTGCTTTTACGACCTCATTATTGAGGTTGTGGGCTCGAATCCTGCAGTGGGCTTGAATTTACCAAGACTGCAAGCGATGGAGATAGCAATAAAGGCTTTTCCTTAGAAGTATAAAGAGGCTGTTAGAATACACACACACACACACACACACACACACACACACACACACACACACACACACACACACACACACACACACACACACACACACACACACACACACACACACACACACACACACACACACACACACACACACATATATATATATATATATACATATATATATATATATATATATATATGCGTGCATATTATAACATAATAATAGGTTCGTTATATACTCCAGAAGGTTTAAGTGAAATTGACTACACAAATGTAAGTCAAACATCGTAATGTGCAAATTCCATTGGTTGTAATACTTTAATCTTCTAAGGCACTGCTTTAAGCTGCGTTCAGGAGCTGAAGAATGCCCAAGATGCTATTGTGCTGCTTTGACAAAAGCTTTAAAAGGCAGTCTCCCTGATTACCAAAGTTTGGCTCTTGCATTGGTCCTAATTCCGTTTCTGTGCACCGATCACAATATTCATTTGTAAGCACATAGATTGAATACAGTTTATTGCAGTCCTCACGGAGTTAATGTGCAGATAAGACATGAGAAAACTCCGATATCAGCTATTTTTGCGTTTGAGGCAAGCTTACTGAGACCTAATACTCCCAAAACTTTCGCTTTGATTTTTCGAACATCAAACTCCAACACTCTTAGCACTCTTAAATAAACGCAATATTTAGTCTGCTAAAAAATTTACACTCCACAAGACTGCTTTGAACGCTTCATTTTGAAAGGCAAAATCTTTGCTACGAGTATTTATTTTAAACTGAGTGCTTGAATGTTGTATGTCCAAGTGCATGCTGATAATCGTATACAAGGAATAAATTTAAATATTGAGCTCCAAGGTTTATTGTACTGAAAAATCTAAGCGAACAAACGCCGAGAAAATTTGAATCACAATAAATGGAAAATAAACAATCAGCACCTGTGCTAGAACGTTTTCACTAAGCTTAGTGATCATGATATCTCTTGCTGCTTAGAACTACTCCTTAGCTAGAGTAGGAACAGCACCAACCACTCTGCCGGCTCAAATTGTTCAGCTATTTCTCAAACATACATCTAATCCAAAGAGCACCATAACTGCAATCAGCATGTGAGCTTGGACGAATTCTTCGACGAATAGCGTCACAATATCATGGAGAAAGTAAGAAAACAAGCTTTCAAAATTAACCAGCTCCTCGCAGCAATTGTAGGGTACATGCTATGTCCTCTGTGAGCCTAAAGATTCCGATTCAGTGCACGTAATATGCAACTTCAAATGGGGATTTTAATACTTCACAGTGCCTCTAAGCATGCGTTACCTGTCAAAATTGTGTCCCAGCCTTTAAATAAATCACGTAGCTATTAACCGCACATAAGCCACTTTACCAAACTTAGAAATCCAGGCTTTGTAATTGCAAGCGAAAATACTTGGAAAGTATTCCTGAAGTCGAAGCAACAATTGCAAAATGAACATGGTAGTGCATGCCAACTCACGCTTTTTATTGTGCACATTGTAGGGAGCATGTACTAGCTCATCAGCATCTTCGTTTTGCTTGACATTTTTGACAAACAAATGCGAATTTCTGCGTGGAAGAAACATCATTCCAGTCGTATCCACCCCATGCTGTTCTCAAATGGACCCGGTTCTCTTCGTTATGCCAATTATCCGGCTGCCCAGGGAACCATTCACTGTATTCAGATCGCTTCGATCCAAGTGGTTTACATCCACAGTCCCACCTCCAATGTGATGGATGTCTCCTGTTAGCTTGTACTAACGATAAGCCGATCCAAACATTGATTCCATCAAACTCTAAAAATCACATGCCGTACACTTAAGGGTGTGAACTGCTTAGAAGCTTGAAAACCAGGCTTAGTCATTGCCTGCAGAATTGGAAAACGGATAGGAAATAGATAGAGCTTAGTGCTAGAGGCTAAATCTAAGCTATGGTTACGAAAGTAATGCAATCAGTGACACTTTGCTTGCCTCTGTGAGACTTGAGGTAGTCTACGATCTCATCCCTCTCAGATTTGTTGTTGATTGCGGCCAATGTCAAGCCTAGACGATGGCATCATCGTTTAGCTTTGGAGTACGTTGATAGAGTAGTCTCAAATTGGTATTTCTGAGAATTTGACAGACGTCGTTCTGTAAGCATAAGTCAAGCTGTCCCTATTAGTGACGACTCTCGGAAGCATCAAGCTGATCTCAATATCGTTTTGAGCAGACGTAGCTAGTATTTCAATATTCAAAAATAGGGTGTCATGATTTTTTTTATTGTCATTAGGTATTCAATTTAAAAATATATTCAGCAATAGATAACCTGTTTTATCCGGAAATATTGCAGTGTTTAAGGTTCAAGACTAAAAGAAATTAAACTTTTATTTTAGCTAGATGCAGAATACAATGTCACTACTCTGGGGCTGTATGTTCATAAAATGGACTGCAACTGATGTTTGGCTTTATTTCCCGCAATATAGTTCCCCTGATCACTCAATAGTTAGGGTAGCAAGAAATACTTGCTCAATAGAAGCCGCAAAGTGGTATAGTTTGTTTGTATGGCTAGTAATAGATGCAATAGGATACATGAATGATCACGATTTCTGATCGACTGGGTGGTGTACTTTTAGCAGCAAAGTCATAATCTTATCGAGCATTCACCACAGACAATAAATCAATGTTGCTACTTCTACTAGCTGCCACTTTACAGCAGCCGTACATCCTAATTGCACAGATAAAGGTGCCGAAACCGTGGTTCATGTCGATAAAAGTTATTCTCAAATTTAACAAGTGATTTTTAATTAGCAGCGCTTTTAATAAGAATGTGAAGAGGAAAAAATCTGATGAGCTGTGAAAATATTACAGGCACTGAAAACATTTAATTAAAAAAGTAGGCACACCATGCTAGTTTTAACACTTATTTTGTCATTGATTTCGCGAATCGTCGTTAGAGTTATTCGGGTTCCCGATCGAACCTTTATCACGGGATCTTTATATTTACGACATCAAACTTATGCTGAATAAATAAAGTCTAATTAACTGCAACCTACCAACTTTAAATGAAGCAGCCAGCCTAAAGGTTGATCGGCAATATTATCAAGTGATCGGAGAGCATAGCTAATCTGTGCTGGCCGTAGAACTGGAAAGATAATGCAAAATATAGCAGTTTAGCTGTGAATATCTCCATTTGGTTATCTGTGATCCCGTAGCATAGTTTGCCATTCGTGCAATAGACAAATAAGGTATCTCAAATTTTAAGTCACTGGGGATCTAATATTAATTAGATCAGCATTGAATAGGGTCGCATAACATGACAGCATTATTGTAAATTATCTGAATATCTATAGTGTAATTGTTGTAAAAATGACTAATCGATGAGCTATTACCTGAAATATAATTTTCAGCATCTAACTTGCAAAACTAGCAGAACTCATTTTTAAGCAGTGTATATCGCCATAAACCCTCATGTGCTATTATAGAATTCTTGCGGAATTTGAAATGTAATTATTAACCCTAAAGAATGGCTAAAAACTAAGTTAAGAGGACAAAGCTCTTCGTAATGCACACTTCATGCCAGTTTACGTGACCCCCATTTCATCGGGGGCAGCCCAACTAGTTCTGACTGTGAAGAATAAAGGCTGATTGAAGCCTCGTTTATTGAACCTCCACTTGAATTTCAGGCTCTGCATTCGTTTGAAAAAACGTGCATCTTCTCCTTTTTCCTTCTCAAATAAAAAAATTGTCTTAATTGGCTCTAACTTGGCTAGAAAAGAAGTGTCGAGTGATCAAATCGCAACACAATAAAAGGATTATCGCCGATGATGTTGGAAGGAGTCAATGATGTTAATCAATAAAAGTTAAGTATGATATATTTGCATGTCTTCAGAAATAATTATTAATAATAATAATAGTCTTTAGTTCAAGATAATTATTTTAATTTAAGACTAAGGGTAATACATGACACATATAACCCCCAGTCTTGAAAAATAGACTAAACAGCCTACTTCAGAGGTTATAGCGCCCCTGGGTTCTTTTTTAATGTTATAAGTGAAAGTAAATAGGCTTGATTCCTCGAAGATATATCATCATGCAGGCTTAACGTGGAACTCTAACTTAACATAAACTTACTTTCAGAATCCTCGTCACTCCCATCATCAGTCTCCACTTCCTGCGTTCCACTCACCTGCACAATCGAAGCATGAAAATTGCATTTACACTAACGCTGACAGTCATGCAAGTTAGCAACACTGCTAGCTCAACGGCAGGCTCATTCCTAGTGCAACTTACACTTTCGCTGATTCAGCTTCTAACCAACAGGAAAGCCCACAGCAGGAAGCACACTTTCATGTTAGTTCGGATTCTAAAGAAAATGAAGCTCAACTACACTACTTAACGAGCATAGCTTTGCAATTTCAATTGGGATAGCTTTGCAATTTATAAGTAACAAAGCCGCCACATGGAAACAGGTTCACACACTATGCAATTACTTACCATTAAAGCAGCTTACCGGGAGCGTGAGATGCCAGTTACAAGTTGATCTATATATACGGCACTGGAGAGGACCGTGACCACGATTTCTATGAAGTGTATGTCACTGTAAGGAGAAGCGGCCCCCACCAGGATGGAGTTTGAAATGTTCATGCTGGCGAAAAGTAACGCGATGGGTCAAGTGGTTTCATCGCTCTGATTCCGGAGGGCAGATGTTGCAGGGGAAGCGCTTTTACTAGCAGAGGTTTTCGGAGAGTGACCGGACTGAGGCGCCGCTCTAATAATCTTTGATCACTTCAACCGACAAGTAAAACTAAGAGAGCTTTTTTAGCAGTTTTCACGTTTCCCAAATGACGTTACTATCCACGTCTTGGGGTTGCACTGACAATTCAACTCTGGACATAAGTGCCTAGACCAGAGCCCTCAACTCTAAGAACCCAACAAGTGCATGTACCACACATCGCTAAACTATAATAGTACTTTTAGGTACATGATTTATTTGATTTAAATGACTAGCCGTCTTCATCTACGATTAAAATCGTCAAAAAAAGTAAAAAACTATTGCATGGCACGACAGCTGTAAAAGTAATAATGCTACATTCATTTTAATTGGGCTACAATATTGAAATTTTCAATTTTGGAAAAAACCGTTACAGTTTTGTTTAACATCAGAAATAATGCATGTTTAACCATCCTTCACGGAGAGCAGATAGCAGGATATTTCTTTTATATTGGTCCGAATCTTTGGTACAAGGTTCAAGATTCGATCCTGTAACAGAGTACCGCCACGACGAAAACTGACAAATGCACGATAAATTGGCTTTACCTCAAAGCTTTGTTCCTATAGTCGATGCTTCTGCTGCTGTTGAATTATTGGCCGATGGCTGTCCTCGTTCAATGGTACGATTTATCAGCAACTAGGAAGACACATATACTTTAGCGGACAGCTGAAAAGTCGAAGTGCAAATCAAAGGCTTGATTTGCAACTGTGGGCCGTTAGGGACCAACATATATCTAAGATACTGCTGCCATTTTCACACGAATGCCAGAAGACTGCGGCTTTAATTCTAAATTATACAGAATTGTATTACGCATTTACCTACCACACGTCATGCAATTTGACTATTGAGTTATGGTAGTTCCTCGAGTTTCCCAGGTCAGCCTGCCTATATAGGCATTGCGGTGGGAATACCGATGCTATTTCCAACAAAAGTGTAGCATGATTATCATATTTTTATGAAATTGCAGCTCGAAGATTTTTGGGTTGTCCTGCATTTATGACGTGTTGCAGGCGCTTTGTAATGGTATGGCCTTTGATGACCTGGCCGTCAGAGACCATAGTAGTACAACTCGTTTGGCAATTGCCTGCTAATTGGTGGGTAAACTGAAACCCTATTTTAATAGTGAGCCATCAAGGCCACAGCTTAACGGCACGATTTTCGTAATCAAGCCTGTTGCCCAGTTTGATGATGCATAGAGAGCCATTGGAAGCCAATGCATTAGAACTGGCATGGGCTATATCGTCAATTTTGTTGGCAAACTATAAACATTCTTTACAAATTTAAATTAAATCTCTTTTGTTCACTGCTTATTGTGAAAAGGGTAGCAGCATTGCAGTTTGATTATGCCCAGAGGCTGACTTGTACGTGCTATTAAAGGGATAGCTTGAGAACGCTAAGCCTAATGCAGTAATATTCGGTAGTTAACTCAAAACATTCTTTCCCATAAAGTGCTGCCATGCAGGCAGAGTAAGACCAACCTGCTAGTGGTTTGTTGGTGGAGTTGGCAGTACTCGCTAGCATTTTTTAGGGTACCTAGCTTGAAAAATAGAATCTTCTTGAAATTCATTTGCACACACTGATTTCAGAGTTGACTTTATACAATAGCTTAGTCTCAGATCTACCGAGAGTTCAGTACAGGGAGATCTCGTGGAAAGATACAGTGACTGCTAAGAGGCAGGTCATTGCGTTTCCTGGCATGACTAGTTAGCAAGCAGATGCAGTCACCATTTGACAAGCGATCAATTTTAGGGAGATAAGTGTGATATTGGTCACACTTTTTTTAGCCTTGACACCATGAAGATCGTGTACATTTCCGGCTGAAATCAGCACTCACTGCTAGTCATTAAGCAAGAATCTGATGGTATCGTTTAGGCAAGGCCGGATATTGAGATATCGGCCCGTGTTGCTTGTGAAACCGTGAATCGGCGTCTGCTAGTAGTAAGTCAACCACTTGAGCTAAACATGCAATGTGATAAGAAAATGTCAAGAGTCACCACACACAAAAAAGCAACTGCTCTTTTCATAATAGAAATGTTACCAACGTCTTTGAAAACTTAATGCAAGCACTTCTGATACTTTATCGTTGCTCTCAAATCTTCGGAATCAATTATTATTCAGTTATGCGATGCCAATAAATTAAGGGCACTTCAACTGCTTACTAACTAATTACTATAGCTTCAGTAATCTCTTGATAGCTGCATCTAAGCTACTTGTCATCAGATTCATTGATGTAGGTTACGATAATTAGGCCCCATTTCTTAGTAAAATAAAGGACAAATTATGTTTTACCGATTGCTCGAATGTGGTTAAATTAATGTACCATTCAAGGACAAAAAATCTCCCTCGTGCAGAGGTAAGGGCCAAGCACAATGTAGTACAGTGCTTATTCCAACGAATATCGACAGCAATTTTTTTGTTCTTTCCTCTCCTTTAAGCTTCTGAAACTCGCTTAACCTTGTGTTTAACTGTATGTCTAGCTGAAATCTAAACACTTGAGGCAGCAAGCCATGTGGAATTTAGTGAAAAAGGTATTAGCTTACCAAATAGGTGTAGTCCTACTTGTCTTTTTAGTTTTTAGCTTACCCTTGATAATTTGCTCTGACAGAGCAGGAATTTCCCTGGGAGAGAGCTGTCCATGAAAAAGAAAACCATCAAGTATAGCTTCTCCGATCCAACCCGACCAATGTCTGGCCGAGGTAGTGAACCATTGTTTAATGCCATCGTAATAATCACTCACCAGTGGCATGCATGCTCGCTATGGGGCTCTCAATGATTTCTCCACATTCTTTGCCTGACTTTAGTTTACTGAGCATGGCTCAAGAACCTCCACTTACCCTAAATAATTTATACCGTGCGATATTTTTGTGTCTAGCTGTAAGTAATTATCAGAGTGTTTGGTGAATGTTCTTTTAGACTATAGGGTTCAAAAGCCTGAACTCATGCTTGACTTCACAGCATTAGCTGATCGTGTGGCACATACAAAGTAAGACAATGACCCATGGTTTAGAAAATTTCTGTCTCAAGTGAAACTTTATTTCTGAGCGTCTATACGCTGATATTGTATGACGTATAAGTTTGAAATCTGCAAGCTCATTCTCTTGTACTTGTTAAGAAGTTCGACTTAACTTAAGGTTATCGGTGATAGCATTAAACTTTCTCTATTTACCTGTCAAGCACACGCTATCTTTTTTATTTTTCCTTAGATTGTGAGGAGATTTTTTGTTCCAGTGGCATTCATGTGGCGTTCATTGAAATAAATTTATGAAGCGCTGGCAATCCCTTAGCCAATACCAAAGCTATTTGGACGCATTGGAGTCGGCTAATCCCAGGTTTGAACTTAGGTTTGGGATACCAATGACAAATGTACTAAAAATGCATTTCAACATGGTCAAAGAGAGCGGCAGCACGAGATTTATTTTGCATGATTACGTAAATTTACTAGCTACTAGGATTCAGGTGCTGTGTAATAGCTTTTGTAATCAAGCACGCTGTCTTTTTTCGACACGTCTTGTGCTTTAATGGTGACAGGCAAAATATGAAGACTATATTTAAAGAATCAGTATTATTCAGCATGAAATACTACCGGACACTGGTTAAATTATAGCACAAATCGTTAGCCTATCTCCCTCATTGCCTTTGATCCTCCTAATCCTAATGTTGCTAAGTGAAAGTTTTCTTTCAAAAAAATGCTGGCTACCTTCTAGCTAAGAATTGTGAAGCTTCTAAGCTCTTCTGTTTAGTATCTGAGCAACTGTTTATGCATAACTAGCCGCTTTATTTGAGTCTTCATATTTTTGGAGAAACATTACTATGATCTGCCTAATTAATTCTCTCATCTAACTTTTTGCATGAGGCGAGGTTTTAAATTAGTATTTTACAGAATGGTTTTGGTGAGAATACATATTCATGAAGCAATCATGTTTATGATGGCATGCTTAGCACTGGAATTGTCAGAAACAATGACTATCCACTAACAGGATTTACATCGGGAGCGGTAGGGCATGCGTCATCCTTCCACATCCAAAGTCGTAAAACAAATGATCTCTTTGCTGTTTTGAACTTAAAAAGTCACAGTGGCCGAGCGTGATGCCTTGCTGCTGGATCCATAGCTTTATCCTCTTGGAGTAGCATCTTGAGTTCTATCATGTTTGCTAGCAGCAGATGATCATTAATGCTAGATGACTCATTGGCCCATCACAGCTGGATAATGACTACGTATTTGCGAGTTTTCTCTGCTGCTATTGGATTAGGATAAACATATGTATCACCAGATGCCCTTCTTGAATGTTGCTGCACTCACCTCAATTGTATAGGTCAGATTCATGAGTGGCTTCACATGCATGCATTTTTGAGACTGCTCCTTGATCGGCAGATGGCTCACCAACCAAGTATTAAAGTGAAAGGCTTCTATGCATTCTCAGGAAAATCCAGTGTCACAAAATGACATTCAACTACAGCTAGCTAGCAGTATGGCCGAAGCATAGCAGACTGGGCTACGAATAAAATAATTTGGTTGTTAAAATTATGCTGGGTCTAATATTGGGATCTACAGCTTCGTCCAGACAAATTAATTAATAAATACTGGTAACGAGATATGTTAACAGCAATCTTTAAAAAGCATGGAATATTGCTAAACTCGATATTTATAGAAGCATTTTATGGCAAAGCGTCATTACTGGCAAAAACTTTAAAAAAGTATTTTGCCAATTAAGCAAGGTGGACACGAGGCATTTTCCACTTCGCTAGCCCGATCGACCCTATTATCGCCGTCAGTGAAGATCATTTTCTGATAGCAAGTATAATATATATAAAAACTGTCCTGTTCAAGTGGCAGTAGCAGGTGAGACAATCGTATGAATTCAGAGTATCGTGTTGTGTACTAAGACGAAGTCACTTTTATTTTGGAACACGGGTAATATTGTAGCTCAGCTGAAACCATCGCTAGTTGATGTACGGGTCTAATAAATATGAATTACGACTTGAAAATATTTCTTTCACTTCTTGGCGTCTGGTTCGCCTATCGTTTATTTAGTTCCCTATTGCTCAGGAATAGCCATATCATCTGGGCATGACCAACATGCTAGTGGTGCACTGGGCCAGCTAAAGCTGCTCACAAGCTACTTTTTATGGAATGTAGCTTAAAAGATAGAAATGTTCTACTCATGCACTCAGCCAAGCAGCTCTTGGCGTTTTATATATGCTATTCAACTCCAATTAAATCAATTGAGAGTTCAAACCGAGAAGACGTTGGCTGAAAGCTACAGTGACAGGTAAGTGGAAGGCCATTTAGTTGTCCGAAATGACTTGTAGGCAGTGGTATGTAGTCAATGGCTGGAAAAGCAGCGACAGTTTGAGAATGAGCACGATCTTGACTAGCAATTCCTCGTACTTAAGCCCCGAAGACCATGTTTTCTTCGGCTAAAATCAGCGCTTAGCACTGGTGGTTAGACTATAATTCGATGGTGTGATCCGGGCGATACCGAAAGCTGAGACGTCTTCCCAGGCTCTTGGTTAAACCACGAATCAGAGCATGTATCGAATAATAGCTTACCAAATATTTGAAGTCCTAGCTTCACTCGGTAATTAAAAACTCTACCATTCCAAGCAAGATTTAGAGCTAATCACTCCTCATGGAAGCATAGCCTCTGGTGTATAATGACGTACTTAAGATGAAGACATGTGTACAGTATATCAATCTTTTGGAAGCAATGTACGCTATCGATCTAGGAGTCTTTCTCGATTTCCTCCCAACTCGGCTATGAATAAATGCAATGGACTTTAATTTTTCAAGTCCTATTTCAGTATGACTGTCAGTGGGAACTTTCCAAATAACTTTGAAGTATGGGGTGTCTCGGGACTCTGTGCTTCGTCAGCTTTTTAATGTAAATGGACAAATATTGTCCAAGGAACCACTGAATTACTGTTTGCAGCAGGACTCCGTGCCTGGTCAGATTCTTACCATGGTTATCACTCTTCGTATTGCCGATGTAGTTGCCAGGCACAATCTAGCATTTAACTTCAATATTATAAGTTTCTAATAACGGATTAAGTTCAGTGCGACGGAAATATGATTATTCATTTTCATCAACTACATGAAAGGGTTCAAAGATTGCTGTCTATGCTGGTCTTGTCAATTCTAGGTACAAGTACAGGCCTGCTTCCCTCCCCAAATAGAGTCGGAACAAGTACACGACATTTGCTTGTAGCCTAATTTCAAAGCGTGTCATTTGAGCCCTTTCGAAAATAGATCGCTAAAACATGCCAGTCTTTGGAATTCACGATCGCTTTTGCCTGCATTAACCTGATCTAAGAAGATTTATAAACTAATAGCATACGTTATAAACGGCACTTGCCTCAGTCTTTTTTTGCGACCGGTGGGTTAGAAGCAGTCTCAGCTGACTATCCGTGTCACCTTTAATGGACCCATCTCGAGTGCAAGCTTAAGTAAGAATTTCGAAAGCAATGCTGCTAGTGTTGTTTTTCCCCAACCGAGCTTGTCACTTGGTAGACGTCATTTTCACTGACAATCAGTATTGAGATTTATGCCAACTCACTCAGAGCACGCCCTTCAAGAAGCTTCTGAGCTGCTTTAGTGCGGACAAGTGGCTAGTAGTTGATGGTTACGTCAATTACAGTATTAGCAAAAGTTTAAAATCCCTCGTCTTATATGTAAATGACGGACTACAATAACCCAGATTTCTCTTATAGGTGAAAACTATACACACCCAAAGTTCGCTGTCCAATTCTACTTTGTACTCATAGCTCGCACTAGAACGGCCTAGAGTTTACGTTGTACCGAGGATTTATATGGCGATAGTGATACGTCATGTCAAAGACTTGACCCGTAGGTCGCGCTTAAATAAAATATTTTATGTTCTTTCTTCTGCTGGCTAACGAACTCAAAAAATTGAATACTGTGACTATCAGCGAAGTGAGATCCAGAAATGTAAGGTAGTTTGCTAGCTTACACCTATAACCCTTAAAGAGCCAGCCATCTAGTGTGGCCCAACCTATCCCACGTCACCATATCCTCACCCTTTGCAGGGTCAAACTTGCTATCATTCTGTAAAAGAAAGTTGTCTTGATATCATGGCTAGGAAGAAAATGAGCTGTAAGAGACCTTCGCACCAGCATAGCAGTGTAGTTTTTATATGTTGATTAAATTGCCATCTTTTATTTTGTCACACTCAATTTCTCTTATATAATTCATTTTACATAATATATGTTTTTTTAATTTCTTTTCTGCAGTCGGTCATACAAACTATGATTTACTAGTTGAAAGAACTGTAATTACTTATGCAACCGCATAAAAGCCTTACTATATTTTGCCTAAAATAAAGAAATCTCGTGATGAAGCGTTGCGACTCCTACTAATAACTTTCGCCTGAACGATCATGAAACCGGAATTCGCTAGTACCAAGAAATAATTACATCAGATTTAACTATGGCCTCTCAGGAACTGTAGATAGGCTATATGACCTGGTTAAAGACATTGTATCACTACATGAAATAAATCCCCGAATTCTACCATTACCGGGGAGCATTGGCAAATACCCTGTATTCGGAGCTTTTGAGGTTTTGCTTTCCCGGTGAAAGATTTTGTCAGCGTATTTCGTCCATTATACAATGAAGGGACCCGAATTAAAATTAACTACAAAACTAAATGTTGAATGCCACAAAAAAGATTTTGTTTCGATGTGTTATTTTGTCTATATAGGCCCCACATAAAGGGCGTTCAGGTACTAAAATGTTAACCCGTATTACTAGGTCTCTTGTTCTATCAAAGCTGAACTACTTCGAATGCAATCTTTCAGGATTTCCAAAACAGGCAGTCCTGTGGTAGATAACGTAGATTCAAAGCAATTAACTAATTTACTTAGATCCGGCAATGTGTCTCTTTCATTGCTTTTGCTTGCTCACACTGTCCATAACAATAATAATAATAATAATGCCGCAGTTGATAAAGCTTATGTATATATATATATATATATATATATATATATATAATGTAATAATTATAATGTTATTCTTGTTGTTTATTGAGCATGCTCCCACAAATCATTCAATCGTGCTTCCTGTGAAGCAATTGTAAAGTGCCTAGAAAGTGATAAACTCTTCTGAGGGTGCTGTGTCCTATGTTTTATCTGTATATTAAATATTATTATTGTTCATTGAAGGGGGCATGATGGTCCTAGTCTATCATTTGACACGGAGCTCAAATAATATTTAGACCAATATGGCTTGCTAATACTTTGCTCTTTATCCCAACCGTAAAAACTGTGCTTAACCTTTTTTGCCAAACTTTGCCCACCTAACTGCGTTAAATTGCAATCAAAAGTTATTACAGAACGTTTTTAAAGTGAATGCTACAAGCACAAACTGGATGTGATGGAGCATGCAAACTCTCAGTTTTGTGCAGAACGTATGGAACACGTAATAGCTAATCAGCATTTCCGCTGTTCGTGGCATTTTCAAAAACGTATTCAAATATTTCTTTCGTTTAAACGATATTGTTTGAGGAATGTTCGGCCCTGGCTTGTCGCACGTGGACTTAGTGCTCTTTACGGTGCAGCTTATCTAGTTGCCCAGCGGCCAATAACTAGATTGATAGTGTACAGATCCTTACGGCTTGCATCCAGAGTCCCACCTCCACCATTATGAAATGCTTCTTACAAGCTTTTTGGTAAGTTATGGCAATCCAGACATTCACTTCATCAAAAACCACAAAGTCACTTTTTATAAAAGTTCGAGCATAAGCTGCTGAGAAGCTTAAACATTGAGCGTTGCCTTAACAACAGAATAAAAAAATAGATTGGAAAAGGATCTTAGCGCAAAAGGCACAGTCCAAACACCGGTAGAGAAATTATTGCACTCAGTAAGAAAGCAAATTGAGCTTAACTCTGGGATACTTAAGATGTTCTAGGATGTCATCCCTTTAAATTTATTTTTGGATTCCAGGCAATGCCACGCCTAGAATACAGCATCCTCGTTTAGCTGCGTAAAAAGTTACAGGCGCACACTCAAACTGGTATTTCTGATGACTGCGTCGACTTAGTTCTGCAAGTACAATTGTTGCTGTCTCCTGAGTGACAACCTGCGGAATCATACAGCTGAGAACCATATTGTTTCGAGCAGAGACAGCATGCTTATAAGTGGAGAAAATTTGGTCAAAATGGTTGCGTTTTCATGTCGTTAAAGTTTTGCGAACCTAAATTTCGAAATATACAGCAATACATAACAGTTTTCTATCCGGTATATTTTTGGTGTATATGGTTAATGACCAATAGGCACCGGGCTGCCCTAAGCAGTTTTCAGCAATAGCCACAATACAGCGTCAATTCTTTGCGGCTGTACGTGCCAAATAAATTGTATGAAACTAGTATTTGGCTCTATTTCAGGAATTAAAAGCTCTCAAACTTGTAAGTTAAATAGCGATTCAAATTTTGTTCGCAATAATATCTTTGCGGAATTTTAAGATTGATGGAATTCGGAAAATGAAAAGGTGGTGAAACTAGTCAGTTGTCCTCTTCTTGACTCCTGATCTCAAATCCTTTTGATACCTTGCATTTAGTTTGTGTGCTCCCAAAGCCTTGAAATCACTACTGACTCGTGTCACGACAACCCCTGACTTGACTACTTTTAAAAAGAAATTAAAAATGCACCTATTAATGAAAGCACTTAGTGGGTCTCTTTAAATCGTCCTTTATGTGCTTATTCATGCTGACACTGTGCATGCTGCCACTAACCACACATGCCTGCTGACCCGGGGCATATCACTCTATAACTATGTCATTCATGTTGTTTATCAAGTACGTTACCACTAACCATTCAATCGTGTTTCCTTTGCAGCAAATGTAAAGTGCCTAGAAACAGATTGAGTTTTCCCAGGGTACTTTATCATGTGTCTTGATATTAATAATATTATGCAAAAGGTGTGAGCCGTTTGCAAGGACAAGGGATAATAAGCAGATTGAAAGCAAGAATTATCAATTTATCTGGTTTGCACGTCATCATAAACATACTTGCATTATATTAGCATTACTAAGGAATTTAAAAGTTCATTTCTAAATTGTGAAACTTCGCTTAAAATTTACATACGAGTACGAATGTCTACCTACCTAATGCCAAATTCATACCAGTTGACGTAACGATTATCTCTTCAGGGGCAACCCTGAGTATTTCAGAATGTGACTGACAAAAGCCTAATCCAAGCCTTGTTTGTCGATCGCGATTCAACGTTTCTGGCTCTGTATTCGCTTATTGCAATTTTGGAAAATTAGGACTCGCATTAATTCACATACACAATTAAATTGAAGATTTTTTAAATTTAATGATCACAGTAATAATAAAAATATGTGTTTTTCAGTTAACTTGCAAGATTTCCTAAGTCTTTCGTAATTAAACAACATTGTTTAACCGGCTCTTTAACTATAGCTAGAAATTAGGTGAAAAGTAATTAAACAACAGGAAAAGTATTGGATTATCGCCGATGGTATCAGTCAAATGTCAATTAATAAACGCAAAATTATTAACGTCACATGACTCAGGAAATAACATAATTAGTTTCAGCGACTTGAATAAATTCAAGGCTAAAAGATGTTATTTTATGCATATGACACTTCAATGTTGCACAAAATACTAAATCGTCTACATCAACACCGAAAGCACGTCTGGGCTTCTTTTTTAGTGAGGAACTGATGGAAGTCAGTCTGATCGTAAAATAATATATCATTATTCGGGTGTCATATTAAACTCGGTTACCCATCATTGACGTAATTTCAGATTCCCCTTTACTCGCATCAACGGCTTTCCTCTCGGGTGCCCCACTCATCGGTACAATCGAAGAATACTAATACCAAATAAACTAATCCTTACTGTCATGCTAACTAAAAACACTGCTCGCTCAGTGGCTTGCTCCTATGTTGTGAAACTTGCATGTTTGCTGATGCTGCTTCCAACAATGAGGACTATACGAGAGAAGGAATCTCTTGCCGAAGGTTTTTTCACCGTGCTATGCCAACCAGGCCATCTAGCAGATGTAGAATGCCAGTGTAAAATATACTGAAAGGCTTTGTTTAATAAAAAGGAATGAAAAAACTAAATACATCACTGCCGTTAGTTGCCTGAACCCAGCTCCCACCGTTCACGGCGGAAACTGGCTTGCAGAACCACCGTTCACGGCGGAAACTGGCTTGCAGAACCGGGAAAACACGGTCAATTACCACGCCGCACCAAAAAAATGTCCTGTAATGCAATCAACGTTCGGAGTTCCTACAGTTGCTTAGCACCAAAGAATCTTTTAAGATAGAGTACAGTTAGCTTTCCGCTCTGGTTTTGCTTGTTCCAATAATTCCTTCTCTTCCTTATTCCCATGTAATTGCCAACCACAATATTGTACATTTCTATGCTAACAACACGGGACACATATGTATTCCTAATTTCTTCTCGCGTTTTAGCCAGTGAAACTCACTTAGCTCCGTCAGTGCGTGTTTTTCCTAAAGTCACATAAATGCGGCAGCAAATATTTTTCAATTCAGCAAGCGAATATTACCTTACTGCATGGGTTAAATACTATTTAGCTCAGTGATTGAACAGATTGCCATTTGAAGCCACTGTGATAGGGCATGCAGACTCGCTTCGGTACGGGATTAAGGTGTACTGTTTTAAAGTAAGTGAGTTCCGAAGTCATGTGTTACTGCGTTTGTCGTTGCAACCTCAAATTAATTTTGGTATTCTTAGCTGCTGACGCTGAACACTAATCGGTGGCATTGAGCTAGACATTCAATGCAAGCTTCAAAAATTCACAGCTCACGAGTCTTTTGGGCGTTTAAATCAGGCGCCTTCAGTTGGATTGAAACGTTGCAACCAGGACTACATCTCACCAACGTTGCTTGTGTCACGATGCACCACTTTCAGTTTACCTGCCCTACTAAATAGGCAATGGGCCGCTTACAGCTGTTGCAAAACTCTGCAGATACGCTTGTCTGTCGTGAGCATTGAAGTTGCCATATCACACAGCTTCTGGCCGACCTGCACTGGCTATCAGTCAAGCAACGGATCGACTTCAAGGTTTGGTGGTTCACCTTTAGGTCTCTTCATTCTTTGGATCCTGCCTATCTCTCAGATCCACTAGCCAAAAAGGCCAAGCGTCACACTACCCTTCTTTTCAGGAATCTAAGTGCTTATCTGTACCTCTTAAAAACTTCAAATCCTTTGGATACCGCTCATTCAGTTCGTATGCTCCCAAAGCCTGGAAATTGCTCCCGACTTGCATCAGAATATCCCGTAACTTGACCACGTTTGAGAACTTAGAAATATTCCTATTTAGGACTGCATTTAGTGCATTTAGTCCCTGTGATTCATCCTTCATGTGCTCATGCATACAGACACTGTTGCATACTGCCACTAACCCCACTTGCATCATGACCCTGTACATGTAATCCATAACCATGTTATATTAATAATAATGATGTTGCACTAGATAAAGCCTTCTCAGAGAACTAAATCTCTTTTGAGGCAATTTACGTTTGCTGCGAAGGGAAACGCGATAAAAAGGTTAGTAATATCACGCTTGATAAACAGCATGAATAATATGGTTAGGGGTGATATGTACAGTGTCAGCATGCAAATGTGGTTAGTAGCAGCATGCACAGCGTCAGCAAGCAAAAGCACATGAAGGACGAATCACAGGGACCCACTAAATGCTGTCCTAAATAGGTACTTTAAAGGTCTTTTTTTAAGCGTGATCTAGGCAGGAGATGTTCTATCGGAAGTCGGGAGTGAGTTCTAGGCTTTGGGAAAATATAAACAAAATGCACCGTCCCCAAATGATTAGAGGTTTGTACGAGGTATTGGTAAACTGTTAGATTCCGAAAAGCTGGTGGTACGATGCTTGGCCAGCTCGGGGAGTAGATCTGAGTGATTGGCTGGAGCCAAACAATGAAGTGACCTAAAAGTGAGCAAAACATCCTTGAAGTCGATCCGCTGCTTGACTGCTAGCCAGTGAAGGTCGTCGGGAAGTGATGTGATGTGGCAACTGCGACGCTCACGACAGACGAGCCTAGCTGCAGAGTTTCGCACCAGCTGTAATCGCCTGATTGGAAATACCGGTAGGCCAGCAAGCTGTGAGTTGCCGAAGTTAAGATATCAAATTGTATTCTTATTGTTTATCAAGCATGATGCAACTCTCCGCACGATTGCGTTTTCTTTGCAGCAAATGTAAAGCGTAAAGAATGAGTTTGAGTTTTCTTGGGGTGCGTTATCAAGAGCATTATTATCATTCTTACAAAAACCCTCTAATTACAGATCTGATTTGCCAAAGTGTTGGCCCATTTATTTTCAGGCTCAAGTATTCAAAAGATCAAGACTGACTGTCTGCCAACTGGAATTCGTGGACGACAAAAGATCGTACTAGTACATCCTTGCATGGCCGAGTGTTGCTACTGTAAAAGCATTGTTGAATCACTGATGCAGAACCAAAAATGCTAATGTCAACGATCAACTATCTACTTAACTGCTCACGGGTTGGCTCCTTACATGCTGATCCATACAATGATCTAGTTGATCACTTCTGTAGCTTCTTTGTCTAGAAGATAGACTAGATCAACAAGTCCATCCTTGCCATGGCAGCATTCCCACTAGAATTTTTTTCCTCCATTCTGTGCAGCACCTAAATGTCTATATTCAAGCAGGTCAATAGTAACCTCGTCTTGAAGCTCATATCTTAATAAAAAAAAATCCTAGCTGATTAAACAGCCTCTTTTTGTATAGCGACAGAAGAGCCTTTACGCTATCACCACCGCTTGCAGTAGCGATAAAGAATCGCCCACCGCAGGAATCGAACCCACGACCTCGGGACCGAGGTCGTGAAAGCAACCGCCTTACCTAGTGTGCCATCACGGCTCAAGAAGAAAACAAGTAATTTCGATCCTATTCCCACCGTCCTGCTCTTACGTTGCATTGATCAGCTGCTGCCATGCATAACTAACAACATTAAAATGTCACTAGCCTCAGGTCGTATCCCAGCATCTTTCAGAAAAAAGCTGTAGTCAGGAAACTGCTCAAGAAAGCGACACTAAACCAAGAGAACTTAAGAAACTAAAACCCAGTCTCATTTCTACCTGTTATGTCAAAGACGCTGGAACCTTCTTAGCAGACCAGCTTAACTTGTGTATTGAATCTTCAAACCTTGCTAGCAAGTTCCCGTCTTGCTTTATAGGTGATCATTACAGAGAGTCAGCATGGCTTTTAGTGTACAATGACCTTCTTAGGAATGCAGACATCGGAGGATCGTCTCTGCCTGTTTTACTCAATCTTTCGGCAGGTTTTGATACTATCGACCTCAAAGTCCTTCTAGAGTGCCTCTCTTCTCGCCTGGGCATCACCGGTACTGCTCTGCAATTATTCAGGTATATCTGAGTACAAGACTCCAGAGTATTATGTGAGCGGACAAAGATCATCTCAGCTACCTCTTAGATATGGTATACCTCAGAGCTCATTGTGTTATAGATCCATCGAGCGCTCAAGTTGGTAAGACGTTTGGGACAGCGTAAGTGATTGTTAACTGGCAGGCCATTTCTTGTCTGACTTGACGAGCTAGCGGAAAGATGTGTTTCACAGATGGCAAGAGTGCAAGCCCGTCCAGATATACGAGATGCTGATTCAAAATTCCTGAAACCTGCCCCCAGCATTGGTGAATAAAAAAGAATCTGAGGGTACCATTCGTTAGACGCCGGAAGCTGGGATATCCGTTCATGCTGCTGGTGAAACCAGGCATCACGCCTGCATCGTGTAAGTCTACTTGATGAAGCTAGATGGGTACCGTGAGATGAACGTGGGAAGCATTATTTTAGCATAAAAACTGCGAGATCGGTTATTTTTTTGGTATGGGATATCAATAAATTAATTGCTCCTTAACTGTGTATTTCTAATTGACTATAATACCTTTAATCTCTTGCTGGTTACTCTTAGACATTTTTATCATGTACCTAGGAAGTGGCGTAAAGTTATTAGGTACCCTTACATAGCCTAATTACCTATGGATAAAGTTTTAGTCTATATAATTACCAGATATCGCTTGAGTTATGATAGGTACAATGGCAATATTAGAACACGGTCCTTCCGTGAGTCACTCCAGGTACTTTTTGTAATGGGTTTCTTCCTCGCTCGTTGGGGAACAACCATCGAATGCTTACATCTAGCTGTTTGTGCGAAAGAGAAGCAATTAAATAATTCTGTATTAACATGGATTATTGTTTATGGGAGGTGGTGATAAAATCGGCATGCAAACTGCAGCATATTTATATCACTACCAGCGAGCCAATCGGGTGAGTACCAGTACGACAGTGTTGCATGCTCGAGAGTACGGAAGTGTTTCTGTGTCAGACAAACGTTCGAATCAGCCTAACTCAGGCGCTGGCAATCTGACCATAGGAGAGAGGGTATCTCTTGCCGAATGTATTTCTATAGAACACTAACCGGTCGCTACGAACTCGACAAGTGATTTAGGCTTTTGTTATTCGCAGCTCATGGTCCTTAAGCGCTTTTCACTCAGGCATCTTCAAGTGGTGGGAGACGTTGAAGCCAAGATGGCATTACTCCAACCTCGCCTGAGCAAGGCGGCATTAATTCTAGTTGAACCTTCCTTGTTACCTAACAAGCAGCATGAAACTTAAACGTTTTTTTTTACACTTTTGGTTGATTTATTTTCTGGCTCAAGCAATCAAAAGAGCAAGGCTGAGTGTCCATCAACTGGAATGCATGGACTAATATAGATTACACATATACATCCTAGCTAAATTCAAGTATAGCTTCTATAAAGGTATTGTGGAATTACAGCTTTACAACCCGAAAATGCGATGCCTACAATTAATTTTCTCCTTCACTGCTACTAGGTTAGTGCTGGTCTTCCTTGAGATGCTCTCGCGGATCTCTTCGGTTATCACAAGGGGAATTTATTGTAATGTAATGCAATTTAATGTAATGTAATTTAATGTATCTTTGTCTGTAACTCCATAATGACTATGCAGGTTTTAGGCAGGAGAGTTCTACGTAGTCGTCTCACAGCCTAAGCAGCTTTCAGTATGCATTCGGCTACCAAAAAACCTAATCTCACGAAACAAAGAGAAAGTAGGAGGCGTGGAGGAGTCAGGAGAGAAGTAGTGATAGTGATTGACACGGTATCAGAAGCTCAGGACCGCTGGACTGGATGCGACATAGTCGGCCGCAGTAGAGTAGTTGTTGCCTAAGAATCGTAGAAGCGAGTTCCACAGTCTGGGACTTGCTGAGCTAATGCTTCTGTTGCCAACAATCTTTAAATGCAGGAATGGAACAGCTAACTCATTGCCCTTACAGGAACTGAGGGCACGAACAGGCTGAAACTGGTGCAAAATTTACCTAGATCAGCATCGCTTTTAGTGCATGATGACCTACTTGGGATCTATATAGAATATACTGGGTCGTTGTGCTCAATCGTTAGGCCATTTTTGAAACTATCCCGATCACCAAGTCCCTTTCGAACACCACTAATCTTCACTCGGCATCGTCGGTACTCGCACTTCGGTGGTTTCAGGTAATATATCATCGGTGCTCTAGAGTAAGGATTTTAATAAATTAAAGATCATCCAAGGAGCCAATGAAATACGCAGTACCTCGAGCCTTTGCCTCGTACGGTTCTCGATGTAAAAGGATAAAGATCATCGGAGGAACCACTAAAGTATACAGTACCTAAGGGGTCAGTGATGGGTCAAGTTCATTTCTCTGGTTGTGCTCTTTTTCTAGCCGGTGCGATTGCCAGGAACAGTCTACACTTTCCCTTCTACCTAGTTGACATTTAGTTATACCTTTGCTTTGATACATCAAATTCATGCAGCATGTCGAATTTTTTTAACTTCCTTGGTGCATGTATTGAAAACATTGTTACACGGATTGCAGCAAATTAGCAAGCAAGTGTTGTTCAAAAATTGCAAAAACCTAAAGCTCTAAGTAGGCTCTACCAGGATATTTCCCGTTGTATCTTTACAAAATCTAGGAGTCGTATTCCAAAGTGACCTTTCATCAGACGACCACATCAGCTTAACAGTCAAGTTTTATCAGTCTTATCAGTCCTAACAGTCATTATAAGGCCTACCCATCGGATCTTTTCGTTAATCACGCCAGACAAGGTACCACCTGCTCTTTTCATGGAAATTGTAGAGAGGCTCTTCGGACCTACTTATATCACCTAATTTTGTAACCTTTTTGTTGGAGCCCCCTTTTTAAAATCTAAAAGCTGCCATGGTTTGCCAGTCTTTTCCGGCAAGCCATACTGCTGGTGCTGTATTAGCCCTATCTGAGCTCATGACTCGGTAGACACTATTATCACTGAGAGTCAATTATGAGATTCACATTAAACTTAGTTGAAGCACCTCAGGCAAGCTCGGGCTGAGCTGCTTTAGAATTGAGTTTTTACTGATTACCGTAGGTTACATCAAGTACACAAGAAGCACAAGCTCAAAACTCCACTTCGTAAATGCAAATGGCGGCAGTATAATGATACAGATTTTTTCCATCGGAAGAAACCTTGCACACGTCAAGTTCACCGTCCTATTCTATGTTGTGCTTGCAACTACGGCTCCTCTAGTTTGAGTCATGCCGAGGGTCGATATGGCCAGAGTAGTACAAAATGCTAGAAGATTAGATGCAGGTTGTGCATAATACTATGTTTTCGTTTTGTGAAGGTTAGCGAGATCAATTAATTAAAGTTTTTGGATATCAGCAAATATCATAATGACATTTTAGCTAATTTGCCTGTGGGTATTGCGATTAACGAGATAGCCACTCAGTATCCCCAAGCAGATCGCACGTCGTCACAATCTAGCATATTGCATGTGCTAACAAATCATCATTATGTATGAGAATGCTTTCATTGTATCATTGCTAGGAATAAAACGAGCTATAATCGACCCTTGCACCAGCATACAATTACAACTCCTCCACGTTTGACTAAACTTATGTCTCTTTTCGTTTGGATATGAATGATCAAACCAAAATTGCATTCTGCATTCGGTAAAACAGTATGAATTAACGTCATAAATATTTGTAGCCATCCCATTTGCAGACCTTTCTTATTGCACTTTTGCATATATAATAACTAACGATCATTGTGATATTTTTGCTATATGGAATTCACTATTGACTGGGTCATTTATACGGGAAAACTGTTAAGTACTTTTCTATCGAAAAGCCTTTAAAGTCAGTCTCATCAATGACCATATTTTAGCTCTTGCTATGATCCCAAGTCCGTCTCAGTGCAGCGATCACAATCTACGTTAGTAAACGTATTGATTGATTACTTTTTAGTGCAGTCCTGATGGAATTTAAAATGTGCATATAGAACGTGAGGATACGCCGAGATCAATGGTTTGTGTGTTTGAGGCAAGCTTATTGTGACCTAATTCTCAAACAGCTTTCGCTTTCAACATTCAAACATCAGAAATCAACACTCTTAGGCATCTTAAATAAACGTTATAATCAGTCTTCTAAAAAATATATGCTAAGCACGACTTCTTGCGAATGCATCATATTGAAAGGCGAATCTTTCATTTCATGAATTTGTTTTAAACTTATGTTTTGAATGGGTATGTCTCAGTGCCTGCTGGTAATCACATATTAGGAGTCACTTTTACTAGTGTGATCCATGGTTTATTAAACTGAAAAACAATTGCTAATTGATGCCTAGGAAAATTGAACCATCATAACTGAATTGAGCCATCAGTACCAATGCTGGAAGGTTTTCACTAAGCTTAGCAATCATGACAACTCTTGCCTATTACAACTACTCCCAAGCTAGAGCAGGTACCAAGCCACCTGCTCTGACAGCTACCATTGTTTATGTATCCCTCAAACCTACATATAATCCCAAGGGTGACATGCCTGCAATCAGTATGCATCGAAAGCTTGAAAATCTAACACGAATGACGTCCCAATATCCCTGAGTGGGAAAAAAGAGGATTTTAAAATTCATTAGTTGCTTGAAGCTATGGCGGGTACACGTGTTATGACCTCTGTTAGCATGTAGGTGCCGATACTGTGCTTGTCATAAACAAAAGATTTGGGCATGTTATTATGGCATCCTGCTAAGCCTGCCTAACACATTGAAATTGAGTGTCGCCTGAGCCGTAGTGGTCCTGCATCGCCCTCAAAATGTATAGTAATATGAGTTATAATAGTAGTGCACTTGATAAAGGGTCAGTGGAGAAATCAATCTTTTTTCTAGGTGCTTTACATTTGCTGCAAAGGGAAACGCGATTGACTGTTGGCCTGCAAGGACAGGACGTTTGCGAAGAGCATTGTTCGCAGCAATAATAATGGCATTAATCAAATTACTAGGTTTCTCATTGTATCAAAGCTAGGCTATTCTGAATGCAAGTTTTCACGATTGCCGAGATAAGCTATGCCGGTGGCGGGTAAGATGGATGCAAAACTAATTGTTAAGTCACTAAAGTCTATTCATCTTTCCCCTCCATCGAGCTGCATTGTTTCGCATCAATATCCAGACACAGAGAACAGTTAATACTTAGACCCCACGGCCATTTAAGACTTATGTCTTTTTTACTTAGCTGAAAACTGCACTTAACCTGCTTTACCAAATTAAGCTCTTCAGGCTTCGTTATTGCAAGCAAAAATATTTCTAAAGCTGAAGCTACAAGTGCAAACAGAATATGGTATTGCTTGAAAACTCAAACTTTTAGTTTTTAGAGAGTATGTAGCATGCATATAATAGCTAATCGGCATTTTCGATTTTCATGACATTTTTGAAAAAAAATCCAAATTTGTCCATGGAAACAGTATCGTTCCTGGCATAGTCATCCCATGCTGGTCGCAAGTGACTCTAGTACTCTTCGTTTTTCCAATTATCCGGCACCCTAGCAGCCCAATTACTGTATTCAGATCGCTTCGATCCTATTGGTTTACATCCACAGACCCACCTCCACTGTGATGGATGCTTCCTATTAGCTTGTCGTAATTTTAAGCCGATCTAAACCATATATAGCCGGGGAATAGTCTACGGCTGAAGAGACAATGCAGAGCTTGCGATATCTATGCCTGGCAAGACGAAGGAGATCGTCGAGAAACAGCGCCATACGATGGTCACACTAAAAACTAACCGGAGGTTTTTTATGTGGCTCTCAATAAGTGGTCCACTTTCTCTCCATACCTTCAGTGGGTCTCGCATGTCGTAAGATCCTCTAATTATCAAAACTAATTTTTATCATATGATATTTGTTCACCTAGCCGTAAGTAATAAGGAAAATATTTTGAAAAGTTTCCCTTAGACCTGACGTGGACTAATTCCGGCAAGCTGGCTATTTGTGGCCCATGGGCTTTTTAATTCGGCCGCCGTCCACATTATAATATTAAATTAAATTTTATTATAAAAATGCCTAAATCATTTTACCGAGCTGTAGTTCCCAATTTTTCCAAGCAGCTGGCGCACACCGAAGACATTGACCGTTGAGTATGATGTATTACGGTTACTCTCTACTTCATTTTGTCCCTTTTACTATTAGTCCTTTAGTCAAAATGAGCCGGTCGAAGAAACGAAAAGTAGACAGTGATTGCCTAGTGTTTAATATAGAGAGGACGACAAAATATTTGTTATCTGAAGTCTGATCAACAGCAGTATGTCTGTTATGCCAAGAAACTATGGCAGTCTTTAAAGAATACAACATCAGCCATCATTTTGCCACAAAACATGCTAACTACGCCAGTCAACAGTCTCCACAAGAACGGGCGGTTACAGCTGAGAGATTGACAGCTAATTTACAGGCTCAGTAACACGTTTTTACGAGACAAACTGCGATTCAAGAGTAAAATACCAAGGCAAGTTTTTTTCTGGCATTCAAATTAGAAAAGGCCAGTAAGCCTTGCTTTGAAGACGTTTTTGTAAAGAATGCATGGTTGAAACAGCAGGTCTCCTGTATCCGGAGATCAAAGGCAAATTTAAAGAAAAAGTTTATCATAAAGAACTGTGACTCGTGATTTAGAATTGATTGACGAAGATATAGCCAGCAAATTAAACAAAAAGGCGGATTCCTTTAAGATTTATTCACTGGCACAGGATGAAAGTAACGACTTAAAAGACACTGCTCAGCTCCTAGTTTTTATCCGAGGGATTAGCCACAGTTTAAAGATCACAGAGGAATTTGTGACCATGGAATCCACAAAAAGGAAAACGACGGGAGAGAAATTGTATAACCAGGTGCCTGCTATCATCGAGAGAATGAAGCTACCGTGGAGTAAAGCTGCCGACGTCACCACAAATTGATCGCCAAATTTAAATGGGTAAAGCACTGGGCTTTGAAAAAGACTGCATGGAAAATTAAAATAGGAGGATTTTGATCAAGATATTTATAATAATAATAATAATAATAATGATGTACTTGATAAAGCACCCTCAGAGAATTAATCTCTTTCTAGGCGCTTTACATTCGCTGCAAAAGGAAATGCCATTAAATGGTAAGTAAAATCACGCTTGAAAAACAAACAAAATGAATAACATGGTTAAGGGTGACATGCACAGGGTCGGCACGCAAATGTGGTTAGTGGCAGCAGCGCACAGTGTCAGCACGCATAAGCACGTGAAGGACGAATCACAGTAACCCACTAAATACTGTCCCAAATAGGTGTGTTTTTAAGTTCTCTTTAAATGTGGTCCGGTCAGGGGATGTTCTGACGCAGCTCGGGAGGGAGTTCCTGGCTTTGGGAGCATATGAACTAAATGCACGGTCTCCAAAGGATTTAAGGTTTGTACGAGGTATTTCTAGACTGTTGGATTCCGAAAAGTGGATGGTACGATGCTTGGCCTGATGGGGTAGTATATCTGACAGATAGGCTGGAGCCATAGAATGAAGGTACCTGAAAGTGAGCGACAAAACCTTGAAGTTAATCCGTTGCTTGACTGGTAGCCAGTGCAGGTCGGCGAGAAGTGGAGTAATGTGGCAACTGCGACGCTAATGTATATGTAATGTATCTCCGTCAGTAACTCCACAAAGTCATAAAGACCATGTGGATGTTACGCAGGAGAGTTTTGTATAGCACACTCACAGCCTAAGCGGCTTTCGGTACGCAGTCGGTAGCTAACAGACTTCGTCTCACGCAACAAAGAGAAAGTGGGAAGCATAGCAGTGTCAGGAGAGCAGTTGGGGTAGTGAGTAGCATAGAAGTAGCAGTTCAGGACCGCTGGAAAAGAGGTGCCATAGTCGGCAGTTAGAAAGTAGATGTCGTTGCGTAAGAATTGTGGAAGCGAGTTCCACAGTCTAGGACCTGCAGAGCTAAAGCTTCTGTCGCCAACTGACTTTAAGCGGAGGAATGGGACAGCTAATTTATTGTCCACACAGGACCTGAGGGCGCGAACAGGCTGAAACTGTTGCAGCAGGTTAGCTAGGTATGAAGGAGCCAAGCCGTGGCGGGCCTTGTGGGTCAGCGTAAGAACTTTGCTCTGTATCCTTTGCTCAACCGGCAACCATCCTAGCTCTTTCAGCAGAGGTGACACGTGCTCAAACCGCAGGGACTTGAAGACCAGCCTTGCAGCCATATTCATAGTCCGCTGTAGCCACATAATAGCTTTCTTTGGAAGCCCAGCCAAAACGGATTTACAATAATCAAGCCGAGACAGAACTAAAGAGCTAGTTAAATTTTTTACAAGCCACTGTGGGAGACAGCTTCTAATCTTGGATAGGGATCGGATGTGATGGCTAGCTGTGGAGGCAGTCTTCTGAATAAAGCTTTTGAAATTGAGGCAGCTGTCGAACACGACACCTAGATTACGAGCACGTGGTGAAGGTCGCACAATAGCATCACCTATTAGAACAGCAAAGCTCACGACAAACAAGCCTAGCTGCAGAGTTTTGCACCAGATGCAATCGCCTGATCACACTTGCTGGTAGGCCAGTAAGGAGTGAGTTGCAGAAGTCGAGACGAGATGTCACGAATGCATGGACCAACTTAGACGTGGTATTCTTATCTAAACAAGCCCGAATTTTAGCAATGATATGAAGCTGAAAATCGGCAGATTTGACTGTGGACCTGATATGGTCGTCTAACGAGAGGTCACTTTGGAACATGACACCTAGATTTCGAGCTGATTTGACAAGAGATATCCTGGCAGAGCCAATTTTGAGAGTAAGCCTTTCCAATCTCTGGATCACACTGGGTTTGCCCACAACTAGTTGGTTATTTTTATCATCGTTTAGATTTAGAAAATTTGCTCCTATCCATGTGGAGGTGTCATGAATACATGCAGCAAATTGAGTTGAGAGAACTTGAGGTGCTCGAAGGCTGGGAGGGATCAAAGCAAAGGTAAACTGAGTGTCATCCGCATAGAAGTGAATGCCTAGATTATGCTTTGCAATCACATCAGCAAGAGGGAGAGTATAAACCATGAAAAGAACCGGACCTAGTACGGAACCCTGAGGTACTCCATATTTCAGAGGTTCTTCTGATGATCTTTGTCCATTCACGGCTCAGGTCTCCAGCTGAGATACGACCTGAGCCAGTGCAGAGCAGTGACAGTGATGCCCAGGCGAGATGAGAGGCGCTCTAAACGAACTTTGTGATCCATGGTATTGAAAGCTGCCGAAAGATCGAGCAAAATGAGCCGAGACACTTCACCCATGTCTGCATTATTAAGTAGGTCGTTGTATACCCTAAGCAATGCTGACTCTGTGGAGTGAATAGCTCTAAAGCCAGACTGGAACTTACTAGCAAGGTATGAGGTTTCGATATACGAGTTCAGCTGGTCCGCCACGACCCGTTCCAGTGTCTTTAATACGAATGGTAGAAGGGAAGCTGGGCGGTAGTTGCTCAAGTTCTCTTGGTCTATCACCGAATACCTTAAGTTAAGTCGAACTTCTTAACAAGTACAAGAGAATGAGCTTGCAGATTTCAAACTTATACGACATACAATATCAGCGTATAGACGCTCAGAAATAAAGTTTCACTTGAGACAGAAATTTTCTAAACCATGGGTCATTGTCTTACTTTGTATGTGCCACACGATCAGCTAATGCTGTGAAGTCAAGCATGAGTTCAGGCTTTTGAACCCTATAGTCTAAAAGAACATTCACCAAACACTCTGATAATTAATTACAGCTAGACACAAAAATATCGCACGGTATAAATTATTTAGGGTAAGTGGAGGTTCTTGAGCCATGCTCAGTAAACTAAAGTCAGGCAAAGAA
Organism: Cristatella mucedo; assembly: GCA_009760855.2. Lineage (NCBI taxonomy): Eukaryota > Metazoa > Bryozoa > Phylactolaemata > Cristatellidae > Cristatella > Cristatella mucedo. The sequence goes on from WPIO01000131.1 coordinate 845,123, forward strand.
TGTGGAGAAATCATTGAGAGCCCCATAGCGAGCATGCATGCCACTGGTGAGTGATTATTACGATGGCATTAAACAATGGTTCGCTACCTCGGCCAGACATTGGTCGGGTTGGATCGGAGAAGCTATACTTGATGGTTTTCTTTTTCATGGACAGCTCTCCCCCAGGGAAATTCCTGCTCTGTCAGAGCAAATTATCAAGGGTAAGCTAAAAACTAAAAAGACAAGTAGGACTACACCTATTTGGTAAGCTAATACCTTTTTCACTAAATTCCACATGGCTTGCTGCCTCAAGTGTTTAAATTTCAGCTAGACATACAGTTAAACACAAGGTTAAGCGAGTTTCAGAAGCTTAAAGGAGAGGAAAGAACAAAAAAATTGCTGTCGATATTCGTTGGAATAAGCACTGTACTACATTGTGCTTGGCCCTTACCTCTGCACGAGGGAGATTTTTTGTCCTTGAATGGTACATTAATTTAACCACACTCGAGCAATCGGTAAAACATAATTTGTCCGTTATTTTACTAAGAAATGGGCCTAATTATCGTAACCTACATCAATGAATCTGATGACAAGTAGCTTAGATGCAGCTATCAAGAGATTACTGAAGCTATAGTAATTAGTTAGTAAGCAGTTGAAGTGCCCTTAATTTATTGGCATCGCATAACTGAATAATAATTGATTCCGAAGATTTGAGAGCAACGATAAAGTATCAGAAGTGCTTGCATTAAGTTTTCAAAGACGTTGGTAACATTTCTATTATGAAAAGAGCAGTTGCTTTTTTGTGTGTGGTGACTCTTGACATTTTCTTATCACATTGCATGTTTAGCTCAAGTGGTTGACTTACTACTAGCAGACGCCGATTCACGGTTTCACAAGCAACACGGGCCGATATCTCAATATCCGGCCTTGCCTAAACGATACCATCAGATTCTTGCTTAATGACTAGCAGTGAGTGCTGATTTCAGCCGGAAATGTACACGATCTTCATGGTGTCAAGGCTAAAAAGTGTGACCAATATCACACTTATCTCCCTAAAATTGATCGCTTGTCAAATGGTGACTGCATCTGCTTGCTAACTAGTCATGCCAGGAAACGCAATGACCTGCCTCTTAGCAGTCACTGTATCTTTCCACGAGATCTCCCTGTACTGAACTCTCGGTAGATCTGAGACTAAGCTATTGTATAAAGTCAACTCTGAAATCAGTGTGTGCAAATGAATTTCAAGAAGATTCTATTTTTCAAGCTAGGTACCCTAAAAAATGCTAGCGAGTACTGCCAACTCCACCAACAAACCACTAGCAGGTTGGTCTTACTCTGCCTGCATGGCAGCACTTTATGGGAAAGAATGTTTTGAGTTAACTACCGAATATTACTGCATTAGGCTTAGCGTTCTCAAGCTATCCCTTTAATAGCACGTACAAGTCAGCCTCTGGGCATAATCAAACTGCAATGCTGCTACCCTTTTCACAATAAGCAGTGAACAAAAGAGATTTAATTTAAATTTTTAAAGCAAATGTTTATAGTTTGCCAACAAAATTGACGATATAGCCCATGCCAGTTCTAATGCATTGGCTTCCAATGGCTCTCTATGCATCATCAAACTGGGCAACAGGCTTGATTACGAAAATCGTGCCGTTAAGCTGTGGCCTTGATGGCTCACTATTAAAATAGGGTTTCAGTTTACCCACCAATTAGCAGGCAATTGCCAAACGAGTTGTACTACTATGGTCTCTGACGGCCAGGTCATCAAAGGCCATACCATTACAAAGCGCCTGCAACACGTCATAAATGCAGGACAACCCAAAAATCTTCGAGCTGCAATTTCATAAAAATATGATAATCATGCTACACTTTTGTTGGAAATAGCATCGGTATTCCCACCGCAATGCCTATATAGGCAGGCTGACCTGGGAAACTCGAGGAACTACCATAACTCAATAGTCAAATTGCATGACGTGTGGTAGGTAAATGCGTAATACAATTCTGTATAATTTAGAATTAAAGCCGCAGTCTTCTGGCATTCGTGTGAAAATGGCAGCAGTATCTTAGATATATGTTGGTCCCTAACGGCCCACAGTTGCAAATCAAGCCTTTGATTTGCACTTCGACTTTTCAGCTGTCCGCTAAAGTATATGTGTCTTCCTAGTTGCTGATAAATCGTACCATTGAACGAGGACAGCCATCGGCCAATAATTCAACAGCAGCAGAAGCATCGACTATAAGAACAAAGCTTTGAGGTAAAGCCAATTTATCGTGCATTTGTCAGTTTTCGTCGTGGCGGTACTCTGTTACAGGATCGAATCTTGAACCTTGTACCAAAGATTCGGACCAATATAAAAGAAATATCCTGCTATCTGCTCTCCGTGAAGGATGGTTAAACATGCATTATTTCTGATGTTAGACAAAACTGTAACGGCTTTTTCCAAAATTGAAAGTTTCAATATTGTAGCCCAATTAAAATGAATGCAGCATTATTACTTTTACAGCTGTCGTGCCATGCAATAATGTTTTACTTTTTTCGACGATGTTAATCGTAGATGAAGATGGCTAGTCAGTTAAATCAAATAAATCATGTACCTAAAAGTACTATTATAGTTTAGCGATTTGTGGTACATGCACTTGTTGGGTTCTTAAAGTTGAGGGCTCTGGTCTAGGCACTTATGTCCAGAGTTGAATTGTCAGTGCAACCCCAAGACGTGGATAGTAACGTCATTTGGGAAACGTGAAAACTGCTAAAAAAGCTCTCTTATTTTCACTTGTCGATTGAAGTGATCAAAGATTATTCGAGCGGCGCGTCAGTCCGGTCACTCTCCGAAAACCTCTGCTAGTAAAAGCGCTTCCCCTGCATCATCTGCCCTCCGGATTCGGAGTGATGAAACCACTTGACCCATCGTGTTACTTTTCGCCAGCATGAACATTTCAAACTCCATCCTGGTGGGGGCCGCTTCTCCTTACAGTGACATACACTTCATAGAAATCGTGGTCACGGTCCTCTCCAGTGCCGTATATATAGATCAACTTGCAACTGGCATCTCACGCTCCTGGTAAGCTGCTTTAGTGGTAAGTAATTGCATAATGTGTGAACCTGTTTCCATGTGGCGGCTTCGTTACTTATAAGTTGCAAAGCTATCCCAATTGAAATTGCAAAGCTATGCTCGTTAAGTAGTGTAGTTGAGCTTCGTTTTCTTTAGAATCCAAACTAACATGAAAGTGTGCTTCCTGCTGTGGGCTTTCCTGTTGGTGAGAAGCTGCATCAGCGAAAGTGTAAGTTGCACTAGGAATGAGCCTGCCGTTGAGCTAGCAGTGTTGCTAACTTGCATGACTGTCAGCGTTAGTGTAAATGCAATTTTCATGCTTCGATTGTTCAGGTGAGTGGAACGCACGAAGTGGAGACTGATGATGATCTCCACGAAGTGGAGACTAAGGAAGAGAGTAACGATGATTCTGAAAGTAAGTTTACGTTTGAATAGAGTTCCACGTTAAGCCTGCATGATGAACATTCTTCGAGGAATCAAGCCTATTTACATTCATTTATAACATTAAAAAAGAACGCAGGGGCGCTATAACCTCTGAAGTAGGTTGTTTAGCCTTTTTTGCAGACTGAGGGGTTATATGTGTCCAGTATTACCCTTCAGTCTTAAATTAAAATAATTAGCTTGAACTAACGATATTATTTCTGAAGACAAGCAAATATATCATACTGAACGTTTATTGATTAACATCATTGACTTCTTCCAACATCATCGGCGATAATCCTTTTATTGTGTTGCGATTTGATCACTCGACACTTCTTTTCTAGCTAAGTTAGAGCCAATTAAGACAATTTTTTTATTTGAGAAGGAAAAAGGAGAAGATGCACGTTTTTTCAAACGAATGCAGAGCCTGAAATTCAAGTGGAGGCTCAATAAACGAGGCTTCAATCAGCCTTTATTCTTCACAGTCAGAACTAGTTGGGCTGCCCCCGATGAAATGGGGGTCACGTAAACTGGTATGAAGTGTGCATTACGAAGAGCTTTGTCCTCTTAACTTAGTTTTTAGCCATTCTTTAGGGTTAATAATTACATTTCAAATTCCGCAAGAATTCTATAATAGCACATGAGGGTTTATGGCGATATACACTGCTTAAAAATGAGTTCTGCTAGTTTTGCAAGTTAGATGCTGAAAATTATATTTCAGGTAATAGCTCATCGATTAGTCATTTTTACAACAATTACACTATAGATATTCAGATACTTTATAGGGCCGTATAATAATGCTGTCATTTTGCGTGACCCTATTCAATGCTGCTCTTATCAATATTAGATCCTCAGTTACTTAAAATTTGAGATACCTTATTTGTCTATTGCACGAATCGCAAACTATGCTACGGGATCACAGATAACCAAATGGAGATATTCAGAGCTAAACTGTTATATGTTGCATTATCTTTCCAGTTCTACGGCCAGCAAAGATTAGCTATGCTCTCCGATCACTTGATAGTAGTATTACCAATCAATCTTTAGGCTAGCTGCTTCATTTAAAGATGAGAGGTTGCAGTTAATTTGACTGTATTGATTCATCATAAGTTTGATGTCGTACATATAAAGATCCCGCGATACAGGTTCGATCGGGAACCCGAATAACTCCAACGTCGATTCGGGAAATCAAAGACAATAAAAGTGTTAAAACTAGCATGGTGTGCCTACTTTTTTAATTAAATGTTTTCAGTGCCTGTAATATTTTCACAGCTCATCAGATTTTTTCCTCTTCACATTCTTATTAAAAGCGCTGCTAATTAAAAATCACTTAGTAAATTTGAGAATAATTTTTATCGACATGAACCATAGTTTCGGCACCTTTATCTGTGCAATTAGGATGTACGTCTGCTGTAAAGTGGCAGCAATCAGAAGTAGCAGCATTGATGTATTGTCACTGGTGAATGCACGATACGATTATGACCTTGCTGCTAAAAGTACACCACCCAGTCGATCACAAATCGTGATCATTCATGTATTCTATTCCATCTACCACTAGCTATACAAACTAACTATACCACTTTGCTGCTTCTCTTAAGCAAGTTTTTCTTGCTACCCTAACTATTGAATGATTAGGGTGAACTCTATTGCGGGAAATAAAGCCAAACATTAGTTGCAGACCATTTTATGAACATACAGCCCCAAAGTGGTGACATTGTATTCTGCATCTAGCTAAAAGAAAAGTTTAATTTCTTGTAGTCTTGAACCTTACACAATGCAATATTTTTGGATAAAAATGGTTATCTATCACTGAATATATTTTAAATTGAATCTTAAATGACAATAAAAAAAATCATGACGACAAACTATTTTTGAATATTGAAATACTAGCTACGTCTGCTCAAAACGATATTGAGATCAGCTTGATGCTTCCGAGAGTCGTCACTAATAGGGGCAGCTTGACTTATGCTTACAGAACGACGTCTGTCAAATTCTCAGAAATACCATTTTGAGACTACACTATCAACGTACTCCGAAGCTAAGCGTCGATGCCGTCGTCTAGGCTTGACTTTGGCCGCAATCAACAACAAATCTGAGAGGGATGAGATCGTAAACTACCTCAAGTCTCACAGAGGCAAGCAAAGTGTCACTGATTGCAATACTTACTTAGCCAGTGTTTAGATTGTGCCTGTAGTGTTAAGCTCTATTACTTATCCGTTTTTGTAATTATCTAGGCAATTGCTAAGACTGATGTTCAAGCTTCTAAGCCATTTATACCCGAACGTGTCTGTCATGTGACTTTTTAGAGTTTGATGGAATCAATGTTTGGATCGGCTTATCGTTAGTACAAGCTAACAGGAGACATCCATCATTTTGGAGGTGGGACTGTGGATGTAAACCACTTGGATCGAAGGGATCTGAATACAGTGAATGGTTCCCTGGACAGCCGGATAATTATCTTAAAACAGGAGAGAACCGGGCCCATCTGAGAACAGGATGGGGTGGTGCATTCGACTGGAATGATCATGTTGCAACTATGAAATATGCATTTGTTTGTCAGAAATGTCGTTCAAAACGAAGATGCTGATGAGCTAGTACATGCTACTTACGATGTGCGCAATACAAAGATTGAGTTTGCATGCACTACCGTGCTCATTTTACAATTGCTGCTTCAACTTCAGGAATACTTTCCGAGTATTTTGGCTTGCAATGACAAAGCCTGGATTGCTAGGTTTGGTTAAGCGAGTTATATGCGGTTAATAGCTACGTGATTTATTTAAAGGTAGGGACACAATTTGGACAGGTAACCCATGCTTAGGGGCATTTTGCAGTGTTAAAATCCACAGTGAAGTTGCGTATCACGTGCACAGAATCGGAATCTTTAGGCTCACAAAGAACACAGCACATGTACCCTACTATTGCTGCAAGGAACTGGTGAATTTTGAAAGCTTGTTTTTTTGTTTCTCTGATATTGTGACATGATTCGTGGAAGAGTTCCAAGCTCGCGATACATACTGATTGCAGGTATGGTGCTCTTGGGATTAGATGTATGTTTGAGGAATAGCTAAACAATTTGGACTGGCAGAGTGAGTGGTGCTGTTCCTACTCTAGCTAAGGAATAGTTCTTAGAAGCAAGAGATATCGTGATCCCTAAGCTCAGGGGAAACGTCCTAGCACAGGTGCTGATCGTTGAGTTTCCAGGTATTTTGATACAGATTTCCTAGGCGTTAGTTCACTTAGATTTTTCATTACAATAAACCTTGGCGCTCAGTATTTAAATTTATTCCTAGTATACGATTATCAGCATGCATTTGGAGATTAAACGTTCAAGCAATCAGTTATAAATACACATAGCAAAGATTTTGCCTTTCCAAAAGATGCATTCAAAAGCGGTCATGTGTAGTGTACATTTTGTAGAAGAATGAATATTTCGTTTATTTAAGAGTGTTAAGAGTGTTGGAGTTTGATGTTCGAGTATTCAAAGCGAAAGTTTTGGGAGTATTAGGTCTTAGTCAGCTTGCCTCTATCGCACAAACAGCTGATCTCGGAGTTTTCTCATGTCTTATTTACCCGCTAACTCCTTGGGGAGAGCAATAAACTGTATTCCATCCCTTCGCTTACTCATGAAGATTGTGATCGGTGCACAGAAACGGATTGAGAACCATTGCATGGGCTGAACTTCGGTAATCAGTTAAACTGCGTTTTACAGCTTTTATCAATACTGCACAATAGCATCTTGGACGTTCCTTAAGCTCCTGAACGCAGCCTAAAGCAGGACCTAGCAAGATTTAAGTATTACAATCAATTCAATTCGGACATTACGAAGTCTGACGTGCATTTGTGTAATTAATTTCACTTAAGCCTTCTGGACTATATAACAAAGGAAATATCTTGCCCAAATGATTCTCTGGGAAAAGCAGCCAATTGAAGCTCTGAATCTATGAAAGTTTATATTGATCCACAGTAATTACAAAATCCGCGGATGGCAGATCTGTCGATAGTGTTACAAAGTTTATATTCACAGCCTTTAATTCTGTCACAAAACATATTGACGCATCCAAGGAATATATGTATGTACAATTGAAATGAATATTTCCTGGTACTAGCCATTTCTTCTTTCGCTATTGCTCATGGTAAAGAACTTGGTAGGAGTTACTAAACTTTATCATCAGAATTATTTATTGTAGGTAAGCAAATATAATATTATTTTAAACCATTACATAAGTGATTCTATTTTTTATCAATCAGTAATAATTGAATTTTGTAATAGAATTTTTTGAATACAAATATGTGTATACTACACCAATTGCATGCAAAAATTTCCAGCCCAGCCAATCAGCTGCACTATCATACTCTTAAATAGCGTTACACTAATATTCTTAAAGTTTCACTAAATGAATATCACAACCATTTGTAAGAGCTTGGTGTTCTCGGTCAAACTCTCAAGATTTATTATTTGTCTAGTTTCCCTATATTAAGCCTGGTCAAGAGTGAATTCCATCTCCTTAAAAATATTGTCGCAATGGTTGTTGTAGTTACACACACACACACACACACACACACACACACACACACACACACACACACACACACACACACACACACACACACACACACACACACACACACACACACACACACACCCCCCCCCACCCACACACACACACACCCCCCCCCCCACACACACACACACACACACACACACACACACACACACATGCACGCACACACACACATACACACATACACACATAGATATATATAAATATATTTTATTATATATATATGTATTATATATATATATATTTATATATAATATGCATATATATGTGTGTGTGTATGTATGTATATTCTAACAGCCTATTTTATATATCTACAGAAAAACTTTTATTGCTATCCTCATCGTTTGCAGTTTTATCAAATTCAAGCCCACGGCAGGATTCGAGCCCACAACCTCGATAATGAGGTCGTACAAGTAACCACCTTACCCAATGCGCCAACCTGTCTCACCCTTAACATAAGCGATTGAAAATTGATTTACATTTTCTGGTATGTCTTTGTTGATATCTGAAAATTTCAAGTAATTGATCACAACCAGCATGTAAATTTTTAGATATTCTGGTCTACCATCATTATGTCGACGCATGGTAGAGCTCAAACCGTATGTGTCACCGTTTCAAGCTATTGGTTCAACATAATATATGACGATAAACTTCACGTGTGCGAGATTTGCACATATGATAAAAACCAGGATTATTTTACTCCTGTCAGCTGCATCTAAGAAGCTGAGTTTTGAGCTTGAACTTCTTTTGTATTTGATGTAAATACGACTCACAGTAATAACTCAAGCCTAAAGGAGCACAGGCAGAGCCTGCTGGACGTACTCCAACTAAGTTTAGTGTAAATCTAAATATTGATTGTCAGTGAAAATAGTGTCTACCAAGTCTCACGCTAACTAGGGTCCAGACAACACCAGCAGCATAACTTTCGATGTTATCACTAAAGCTTACTATCGAGATGAGCAGAGGCAAGGCTACACTGCTTGCCATCTGGAACAGGCCATACCACCACGGATGTCTGCATGCATCATGTGTCAGGCACTAATCTTCTTAGGTCATGTCGGTTCAGTCGCAAGTGACAGTAAATGCAAACGACAAGTGAATTTGTGCAGCCTATTTTAGACATGGGCTCAAAAGACACACTCGCAAAATTAGGCGAAAGACCTTGGTCCAAAGCTCAGCTGAGCAATTTTCACAGAAAGAGCAGATGGTACTTTGCCTTACCTGAATGACGAAGCGATTAGAAGGGTAGGCCTGATAATGGTAGTAGTATTCATGTTATTGCGAAAATCTGGTTCTAAACCCAATATATTTGCAGCAAAGAAAGCATGATGCAATGATTAGTTGTAACAAGCGCTTTGACAACAAGCATAATATGGTTAGAGATGACATGGACAGGGTCTGCACGCGAATACGGTTAGTGGCAGAAAGCACTCTGTAACCACGAAAATAACGAATCACACAGACCCACTAAATGCTGCTGGAAGATGCGTTTTAGGCTCACATTTAAATGTTGTCATGTCAGGGATGTATTGACAATATTCGGAAGTTTAAGGAGAGCACTGCTTGACTTTTAGCAATAGCTGCGGAGATGCATGGTCACAGACAGCTGCATCGTTTAGCAAGCCAAACCTTAAGGTAGACCACAGCTTGTTTGGTAGCAAAAGCAGGTCAACTAGAACAAGTGCAGCGTGACTCAGGCGACGTTCGATATATAGCCAGCACTGGCTTTAATGTCTCTCACCAAGCGAAGACGCTTGATTGAAATGTCAAAAGACTTGGAGTTTGTGAATTATTGAAGTCTACCATGAATGTTGAATTTGCAGCCACCGGCTAGTGTTCAGTGTGCGTAGCTAGCAAGGCCAGAATTATTATGGGGTTACTTCGATAAAAGCCACCACACACGACTTTGGAACTCACATAGTCACCTAAAGAAATGCCACTTTTTAACTTACACCTAAATGCCATACGGAAGTGAGTCTGTATGCCGTGTCAGAGTTGCCTTGAATGGTAAGCTCTCGATCACTGAGCTACAGTAGGATTAAAATTTGATCATGCAAGTTGTAATAATTATTGTACTGTACAAGTACTGTACATAGTATTGTATATAGACAACATCGTGTTATGTTTTAAAAGTTGTAGTGTTAGCATTAAAGTATACTATATTGTGGTTGGCAATTAACCGGGAATAAGGACGAGTAGGAATGGTTAGAATAAGCATAACAAGCATAGAAAGCAGAACTACACCTTAAGTTTATAGATTCTTGGATGATAAGCAACTGTAGCGTTTTGGGAAAGCGGACATTTTCTGCATGATAATGAATCGCCCAAGCGAGTATTTGCAGATTGATTCTACAAATAACATGCAAAGAGTCAAGACGAAAGTTACACAACAACAATAATGCTCCAGATATCACTTGTCCATTCACACGAACTTCGCGACACCTTGTTGCATTGCTGGCCTTACTGCTTTGGTGTCCTGCCAATGTTAATTGACTCTGTTTTCCTTGGAGTCTGCAAGCCAGTTTTTGCCCTTAGTAAGAGTTCGAGGAAGTAATGTATTTAATCTTTTTATTGTGTTTTTTGCAACGAAGCATTCAAGTGTTTCTCACACTCGCATTTTACATTTAACAGATAGCCATCGTTTGGCATAGCAGGGTGAAACACATTTGGCAAGAGATATCTTCTTCCCTACAGTTTGATGTTGGTGAACCGTGATGGCACACTAGGTAAAATGGTTCTTGCTTATATTGACCTCGGTCCCGAGATTTTGGCATTAAATCCTGAGGTGGGCGATTCCTTTCGCTGCTTCTGCTCACATAAAACGCGAGCCATTACCGTTCGGGCTTTGTTCCCAATCGAGTTACGAAGAAAACAATTAAAAAAAAAGGTTCAATGTGACTAACGAAGTGAACGTGAAATCTTGTAATTTGATGCACTAAACCTTAATTCGCCCATAATTATGCTAGGTAGGGGAGCCATCAATGCCTAGGAAATCCTAATCATGGTAACTGAAGTAAGCAACCAGCATCAATGCTCGAAGTTTTCACTAAGCTTAGTAGTCATTATAGCTCGAGCTTGGTAACCATTACTTTGTAACAGGACGGTTGCTGATTCCTCACATCCCCAAGACCAATCGCCTTAGCATTACTGAAACGTCTGTGGCATAGACTCTTTGTGAAAAAAAGTTGATACTAAAGGTGAATTTCTGCTTTCTGACTATAAAAAGTCGTGACTGGAAGTTTTTGGCGATCGATAGATTGGAACTTGTAGCTGATTAGTCTGCTCTTGATGCAAGTAACTGCCGAGAATTTAGTAACATTCTCTCGTTCGTCGCTAACTTCAAAATGAAAGCAACTCTAAAACTAATGATTTTGGTCTTACCAACTATTCGAGAGGCTAATGCTGATTTTTAATATCTGTGACACTGGGTAATAACAAATATATTTAAGGCAGCATAGAACTGCAGCAATGGGGCTCAAAAAGTTTTTATACTTCCCGGATGCACAAAAGAACTTCGAATGAATTAACCAATTGTGCCTAAGATGCTTAGCACATTTAGGGCCTTCAGCTCTATGGTCCACGGGGCACCCTTTCACGGAAAGAAGAAGCTGTGACTTGGGAGCACAGGCAACGCTGTGCCTGTCATGATCTTCTTGTCACAGATCTAGCCCAGACCACCCAAGCACTGCTCAACAGCATATAGTCTGCGAGAAAGCTGCTTTAGCTTCTGCAGGACAGGTTCCATAGAAAAATATTCGCTAGATCTTTAAAAATTTCTCTGGAGACTGCAGCGCTCTGCTAGCGGCCTGAAGAAAGGACAGGCGAATGAAATTTTCCGCATCAGCAGACAGTTTACGTAGTAGAACAACGTGATAACAGCTGAGATGTGATAGTAAGGCCGGCAGCTGTAGACTGGTCCAGGCGACAGCGAGGTGATTACTTGTATGACTTCTCGATTTCTACGAGTGTAGTACAAGTCGAGAAAGAAGCAGCGAGAAGCTGGGAGAAATGAGGGATGTCGACTTGGAAGAAGAGGTTGAACTATCAGGTTTAGACAGGCAGGTTTAGATGGGAACCTTTTTGGGATCTGGGTAATCCGGTTAATAAGAGAGCTGGTTGCCTTGCAGCTGTCCCTTGTGCTCACAGCTTGTCCCTCGGGCCAGGCTGCCACAGTGAAGGTGAATGGCAAGGCCATTGGTGCCAATTTATTTCCTGGGAGGGGCTAGCGAAAGAGTTCACTCCTGGGCATTCGTCCATGCCTCGGGCCTTCGTCATTCGAATGAAAAAGACGCACTAAAAGGGGTCGTGAGAGGATGCTTTAATCTCTCTGTCAGCACTTCTGTTTTGAGTCACCGGGCGGATCAGGCTGGACATCGAGCAAGGGACTGTACTCGTCAGAGCCTCAGGGCTCACGGGTTTCTTGAAGAACACGGTAGTCCTTGCCATATCCACATGATTATTCTGTGGGTGGGTTGCCATAATAGGGGCGTACACGAAAGCAATCATTGTATCAATTTGCTGCAAATGTATTGGCTTGTGCGATTGTTAATAAAAGTGCTGGCTCGAAAGTTCTGTCGCACAAGGATTTGGTTGTGCGAGTCACCTCAGCTCATCCTAGCCCTTCTGAGCTGCAATGCCAAAAGAGGAAATGGACGTGTGCAGCTACTGATAACAAACGGCATCGCTTAATTTGTTTGGATGGTGCAGAGGCATCTGGTTTAATAGTGCTCTATGAAAGAGCGCCGCACTCACAGACTAACATATCATAATTACGTAATCTCATGCTCAGATCGCGACGAATTGCAAGATGGCAGCCACTTCCTGCTATTGCCTAGTACCAACTGTCTCAGCATTGCAAAAATATTAGTTGCTGAGACTCTTTGTAAAAACAAAAGAGTGGTTCTAATGGCGAATTTTCGCTGCTTGACTGAGCCATGTAGTGACTTGAAGTTCTTGAAGATCAAGCGATTGGAAATGTAACCTTTCTAAATTTGCCCTTCTTGATAAATGAAATCAATTAGTCCAGAGTGAACGAAATTCCTGTTATTCTTGCATTTTTGAAAGGTAAAATACCTTTAGAACGCTTTCGGTTTGACCATGGGGCAAATATTTGACGCTAATGCAGAGTTATAATGACAGTTACACTAGGAAACCAAGAATTGATATTCATATACACCTGGAGCCATCGGACAATAAGGTCCAGTACACTTTCCGGAATCACAAAAACGAACTTTGAGATTAACTTCCTAGACCAACTCTTGAAGTTAGACATCTGAGTTGAACGAGAATTTTTAGTAAGTTTTCTGAGTTGCAGAATGTGATACTTTTGAGTTGTCACATATTTTACATACAATCTGCTTGAATCTGCAGTCGATGAACTTTCTTACATACTAAATAAATACCTTAAATCTAGGAAAACTATAAGTCGGCCTTGTAAATCAGCCAAACGGAAGTAAAGCAGTCTAATAGTCAGCTTAGGTTTTGGCTTTGAGATCTACAGGACATTTGAACTCCATAGCCTGTGGGGAAAGAGGTTTTGGAGAATCTGTTCAAAATATCATTAATATGCATCCACCAATTATATTGGTGGATAGGGCAGCGTGTTGATCCTATTGGCATTCCTAATCTACTGAAATTGTAGGTGTTGCCCAGTAAAGTCACAAACGTGAAGAATTTACTTCAGGGTCATTGTACCCTTCATAGCCTATATATGAGCGAATCAATCTTTGAAAGAACCTATTAAGTCAGACATCACAATTCGAGCATGCGATACAGCAATAGAAATACTGCAAACTCAATACCGGCCAATTATAAACGGGAGCTAAGAAAAATCGAATGCAGGCAGCTCAGGCTATTGTTGCCCCAGCAAATGCAACTTGTCCAAGTTTTGATAGCTGTATCGACCAGCCGCCGTTCTTCGAGAGAAATGCCGTGTCCAGTCGTGGATTTCATTCACGGATAGCATTTTCATTCAACATCTGCTCGACCTAATTCGCCTCGAGCATGGCACCATCACCACGTAAGAAGAAATCATTTAATTTGGTGTGGCAATGAAGCCTGTCTTAAAGAGGATCGCTAAGAGGTGTAAGGTGGCTTCTTGCTTGTGCTGCTCACAGTTCAGCTTATGCTCAATGGGGAATTACATTCTCCTGGTCCCCTAACCCCTTTCAGTGCTGGAAGCCAGCAGCCCGTTCACTTCTATACCAAAATTGCCATAATGCAGGCGTCACCGTCCTTTAACTGCTAACGTAGTGTGAGGCTACCAAAGCTGGGCTGAACTAAGCCGCCAACACTGCACATGAATTGATGCTAATCTCAGCCTAGAGACGACAAATAATAGTGACACCTGAACATGTGATCACAGCTAGTGACTGGTATGTGCAGCACTAATGCAGGCTGGTACATTATCCAAATACGGTGGGTGATATATGAATTCATATCTTGCCTTAATTAGCCGATATCCACTACATTCTGCAGACTAGCCAAGTCTCTTTGACATTAATAGAGCCTTACTTACGGTCATGCAGCACCGGCCAGGACACCAAATCGGCTCAAAGGCCAGCCGCTCCGAATATATGAATCCCAAGCAGAAAAGCACACAATCGTGACAAACTGGCATAATTAAAATAATTATAATTCACTTGATAAAGCGCCCCCAGAGAACTTAATCTCTCTCTAGGCGCTTTACATTTACTGTAAAGTGAAATGCAATTGAACGGTAAGTAAAATCATGCTTGAAAAACAAACGAGATGAATAATATGGTTAGGGGTGACATGCACAGGGTCAGCATGAAAATGTGGTTAGTGGCAGCATGCACAGTGTCAGCACGCGTAAGCACATCAAAGACGAATCACAGGGACCGGGGAGGTAGTATATTTGACAGATGGGCTGGAGCCATAGAATGAAGGTACCTAAAGTGAGCGACAAAACCTTGAATTCAATCCGTTGCTTGACTGGTAGCCAGTGCAGGTCGGCGAGAAGTGGAGTAATGTGGCAACTGCGACGCTCACGGCAGACAAGTCTAGCTGCCGAGTTTTGCACAGGCTGCAATTGCCTGATCGCACACGCTGGTAGGCCAGTAAGCAATGAGTTGCAGAAGTCGAGACGGGCATAGCCTATGCGAGCAAGGTCACAGCTACAAAGATTAATTTAGTTATGCTACCAATATTGTGACGTGAAAATTGGTTACTGTGCACCAAGAGTCACCAAAAGTGCTGCTACAGACCATGATGGAAGCCGACACCAAAGATGAAGATAGTGGGGCCTGAGAAAATCTAAAAGTCACTGCATTTTCATAGAGCGAGGCAGGGCGGTGGGCTCAGAAGTAGTTTCTGTCAGCAAGCTCTACGTTTTTCTGAATGTAGGCCATGACAGGTCCAAGCCTTGGCAGTTGAAGTAACTGCTCTTTGTAGTGACTCGGCCTGTTTGCCAGAAAGGGTATTCTATAGTTCACGTATTAACATTGTGAAACTTGATGCTACCCCTGTAGAACATTGAACATTTCACAAATTAAACGAGTTCTATGGATCAAGTCTAATAATAATAACATTAATAATAAGCATGCATATTACTCTTGGAGAACTGATTATCTTTCTAGGCATTCAACAGATGCTGCATGGAAAGCATTTTTTAGTGAGCGGTATTAACATCTACAAGTAGCCGGTGCAGTGTAAGTATGCACGTGCCCACGAAGGACGAATTACTAAGACCCAATAAATGCTGTACTTAACAGCTTTGTTTTAAGCTTTTTTAAAATTCCGTCGTGTCGGGGATGAAGTGACGAGCATCAATAGTGAGTTCCACACTTTGGGAGCATACGAACCAAGGGCACGGTCTCCAGAAGTTATGAGGTTCGACGAGGTATGGCCAAACGAATCGAGTCAGAATAGCAGACTGTACCGTTCTTGGCCTAGTAGTGAGTAGTTCTGGTAGGTAGGTTGTGGCCAGAGAATGGAGTTACCTAAAAGTAAGTCGTACAACATTGATTTTAATACTCCGCTTGATTGAAAGCCTGTACAAGTGGGTGACAAGTGGTGAGATGGAGCAGCTGAGATGCTCTTGAGAGTCAACCCTAGCTGCAGAGTTCATGGACATTTGCTCTCAGACGTTGTAAAAGTGAGAAATGATGGTGTGAACCTGGCTTTGTTATCAAATATTCGGAACAGTTGGTTGCCAATGATTTTTTAAGCTAATTCGGCTGAAAAAAATGAGGCCTGCATCTGAAATCTTCTAATTTACAACTACTTGCTAAAGACCATGGGGGAGCATTATGAGTCAAGAGTCTACAGGCCGAACGTGATGAACTAGGAGATTAAACTACGTCTTACAACCGGGTAAACTCGTGAACAACAAATGCTTAATTTTTTAGGCCAAGACAGCGCAAGTTCCCGCGCTTGATACGATACATCACAGCGACACTAGTGTTTTTTTTTAGCACAGACAATTTCGGCCTTTCACTTTAAATTACTTGCAAAATTGGATTCCGTAATGGGCGAATACTTACAAAAAACTCAGAAAGTGAGAAAAAAGCCCAACTATATCGGAATTGAAATTCCGCACGAATAGATCAATCTTATTTCTCATTCCGCTATACTATCATTCAGAAATCACCCAGAGTGTGTTGCCGTAAAAAAAGTATTATACTAAACGAATGGCATGCCAGATGTCAGCCGCCTGAACCAAATGACTGGTTGGGCCCACTGGTTGAGGGCCTCACCTCGACCAAGGTGTGACTGAGGTCATGGGCTTGAGTTCCGAGGCATATGTGAAGAGCCAGAATAGAGATTAGGTTCTGTTGAGGAGCTACAAAATCTAATTGTAGTTTACTGTTCTTAAATGACCACGATCCATTTTTCCGCGAATCTTGTGGTGGACATGAATGGAAGCGATTAAATACATTGATACAAGCTGATTTATCAGCCTCGTTTTGCATAGCGACAGAAAAGCCTTGACGGCTATCACTACCGCTGGTTGTGGCGACAAAGGATCGCCCACCTCAGGATTTGAACCCACGACCTCGGGGCCGAGAAAGTGAAAATCAACCGCTTTACCTAGGGAGCTACTAAGGCTCACCGTAACATGTGCGGTTTCTGGTGATGGCTGACGCGATTAGAGACGTAATTTCTTATTACCTCTTAGAGAATCTCGCTCAGTTGCTGCTCAGCCCAACAGATTGCAGAGGTCAAGCTTGCAATAGATGCGGACGAATAAATGGAAGATATTCCGGTGTCAATTTTGACGTCTAAAGAGGTAGGCCTGTGGCTCGCTATGAAACAAGGCTACTAAATGTTCTGGCACAGTAGGAAGATGTCTAACTCTTATGTATGTATGTATCTCCGTCAGTAACTCCACAAAGTCATAAAGACCATGTGGGTGTTACGCAGGAGAGTTTTGTATAGCTCACCTACAGCCTAAGCGGCTTTCGGTACGCATTCGGTAGCCAACAGACTTCGTCTCACGCAACAAAGAGAAAGTGGGAAGCATAGCAGAGTTAGGAGAGCAGTTGAGGTAGTGAGTAGCATAGAAGTAGCAGTTCAGGACCGCTGAAAAAGATGTGCCATAGTCGGCAGTTGGAGAGTAGATGTCGTTGCGTAAGAATTGTGGAAGCGAGTTCCACAAACTCTTAGTCCGGGCGACTGGAATTAGACATGGTGGGCTGATATTAATCAGCTTTATTTACTAGATTAGCTTAATCCGAGCTGTGCGGTTAGTGCAGGTCGTACTCTGGCTTGCAGTATGTCCGGATAAAGCCATCAGATGACTGGCCGAAGCCCTCAACCAATATTGCCCCCCCCCAACTTCGGTTCATTGTACTTTACCCAATGCACATCGTAATTATCTAATGGTTGCAGCGTTCGTGATATTAAGGTATTAAGGAAATTATACGTGCATCTGATTCTTTGGAATCTCATTCTGGGTATGACATTTAAAAATCAAAGCTAAAACCTACAGCTTCCACTTCGGCACAACCGTCTAGGATACGACTGACACCTAAGAGCAAGTAGGCATAACGGAACACATCTTTACTTGCCGAAAGTCACCACCCATAAATAGTATACGAAGTCCAGGGGCTGCCTGCGTTTTTCAATTGCCGTAATGGTATCAAAGAAAGTCAGCAATACGTTGTTCAGGTTGAAAGACCTTGATGTCGACAGGAGTACGGTCACTTCCGTATCCTATTAGCTGCACGAGTCACTTCCTAAAGCCATGGAGCGACCGTGAAAGGGCATACCGGCTGTTAGAATTGGCAATAAGTTGCCACTATATGACGGAATTGTAAGTTCGTTGGGTCTGTTGAAAGGCAATAAGTTATAAATTTGGGTTTAAAATGTGCCTGGTACATGACTAAGCTGGTTTGCAGTTTGAACTGGGTATCGGGTTATCTTGATTTCGACTCAGTCTGGACATTCGGATGTTCTTTTTTTGAAGTAGCACATAAGCTGGCTGCATATGCTGCCGAACGAGTGGCTCAGCTCTCTCCTCTTCTCAGACCAGCCACCAGTGTTGTAAGTAGCGCCAATGCAAGGTGTACACACTCCTTTGGAAAGTGCTGCAACTGGAAGACGAGCCTGAAAACCGGCGTCGACATATCGCTTTGCACAGACCAGAGATAGGTTGATCAGCAAGCCGGTAAACGGACGCTGCAAATCAACTGGCATGCTGCCCAGGTTCCGACGCTGTTGAGCCACTAGATATTATCACATGTGAAGACGTGGATTGCAAATACTGGTGCACTGTTGGCCTGGATTTTGAGAATGGCAAGTGCAGCGTTTTAACGTTATTGAGGTTCAATAAAGTATGCCTGGTTAAATTTTGATACTGCGCCTAGTCCAGGGCCGCTCAAACTTTCTGAATCGTGGGCAACGATGGTTTCTAAAATTTCACAAAGGGGCAGGGCCGAAATAGTAGAATGGTGTGATTGTGTGAGCTAATATAAATTAAATGTAAAAATCCTTACATGAAAAGATTTGGCTTTCAACAGGCAGCAAAAGACCATTGTGCTAGTTTATTATAGAAATTGTTTTTCGAATTCATTACTTTAATAAAGTAGTATTAAACTCCCATTCCGTATCAGTGGGAACAGTTTTGTTGGTCTCATTTTTTCCCTAGTGCATTATTTACTGGAGTTATAGTTGTTGTGGCAATTCCCAAGAAAGATCCGAGGTGTTGGGTCGGTTAACTTGGATCTGTTACGGGCTTTGTTTTTGGTCGTTACGCTGAACGTCTGTTCACTCACATAGGCTGAGCCAGACAACGTCAGCATCTACTGTGCCATCCTCCAGAGGTTTGGAAACGTGTCTTCGTTAGGTAAAGCGTATAAGTCATTCAGTTTAAGAGAGTTGAACTTATTCTTCAATACAAAGTCTGACTGAAGATCTATCAGTTCTAGCTGCAGCTCCTATGCTGCTGTTTTAAGGTTTTGTAACAGGGGACCGGACACCAGCTGAAGCGACTTTTCAATCTTTCCAAAGTCCCAGATGCGACGGCTAAATTCTCTGTGCAGGTCGTCCAGTGATTTTCTGTATTTGTGCGCGTTTTGAGTCGCCTCTTTCGGCATGGCTAGTGTGGGAAGATTGTTGGAAATGTTTCGGGAGAAAATAATTAGCTTGGATTTGCAGGCCACAATACTTGTGTACATGCCGTGCAGAAATTGATCTTTCCCGTTGCTTGGTTTTCAGCTCATCCAGGTGCGAAAGTATGTCCACAGCAAAAGGAAAGCCAAAAAGCCAGTACTTGTCACCTAACTCAGGATATTAATCGGATCTCCCCATTAACTCCGAAAATGCTGTGATCTCCTTCAGCTCCCACACTCTTCGAAAGACTTTGCACAAACTTAGCCAGCACATAAGAGAGTTATAAAGTAAGTCCTGCTGATCTGCATCGGTTTCTTCCAGGAACACAATAACCTGACAATACTGAAGTCCCCCTGCTCGCGTAAAGTTAACAAGTTTTACGAATGAATTCACGACATTATTTAGCTGCAATATAAACTTACGCATAACTTCCTGATGCATGATGCGGTTATGGAAAATAAAATCCTGATCAGGATTTTCCTCTGTAACTTTTGCCTGCAGTCTTTTAAGTAGCTCAACGCTTTGCCCAGTTAAATTCGGCGATCTATCAGTGATGATATTGGCAAGTTTACTCCAACGTAGCTTCATTCTCTCGATGACAGCAGACACCTGGTTACACAAGTCCTCTCCAATCGTTTTTCCTTTCATGGACGTCATGGTGAACAATTCCTCTGTGATCTCAAAACTGTCACTAATCCCTCGGATAATAATTAGGAGCTGAACAGTGTCTGATAAATCGCGACTTTTAACCAGTGCTAGTGACTGAATCTCGAAGGACTCCGCCTTTTCGCCTAATTTGCTGGCTATATTTTCGTTAATCAATTCCACACGGCGAGTTGCTGTTCTGCGTGATAAACTGACTTTTTTCAAATTTGCCTTTGCTCTCCGGACACAAGAGACCTGCTGTCTCAACTATGCATTCTTTTAAAAATTTGTCTTCGGAGAAATTCTTACTAACCTTTGTTAATTTGAATGCCGGCAAAAACTAGCCTTAGTAATTGACTGTAATTGCATTTTGTTTGTAAAAAGGTTTTTCTGAGTCTGTAAATTAGCCGTCAATCTCTGAGCTGTAGCCGCCCGTTCTTTTGTAAACTGTTGACTAGCGTAGTCAGCATGTTTTGTGGCAAAATGAAGGCCGATGTTGAATTCTTAAAAACAGCTACAACATCTTGGTTTGGCAGACATACAGCTCTTGATCGGACTTCAGTGAATAAATATTCTGTTGTTCACTCTTTATTGAACACATGGCACTCACTGACTACTTTTCTTTTCTTTGGTCTGCTCATTGTTACTGAAGGGTAGAAAGTACAAAGGGACAAAATGAAGTAGAGAGTAACCGTTATGCATCACACTCAAGGGTCAGTGTCTTCGGGTTAATGTAATGTAATGTATCTCCGTCAGTAACTCCACAAAGTCATAAAGACCATGTGGGTGTTACGCAGGAGAGTTTTGTATAGCGAACTCACAGCCTAAGTAGCTTTCGGTACGCATTCGGTAGCCAACAGACTTTGTCTCACGCAACAAAGAGAAAGTGGGAAGCATAGCAGAGTTAGGAGAGCAGTTGAGGTAGTGAGTGGCATAGAAGTAGCAGTTCAGGACCGCTGAAAAAGATGTGCCATAGTCGGCAGTTGGAGAGTAGATGTCGTTGCGTTGCACCATCTGCTGGGGAAAGATGGGACTTACAGTTAGGTAAAATGATTGAGATGTCTTTATAATAAAATTTAATTTCATAATATAATTTGGACGGCTGGTCGGGTTGACAGGCCCAAAGGGCTGTATATCGCCCGCATGCTGTAGTTTGCCCGTGTCCGGCCTAAAGGCACATTTTCAAAAATTTTTCCTAATTATTTACAGCTAGGCGAAAAAATATCATGCCATAAATTAGTTCAGATAAGTAGAGGCTCTTATAACATGCAATGCCCATAAAAGCTATGTGCAGAACGTGGAGCATTTATTGAGAGCCACATAAAAACCGCTGGTTAGTGTTTAGTGTGACCGTGTATTACAATGGTTCTCCACGACCTCCTTCGTCTTGCCAGGCATAGATATATCAGGCTCTCCTTTGTCTATTCCGCCGTGGACTAATCCCCGAGCCTAGGTTTTATTTATAAGATCGACTACTAGTAGAAAAAACTCAGCCCTTCTCGCCGACCTGCACTGGCTACCAGTCAAGCAACGGATTGACTTCAAGGTTTTTCTCGCTCACTTTTAGGTCCCTTCATTCTATGGCTCCAGCCTATCTGTCAGATATACTACCCCATCAGGCCAAGCGTCGTACCACCCGTTTCTCGGAATCCAACAGTCTAGAAATAACTCATTCAAACCTTAAATCCTTTGGAGACCGTACATTTAGTTCATATGCTCCCAAGGCCTGGAACTCCCTCCCGACCTGCGTCAAAACATCCCCTGACCTGACCACATTTAAAAGGAACCTAAAAACACACCTATTTAGGACAGCATTTAGTGGGTCCCTGTGATTCGTCTTTGATGTGCTTATGCGTGCTGACACTGTGCATGCTGCCACTAACCACATTTGCATGCTGACCCTGTGCATGTCACCCCTAACCATATCATTCATCTCTTTTGTTTTTCAAGCATGATTTTACTTACCATTCAATTGCATTTCACTTTACAGCAAATGTAAAGCGCCTAGAGAGAGATTGAGTTCTCTGAGGGTGCTTTATCAAGTGAATTATTATTATTATTATTAGCCCGCCGTAGAGACCACAAGGTATCTTCATGTAATTGTTCGCCTGGGTTCAATACGGGCTAGTGGCTAGGCCATTTGTCAGTGCCATGCAAAAATTCTTTAAAAAATCAGAAGCTTTTCATCTCTGACCCCGTCACAAGGAAAGTAGAATCCGATTAGAAATAACTTTGTCCAGACATAAATGCTCAAATAAAACTAATGATCTCTTCCACTGACATGATTTTAACCTGTACCAGGTCCTCCCCTTGTTTAGTGATTTACGCCACGATACTTCCTTGAATCGCAATTACAATAAAATAAATATAGTTTGTTTGTATAGCATCTTAGGAAAACTGGATCTTTTTTAGGCGCTTCCCCTAGGCCGAATAGCTCAAACCCATGACCACTCCTGGCCTTGGTCGGGGTTAAAAGGCCAGCCATAATCCTGTTTTCCTTCACATTGGACTGTTTACTATTACGGAAATTCCGGCTCTGTCATAGCGTATTTTCAGGCATAAGCTTACAACTCTGAAGTTTACTAGGACTACGGGTATATAGTAAGCCAACGATTTCGTCGATAAATTCCAATGACTTGCAGCCACAAGTGCTTGACTATAAGTGATGCAAACATCCACTCAGACTTAAGTAAGTTTCAGCAGCTTAAAGACAAATATAAAGACAACCTAAATTGCTTTCAATTTCAATAGAATAAGAACTGCAATACATTGTGCTCGGACGTTACGTTTCCACGATGGAGGTTCATCATCCTTGAATTGTCGGCGATTTTTACAACACTCTAGCGTTTGCTGAACCATAATTCATACATTATTGTACTAAGTAAGGGAGCCTACTAGTCACACTCTACATCACTGAAGCTGATACAAATAGCTTAGATGTAGCCATCACCAGATTCCTATAGTTACAGTGATCGATAACTTAGCAGTTGAGAAACCCTTAATTAATTGTTTTTGCATGCCTGAATCAGAATCGATTGCAAAGATTTGAAAGCGTCGATGAAGTGTCAAATATGATGGAACCAAGTTTCCAAATACGTTGGTAGAATTTCTATGATGGAAGAACAGTTGCTTTCTTTTTTTGCGATGAAAACTCTCATTTCCACCTCGAAATGCATGTTTAGCTCTAGTGATTGACTTACTTGTAGCAGACACGTGGTCATGGTTTTTCTCGCAGCATCTTAGCTTCCGGCGTCGCCCAAATGGCACCCTCAGGTTCTTGCTTAAATGACTGATGGTGAGTGCAGATTTAAGCCGGAAAAATAAATGCAATCTCCGGGGCTTCAAGAGTGAGAATGTTGATCAAATATCACCCGTATCTCCATACAAAATCTCAATTGCAATTGATGACTGCATCTGCTTGCTAACTAGCCATGGCAGATCACTGAATGACCTACCTCATAGCAGTCACTATACAAGTCCTCAAGATCTTCTTGAATTAAACTCTCAGTTCATCTAAAAAGACTACAATATTTTCTAGCTGGTTTGGTCTAGCGGTTAAGGTGCTCGTCCCGACCAAGGTCTGCCTGATGTCGTGGGCTGGAGCCCCGAGGCATATGTGAAGCGCCTGAATAGAGATTAAGTTCTCTTGAAGCGCTATATAAATGAATTATATTTATATCTAAAGATGAAAATCAGAGCCAATAAAAATGAATTCAGGGAAAATTTAATTTTTTTATAGCTACGTGTCATGCACAAATGCTAACGGGTAGTGCCACTTTGATAACTACACCACTGGCAGGTTGGTCTTTGTCAGAGTTCGCGGCAAGTCATTAGAAGGATAGAGTACTTCTAGTTAACAACCTAACCTTATTGCATTAGGCATAGCGTTCTTATGCTAGCACTTCAGTAGCAAGGACCAGCCAGCCTCTGAGCATATTTGACATGCGATGCTGCTATCATTACCACCATAAACATAGAGCAGCTGATATTTAATTTCAAGTTACGACACAAAGTGTTCCAAATTAATCCCAACACTATTTGACAATGTAGCCCATTCCAGTTCTTACACAATGGCCTCTAATTGCTCCCTCTGCATTGTCGAACTGGGCAACAGCTTCTAATAAAAAAATAGGCGTCGTTAAACGGTGATTTTGTTTGCTTACCGTTAAAACAGTGTTCCGGTTTACTCAAAAGTAATTATGGCATTGTCGTGCGAATTTTACTGCTATGGCCTCTCACCGTACAGGCCATTGGAGGCCATACGATTACCCAGTGCCTGCCCCATGTAATACAATTAGGTAGGACTATCCGAAACACTGTGAACAGCAATTTCAAGTAATTATGATAGCTATGCAACACATATTTTGGAAATGGCAGCTATATCACTGTTGGAACGCGTAAATAGGCAGGCTGACGTGGGCAAATCGAGGCAATAGCCGGAGAACTCAAGCGTACAATTGCATGAAGTGTGGTAAATAAACCCTTAACGCCATTCCGCATAATTTAGACTAAAAGCTGCAGTCTTCTGACGAATACTGTGGTAATGGGAGCTGTATTGGAGTTATTCATGTGTCCTTAACAACACAAAGTTGCAAATTAAACCTCATGTTTGCACCTCGACCGCTAAGTTGTTCGCCAACGTATGCGTCTTCCTAGTTGTTAATCAATGGTGCTGTTGAAAAGGGCAGTCAACGGTCAGTTCTTCAAAAGCAGCGCAAACATCGTCAACGAAGAACGAAGCCAAGAAGTAAAACATGCCACGTGAACCTAGGTAATTCTGCTCTTATCTCTAGACTTAATTTATTGCTTGTATGTATGGCAAACTACCCTAAATAACCACAGGTAACCTAAGAAACACTTTCAGGGCTAAACCGGCATACATTGCATTATGTTTCCTATTCAACGACCAGCTCAGATTAGCTATGTTCTGTGATCCCTATATCAGATTATTACCAATGACACTTTAGGCTAGCTTCTAACTTTGAAGCTGAGAGGCTGCATTAAATGTGACTTTATTGGATCTGAATACGTTTAAGGTCGCAAATATTAAGGTCTAATAATAGAGGTTCAGTCAAGGACCCTGAATAAGTCTGAAGTCCCTTCAGAAAATGATGAAAAATTAAATTATAAAGGTAGTATATTTTGCCTACTTTTTTATTCCACGTTTTACGTGCCTGTTCTTTGTTCACCTCTCATCAAATTGCATCGGTAGTTACGTTTTTATTAAAAGAGCTCCTCGTTTAAAATTGATTTACTGATTTGAGAATGAGAATTAATTTGCTGGCAATATCGTTTCAGCAACGTTTAAAATGAGAAGCTTTCGAGAAAATAATTTTGCGTTGCAGTTGCAATAAATTAGCAGCAATTAGCAGTAGCGAAATTGAAGTATTGCCTTCAGTTTTTACTCGGCCCGATCAAGCTTTTGCTGCTTAATGTAACACTAATCCGTTGATCAAAAATCATTATCATGCTCGTACAATAGAACGCAAAGCCTAGTGATGGCATTATTACCATTTGAAAAACTTGTAGCAGTTCTTAAGGAATCCCAAAATGGGTGTATACTATTAAAATTGTGTGGGCCAGGGTATAATCTAAAAGTTAGTTCCAAAGTTTGCAGCACACATACATTTACTGAAGTGCACATCAGCATTATTGACTAATGGTGCTTCTCACCTGCCCGTCGTCTCGTATTTTCACATGAATCACAGCTCGCTGATATGACTTATTTGTTCGTGCAAATTTCATCTATCCCTAATTCTACACAATAACTTTATGAATCAGCTGTTTATCGAAAGCAAAGTATTTGTTTATACCCCAATTGTTTCCGTGATTGGGGAGCGTTGAATTGGAGGAAAGAAGCCATCAGTTGAATATAAGTGCATGCACATACATCACCGAAGTAATGAAATGTAATGCATCTCCGTCTGTAACTCCACAAAGTCATAAAGACCATGTGGGTGTTACGCAGGAGAGTTTTGTATAGCACACTCACAGCCTAAGACGCTTGCGGAACGCATTCGGTACCCAACAGACGTCGTCTAACTCAACAAAGAGTATGTGGGAAGCATAGAAGAGTCAGGAGAGCAGTTGAGGTAGTGAGTGGCATAGAAGTAGCAGTTCAGGACCGCTGAAAAAGATGTGCCATAGTCGGCAGTTGGAGAGTAGATGTCGTTGCTTAAGAATAGTGGAAGCGAATTCCACAGCCAAGGACCTGCAGAACTAAAGCATCTGTCGCCAACTGTCTTTAAGCTGAAGAATGGACAGCTAATTTACTTTCCAAACACGACCTGAGGGCGCGAACAGGCTGAAACTGATGCAGCAGCTCAGCTAGGTACGAAGGAGCCAAGCCGTAGCGGGATTTGTGGGTCAGTGTAAAAACTGCTTTCTGTATCCTTTGCTTAAACGTCAATCATCCTAGCTCTTTCAGCAAAGGAGAAACGTGCTCAAACCACTGGGACTTGAAGACTAGCTTTGCAGCCATATTCATAGCCAGCTGCAGTGGCCTAATAGCTCTCGTTGGCAGCCCAGCCAAAAGGGAATTACAATAATCAAGCCGAGACAGAACTAAAGAGCTAGTTAGATCTTTTACAAGCGACTGTGGGAGACAGTTCATAATCTTAGATAGCGATGTGCTGTGATGGCTAGCTGTAGAAGCCGTCTTCTGAATGAAGCTTTTGAAATTGAGGCTGCTGTCGAACACGACAGCTAAATTCGACAACTAAGTTTTGAGCACGTGGTGATGGTCGCATAATAGCATCGTCTATTAGAACAGCAAAGCCTTTTAATCCAGCCACACGCTTAGGGTCTCGTAAGAGCAGCAGTTTGGTTTTACCATCATTTAATTTCAGGAAGTTTTCAGACATCTAGGATTGAATATCGGCAAGGCAAGAATTCAGTTTCTCAGTTGCTGCAACAGATTTCGACTGTTTAAATGGCAAATACAACTGAATATCGTCAGCATAGAAGTAGTGAAATTGTACTAGTCTTCTTGCTGAAAATCGCTTAATGTCTTATAGTCCTGTACCTTAAGCACTGCAAATTTTTTCAGTTAAATTTGTTTTATCTATTGCTGTATATTTTCTAAAATTGAGGTAAATAGAAATTAAATGACAGTCAAATATCACGACTACCACACACATTTGCATATATTACAGACTAGCTGCATCTGTTCGAAGTAATATTGTTCTCAGCTTTATGCGTCTGATAATCGTCGCTTATGGGGACAGTGGAGCTTGTAATTGTAGAACGTCTTTGGAATAGGAAACATTATTTTTAGGCTACTCCATCAACTTACTTCGAAGCAAAGCGTCGATGCCGTCGTCTAGGCTTGACATTAGCTGCAATCAACAACCAAAATGAGAAGGATGACATCGTTAACTACCTCAAGTCTCACAGAGGCAAGCAAAGTCTCACTGATTGCAATACTTTCATAACCAGTGCTTGGATTGCGCCTCTAGCAGCAAGCTCTACTACCTTCCCGTTTTTTGACTCTCCAGGAAGCAGCGTAGCCTGGTGTTTAAGCTTCAAAGCAGTTTGTGCCAGAACTAGTGTGGTATGTGGCTTTTTAGAGTTCAATGGAGTCAGTGTTTGGATCGGCTTATCGTTTCAACTAGGTAATGGGAAGCATCCATCACAGTGGACGTGGGACTGCGGATGTAAACTACTAGGATAGACTGGATACAGTAATTGGGACGCTGGGCAGCCAGATTTTTGGAAAAACCAAGAGTTCTGGGCCTGTTTGCGACCAGCATCGTATAATTACGCTTGGAATGATGTTCCTTCCACCGAAAAACTTGGATTTGTTTGTAAAAAATTTCGTGAACAACGAAAATGATGTAAAGCTAGTAATGCATGTTCCCTACGCCCAGAACAATAACAAGTAAGCATTTGCAAGCAATACCACATTCAGTTTGCAGTTGTAGCTTCAACTTTAGGAATGTTTTCCAAATAGTTTTGCTTGCAGTAATGAATTATTGAGTGCTAAGTTTAGTAAAGCCGGTTCAGTGCGATTTTAAGCGAAGTGAACAATATTTAAGTCCTAGAAGCCCATTGGGTTTAAGTATTTACGGTTCTCTGTCTCTGGATATTGACAAGGGACAATGCATATCCATGAAGGATACACACGACTAGACTTTATTGACTGAGAAATTAGGTTTGCACTGATCTTACCCGCCAATGGCATAGCCTTTCTCGGCAATCATGAAAGCTTGCATTCGCAGAAGTCTAGCTTTAATACATTGAAAAAGGCTAGCAATTCGATCAATGCCATTATTGTTGCTGTGAACAGTGCCCTCCGAGACCGTCACGTCTTTGCATGCCAATCACACATGTTGTAGGAGATGCAGGTCTATTAGGGCTCTGGCTACACACACAATTTCAAAGCGTAGCCTATGTTTGGTGGCATGAAAAAATACAGTAATAAGATGCCTAATAATTTTCTTTCGACGTGCACAGTATCGGCACCAAAACGCTCACAGAGGACATGGTAGGTATAGCCTGCAATCGCTGCAAGGAACTAGTGAATGTTGAAAGCGTCTTTTTAAATTTCTCCTAGTCAGGAATATTTTGTCGTTATTCGTGGAAGAGTTTTTAGGCTTTCGATACACACTGTTCGCAGGTATGCTGCCCTTGGGAGTAGATGTATGTTTGTGGGATAGCTAAGCAGTTTGAGCTGGCAGAGCTGGTGGTTGGGTTCCTACTCTAGCTAAGGAGTAGTCTAATAGGCAAGTTTTATTATGATTACTAAGCTTAGTGAAAACTTTCCACCATAGGTGCAGCTTGCTTTTTTAGTTATTATGATTTCCTAGGCATTATTTCACCATTGTTATTCCCTTCAAAAAATCAAGGAGCTCAATGTTGAAAGTGATTCCTCATATATGAGAACAACGATTGGGATGGCAGACATAGCACTGGCGTTGTTTTAATCATACTTGTCTGACTGTGTTCAATCCACCTCGTTTGGGGGGGGGGTCAGGTTTCACCCACGAGACAGGTCACCTGTAGAGCTCCTCAAGGCTCTATATTTGGTCCCTTGCTATTCTCCGTTTATACTTAATCTCTTGGAAAAGTGATTAAGGCCCATGGAAGAGGATATCGCTTTTACGCTTACGATACTCAGTTAAATTCTTCATTAAAACCGTCGTAATGTGCGGCAGCACCTGAGAAACTGAATGCTTGCTTTGCCATCATTCGATCCTGGATGCCGTAGAGGTTCCTGAAATCAAATAACGATAAAACCGAACTGCTGCTTATAGGACACCCTAAGCGTGTGGTTGGATTAAAAGACTTTGTTATTCTGATAGGTGATGCTGTTGTGCGACCATCACCAAGTGCTTGCAATTTAGGTGTCGTTTTCGACAGCTGCCGAAACTTTACAAGCTTCATTTAAAAGACTGCTTCCACAGCAAGCCATAACGTCAACTCCCTATCCAAGATTAAGAGTTGTCTTCGACAGCGACTAGTCAACGATTTTTGAATAGCTCCTTAGTTCTTTCTCGGCTTGATTATTGTAATTCCCGATTCCCTGGGTTACCAAAGAAAGCAATTAGGCTACTCAGCTGACTGAGAACATGGCTGCAAGGCTAGTATTCAAATCCCAGAGGTTGGAGCACGTTTCTTCTTTACTAAAAGAGCCAGTGTGGATGCCGGTTGAGCAACGGATACGGAGCCAAGTTTATACGCTGACCCACAAGGCCCGCCATGGCTTGGCTCCTTCGTACCTAGCCGAACTGTTGCATCCATTTCAGCCTGTTTGAGCTCTCAGGTCGTGTGTGGACAATATATATTAGCTGTTCCATTCCTTTGCATAAAGACCGTAAGCAACAGAAGGTTTAGCTCTGCAGGTACTAGGCTGTGGAACTCGCTTCCGCGAGTCTTACACAAAGAATACAAATCTTCCGCTGGTTGCTGACTATGGCAAATTTATTATATGATTATTGTCTATGATATCTATAAATATTGTCTATGATAATCAATGCTGGTTATGACAATTCTTATGCAACGACAACTACTCTCCTACTGCCGACTATGGCTCATTCTTTTCAGCGGTCCTGCGCTGCTTCTTCCTGCTATTCACTACCTCAACTGCTCTCCTGACTCGGCTATGCTTCCCATTTTATCTTCGTTGCTCAACACGAAGTTTGTTGGCTATTGATTGCTTACCTAATGCCGCTTAGGCTGCGAATGGGCTATACAAAACTCTCCTACGTAACACCAACATAGTCTTTATGACTTTGTGGAGTCTGACGGAGATACATACATAAATGCAATTACTAGCAGTCCATGGGTCATACCCTGTTCAAACACTTCGTTTAGAACAAATGCACGTAATACAATATTTGCCTTTCAAAATGAGGCGTTCCTAGCAGTTGTATTAAACATGCATTTTGTAGAAAACTTAATATTTCCTATATTTAAGATGCCCAAGATTGTTGGATTTTGACGTTCGAATATTAAAAGCAAAAGCTTGACGAGTATTTCGTACCAGTAAGCTTACCTCAAACAAACGAATCGAAGATCTCTGAGTATTCTCCTGTGCTACCTGCACTTATTTCCGGCCGGCCTGCACTAAGAAGTCATCGATGAATACGTGAACTAATGAAGGTTGCCATCGGTAAACAGAAACGGACCCAGGATCATAGCAAGAGCTAAAATTTGGTATTCGGCGAGACTGATTTTTGAGGCTTTTCGATAGCAAAGCAGTAAAATAGCTTCTCAAGCGTTCTTGAAGTTGCTGAACAGCCCTAAAGCATGAAAGTTAAAGATACAAGTACTGCAACCAATTATAACTGTTATTTCGCGACTTCTGACCTATATTTGTGAAAGTATTTTTATCTTAACTTCTTTGACTATACAAAACGTCGAAATAGTTTGACGATTTTTCATCAAAAACCTGCCAAATAGTGCTCTGAATCTAAAATGGTTGACATCGATCCATAGTAACTCTAGAATTAGTGTATAACGGTTCCTTTGATCGTGATGCATTTTCCAAAATTAGCTGCCTCTAATTAGGTCACAAAACACATTTACTGTTCTAATGACGCGTTATGTAAAGTTGAAGTAAATATTTACTGCACTAGACATTTCTGCGTCGGCGATTGCTTACGATAAAGAGCACAGTAACAGTTACTAAGCTTCATCACGAGAATTATTTAGCGTAGGTAAGCAAATAATCATAAACTAATAAAGCATAATATTTTTATGTAAGTGTCTAGCTATTGGATTAATCTGTAAGCAAATACTCGACAGATTTTATTAACTAAACATTATTCATACTAGACAAATTGCACTCCAAATCTCAGGCATTGCCTCTCTGCAGTTCTATCCTGCTCTTAACTAGCTAACCGTTATATACCGTATAATTTTGCTAAAATAAAATTACAATAATTTGGAAGAGTTGGCTGTTCCCCAATCAAACTCTCAAGACCCCTAGTTCTCCAGTCAGGGTCTAGGCTCCGGTTTGGGCTCCTCGTCTCCTTCTGGTCGTTCACCAAAATAGATTGAGGTAGCCTGATTGCGGGGAGGTATTCCCTCCGCAAGAGTGCGTGCTCTGTTGGGAGCATGTAAGGAGTGAGGAGATCAAACTGAGCTAGACGCGCAGCGACTTCGTGTGCTTGTGAATAGAGCTCAGTAAAATCCCCAAGCTGTGTGTCTCGCTTTCCAATTGACGCCGCGGACTAACGACCCATTTTAGTAACGATAAGTAGGTCAGCATCAGAAACGCTCGTTTCGTGGCGGCCAGCTTATTGCGCGTAGACGCACACCGAACGGCATTAGGTGCTAGGTTGCACCGATAGGTAACCGGCATGTTAAGCCTACTCCGCCAAACCTTCGGCGTTAAAATCGTTAATTACATATCCAAAACTGCAGTAAGAGTCTGCAAATGGAATGGCTACCAATACTCACGAAGTTTATTCATGCTGTATTTCCGAATTCGGAATGGAATTTGTGTTTGACCATTCATATCCAAGGGAAAAGAGAAAACAGTTTAAGCAAACGTGGAAGAGTTGGCATTTCATGCTGGTGCGAGGGTTGAGTATAGCTCAGTGTCTTACTAGCCTCAATACGATGAAAGCATTTTAAAACGTAATGATATAGTCTTAGTCCCTACAATATTCTAGATTATGGTGACATGCAAAGTGCTTGGGGATACTGAGTGGCTGTCCCGTTAATCGCAATCCACATCAGCTATTGCAAACTAACTAAAATTTCCTCATGAATCTTGCTGACATCCAAAGTTTTTCAGTAACTGATCTCGCTGACCTTCACGAAATGAAAACGTAGTATTATGCACGACCTGCATCCAATCTTCTGGCATGTTGTACTACTCTGGCCATATCGACCCAAGGTACAACTCAAACTGTAGGAGGGGCTGTTGCAAGCTAAGAGCGAAACATAGAATAAAACGGTGAACTTCAAGAGTGCGTGTTTTGTAATTATGAGAAAAATCTGCATTACTATGCTCTCGCCATCTGCATTAAAGTAGGAAAGTTTTGTGCTTGCTTCTTTTCTAATAGATGTAATTGTTACCAGTTAAAACTCAACCCTAAAGCAGCTAAGCCTGAACGTGCCTGATGTGCTCCAACTAAGTCTAGTACAAATCTCGCAATTTATTGACAGTGAAAATAGTGTCTACCAAGTCATAAGCTCGGAAGGAGTAAATACAGCATCAGCAGCATTGTATTAGAGGTTCTCGCTGAAGCTTGCTATCGCAATGAGCAGAGACGAGGCTACAGTGCTTGCCAGGTGGGACATGCCACACCTTCACAGACTCCTGCAAGCACTATATTTAAGGAATTAATCTTCTTAGGTCAGGTCAATGCAGTTGAAAGCGAGAGTACATGCCAAAGGGTGGCAAACTTTGGTAGCTTTTACATTTCCAAAAGGGGCTCTAAACAAATGCTAACGAAATTAGCTGATAGAAGTTGGTCCAAATGGCCTCTGCAATTTTAATAGAAAGAGCAGGTGGTACCTTGCCAGATGAAAAAGAATCAGATGGGTAGGCATGACAACAGTAATATTATAAATTATTCATTGCACATTTTGTGTTATAAAAACTTTACATTTGCAGCAAAGGAAGCATGATTGCATGGTTCGTGGTAATATGCTCATCTACAAAAAGCATGACACGGTTCGCTGTAACATGCCAAATAGTGGCAGTAGGCACTCAGTCACCACAGAAATGACAAATCACACGGACTTCCTAAATGCTCCGATAGACAAATGCGTTTAGAACTTATATACAAATGTTGTCAAGTAGTACAATGTAGAGACACCAGTGGGAAGTGAGCCACAAAATTTGCGAGTTAGAGAAGTTCAGGTTAGCTAGAAGTAGGGTGATGCGGCTGCTGACACGCTCAAGACGATCAAGCCTCGCTGTACAGTTTTGCCCCAGCTGGAAGTGTCTAATTGCACATGCTGGAGACCCGGCGTGCAGGAGTTACCATAGTCGAGACGGGTTGTCTCAAATACCTGGACCAATTTAGGTATGGTATCCCTGTCTAAAAAAGCCCGAGTTTTAGCTGCATTATGTAGCTGAAAGTAGGTACACTTGACGGTTAAGATGATGTGGTCGTCTGATGTAAGGTCACTTTGGAATAAGACTCCTAGATTTTGAAAGAATCAATGGGAGATATGCTGGTCGAGCCTATTTTGAGCTTCAGGTCTCTGCAATTACCGAATCGCACTTGTTTGCTCTTTTCCTGCGATCTGCGTGCCGATGTAGTCAATACATGCACCTAGGAAGTTAAGGAAATTCGACGTGCAAAATGAATTGGAAGGATCAAAGGAAAAGTGTACCTGAATGTCATTTTGGTAAAAGTGAAAATGTTGATAGTTCCTGGCAATCGCACCGGCAAGAAAAAGAGCATAAACAGTGAAATGAACTTGACCAATCACTAACCCCGAGGTACTCCATACTTCCTTGGCTATTCTCTGAAGATCTTTATCCTTTCACGTCGAGAGCCGGACGAGGCAAAGGTTTGAGATACCACGCACTTCATGAGTTTATTGGATGATCTTTACTTTATTGAAATTAATACTATAGAAAACCTCTGAGATAGTACCCGAAACCATGTAAGTGCCATGCCGAAGATCCCAAGTGCAGATTAGAGGCACTCAAAAGGAACTTGGTGATCGAGAATATGAAAAGCTGCCAAAAGACTGAACACAGCGAGCCCATATAATCTACCTAAGTCTGCATTCATAAGTAGG
The DNA here is from genome assembly GCA_009760855.2 of Cristatella mucedo. Taxonomy (NCBI): domain Eukaryota; kingdom Metazoa; phylum Bryozoa; class Phylactolaemata; family Cristatellidae; genus Cristatella; species Cristatella mucedo. Next base: position 879,570 of record WPIO01000131.1, read on the forward strand.
TCATCATGCACTAAAAGCAATGCTGAATTTTTGCAGTGACTGACTCTAAAATCAGACTGAAACTTACTGTAAGTTTGAATTTTAATATACGAGTTCAGCTCGTCAGCTAAGACTCATCACAAATTCTTCGATAAGAACTTTGTAAGTGTGACTGGGCGAAAGTTGCTCACGTCCTCTTACTCTATTGTTGCTTCCTAGAGTATTGGCTTAAATAAATAATTCTTCTAAGATGCTAGGATATGACCCGAGGCTCGGAAATTGTTAGCATGTCAGTAATGCATGGTAGCAACAGTGCATCTATGCACCATAGAAGCAGGACATTGGGATTAGGGCCCAGAAGAATTAGTTGGCTTCTTTGATTAGGATATGAACATCAGGACGAGATTACCAGTGACTTCCTGCAATGTGAATGTTGCGTTGAAGTCAGGAAATGTGGAACAGGAATCCATTGATGATTCTGATACCATAGGGATGGACTGCAGGATCTTGTCAATGTTGTATACAAAGCAAGGTCCGTATGCTGACCCACAAGGCCAGCAAAGGCTCGGCTTCTCCGTAATTAGCTAAACTGTTGCACTAATTTCAGGCTCTTCGTGCCCTTAGGTCCTGTTAGGACAATAAGTTAGCCGTTCTATTTCTGCTCTTAAAGGCCGTCGGTGACAGAAGCTTTAGAGCTGCAGGTCCCAGACTGTGGAAATCGCTTCTACGATTCTCAGGCAACGACAACGGCTTTCCTGCTGCCGACTACGTCACATACTGTCCAGCTGTCCAGAGCTGCTGATTTCATGTCACTCACTACCGCAACTGCTCTCCTGACTCTGCTATGCTTCCCACTATCTCTTTGTTGCATGACATAAAGCCTTTTGGCTGCCGAATGCGTATCGAAAGCCGCTTAGGCTGTGAGAGAACTATTCAGAACTCACCAGCCTAATATCCACAAAGTTTCTGCAGACTTACTGACAAAGATACATGAGATGAAATTGCATTACACTAAATCACATCGCATTACAACTAACTGGTAAAAAAAAGGGATCCATGAGAGCATCACAAGAATCATCGGATAAGGTGCTAACTTGAAAGTGGGGAAGGAGATAATTGGTTGTAGGCATCGCATTTGTGGGTTGTAAATCTGTGATTCCACGATAATTTTATAGAAGTCATACTTGACTTCTGCTAGAATTTATTGGTACGATCTAATTTAGTCTGCGCATTCCAGTTGATGGACAATCGGTCTGGCTCTTTTGTATACATGAGCCAGAGAATAAATATACAAGCCATCTAGTAAACCAACCTTGAAGTTGAACGCTGCTTGTTTGGTAGCAAGGGAGGGTCAACTAGAAATGGTGCAGCATGGTCAGTTGAAGTTGGAGTCATGCAATCCTGGCTCCAAAGTCTTACACCAATTGAAGGTGCGTGATTAGAAAACCCGGGAGCGGCGAAATACAGAAGTCTACGTTACGTGTCGAATTCACAGCGGCCGGTTGATGTTCAGTGTCCCTCGCTAAGCTAGCCAGAATTATTATGAAGTTAGTACGATAAAAGCAGTCACACATGATTTTTGGAACTCACATAGTCATCTAAAGAAATGTCACTTCATAACGATACACCTCAATCCCACACAGAAGCGATTCTTTATGTATTGTCAGCCCGGCTTCGAATGAATACCTGTTAAATTACTAAGCTCCTCTAGGCTTTAACGTATTTAGCAAGGTAATGTTTGCTTGCCAAATTATAAAAATTCTAAGCGGCCGCATGTGTGTGACTTTTAGAAATACACACAGAGACGAAGTGTAGTGATTTTAAATTGCTAAAAAATGAAAGCAAATAAAAATACGCTGCTGTAGCGATTTTGTTTTAGCGTGCATGCCGTGGTGTATTGCGCTTGGCAATTAAACGGATATAAGAGAGAAAATGAATCGTTAGAATACGCAAACAAGCTTTAAATGTTAAACCGCAACCTATGCTTATAGTTCCTCGGATTATAAATGACTGTAGCGTGTTAGGAAGGCTGACAAATTATGGACGATAATGCGTCTCGCCAGCGAGAACTTACAGCTTGATTCTATAAATAACATGCTAAGAGTAAAGACAGAAGTTACACAACAATAAGCTCCGGGTTCGACTTTTCCATTCACACGAACTCTGATTCTTTGCTGAATTGCAGGGCAGCTTTGATTTCCCGTGTTAATTGACTGGGTTTTCTTCGTTGACTAGAGAGCTTTTGCCGTGAACAAAAATATCTGGCAACCTACGGCCGTAACGTATTTAGTTTTTTCATTGTATTTTCAACGAAGAAGAATATTTTCCAAGCACATTCTACGCCTGCTAGATGGCCTCTGGTTGAAATATCAGGGTAAAATACATTCGGCAATAGATCTCTTAAAAACAGTCACTTTGCCTGCGCTTGAGTTTGGCTGATTCGGACGTTTGTCTGATACAACCACACCATCGTACTCTCGCGCGTGCAACACTGTCCTACTGGCAGTCGCGCGACTAGCTCGCTAGTAGTGCTAGTTAAAGATGCTACAGTTTGCATGCTGATTTTATCGCTTCACCTCCCATAAAAAATAACCCATATTAACACATAATCCTTTCATTGCTTCTCCTCCACACGCAAACAGCGAGCCGTTAGTATTCGATAATTGTTCCTGCACGAGCGAGGAAGAAACCTGTGACGAAAAGTACCTAGAGCGACTCACAAAAGGAGCGTGATCTAATATTGCCAGTGCATCTATCATTACTCAAGCGACATCTGGTAATTATTTACACTACAACTTAATTCATACGTAATTAGGCTGTGTAAGGGAGTCTAATAACTTTACCCAACTTCCCAGGTACATGATAAATGGGCTAAAAGTGACCGGCAAGAGATTAAAGGTTTTATAGAGAATTAGTAATAAACAGTTGAGGAGCAACTAATGTAATTATACCACATATCTAAATAATAACCGATCTCCCAAGTCTTCGTTTTTATGCAAAAATGATGATTCCCACTTTCAACTCACCGTATCCACCAAGCTTCAACAAGTTGACTTTCACGATGCAGGTGCCGATTCGTGGTTTCACCAGCAGTATGGGCAGATTTTCCAGCTTGCTGAGTCAGACGAACGGTACCTTCAGATTCCTTTCATTCGCCAGTTCAGAGTGTAGGTGTCAGGAATTTTGAATCAGCATCTCGCCTATCTGGACGGGCTTGCACTCTTGCCACCATCTATTAAATACATCTTTCTGCAGACTCGGCAGGTCGGAAAACGTAGTGGCCTGCCACTTAACAGTCACTTTAGCTGTCTCAAGCGTCTTTCCGAGTTGAAATTTCGAATGATCTACAAGACCTATAGCTGTGAGGTATCCCATATTTAAAAGGGACCTCGGATGATCTTTTTCTATTCACATAATACTCTATTGTCTCCCGTTGAGATCTACCTAAACCGTTGCAGAGAAGTGCCAGTGATGCCCAGGTAAGATGAGGGGCACTCAAGAAGGACTTGGCGGTCGATAATATTAAAAGCAACCGAAAGATCGAGCAAAGAAAGCAGAGACACTCTACCTACATCTGCATTCCTAAGTAGGTCTTTGTACACCCAAAGCCAAAGTCAGGCTGGAACCTACTAACAAGGTTTGAAGTTTCAGTATATAAGTTTAGCTGGTCGGCTGCGACTCGTTCCAGTGTCTTTGACTTTACAGGTAGAACGGGGACTGAGCTGTAGTTGCTTAAGTTCTCTTGGTCTAGTGTCACTTTCTTAAGTAGTGGCCTGACTACAGTTTTTGTGTGTAAAGGTGCTTGGACATGACCTGAGGCAAGTGACGTATTAATGTTGTTGGTTATGCATGGCAGCAGCAGATCAATGCAAGGGAAGTGCAGGACAGTATGAATAGGGTACAAAAGACTTGCTGACTTCTTTGATTGGGATATAAGCTCCAGGACGTGATTACTAGTGACCTGCTTGAATATAGAAACCAAGGTGCTGCACAGAATCGAGGAACAGGATTCTAGTGGGAATGTAGCAATGGCAAGGACGGACTTCTTGATCTTAACTATCTTCTAGACAAAGAAGCTAGATAAGTGATCAACTAGATCATCGCAGGGATTATCAGGCAAAGAGCTAACCCGTGAGAGGTTTAGCAGATTGTTGATCGTCGACATTAGCATTTTTGGATAGTGCCTCCGTGATTCAACTACGTTTTTACGAAAGCTAGACACGGCCTTTGCTAGGATCGTTTGGTACGATCAGCTGTAGTCCAGGAATTCCAGTTGACGGACAGTCAGTCCCGATATTTTGTATGCTCATGCTACAGAATATACGGGCCAACAATTTAGCAAACCAAACCTGCGATCAGAGCCCTATTTTTTCTACTAATAATAGTAATGATACACTTGATAAAGCGCCCGAAGAGAACTCAATCTCTATCTGTGCGATGTACATTTGCTGCAAAGAAAACGCACTCGTACGGAGAGTGGTATCATGCTTGAAAAATAACAAATATACAATTTGACATCCCGTCTTAACTTCTGTAACTCACTGCTTGCTGGCATACCGGCTTGTGCGATTGGCCGATGATAGGTGGTGCGAAACTACACAGCTAGGCTTGTCTGTCGCGAGTGTTCCAATTGCCACGTCACACCACTTCTCTCTGACATGCACCGGCTAACAGTCAAGCAACGGATCGACTTCAAGGTCTTGTCGCTCACTTGTAGGTCACTTCATTCTTTGGCTCCAGCCTATCTCTCAGATTTTCACCCCACCTGGCCAAGCATCGTACCATCCGCCTTGCGGAATCCAACAGTTTACTTAAACTTCGTACGAGCCTCAAATCAATTAGAGACCATGCATTTAGTTTATATGCTCCCAAAGCCTGGAACTCCCTCCCGATCTGCATAAGAACGTCCGAGTGACTCGACCACATTTAAAAATAACTTAAAAACACACCTATTTAGGATAGCATTTAGTGGGTCCCTGTGATTCGTTCTTTACGTACCTATAGGTGCTGACACTGTGCATGCTGCCACTAACCACATTTGCCTGCTGACCTTGGGCATGTCACCCCTAACCATGTTATTCATGTTGTTATCAACCATGATATTACTCAACATTCAATCGGGCTTTCAATTCGCGGCAAATGTAAAGCGCCTAGAAAGAGATTGAGTTCTTTGGGGGTGCTTTATCAAGTGCATTATTATTATTATTATTATCAAATATTACATGATAATGGGTGATATGCACAGGGCCAGGACCAGTGAGGTTAGTGGCAGATGCCACAGTGTCAGCAAGCATACACACATAAAGGACGAATCACAGGGACCCACTAAATTGCTGCCCTAAACAGGTGTGTTTTTAAGTTCTTTTTAAATGTAGCCAAATCAGGGGATGTCGTGACGCCAGTCGGGAGCGAGTTCAAGGCTTTCACAGCATACGAACTAAATGCATAGACTCCAAACGAATTGAGGTTTTTACAATCTATAGATAAGCACTTATATTCCGAAAAGAATGGTTTTATATGATTGGTCTGAGGTTTACCAGATCTGAGAGATAGGTTAAGGCCAAAAAATGAAGTGACCTAAAAGTGAGCGACCAAACCTTGAAGTCGATCCGTTTCTTGACTGGTAGCCGGGGCGGGTCGGCAAGAAGCAGTGCGATATGGCAACGTCGATGCTCGCGACAGACAAGAGTACCTGCAGAGTTTTTCAACAACTTTAAGTAGCCGATTGCACATTTAGCAGCACGGGCATGTAAACTGGAAGTGGTGCAGAGTGACACTTACAACGTCAGAAAGGCAGTCCTGGTTGCAGGTTTCATTCCAATCAAAGGCGCCTGATTGAAACGACCGAAGGACTCGTGAGCTGCGAATTAGTGACGTCTAACTTGAATGTCAAGCTCGATGGTGTTAGTGTTCAGTGTCAGCAGCTAAGAAGGCCAGAGTTATTAGGAGCTTGTAGCGATGAACACAGTAATGCATAACTTCGGAACCACCGGACCTTAAAAGTCCACTGTTTTAACTTAAACCTTAGATTTTCACGTCTACCTCATAGCTGTCCAACGAAGTATCTGTTCTCCTACTAAATGATCAATGGTGCCGATACAGAAAGGTAGTCAACGGCCAATTCTTCGAAAGCAGCAGAAACATCCGCTGCAAGAACAAAGCTCAGAGGTAAAACCAGAAAGGAAATTAGAAATTTATAAGTAACGCTAAAATAACGCAAGCAAGTTTATGATGATATACACTGCCTAAATAAAAGTTCATCTAGTTTCGCAAGTTACCTGACGAAAGTAACATCTCAGATATTTGCTCATCCCTAATAAATTTTAAAATGAAGAAACTCCAGCAATTTTGATAAGCCCTACGGCCCTGCAAAAATGCTTTCATATGCCGACTAAGTTTGGCCCAGTGATTAAGGTGCTCTCCCGATCTATATCTGGTCGAGATCGTAGGCTTCAGGAATGAGGCATACCTGAAGTGCCGTAATAGAGATTAGGTTCTCCCAGGGCTCTATACAAAGGTATAATACTTACTTATTTTATTTATGTGACCCTTTGCTATTTGTTCTTATAGTTCAAATGTTGCAACCCTTTAATGCAGGTCCTCATGCTGCACCGACTCCAAACCATAAAGTTGAGGGCAGCATGTGGAAAACTTGTTTTCCGACGTTCTCATTTGACCCCTATGAAAGGGTTACGACCCAAACATTTACGACTACTTCCCTATGCAATGCTGCTTTAAGCACTACCAGATCTTCAGTGACTTGAATTTTGAAGAGCCTTATTTATTGCGTGTATATATTGCAAAAAAAGCTGAAAGATCATCAGCAGACAGAACACAAGTTTCCAAGAGTAAATTGTTATACGTTATTTATCTGTCGCATTGTACGAACTGCACAGATTAGCTATACTGTGTGATCTCAGAATAAAATTTTGCCCAATTAACCTTAAGGGTGGCTTTTAAATTTTAAGCTGAGAGAGTGCAGTTAATTTGACTGTATTTGATCTGAATAAATTGAGGTCGTACATATTCAGGTCTCTCAATGAAGGTTAAATCGAAGAACCAGATTAACTCTGTAGACCTTCCAGTGAACCACATAGCATTACAATGTGAAGCGAGAATGCTGTGACTAATTTTTAAATGCACTTTTTAGTGCCTATGCCAGGGGTGTCTAACCTTTTTGCGTTGGGGGGCACATTTCAAAAATTTAAAAGGTGAGGGGGTCACTTGTAAATTGCTGTTGTTGACCACATCAGAAAATAAGATCGTAATTGAATATGACTATTACTAATATACTTAATAAATAAACCACAATACAATAGTATTTTTAGCATAATTATAATTAAAAATAATAAATAATGAAAATTTAATCATGTGTCCTGGAAAATAATTCGATAGATATTATGGCCAATCATTTACTTTTGGATTTTTATTTCAATAACATTAAGACAGAAACGTATAAAACTCACAAATTACATGACGAGGACTCACATAATATCAGTGTCTTCAGATTAATTAAATACCACAGGTATTCAATGTCTTCTGCACTGCAGGCATCAATGAAATATTTGGCATTGTTTCTGTTTGCATAAAAAGTCGACATCTGCTGCAACAGTGGATGTGGCAATTCAAAGGATTCCTGATAAATGTTCATCTGTGAGAACGGATCGAGTCTTTGCTTTCACATTTTTTAGTCTGGAAAAAATCTGTTCACAGCAATATGGGCTGCCAGAAAGAGCAATATACCTACGAGCATGTTTGGCTAGGTTAGGAAATGACTCTGATGAATCATACTGCTTGTAAAAGGTAACAAGGTCATGCTAATCATAAGCAGTTTTTAAATTGCTGTCATTATGAATGTCGATTAGTTCGAGTTGAAATTCATCAGGTGCATCAGAGGGATTGATATTAAATGGATTACTACTCAGGTTCATGTCATCCGCATGTTGTTGGAAATCCTGAAACCTCTCTTCGAATTCATCAACAAGTTTGCTAACAAGATTGGAGTACTTCATATGAGCCAGCGTTTCAGGCGATCTTGTTGCTAGTGTTGTGAAATGTAACAGTTTCTTCTGATCTAAGTGTTCCCTGAAAAGTTTCAGCTTTAGCACAAACGCGACAACACAATCATATATTTTATGGACCAGTTGATCCTTACCTTGGAGTTTGACATTAAGATCTGCAAGATGTTTGGTTATGTCCACCAAAAAATGCCATGTCATTCTATCACTGCTGGTCATCGAGGAAGCCAACATATTTTCCCTTTTCGGTCATAAAAGTTTTTATTTTGTCCCGAAGTGACCGAAACCTGGCTAAAGTGTTTGCCCTACTTAGCCAACTGACTTGGCAGAAATAAATAACATTATAATAATCTGATCCCAACTCTTCAAGGAAATCCTGAAATTGTCTGTGGTTTAGCACACGAGACCTTATCACATTGACTGTTGAAACTACATTGTCCATTACATGTTGCATGCTCAAGACCTTTGCACATAGCTGTTCCTGGTGGATGATGCAGTGATGACTGACAATTTTGTGAGTTACTAATTTTACCATTAAAAATACAAATCCATTGTGTCTACCTGTCATTGAAGGGGCTCCGTCTGTGGTTAGACCAATCAATTTAGTTTCAGTAAGATTAAATTTTGTGAGGACCCTCTTGACCTGACCCAAAATATTCCTCCCCCGTTGTAGTGCATTTCATTGAACATATATCCAACAGTTCTTCGATAATGACAAACTTTCCTGTTACTCCACGTTCAAACACCGACAGTTGAGCCGTATCGCTATTGTCTAAGCTTTCGTCGAGCCAAAGAGAATAAAATTCGCATTCAGCAACTCTTTAAGTGAGACTTTCTTCTATGTTGGAAGCGAGCTCGTCAACTCTTCTCGCAACCGTTTGATGAGAAAGACTGACTTTCTCTACTTCTGAATTCTTTTCTGGACAGACAACACCAATAAACAGCCTGAGGCATTCCTTAACAAATTCACCATCGGAAAATGCTTTCCCCGCTTAGCTATAGCTTCATCTATTAAAAAACTTACTTTGGTTGAAGCCTCAGACTTGTTGCTAACTGCTGTAAACAATGACTGCCGTCCGATGACGCTCTGTTTCAACGAGTTCACGCGATTAATTCGTAGTTGACCAGTCAGGCTGTTGTACCTGTCGCCATGCTTTGTTGAAAAATGTCGCTTAACCTTATACTCCCTTGCATCGACAATTGTTTCTTGGCATATTAGGCACGTTATTCTACCCAGCGTTCCATTACAAAATAGTCTACAGTCCAAGATGCTTTGAAAAGAAGTCATCCTTCTGCGTCAATATTTCGTTTTTTGCTAGTATTCACATTCGCCGCCATTTTTCTCTGTGAAATAAAAACCTGATCAGTTACGAATTGATTAATTTATAATTTATCACAGCAATATCTTAGTAATAGTAAGTAAGTTAAGCAATACGCGTTTATTTGAAAAACCTACCTGACTGATTCCAGTTCGTGCAGTAGCAGCTGAGAAACGGCTCTTTTTTTCTGTCCACAGTGTGAGCCAGTTAATTCCGCTTGCGGAAGCGTTATAAATGTGATCGTAATTGTGCCGCTGAAGCACAAATATATTACTCCTTCACGCCAAAATGTTCACATGAAGGCTAGCAAAATAAATCGACTTTTTACCTTCACGCGAAAATAGCCATTCGGACACCTTCATGCTTGACGCGAGCGTTAAGTACATCAAAGCGCCTTATATCGCCGTTTGTATTGATTAAAAATTAACGAAAAACATGGAGTGACAGATATTTTTTGGGATAACGTTGCTGGCCGCATAGAAGACCTCGGCGGGTCGGGTTGTGGCCCGCGGGCCACGTGTTGGACATCCCTGCTTTAGGGGGTGTTCAGCAACTTCAAGAACGCTTGAGAAGCTACTTTACTGTTTTGCTATCGAAAATCCTCAACAGTCAGTCTCGGTGAATAATGAATTTTAGCTCTTGCTATGATCATGAGTCAGTTTCTGTTTGCCGATCGCAACCTTTATTAGTTAGCGTATTCATCGATAACGTTTTAGTGCAGTCCTGACGGAATTTATGTGCAGACAGGCTAAGAGAAAACTCAGAGATCTTCGGTTTGTTTGTTTGAGGCAAGCTCACTGCGACATAGTACTCGTAAAGCTTTTGCTTTTAAGATTCGAACGTCAAAATCCAACAATAATGGGCATCTTAAATGTAGGCAGTATTAAGTCTTCTACAAAATGTAGGTTGAACACAACTGCTTACGAACGCCTCATTTTAAAAGGCTAATATTTTATCACATACATTGGTTTTAAACGAAGTATTTGAACGGGGTATGACCCATAGACTGCTCGTAATCGTATTTATGTATGTATCTCCGTCATTAACTCCACAAAGTCATAAAGACCACGTGGGTGTTACGTAGGAGAGTTTTGTATAGGGTACTCACTGCCTAAGCGGCTTTCGGTACGCATTAGGGAGTCAACAGACTTCGTCTCCCGCAACAAAGTGAAAGTGGGAAGCATAGCAGAGTCGGGAGAGCAGTAGAGGTAGTGAGCAGCATCGAAGTAGCAGCTAGGACCGCTGGCAAGGATCTGGCATAGTCGGCAACTGCGGGAGATTTGTTTTCTCTGTGTAAGAATCGCGGAAGCGAGTTCCACAGCCTAGGTACTGCAGAGCTAAAGCTCCGCTCACCAACGGTCTTGAAGCGGAGAAATGGAACAGCTAAAATATTGTCCACACAGGACCTGAAGGTACGAATAGGCTGAAACGAATGCAGCAGTTCGGCTAGGTACGAAGGAGCCAAGCCGTGGCGGGTTTGTGGGTTAGCGTAGAAACTTGGTTCTGTATCAGTTGCTCAACCGGCATCCACCCTAGCTGTTTTAGCAAAAGAGACACGTACTTAAGCCTCTGGGACTTGAACACTAGCCTTGCAGCCATATTCATAGTCTGCTGCAGTCACCGAGTTGCTTTCTTTACTAGCCCAGTGAAAAGGGAATTACAATAATCAAGCCGAAACAGAACTAAGGAGCTATTCAAATATCTTATACAAGTTGCTGTGGAAGACAGCTCCTAGTCTTGGATTTGGATTTGACGTGATGGTTAGCTGTGGAAGCAGTCTTTTGAATGAAGCTTTTAAAGTTTAGGCAGCTGTCGGAAACGACACCTAAATTTCGAGCACTCTGTGATGGTCGCACAACAGCATCGCCTATTAGAAGAGCAAAGCCTTTTAACCCAACCACACGCTTAGGGTGTCCTATGAGCAGCAGTTCGATTTTATACTCATTTAATTTCAGGAAGTCTTCCGACATCCAGTATCAAATGTTGGCAAGGCAAGCATTCAGTTTCTCAGTTGCTGTAGCAGATTCCGATGGTTCGAATGACGAATTCAACCGAGTATCGTCAGCGTAAAAATGATATCTCATTCGATGGGCCTTAATCACATTTTACAAGATGTTTAGTGTAAATGGAGAACGGCAAGGGACCGAGTATTAGGGACTCCACACGTGACCCCTGTCGTGTGTGAGACCTGATAGCCACCCGATGCGGATTGAACACAATCAGACAAGTGCAATACAAACCACGCCAGTACTTCGTCTGCCAGACCAGTCGTTCTTCTCATATATGAAAAGTCGCTCTCACTATTTAGGTTGGTGGTTCATTGAACGAAATAAGAATGGTGAATCCATGCCTAGGAAATCCGATCATAATAACTGAAACAAGCAATCAGCACCTATGCTAGAACGTTTTCCTTAAGCCTAGTAATCATGATAATTCTTGTTTATTAGAACTACTCCTCAGCTAGAGTAGGAACCCAACTACCAGCTCTGCCAGCTCAAATTGTTAAGCTATTCCTTAAAGGTAAATCTACTCCCAAAGGCAAAATGCCTGCAATCAGTTTGCATCGAAAGCTTGGAACTCTTCCACGAATGACCTCACGATATTCCTGACTAGGAGAAATTTAAAATGATGCTTGTAGTATGCACTAGTTCCTTGCAGCGATTGCAGGTTATACGTGCCCTGTCCACTGTGGGCGTATTATTGCCGGTACTGTTCACGTCAAAAGCAACTTAATTGATCATGTTATTACTGTATCGTTCCACCATGCATGCGATACACTTGGAAATTGTGTGTGTAGCCGGAGTCGTAGCGGCCCTGCATCTCCTAGAACATGTGTGATTGGCCTGGTAAGGCACGACGAGTCGGAGGGCACTGTTCACAACAATAATAAAGCCATTGATCGAACTACGAGGTTTCTCGTTGTATCAAAGCTAGACTATTGCGAATGAACGTTTTAACGATTGCCGATAAAAGCTATGCCAGTGGCCTGTAAGGTGAATGCTAAACTAATTTCTAAGTCACCAAAGTCTAGTCATTTGTCTCTTTCATCGAGATGCATTGTTCCCTGTCAATATCCAGAGACAGAGAACAGTAAATACCTAGACTCCATGGCCTTATAGGACTTAGGTCTGTTTCACTTAGCTGAAAACCGCACTGAACCTGCTTTACCAAACTTAGCTCTTTAGGATTCATAATTGCAAACAAGAATATTTGGAAAACATCGCTAAAGTTGAAGCCACAAGTGCAAACTGAATATGGTATTGCTTGCAAACTCTCAATTTTATTGTTCAGAGAGTAGGGAGCATGGAAGTACTAGCTAATCAGCATTTTCGTTTTTCGTGACATTTTTGACAAAAAAATGCAAATTTGTTTGGAAACAAAACATCGTTCCAGGTGTAGTCAGCCAATGCTGGTCGCAAATAGCCCGAGTCCTCTACGTTTTTACAATTTTCCGGCTGCCCAGCGGCCCAACTACTGCATTAAGAATCCCTTCGATCCTGGTGGTTGACATTAGGTGTCCCACCACCACTCTGATGGATGCTTCCCATTAGCTTGTCGTAACGTTAAGCCGATCCAAATTGACTTCTTCAAACTCAAAAAATTCCCATGACATTCACTTAAGGGTAAACACTGCTTAGAAGATTGAATACCCGGCTAGGCGCACTAGGTAAGGCGGTTGCTTTTCACGACCTCGGTCCCGAGGTCGTTGGTTCGAATCTTGCGGTGGGTGATCCTTCATTGCCCATGCAAGCGGTTGTAATAGCCGTAAAGGCTCTTCGGTCACTGTACAAAAGAGGCTGTTGAATCAGCAAGTATTTTTATTTTTAGGCCATTGCCTAGAATTTTAAAAAGGTGGGTAATAGAACTTAGTGCTAGAAGCACAGTTTAAGCACTGGTTAAGGAAGTGATGCAATCAGTGAGACTTTGCTTGCTTGTGATTGCTGCTGTTGATTAGGGCCAACGTCAAGCCTAGACTACAGCATCGACGCTTAGTTTCAAATAAGTTGATTGAGTAGTCTCAACATGGTATTTCTGATTCCAAAGACGTCGTTCTGCAAGTGCAAGTTCCACTGCCCCAGAAGTGACGACTATCGGAAGCATACAGCTGAGCACAATATTACTTCAAGCAGACGCAGCTAGCTTGTAATATATTCTAAATTAGGTGCAAGTCATGATTTTTAATGTCATTTAATTTCTATGAACCTCAATCTTTAGAAGAATGCAGCAATACATAAGCAAATTTTATCCGGAAGGTTTAGGGTGTGTAAAGGTCGGGACTAAAAGGCCCTCAGTTATTTTCAACACGAAGCCCGATACAACGTCACTACATTGTCGATGTATGTGCAAAAAATCGCATGCAACTGATGTTTGGCTTTGTTCCTCCAATTCAACGCTCCCCAATCACTGAAGCAGTTAGGGTGATAACAAATACTTTGCTCTCGAGAACAAACTGATTCATATAGTTATTGTATAGAATCGTGGATAGATGAAGTTTGGACAATCAAAGGGGTCATTTACATTAGGTGTGAGTCGTGTGCAAATACGAAGCGACAGGCAGATCATAAGCAAGACTAATCAATAATACTAATTTGCTGGTATGCGAATGTACGTGTGCTGCAAACTTTGGAATTAACATTTCGCGGATACCCTGGCCCACACAATTTTAATAGTATACACCCATTTTGGGAGTCCTCAAGAAGTGCTACAAGATTTTCAGAGATTAATAATGCCGTCGCTCCACATGGCGTTCTATCATACATGCATGGTCATGATTTCTGATCAACTGCCTAGTGTTACTTTTAGCAGCCAAAGCTTGATCGGGCAGAGCATTCACTAAAGGCAATATTTCAATGCAGCAACTGCTAATTGCTGCCACCTTAGTGCAACAGTAAAGCCAAATTCTTTAACCGAAGGTTTCTCTTTGAAACGTTGCTGAAACGATGGTGCGAGCCGATTGATTCTCATACTCGAATCCGTAAATTGATTTTGAACGAGGAACTCTTTAAAAAAGAACTCTAAAACCGATGAAATTCGACGAGCAGTGAAGATAGTGCAGGCAATAAGAACGTGCAATTTAAAAGAAAGCAAAATATACTACCTTTAATTAAAAATATACTGCAGTTTTTACTTTTATTATTTTAAGAAATAATTATGTATGAACGAATATCTACGATGGTAATTTCAGCATCTATCTTAAAAAATTAGCCGTGAAATATCTAGGCAGTGTATATTGCCATAGCCATGCATATGCTATTATAGCATTCTTCAGGAATTTGAAATGTAATCAGTAACTGTGAAACGTGGCCAAGAAACTAATGCAATAATTCAATGGTCTTTATAAATCTGACCCCATGCTGGTTTAGATGACCTTCGTCACATCAGGGGCAGCCCCAGGTACTCAGAGTGTGACAAATAAAGCCCGATCAAGGCCTTATTTATCGAAGCTCAATTTAAACTTACAGTCTCTGCTTTTGTTTTAACAAACCTCGACTCTTAATACTTTCTGAATTGAATAACTTGGCTGAATTGGCTCTGTTAACATAACTGGAAAATAACTGTAAAGTGATTAAGCAACAACAGAATAGTTGGCTCATCTCCCTTGATAAGGGGTGAAAACTGTGATGTTAATCAACAAATGGTAAGCATGATTATTGTGCATGACTTCGGAAATGATATCACTAGTTAAAGCTTACTTTAATGTAAGGCTTAAGGATAATACATGACACACATAACCCTTTACTGTTGCGAAAAGCCTAAATGGCCTAAAACACTACTGGTGGCACTTCTGGGCTCTTTATAAAATTCTAGAGGAAATCAGCCTGATTTATCAATCAATCACGATTATTCAAGGTTGATGTGGAACTCCCTAATCTAACATAGAGTTACTTTCAGATTCCTCATTACACCCATCCCTAGTCTGTACTTCTTGTGCCCCACTTACCTGCACAATTGAAGCATGCAAATTGCATTTAAACTAATGCTGACAGTCATGCCAGTTAGCAATGCAGTTAGCTCAACGGCAGGCTCATTTTTAGTGCCACTTACATTTTCGCTGACGCTGCTTCCAACCAAGAAGAAAGCACACAGCAGCAAGCAAACTCTCTTAATTGCTGACATTCTAAAGAAAAGAAAAGCTCAACTATATTTCAGCAGCACCATTAGCAATTTTATTTATTAATTTGATATTTGATTATTTTGATATTAATATATTTCATAATATATTTCATTAATATATACTATTATAATATACTATATACTATATAATATATATACTATTATAATATTATACTATATTATATATTTCATAATATATTTCATTAATATATACTATATTTCAGCAGCACCATTAGCAATTTTATTTATTAATTTGATATTGATTAGCAATTTTGGAGACACATACTAATGCCGACACCGAAGCTTAGAGGTCGAGTTGCAAATCAGGTTTCATTTGCAACTGTGGATTGTTAAGGAGCCGCAAATAACTGATACAGCTACCATTTCCACAGAAATTATGAGAAGACTGCAGCTTTTAGTCTAAATTATACAGAATGGGGTTAATGGCTTACTTAACATACTTCAGGCGATTGGACGCTTGAGCTCTCCCACTATCGCCTCAACTTACCACGTCAGCCTGCCTATTTAAGCGTTCCAACGGTGATACAGATGCTATTTCCAAAATATGTGTGGCATAGATATCATAATGATATGAAATTGCTGGTCAAAGTGTTTCGGCTAGTCCTACCTTATTGTATGACATTTGGCTGGTTCTTGGTAATCGTATGGCCTCCAATGGCCAGGCACGTCTAAGGCAATATAAAACTAGTAGTAAAACTTGTATGGCTATCAAATGATTATTTTTGAGTAAACTAGAGCACTGTTTTTATAGTAAGTAAATAAAATCAGCGTAAAACGACGCCTATTTACGGATTAGCAGCTGTTGCCCTGTTCAACAATGCAGAGGGAGCCATTAGAGGCCATTGTTAAAGAGCTGGAATGGGCTATATCGTCAAATAGTGTAGGGGTTAATTCGGAACAATTTGTGTCGTAACTTGAAATAAAATATCAGTTGCTCTATGTTTATGGTTGTAATGATAGCAGTATCTCATTTCAATTACGCTCAGAAGCTGGCTGGTCTGTGCTATTTAAGGCCTACCATAAGAACGCTACGCCTAATGCAATAAGTTCGGTGGTTAACTTGAAGTACTCTATCCTCTAATGCCTTGCAGCGAACTCTGAGGAAGACCAACCTGCCAGTGATGTAGTTATCAAACTGGCACTACCCGTTAGCATCTGTGCATATTACGTAGCTTTAGAAAAAAATTAAGTTTCTCTGAATTCATTTTTATTGGCACTGCTTTTAGTCTTTAGATAATATTGTAGACTTGTTAGATGAACTGAGAGTTAAATTCCAGAAGATCTTGAGGACTTTTATATTGACTGCTATGAGAAAGGTCATTCCGTGATCTGCCATGGCTAGTTAGCCGTTGGCGATCGTCAAAAAGTGTTGGTAAATTTGTACCACTTTGCGTCCCAACTTAAAATTAATATCAGCTGCCCTATGCTTATGATGATAATGAGAGCACGTCCCATGTTGATTTCGCTCAAAGCCTGGATGGTCCGGGCTACTTAAGGGCTAGTTTGAGAACGCTACGCCCAATGCAATAAAGTTCGGTGGTTAACTTGAAATATTTCATCCTTTAATGCCTTGCCACGAACTCTGGGGATGACCAACCTGCCGGTGGTGTAGTTGTCGAAGTGGCAATACCCGTTAGCATCTGTGCACGGCTAGTAGCTTTACAAGAACTTGAAGTTTCTCTGAATTCAATCGAAGTCGCAGTGATTTTAGTCTTTATATAATATTGGAGTCTTGTTAATTGAACCGAGAGTTGAATTCAAGCATATATTGAGGACTTTTGTAGTGACTCCTATGAGTCAGGTCATTAAGTGCTCTGCAACGGCTAGTTAGCAAGCAGATGCAGTCAAAGATTCGCAATAGAGAAATTGCATGGAGGTGCCAATGATATTGATCACAATTATCAGTATTGAAGCCCTGGAGATTGCGTTTATTTCCGGCTGAAATCTACACTCGTCGCTAGCCATTAAGCAAGATTCTAAGGGTGCCATTTCGCGATGCGGGAAGCTAAAATGCTGCGAGTAAAACTACGACTTCGCGTCTGCTACTAGTAAGTCAACCACTGGAGCTAAATATGCATTGCTAGGTAAAAATGATAATTTTCATCGCAAAAAAGAAAGCAACTGTTCTTTCCATTATAAAAATGCTGCCAACGTATTTGGAAACTTGGTTCCATGATATCAGGCACTTTATCATCGCTTTCAAATCTTTGAAGTCGATTATGATTCAGCCATGTAATAGCAAAAATTAAGGACTCCTTAACCACTGGAACTTCCTCCCGACCTGCGTCAGAACATCCCCTGACCTGACCACATTTAAACAGAACTTAAAAACACACCTATTTAGGACAGCATTTAGTGGGTCCCTGTGATTCATCCTTCACGTGCTTATGCGTGCTGACACTGTGCATGCTGCCACTAACCAAATTTGCATGCTGACCCTGTGCATGTCACCCCTAACCATGTTATTCATTTTGTTTGTTTATCAAGCGTGATATTACTCACCATTCAATATTGCATTTCCCTGTGCAGCAAATGTAAAGGGCCTAGAGAGAGAGAGATCGAGTTCTCTGAGGGCGCTTTATCAAGTGCATTATTATTATTATTACTATCGTTTAGTTCTGGAAATTGGCCAAAATACAGAATCGAATGCCTGTAAGGAAAGCATTCCGTTTATCTACAGGGGCTGCAACGGATTCCAATCTATAAATGACAAATACAGCTGGGTATCGTCAGCATTGAATTGATAGCAGATCCTGTATACCCGAATCACTTTTCTGAGAGGCTCGGGTGGAGCACGGAGAATAGCAATGGACGGACAATGGACGGACACTTTAGACCTCAGGCGACCGATCTGCTGGATGAGTCGTGACCACCACACGACATGGATTAAACGCGATTTGATAAAAACGATTCGAACTAAGCTAGTGCCTCGCCTGCCAGAGCGTCTACTAGTTGCTCTCAATCTTTCTTGCAAGATACCATGATCAAAGGGGTCAAGCCCAGCTGACAGGTGGAACAGGATTAGGTCAGTTATATTAACGCCATCTTTGCTGCTTAGAACGTTGTGGGTAACACGGAAGTGAGCAGTTTCAATGGAGTGGTGTCGCTTGAATTCAGACTGAAATTTTCCATTATTTAATTCATGTCTATGTATTACACAAGCTTCACTGCGACAATATTTTCAAGAATTTTTGATGAAGAAAGAAAAAGGAGAACTGGGCGAGATTTTGCTATGACCTCTTGATTTAATCAAGGTTTTTTAAGTAAACTGCAAGTTTTACGCTCAAGCCGTTCATCATTATATATAATATTTAGCACGCTTTCCCATACTTGAATTACTTACCATGTACTAGTTATGTTTACGAAATGCCTTGGACGGGGGTTTTGAGCTTTTTGGATTGCTAAAGTTAAAATGGATTGTGCTTTCGCTATTGTGCGAAAATGCATTTCTGACACTTGTGAACGCTGGTTCGTTGCGCCGAGCTGGTTGGTCTTGTGGTTAAGGTGCTTGCCTTGAACAAAGTCTGGCTGAGGTCGTGGGCTCGAGCCCCAAGGCATATGTAAAGTGCCTGAATAGAGATTAAGTTCTCTCGGGGTGCTATAAAAATGAATTATATTTATAACTTTCTATTGCTTATGATTTTTAGAGTGACTCCTGCGTATTTGCTATTTGCGTATTTGCATTTTCTGCGTGATTTTTTCTATGTGAGACGTTTAGTCTTTACCTGGCTAGTGAATACACAGGTGAGGTTAAATACGTTGCTTGCTCAAGATTATTAATGCTCAGTTAATATGTAGAACTTTGGCCATCGGTAAATTAACTCATGGTTATTACTGCATGCTTTATTTACCAATTGAGCTTTACTAAATTGTGAATAAAGAGCCAGGGTGGGTCTCATTAATATGAAGGCCATTCTAAAATTGTTTGCGGATAAAGGTGACACAAACTAATAATAATAATAATAATACACTTGATAGAGCGCCTTCAGAGAACCCAATCTATTTCTAGGCACTTTACATTTGTTGAAAAAGAAACACAATCGAATGGTGAGTGGTATCATGCTTGATAAACAACATGAAAAACATGGTTAGGGGTGACATGCACAGGGTCAGCATGCAAATGTGGTTAGTGGCAGCATGCACAGTGTCAGCACGCATAAGCACATAAAGAACGAATCACATGGACCCACTAAATGC
The DNA here is from genome assembly GCA_009760855.2 of Cristatella mucedo. NCBI lineage: Eukaryota > Metazoa > Bryozoa > Phylactolaemata > Cristatellidae > Cristatella > Cristatella mucedo. The sequence continues at coordinate 899,218 of WPIO01000131.1, forward strand.
TGTCCTAAATAAGTGTGTTTTTAAGTTATTTTTAAATGTGGTCAAAGCAGGCAATGTTGTGACGCAAGTCGGGAGTGAGTTCCAGGGTTTCGGAGCATACGAACTAAATGCAGGGTCTCCAAAGAATTTGAGGTTTTTCGAGGTATTGGTAAACAGTTAGATTCCAAAAAAGTGGGTGGTACGATGCTCGGCCTGGTGGTGGAGTAGATCTGATAGATAGGCTGGATCCAAAGAATGAAGGGAACTAAAAGTGAGCAACCAAATCTTGAAGTCGATCTGTTGCTTGGCTCGGAGCCAGTGCAGGTCGGCGAGAATTAGTGTGATGCAATAACTGCGACGCTCACGAGAGACTAGCCTGGCTGCAGAGTTTTGCACCAGTTGTAATCGCCTGCTTGCACATGCCGGTAGGCCAGCAAGCAGTGAGTTACAGAAGTCAAGACGGGATGTCACAAATGCATGGGCCAACTTAGATACGGCATCCTTGTCTAAGCAAGTCCGAATTTTAGCAATGTTATGTCGCTGGAAGTAGGCAGACTTTAATGTGGAGCTGATGTGGTCGTCTGAAGAAATGTGACTTTGAAACATGGCACCTAGATTTCGTGCAGAATCAACAGGAGATATGCTGGCACAGCCGATTTTGAGCATAAGCCTTTCCAATATCTGAATCATGCTTGGTTTCCCGTAACTAGTAAGTTAGTTCTATCATCATTCAATTAAAGAAAACTTGTAACTTAGATTCTATAACAATAGTTTTTAGAAAAGGCCTGCTTAAAGAAGATTGGAGTGATACATTTCGAATGGCTTACAGTGATCCACTACGCAGGTTAGGCGTTTCTGAAAATTCTAGAATACTGTAAGTGTCCAGAGAGAAATTTCGTTCATTTTGAACGCTATTACCATTATAATTAATACAAATATTACGGTAGAGATGGCGATGGGTGCTGTGTGGGAAGGTGCCCATTCTGTTGAGAGGGTGGTCTCGGTGTGGCTGGGAGCCGAAAAGGGAAAGCGTTTGTATATGATTCCTGCCCATCATACTAATCGTAGGAATCATCAGTAAGACATTCTCACTGCACCCTAACATAACTGCATCTATTTCTAGGCACTTTTCATATGCTGCCAAGGAAGCATGTCACGTGGTTAGCGATAATAAGGAGCCACCCATCACCCAGAGCACAGAAAGCACGAGTCACAGGCAAGACAAAGGAATTCGGTGAGATTTATTTACAGGTGGATTTGTAGTTTCTCATTAATGCCTTAAATTCAGGAGATGTCACAAAGTTAATCAGGAAAGATTTCCAGACTTTCGAAGCGTACCAACTGAAGGTAAGATCTCCAAAGGATTTGAGGTTGGTTCAAGGTAGAGGTGAAGGCCAGGAGTCACGAGATCAGTGGGCGGTACGATGAGGCGCAAGTACGGCGAGTCGCCAGAGTGGGTGGTGCAATGCGAAGCCTGAAGCTTTTAAAGTATTCGGATAGGTAGGCAGGGGTTAGAAAATGAAGAGACCTAAAATTGTGTGACATAAAAATGAAGTCGCTACGCTACTTCATTGGGAGCCACTACAGGTCGGCCAGCAGTGGCAGCTGCAACGCTCACGGCAGACAAGCCTGGATGTAGAGTTTTTCACGCACTGCAGGCATCTTATTACGCAGGCAGGGGGAAATAATACGAGTAATACCAAATAATATATAGGAATAGTAATACGTAATAAATAGTAATAAAATTAATATGAAGTTACATGGTCTAGTCGGGATATTACTAGTGCATGAACCAGCTTGGCTGTGGTATCCTTATGAAACTAGGTTCAAGCTTTTGTCGTGCTAATTCGAAGTTTTTGTAGTGTCAACCGAAATTATGCTGCCACGTCTGTGAAGCTGATGCAAGAATTTTGTGAACCGTCACTTAGGAACACGATACCAATTTTGCAGACAGTACCCAGCTACTGGAAATATACCGGCCGAGCCCATTCTGAAGGTTTGGTGTTGCAATTTTTAAGTACTACCAGTCTTGCCCGTTAATTCTTTGCTGTCATACAATTACAAAAGTTAGCAATGCATGCTGCAAGGGAGTTAAGAGAGTTCGAAAATAAATGGAGAGATCAAAGTACCGGTGAACCTGTGTTTCATTAGTATAGAAGTGTAAGTCGTTAGTGCCCCTGGCTATTAAATGGGTAAGAGGGTAAGTAAGAAATGAAGAAAGGAGTAGACCGAGCACTGATCCCATCGGTACACATTACATTGAACAATATTAATAATAATTTTAATACATTTGCATTGCAACCTCATAGAACTTAATCTCTTTATAGGAAATGAAAATTTGCTGTAACGGAAGCACGACCATACGGCTAGTGGTAGCACCTACAGTGTTGGTTAGTGGTAAATCGCACAGTCTGAGCACATATAAGCACACAAAGGACCATTAAAAATCACCAACAAATACTGCGAGGAAATAATCCAGTTTTAGCTTCTTTTTAAGTCTCGTCAAGTCAGGGGACCAAGATACAGAGAAGATATATGGGTGCGGAGTAGGGCACACTATTCTGACTGAATGAGATCTGCATGTTTTTAGGTGCCCAGCATTGGGTTATACTAGAAGTAGGGAGCACACAATCTTAAGAGAATAGTTCAGCCAGTGTCAAGACACTCCGGATGACATTTTCTACCGATAGCGACGCTCTGAAAGCTCCAATTAAGATAAGGCCTACATCATTGCAGTGAGATTCCAGTGATGCCAGGCGAGACGAGATGCATTAAAGAATTCGCTGGAGCTCCGTGGTAGCAAAACCTGCCGAGAGATCCAGCAGAGCCTACTTAAGACTCTGCTTAAGTCAGAATTCCTTAGAGAGTCACATTCATTACACACTCGCAACGGTGCTCTCTCAGTACATTATTGGCTCTAAAACCACACAGAAACTAAGGCTTGTAGCTTTGTGATGAGCGTTTAGCTGGTTTTCCAAAAATAATTAAAGTGTCTTTGATGGAAACGGCAGTAGAGAGACGTAGAGTTAGTTACTTAAGATCTTCTGGTCTAATCTTGACTTCCAAAGTGACCTTTCATTTGACGACCACATCAGCTCCAGAGTCACGCCTGCCTACTTTCAGCTACATAAAATTGCTCAAATTTGGGCTTGTTTGGATAGGTATACCACATCTAAGTTGATCCAAGCATGTGTGACATCCCGTCTTGACTTCTGTAACTCACTGCTTGCTGGCCTACCGGCCTGTGCAATGAGGCCCTTACAGCTGGTGCAAAACTCTGCAGCTAGGCTTATCGGTCGTGAGAGTCACAAATGCCATATCTCACTACTTCTCGCCGACCTGCACTGGCTCCTAGTCAAGCAACGCATCAAATTCAAGATTTCGTCACTCACTTTTAGGTCCCTTTAGTCATTGGCTCCAGCCTACCTATCAGATCTACTCTCCCACGAAGCTAAGCATCGTATCGCCCGCTTTTTGGAATCTAATTGTCTACCTATACCTCGTACGAACATCAAATCCTTTGGAGACCGTGCATTTAATTGGAACCCACTCCCTACTTGCTTCACGACATCTCCTGACTTGTCCACATTTAAAAAGAAACTTAAAACGCATCTATTTATCACAGCATTTAGTGAGTCCCTGTGATTCGTCCTTCATGTACTTATGGGTGCTGACACTACATGCTGCCACTAACCATACTTGCACGCTGACCCTGTGCATGTCTCCCCTAACCATGTTATTCTTGTTGTTTATTCAACATACCACCATTAAACATTCGATCGTGCTTCCTTTGCAGCAAATGTAAATTGCCTGGAAAGAGATTCAGTCATCTGAGGGCGCCATATCAAATGTACTATTTTTATCAGTATTATTATTGAATGACCCAGGGATCAGGCATATTTATCACTTTAGCATTGCAAACAAAGAAGGTCTATACATCTCAAAAGGTGAACAGTAGATATGAGTTTTTTAGAGACTTACTAGTCTTTTAAGCCTAGCATAGGAACTTCAAATGAGGTCCCGAGTCGCAGGCTTGAATGTGGACATTGAGGCTAGACATTTGCAGATGACACGGAGCTGTAAAGCTGTGATTTGATCTCTCCCTGCCCACCAGCATGTCAAACCATCTCAACTCCCTTGCTAAACATATCAATAATCAATAATCTCAGCAATACATACAGCAGTATTGCTGAGATTCGCATTTGAATGCAAGTATTTTCAACGATCAAGGGATGCAAAGATGTCGTCTAAAGTCGCTTAAATTGTATTAGGTCGCACCATCCACTGTAAACTACCGCTGAGGCTCCGACATCTGCCGACATCTATCGTGCCGCCTCGATCGTGGAGAATCTCTGCAAGGTAAATTGGCGGCATCTTGAGCATTTCTTGAGGTCCATTGGTCTGAAATATGTGCATGAATCGAAATAGTTAGCTATTTGTGCATTTAGTAGCGCTGGCTCTTTTGTCTAGCTTGCCTTCGTCAACCAACTGCCCTTCACTCCCAAACTTTCAGTTTTGTTAACTACGGGCCCTTGAGTCTTTATGATGTCGTATCTTGGATAACGCTGACCAGATAAACTTGAACTTGTAATTTTGTTATGGCATATGCTTTAAACATTATCTGAGCAGTCTCTAAATCATATTTTATTTTAATATATAAGCTAGCTGGTTACAAATCTGGCACAGCTTGGCGTTTAGGCATCCGCTCAAGTGTCTTACGAATGTACGAATTTTAGGCTAATATTGACCCAATAAAAACGTAAAATAATTTAGAACAGGCGCTTCTTGGTGTAATGTATCTAATTCTTTCATTAGGTCCAGTAACCCAGTAACTCGGGTCTTTACGTATTCATAGTCAGGCTTTGGCACCGTCCGTTGTATTCTTGGATTGTTTGCACCGCAGTATTTTTGGTACCTAGTGAATTCTACGGCTTAGCAATTTTTTTATTGGATGGCCACGAAGTAGGAAATATGAGCGGAACTCTGCATGTCCTTTATGACAGACTGCTCATATTGAGAGTATGGCTTAGTTAAGAGTATCTATTCTTATCCTCATATGTCCAACTTGAAATTGCCAGCGTATTCACAGGTTGAATTGTCGCATAATATTCTATTTACTTTCTAGGATGATCATGTATGCTTTCTCATTTTAGGCTTATTAGTCACGAGCAGCCCACTGCCTGTGGATTCGCTTCGTTGAGTCTCAGTAGTTCCGTCGCGGAAGACTACGCTGCGCCATCTTTCGTCGTGACAGAAATGCGCCATCTGGCCAAGAATATGAAAGACTGATAGTAAAAAAAGACCAGGTGCAGTGGAGCATCTTCTTCCTTAAAATACATTCCTTGGCTGTGCTTGAAGTCTGCATCGACAAGAAGTAGAGAGCATGGATGGCAAAAATGTATCGTCATACAATGGATCTCTGGCGTATACCAATTTAAACATTTCCCCGGATCAAAACTAGTGATGAGACTAACCAAGACAGCATTCGTCAAGATCGTTCTACAATTTCATGCGTGCTCACTCTGTTGACTTATTTGCACTGATACCTGAATTGAACTTACAGATTATGGTGCACATTTTAATATAAGTTTTTAAAGGTCAGACACACTATACGTTTCGTCTTTGGGCAGAATTTTCTTTAGTTCCTCGGGTCTCGAATTGACTAGACTGTTAATAGCTTGAAATGGCCTCGTTGAGACACGCTAGAACAGAACCTGAAGCTAAGGGAAGATTCACCGTGTTAGTTATGCAGGGAAGCGGTACGAATAAGCATCTCCAATGGAGAACAGCGGGTATTTGGGTCAGCAGTAGGATGGATTCTCCGATTTATCTTTCTCTCTGCGTAAGAAGCAGCGCAGAAATCGGAAAAGCGAACCCTGAAATATGCTCCGATCTGCTTCCTAATTGCTGCCTGGGCATGATTCGATCCCCCGTTTTCTGCTTCGACTGGCTGCAGCTGTGCCTGCAGCCAGTCAACGTAAGCGTCTTTTGAGACAGTGCCTTTGGTTAGTATTCTTCCAAAGCCTGGAACTCTCTTCCTCGTCACGGGATGCTGCGACTGATGTCACGGAATCCCGTGAGTTGAAGACATTAAAAAATAAGCTGCAAACCCACTTTCTGCCCCTGATCTTCTTTTAGAGCCGAATCAGTATGGTCTTTGTCATGCTAGAAGTTTGCACGTTTTAATGTCACGCTTCAATTGCATCATATTTAAAATGCCTAGAAAAAGATTCGTTCTATTAGGGCATGGTACGAATAATATTGAATAATATTTACCATTATTGTTGTAAGAAGTCAGAAAAACCAACAGCGAGATTGTCTCATGGTTCGCTAGGTAAGCCGGTGACTGGGGTGCCGTTTGAGCAATGATATATGGTCGACAAACAATTTTAATTGTGCATCTGCGATTTGGCCTTCTTTTTATTAAAGCTACACTCGGCCTTAGCCTTAGGTTGTATTGAAGTCAGACTCGGCCTTAGCCCGTGGATGAATTGGTAAGGCCCGCAATAGTTCTCGTTTGCCAGTCGATGGACAATCAGTCCTAGTCTTTCTCATACGCTTCCAATCTTACGCTTAGTATTCCCAGCAGTTTAGAATCTGTCGTAAATAGTAGGCCATCAGCCCGAGCGGGTGGATTGTGCTTATTCAAATGAGCTAGCTCATTCAGAACGTCGACGTGATGTAGCAGTCTATCAAAGTGGTAAGGCTGTTTTGGCGAATAGCTTCGAAATTGAGGTTCTTATAGTGTTGCGAATATTTAGGAAAAGTTCACACTGCTGGTAGCACATGCAGCATTGCATGGAGAATGAGATCTGTGGATTTTCAAATCTGTGAGTGAGATTGTGATTGTGAGTGTGATCTGTGAGTGTGACAATTGATGTAAGTGAGGAAAGTACATGCACTGCAAAAGAAAGCTGATAATAATAATAATACACTTGATACAGTGCCCTCAGAGAGCTCAATCTTTTTCTAGGCGCTTTACATTTGCTGCAAAGTAAACACGGTCGAATGGTGAGTAGAAATATCATACTTGACAAACAACATGAATAACATGGTTAGGGGTGAAATGCACATGGTCAGCATGCAAGTGTGGTCAGTGGCAGTAAGCAAACGTGTCAGCATGCATGAGCACATAAAGGACGAATCATAAGGACCCACGAAATGCTGACATAATATAGGTGTGCTTTTAATTTATTTTAAATGTGGTCAAGTCAGGGGATATCGTGATGCAAGTTGGGAGCAAGTTCCAGGCTTTGGGAGCATACGAACTACTTGCACGGTCTCTATAAGATTTAAGGTTTGTAGGAGGTATAGGTAAACAGTTGGTTTCCGAAAAGCGGAACGTACGATGCTTGGCATGGTGGGGGGAGTAGACCTGATAGGTAGGCTGGAGCCAAAGAATAAAGGGACCTAAAAGTGAGCGAAGAAACCTTGAAGACCCGATACATTGGCGACAGATGACGGCCAAAATTCTCAACTTACGGTTGGAATCGGTGTAAGGTATTCGTATGATTGTTTCGAGGAGATAAAAGACGACTCACAATTCAACGTGAAGCAAGTGAAAACCGCTACTGCCGCCCAGGCCACTTTTAATTGACCTCGGAGTATAAGTCCGAACGAACGCTGTTTCGGCGTCTAGCCATGTTTTAGCCAGGTGTTGGTCACGGTAAACAAGTCAAGTGCGCCGTCATAAGTCACACCAACTATAATTAGAAGTTCATTGCTTACGAAGCGGCACACGTTCCTTAGGTGCATTTGCAAGAGCAGCCCACTACGGATGTTTTGGGTTTAATGATCGAAAGTTAACGGCCACATTTCTTTAGTGCGTGCGTGCCGAGAAAAGGTTTAAACACTGCCGGCATTGCATGGTGAGCTGTTTCCGGCGAGGCAAAGTCTGGAGTAGCTTCGCTCTTGCGTTGGTCAAGTCGTGTGGGCGTGGCTCTGGCTGGCGTGCTCCATCAACTAGCTGCAACGACGAGAGCGATCGCTCTTAATGGCGGCTTGAGACACATGCATGCCCAGTCTGAAAACCGTTGCTGCGCATCGGTTGTCGCTGACGCTTTTGATGAGTTGAGTGAGACGCCGTTCAGCGTGGTGCACGCGGCATCCTTGTCGCACTGGTAGGTCGCAGGCTAAGATACGTTAGCAAGTTTACGCACGCCCCCTCAAGGTCTGAATGATAATAATAATAATAATAATATTAATAACAATAAATTGTTACAGCGCTCTCGGGGAACTGTATCTTTTTTCTAGGCACTCTACACTTGCTGCAAAGGAAGCATACCTTACACTACCTAGACCTTATCAAGTGAATTAATATGCGAAAATTCATACGCAGCATACGTATTTAGCTCGTAACTATCTGCACTCAAGACTGCAACGACGACTAAGTGATGCCACTCAGGATAGGGAGCTAAACTGTGCGACGACTCTTCTGTGCGCTTCGTTTGTCTTGGCGAAAAAGAGTGTGGGCTACTAACAGGAAGTCCTACTCCTACCAGCGTTCACAGGCATTACTTGTGCCTCTGCACGCTTGTCTTAGCATGATAATTTTGTGCTTATGCATGCATTCCTAAGCAGGATAACTGGATTCTCATTAAATACGGTTTATTGCTTCTCCTCCGGTGAGCTGCGAAGTGCCTGAATACAGATCGAGCTCATAGGTGGCTTTTCAAAAGACTTTTTATTATTATTATTATTGCGTAGCGTATTTTAAATCTACGCGGGCAAATATGCACAAAATTAGGCGACAGCCAAACAATTTTCATCTCGGGCAAAAATTAGAAGCATTTCTCAGTCGAGGAGGACAGTAATAGCAGCAAGCGGCAAACAAATCGGGCTTCGAACTTGCACAATTTACGCATCGAAACAAACAATTTAACCTTCTATCATTTGCACCTGGTTTTATTCTGTATATAAAAGCCGATGTTGCAGCTACTGAAGGCATGACTCAAGTAAGCAAAGCAGAATTATAGAAAGCCAAATAATGCATGTCTCAAAGTGACCTTTCGTTAGACAACCATCAGCACCACAATCAAGCCTGCCTACTTTCAGCTACAGGACATTGCTAAAATTCGGGGTTGTTTAGATTTAGGCGATGATACCACAGCTAAATTAGTCCATGCATTTGCGACATCCCGTCTTGAATTATGTAACTCACTGCTTGCTGGCCTTCCAGCATGTGCAATCAGGCGCTTACAGCTGGTGCAAACCTCTGCAGCTAGACTCATCTGTTGTGAACGGCGCAGTTGCAACATCACACCAATTCTTGCCAACTTTCACTGGCTAACAGTCAAGAAACGGATCGAGTTTAAGGTTTTGTTGCTCAAGTTTAGGTTCTTTCATTCTTTGGCTCCAAGCTACCTATCAGATCTACTCCCCCCACCAGCCCAAGCATCACACTACCCGCTTTTCGGAAACAAACTGTTTACTTATACCTCGTACAAACCTCAAATCCTATGGAGACCGTGTAAGTAATTCGTATGCTCCCAAAGCCTGGAGCCTATTCTTGACTTCCATCACGACATCCCCTGACTTGACCACATTTAAAAAGAAACTAAAACTGCATCTATTTATTTAAGCGTTCAGTCGGTCCACGTGATTTGTCCTTTGTATGCTTATACGTGCTGATACTGTTGCTTGCTGTCACTGACCACACTTGCATGCTGCCCCTGTGCATGTCACGCCTAACCATTTTATTCATGTTGTTTATCAAGCATGCTACCACTAACCATTTGATCGTATTTCCTTTGCAGCAACTGTAAAGCGCCTGGAAAGAGATAGAGTTCTCGGAGGGCACTTTACCAAGTGCATACACGTCATTATTACCGACTCAGTCGAATTCTTGAGCGTGCATTTCTTCTCGACTGAGTGCATTTTCTGCTGCTGACCAAATTCAATTTACGAATTCAATTGCCTGCTGCTAAGTCTGCACAGTACTGCGTGCTGGGCGTGCGCATTGTACTCGCTTCCAGCGGCGCCTTCCGCAAGGTCTCAGTTTAGCTTAAATACCCCTAAAACGAGCTTGCATGAAAGCGCGGAGAGCGCCTAGAAGCGCGGCAACTGACAATTTGACCAGAAAGCGGGAATCTGGGTCCATTGCGGGACGAACGATACAGGCCTGACTGCAGCGACATGGCGGCAACCCGCCATGTCACGTGTTTACGCTGCCGAGCTCCGCTCAGGTTCGAGAGTGAAAGAAAGGGCAATCGGCGGCAGCCGTGAATTACTTTACGCCCGCCGTAGCGTCAGTACTCTACCTGCTGCTGCTGCTGCCGCTGCTGCCGCTGCTGCGCTCTTGTTGTGGCTCAATTTGCTGCCGCAGCCGCGCTCTCGCGCTGCCGTCGGCTGCCATCGTGGCCGCCACAGGTCTCGCTGGTAGACCGGTTGTGTCTGAACGATAGTTTGGCCTGATTACCACGTTTACATGGTTTCCCTAGCAGCAGACGGTGAGCTCGAGACAGCATTCGATCTTAAGGCGTGGTCTGCAAGATTCTACGTTAGTTCGAGGCACAGCTAAGCGACTTGAATCAGAAGACCGTGCCATACCGAGCCTGATTGGTAAGCAGCTTAGATAGGTAGGTTTGGGCGCAAGAATAAAGGGACCTAAAATTAAGTGGCAAAACCTTGAAATCGTTGCGCTATGGTTAGAATTTCCTAGGAAGCTAGCTAAAACATTGTCAGGGTTGTTCAACGGTTTAACAAAGAGAGAGAGAGAGAGAGAGAGAGAGAGAGAGAGAGAGAGAGAGAGAGAGCTGTTTGGGTTGCAGGCAAACTTGGTGTAAGGTGCGGGGGCGCACAAGCTCGACGTTCTGTCCACCAGGCTCCACTCGTTTCGCTGTATCTCTTTCTCTGTCGCGTTCTACTTTATGTAAATCGCCATCTTTCTGTCTGCGTGCAACACTGCTAGGCAAAAACGCACTACTCTTCGTATGCCCATCTTCTTGTCTCTCTGTTTTCCTGTCTCTTTGTTTCCTTGTCTCTCTGTCTCGATGTCTACCTGTCTCTGCGCCTCTCGGCCTCTCTGCCTACGCACGTCTCTCTCTCCCGCCGTATCTTTCTCAGGTTCATCACCTCTCTGCCTCTTTGTCTCTCTCTGTCTGTCTCTCTCTCTGTTTCTCTGTCTTTCTCTGTCTCTCTCTGTCTCTCTCTGTCTCTCTGTGTCTCTCTGTGTCTCTATCTCTTTCTGTCTCCCTCTCACTCTCTCTCCCTCCCTCCATTTCTCTCTTTCTTTCTTTCTGTCTGTCTGTCTGTCTGTCTGTCTGTCTGTCTGTCTGTCTCTCTCTCTCTCTCTCTCTCTCTCTCTCTCTCTCTCTCTCTCTCTCTCTCTCCCTGTCTCTCTTTCCCTCTCTTTTTTTCCCCTCCCCCTTTTCCCATAGTTTCTTCTATTTCAGAGCGTTTGCGTATCAGCTCAGGGTCTCACCGCTCGCGAATACGCGGTGACGGAAACCAATGGCGTCGGCGCGCGGGCTTCGCTTTGGCCGGCGGCGGCGCGGCGGTGCAAGCCACCGCGCGACCGCCATCGCCACGGGTCCGCTCCAACAATCGCCTCGAGGGGCCGAGCGGCGAACTCGCAATAACTGGGCCAAGTGGCACTTCCCGTGGAGGAGGCCGGCCCCAAGTTCTTTGTGGGACGGTCAACATGCCCGTCGGCCAGATTCCCGAATGTTGCACCAGACTTCGCAGCCATTTCGCTTTCGCAATCGTTCTCGCGCCGAGGGCGCCGCCTCGCCGGTCGGAAAGAGGCGGCAGCTGCACTTGAGGCTGCGGCGACCGCTGCTGCCGGTTCGTGCGGCCCGCCCTGCGGCGGCGGCGGCTCTGCTTGAACCGACGCCGTTCGGCGCGAAGCAGCACCCTGCGGCCTCGCATCTAGTGCTCGGGCGCGCGGATGCACGTGCTCTGGCGGGAGCGCGAGCGAGCGAGCCCCCGAGAGAGAGAGTTGCGTCCGGCCGAGTCACGCAGTGCTCCGCACCTGGAGCGCCGCCAGCCACGGCCGCCACCGCCGCGGAGGCCGCAGCCTCCGAACGAGCGCGCGCGCGCGCGCAAACCCGAGTGACGAAGTCTCGTGGTCGTCGTCGCCGCAACCGCCTCCCATTGGGCGTCGGGTCGACGCCCGAGGGAGGGTGTGCGTCGAAAGTCTCGCGCACTCGCTCGAAGAATGGCTGACACGTCCGTCGAATCTAGCGGCGACAAGAGGCTCGCTGTCCGCGCTGCGTGCGGTCCGTCGAGTAGCGATGCATTAGCATACGCGAAACGTCGCCGCCACCGCCGCTGGGCGTAGCGCCTCGAGCGTCGGGGACCGACGGAGAATGACGCGCGCCGAAGAAAGCACAGGTTGTGATGGTCCCGCTGTCGTTGAGCGAGAACTGCACACGTCGCCAACAATGCTAGTCCTGCGTCGCGAGCGCTCGAGGGGACAAAGAAGAGCTGCTGCAAGTTCGCGCGCTAAGGACGATGAGCTCATTTGCAGGCGTCCCGTATCCCGCAAGTGACTGCGATAGGACAAAACGCCTAAAGTCGTCTGTCTAAACAGGAGAACGTCAGTGGAATGGCTGCAGCGTGATGAGGCCTGCTTGATGCGGGCAGATTCAAAAGACGGCGGCCTAATAAACGGCTCTTCTCATTCACTTCCTTAAATTGCAGCCAAATTTCTAGCTAGTTTCATGAAGACACGATAGAAAACCGGCGCTATATGAGATGCGCTAAATAACCATTTAAATAAAAAGATTCTGCGGCGAAGAAGTTTCAAAAAACCGAAGGCCTTACGGTGAATTATGAACTAAACTGGTTGGCTCATGGCTCGTGCATTTATAGTAAATATATTATTTGAAATTCTTAATCGTTTTTATTCATTAATTTGGATAAAACCGATCAATATCACACGCCAAAGTGATCACTAACATAGATGGACACGGTTGATACTACCGTTTTATGAAGATCCAGTTGAGATTTATTAAAGTGATTCACTAGTGGGATTAAATTTGATACAACTATGTTTGGTTTTGTATTTAATTCCAGACTTTTGGCCGTAGCTATCATCTGTTATTTTCTTGAAAAAGGTACATCTCCAATCTATTAAGTCCTACGGGCAACAAGAAAGCATCGCCGAAATATTAGACACGTTCAGGTCTGGTAAGTGCTGACCAATTGGAGAATATCGCTGGCTACCCAAGACAAAAGGGCAAAATAAAAATTTGGCCATCGTACTGTTTTGAGGGGGTCAGTCGTCCGTAATCTTAGTTATTAGCTTTTAAATTGTGAAGGACAAGCAAATAGAAGACATTTACAATTGTACGTGTTGTGTACACACACACACACACACACACACACACACACACACACACACACACACACACACACACACACACACATACATATATATATAATTATATGCAAATGTGGGTGTGCTTGTTTGTACGTGCGTGCGTGCCTTTGTGCGCTTGTGATTTCTTAGGCAAATTGATTTTATCAGTGCTAAGTTATTCAAGTATTTTCTTAGCTCATATAACATCAGCAGTTTACAGTATTAAGTCACGACACTTCGACTAGCATGTAACTGGGTTCTCAACATCCTGGCCTCATCAAAACTTTCTAGCCGAGTCTTCGTGAGCTCAGTTTGTTCTAAAAAATGAATCATGTTATTAAAAGAGTAAAATAAACCTTGAAATAAAGTTAAGAAACCAGAACCTCAGGATCAGCAATCAGTGGCACTAAGCTCACCATGACGGTGGTGGCGAGGAGTCTCAATATTCCTACGGATCGACTAGACGCATCCTCATTCATGTATTGGGGGGCTCCTCATTAAAAGGTAGCAAATTAAGTGCTAGCAATTTTATTGTGTAGAATTTCGGCATGTACGTGCTATAAAATGGCTGCCCACGAGAGCGTTACCTTGGTTTTCTCAAGTAGCCACTCATCATCTTCTCTGATCAGTAGCCCATAATCACGGCAAGATCTTTATTAATAGGTCAGCTTCACAAGTTAGCTTTCATCTTGCGAGGCATGGCAAATAGCGTACTATATATGGCGCATATTAAAAGAATCTACACAATTTACAGTTTTACAATTATTGGCGATCTTTAAATTTTTGGCGATTCAGCTAAAATCAGTGAGTGCACAAGGATATAATAAGATTACTCAAGCAAACGAAGTGATTTTTCTAAAATACGTGGATAAATTTACCTAATGATTTCAGATATTTTACCTAGGTTACACGGGCTAATAAGAAATAATTATGCCATCAGCGAAAAGATTTCTAAGAGTAAAATAGCAGCAGTGGATGTGCCAAATACACGAATCATTCGTTGGTATTACACTAACGGCAAAACCTTTAGGCTGCGCATAACTTACATATTTATCGGTAGATGTGCACTCTGGACTAAGACTAAGCAGCGCCATTTAATACAACCGCTCTACTCAATGTAGGCACCGTCATCCTGGGTTGTAGTCATGCTTTAACATTACTGAAATAGCCTCTATAGACCAGCCTGCAGCATTCTACTTTGGTGTCATTTCATTAGTGAGAGGAAATTGGCAACACGTTCTAATTTGTTGGATCAGGATCGAGCATGTTTTCTAGTCGTACACGCATGACGCAATCCTATCCACCAAATGTGTCACCTAGAGCCGCGAATTTCCAATCAGGCCACCTCGACAATCTGTTTTGCAGTCGAAATTCAACGAGTGCCTGCTATGACTCGCCTTCTCGCTGCCTCCTGCATGGGCCGTTCCTCACGGCGGACAATGGAGGCCAGTGGCTTCGGCTATCACTTCAAAGAAGCAGGCGACTTCCAGCCGCTAGTTGCTATTTAAACCGTTAGGTTCAGCTGCCACGAAGGATGCCACTGTCGTCTTGTTAGCACCGAGTCACGAATGACGACACAGCTTAACACTTCCTGAGAGGAATTCAACACGCAACGCTGGAATAATGTATTAGCTACCTAGCCACTTTTCTCTGCGGTGCTGCAGTGAAAACAACCACCCGGCGCTCTAAATCCGCCGCTCTAAATCCGCCGCTCTAAATCCGCCGCTCTAAATCCGCCGCTCTAAATCCGCCGCTCTAAATCCGCCGCTCTAATCTGCCGCCGCTCTAAATCCGCCGCTCTAAATCCGCCGCTCTAAATCCGCCGCTCTAAATCCGCCGCTCTAAATCCGCCGCTCTAAATCCGCCGCTCTAAATCCGCCGCTCTAAATCCGCCGCTCTAAATCCGCCGCTCTAAATCCGCCGCTCTAAATCCGCCGCTCTAAATCCGCCGCTCTAAATCCGCCGCTCTAAATCCGCCGCTC
This sequence comes from Cristatella mucedo, assembly GCA_009760855.2. Lineage (NCBI taxonomy): Eukaryota > Metazoa > Bryozoa > Phylactolaemata > Cristatellidae > Cristatella > Cristatella mucedo. The sequence goes on from WPIO01000131.1 coordinate 914,482, forward strand.
TAAATCCGCCGCTCTAAATCCGCCGCTCTAAATCCGCCGCTCTAAATCCGCCGCTCTAAATCCGCCGCTCTAAATCCCTTGCTGATGTGCGCCTGAAAATTGACAGCTGTTCAACGTGCTGATATTTCTGCCACTTATAATAATAGTCTCCCTCTCACATCGAAGGCAAGACCGAAAGATTCTTCGGATATCTGCTGGCCGGCTAAGGTTCTGCAATGATCTCCGAGATCTCTCTAGCTAGATCACTGCAGCTGGTGAGCATGGACATATCATACAAAGTCAGCCACTGTCTTCCATATAAAAGAGCTGAGAATGATTAATCGAGCAGCAGATCAAAATCAAAACTCAGATTGCTATCCAGAAGACCCGGTACGACTTTGTGTGTTCGTATCCAGCTAGAATGCTATAGCCATGTCAGCCTCGTTTACTAAGCACGTCGTCATAGGGCGATTAATGAGCAGTTACTAATCTTTCGTTTAGAAGCTGTCATTAAAGTATTTTTTTCTTTGAAATTATGTACCGTAGAATTCACCTGGACAATTCTTGTCCATCGATACCTTTTCCCTCGCCAACGACAGTGACACTTAAAAAATTTCTTCACTGCAAAATTTATTCTTACTTCTTCGACTGCCATCGTAAGGTAGCCGGCAGCACGTCGCAAACTTGGTATTTTCGTGCGATTCAGAAAAATCTTGGGTTTGAATGAATTCTGTTACTTGCTATTTGCAGGTCTTCTGACCTAAGCTATCCAGCACTTGCAGTCGGCGGAAAACTCTGCAGCTAGGCTAGTCGGTTTTTGAGCGTCACAGTTGTCACATTTCACCACTTCTCGAACACCTACACCTGCTTCAAGTCAAGCCGCGTATAAGTTTTTTCAATGTTTTGTCAGTAAATTTAATTTCCTGATGTTCTCTTGCTTCAGCCAACCTATCAAAACTATTTCTATCCAGGTTAGGCATCGTACCACTGGGTCTTCTGACTTTAATCATATAGCTATGCCTTGAATTAAACTCAAATCCTTTGGAGACTAAGCCTTCTGTATGTATTTTCCTAAAGCCTGGAACTCACTCCCGATTAACATCACGACGTCCACTGACTTGGCGTTATTTAAAAATTTTACGTAAAAAAAGGAAAAAAAGGAAAAACGCACCTGTCCCTCGCAGTATTTGCTTGGTTCGCGTGAGTAGTCTTTTTGTGGGCTTATGCGAGCCAACATTATGCCTGTTATCACTAAGAAATTAAAAGCTCTGCTTTACAGCATAATCAAATTGCCTAGAAAGCGGTTTTAAACTCTTAGGGTGCCATACAAATGTCATAGTTTGATTGCTAATAGGATGTAAAGTGCTTTACAAATCACGTTGTCAGTTCAGCTACTTAAATGAAGAATGTCAAGAAAATACTTGTAGAATTTGCCCGAAAATGGATTATTTGTTTAGGGTACCTTTCTAAAGAAAAATGTGTTAGAACTGAGGTCACAAGTTCTGACTCCTTCCGCATAAAATAAAAAGTAATTATGCAACCGCGTCTATCCCGGGTGTAAACCAGGAGCAGCATTTCTACAAAAGAAATTACCAATATCTGCATCATGTGCGACTTATATCTCAACTTGTCGAACGTTGGTAGATAGACGTGCATACGTGAAGCTTTCTGATGTGCATTCTTGTGTCTTTTATTCAGCTTCGTTCCCTGGAGTGTAGTTCGAGGAGTGGCTGCTGTCACTCGCCTGCTGTCACCCTCCTTCGCTCCGCATGAGCCGCGCCTCACAGACGACAACTGAGGCCTGCGGCTGAGGCTATCACTTCGAAGAAGAAGCAGACGATGTCCAGCTGTTAGTTATCGCTTACACCATTAGGATCAGCTGCGTCACTTCGGGGTCTCAATGTAAGAGTTCAGTTGTGGCAGACCAGCTCTACTCATATACCGAAACTTCAAACCTTGCTGATACGTTCCGGCCTGGTTTTAGAGCTAACCACTCCACCGAGTCGGCATTGCTTCGGATTTGTAATGACTTACTTAGGAATTCAGACTTGGAGTGTCTCTACTTGTTTGGATTAATTTTTTTGGCAGCAATTAATACTGTTGATGAAAAAGTCCTTTGGCTTAATCTTCCGGTAGCATTCGATACTGTTGATGACAAAGTCCGTCTTGCTCGTCTCAAATCTCGCCTGGGCATCACTGGCGCTGCACTACGATGGTTCAAGTCCTATCTCAGCGGGATACTCTAGAGTATTGTTGTGAACGGACAGAGAGATCATCCAAGGAACCGCTTACGCACGGGATACCTCAGGGAAGCTCTGCGCTCGGCCCGCTTCTTTTCACAGTTTATACTGTCCCTCTTGCCGATGTGATCGCTGAGCTCAATCTAAGCTTTCACTTCTATGTAAATGACACTCAGTTTTACCTTTGCGTTGATTCCTGTCAGACCTCGATCAAGTCAAATTCTCTAGACACCTTTGCTGTATGTATTGATGACATCCGTATCTGGATGGCAGCCAACTTTCTTAAATGGAATGACGACAAAGCCAACTTACTAGTTCTGGGCAAACCAAGTAGGATTCAGAAATTGGAAAACCTAACACTCAAAATCGGCCCCACCAGCATATTTTCCGTCGAATCTGCACGAAATCTAGGTGTCCTGTTCCAAAGTGACTTTTAATTAGGCGACCACATCAGATTCACAGTTAAGTCTGCCTACTTTCAGCTACATGACATTGCTAAAGTTCGGACTTGTTTAGACAGGGATACCACATCTAAATTGGTCAATGCATTTGTGGCATCCCGTCTGGACTTTTGTAACTCACTGCTTTCTGGTCCACCGACCTGTGCAATCAGGCGCTTACAGCTGCTGCAAAACTCTGCAGCTAGGCTCATCTGTCGTGAGCGTCACAGCTGCCACATCACACCACTTCTGGCCCACCTGCACCTCTTCCACTGAGATAGGACCTGCACTATTGCAGTGCAGTCAAGCAGCGTATCGACTTCAAGGCTCTGTCACTTACCTTTAGGTTCCTTCATTCTCTGGCTCCAGCCTACCTATACGAACCACTCCCCACCAGGCAAAAAGATCGTACAAGCCGCTATTTTGACTCGAATCGTTTAGCAATACCTCGCACGAACCTGAAAGCCGTTGGTGACCACGCCTTTAGTTCATATCTCGCAACGCCTGAAAAACACTACTGACAACATCACAACGGACCCTGACATGACGGCATTTGAAAATAAGCTTAAAACGCACATGTATTTTTTACAGCATTTGGTGGTTCTTCGTGGTTTGTTCTTCGTGTGCGTATACCTGCTTACACTATGCCTTCTATTTGAGGATGTTATAACCAATAATTTGGTAATGCTTTCTATACAGCATCTGTAAAGTGCTTAGAAAGAGTTGCAGCTCTATGAGGGCGCTACACACATTTATTAATGAATACATTAGAGTGCAGGTTTGTGCCTTGTAAAATCTATAACTCGGCCAATGCTTCGTGTATCGGAGTGAAATTTGAAATGCGAGTTCAGCTCTGCTCCCTTTAATTGACTGTAGAAAAATATTTCTGATTTCGACTGCACACATTTGATGTACATGTCCACATTGCGGAAAATAAAGCTCAGGGACGTTTGATGACATATACAGCAAAATGTATCAAACCGAAATAAAAATGTGTGCTCCTAATTGCAGGAACTTGCATTTTAGTTTACGTAGAAAATCTAAGACAGTACACATAGGCCTCTAACCGTGCATTGGCACAGCTACAACGACACGCCGACTGTCAGACGATTGCTAAAACTGACTGTCCCGGTAAGGCTCTTCGTTTCTATCGATTCCACATAAATAATTAAATAGCGATGATCAATAAAATGCTCGCCACTATTTCATTATTGCAAAGCATAGTTCAATGCTCAGTTTTATTCACTAGTATGTATGTTTTTAATAAATATTTACGTTAGTAAATTATGCCATCAAAGTGTATGACAAGAAACTCATAATAGCTGTACCGTCTATAAAAATCACGAAAAGCCCAACGTAAAAGTTATGTTAGTGACTTGTGTTTACTGACTGTCTTACTCCCGTTCAAAATTATAAAGGTTGACGAATGTAGGTATTGCCAATTATCGTGAGTTACTGACAAGCTAGATACTGGGCAAGGTAAGCTTAGGCAAGTATGTAGAACACCTATGCATTATGCAGGGACAAGCATAAAAAGCACGAAAGGAGACAATCGTGGCCACTGATCAATGAGACCCCTGGTAAGTCACGTGTACTGGTTGCACATCGGTAAACACTCAAAGCACTAAAACAGACAAGCTCGCTGGTGCGAAGCAAACAAAGCCCATCGCTCTTTCTCCTAGTAATGACATGCGCAGTTTTGTATTAGGCAATGACACTAAGAAATGTTTACTCAGACTGGTGAAAGGCTGTGAGGAACAGGGAGGTGTATAGCTTCCTTTAGAATGCTGTCAAGTCAGGAAAGGACGTGATGTCCATCGGTAGTTAGTTCCGGGCTTTGAAAGCACAATTGCTGAAGGCAAGGTCTCCAACGGATTTCAAGTTATGCAGGTGCGAAACCAATCTAAAAGAGCTGGTCGTTCGCCACACTGAATGGATACTAGCTTTCGAGAAATTTCAGGTTCTCCATTGAATGATCGGACACGCAAATTTAGGTCGCAAAATAGAAAATGGCCGTTTTCGATCATCGCTTAAACTTTAACGCGAATATCCCATTGAGTCTCACAGTAATCGTGGTCTCCTAATTAGTTTAGTTTTCGGTGCAATACTTTGTTGCAGGAGATTTAAATATGCTAGGGATAGAGGTCAAAAGTTCGTGGGGAGCACTTGGCTAAGGACTTTGCTATCAGAATACCGCTACTTTGAGTATGACCCTAGTGCCGGGGCCGGAATAATCTGCACGCTATTAAGTTACGTTACGCGAAACTGAGCGTACGATTTCACTGAAATCCAAAGTTTAATTTTAGTTTTCGGTATAAAAAAAAGGTCCAGCCCTTGCCATCACGTGGCCTTTCAAAATATATATGGCTGTATTTGTCACCGAGAACCATTCGCTGCTAAGAATATCTGATGAAGTCGGACCTTAAAAATGAAAGCTCAAAAATTTGTCATGATAATCCTGCACAAAACCCCAAAATGAATTCGAGAAATACCCTGAAGCGATTAATTTGACCCATTTAAGAATTCTGCCAGAACTTTTCTCCTTATTTATCTTCATGGTAAAATTCATTCACGCTATAAGTAAATTAATCAATTGGAAGCACTTCAGTACAAAAATTCTCTAATCAGTGATGTGATCAGTAATCAGTGATTCTCACATAGGAAACTGGGCTTTACAATGATCAGGATGGAAATAATAAATGACATATCATTATTAACATAATTAATTTGAATAGCGCCCTATGAGAACTAAATATCTATTCATGCGTATCACATATGCCATGGGGCTCTAGCCCACAACCTCAGCTAAACCTTGGTCGGGGAGAGCACCTTTACCACTGGGCCAAACATGCACTGCATAATTGAACATCACTTACTTATAAGCCTTCTTATCGCCAACCATTTCATAATCAATTTCAAGTTAAAAGTCGGTTTTCAGTTTCGAAGGGCATACTGGCAGGCCTATGCAAGATATATCCATAATAATATTCTTTTATAAAGTGCCGTCAGAGAACTCAATCTCTTTCTAGACGCTTTACATTTGCTGCAAACGAAACACGATCGAATGGAGAGTGATATCATGCTTGATAAAAACAACATGAATAACATGGTTAGGGGTGTCCTACACAGGGTCAGTATGCAAGTGTGGTTAGTGGCAGCTTGCAACAGTGTCAGCAGGCGTGAGCATATAAAGGGCGAATCACAGAGACCCACTAAATGCTGTCCTAAATAGGTATGTTTTTGAGTTCTTTTTTGATGAGATCAAGTCAGAGGATATCGTGACGAAAGTCGGGAGTGAGTTCCAGTCTTCGGGAGCATATGAACTAAATGCACGGTCTCCAAAGGATTTAAGATTTGTATGAGGTATAGATAGACAGTTAGATTCCGACAGTGGGTCTTCAGGTGCTTGGCCTGGTTGGTGAGTAGATCTGATAGATAGACTGGAGCCAAAGAATGAAGGGATCTGAAAGTGAGTGATAAAACCTTGAATTCCATCCATTGCCTGACTGGTAGCCAGTGCAGGTCGGCAAGAAGTGATGTGCTTTGGCAACTGCAACGCGCTCGACAGACAAGCCTAGCTGCAGAGTTTTGCACCAGCTGTAAGGGCCTGATTGCGCATGCCGGTAGGCCAGAAACAACAATAATAATAATAATAATAATATTGCACTTGATAAAGCGCCCTCAGAGAACTTAATCTCTTTCTAGGCGCTTTACATTTGCTGCAAAGTGATACGCAATAGAATAGTAAGTAAAATCATGCTTGAAAAACAACATGGTTAGGGGTTACATGCACTGGGTCAGCATGCAAATGTGGTTAGTGGCAGCATGAACAGTGTCAGCACGCATAAGCACATCGAGGACGAATCACAAGGACTCACTAAATGCTGTCCTAAATAGGTAGGTATGTTTTTAAGTTTCTTTTAAATGTGGTCAGGTCAGGGGATGTTCTGATGCAGGTCGGGATGGAGTTCCAGGAAACACTTGCATAGCACTCTAAAAGGCCTAAATATCTGTCTGGGCATTTTTGAATGCTGGAAAATAAGTACGTGAATTTATTAGCAATATTCTACTCTATTTCAGCCCTTAGAAGAAAGTAAAGGAACTTCTTAGGGCTCGAATGAAGGCAGTGAGAAATAAATGGTCGTCAAGTTCTCTTTTTAAATTTCCTGAAGTCCAAGTGTGTCGTGATGTCTATCGGCAATGAGCACCAGGAATTGGGAGCATTGAAAATTAAGGCCTCGCTCAGAAAAAGTTGAGGTTCAGCAAAGGCACAATCAAATGATCAGAATCAGGAGAGAGGATCGTGCTATGAGACCATGCCAGAAAATAGATCGGTGTCTCAGCATAGGTGGGCCGCAGCTAGCGAACGAACGGACTTGGAAGTGAGTGACAAAAACTCCAGGTCAAAGCTTTAGTCTTAGCCTGGGTCAAGGAGCTAGCCTTTAACGCCGATGTAGCGAGTTCAAGACCTGCAGCAGACAATCTTCTATTACATGGTGCAAGCAGGTAGTAGGCGGTGCAAAGATCTTACTACAACTATATATGCTAAATCGAGCATACGAGTCAGCCAAATTTTACTCTTTTTACTTTTTAAAATTTGGCTTACTAAGGAGTCAGTGGAGATCAATAAATAAAGTGGCATGGCGAGGAAATTTTGATGTTCTAAGCATGCAAGTCAGAATGCATAGCCTGTACACCAACGTTAAATTGCACGGGGGCAAGAAGACCTGCAAGTCATGGCTTATAGAAGTCCAGAAGGAACGTCCCAAAGTACGAGCTTGGATGCCGCATCGATATCTAGGCGATTCCACGTGCTTGGCAGGTTACTAATTACTGCTTGCTGGTCTACCAGCCTGTGCAATCAGGTGTTTACAGCTGGTGCAAAACTGTGTAGCTAAGCTTGTCTGTCGTCATCGATTTCAAGGTACTGTCACTCACTGTTAGATCCCTTCATTCTTTGGCTCCAGCCTACCCATCAGATCTTCTCCACGACCAGGCTGAGCATCGCGCTAACCACTTTTCAGAACTTGTTTTACCTACCCGCTTTTCGGAATCGAATATTTTACCTATTCCAATTACGAACCTCAAATCCTTTGGAGACCGTGCCTTTAGTTTGTACTCACTTCCGACTGGCATCACGACATCCCCTGACTTGACCACATTTAAAAAAAACCTTAAAACGCAGCTACTTATCATAGCATTCAGTGGGTCTATTTGATTCGTCCTTTATGTCCTTATGACTGCAGGCACAGTGCATGCTGCCTCTAACCACACTTGCATACTGACCCTGTTCATGTCACCTCTAACCATGTCTTGGTTGTCGTCATTGAGCATGCCACCACAAGCCATTCGATCATGCTTGCTTTGCAGCTAATTGCAAAGTGCCTAGAAAGAGATTGAGTTCTCCGAGGGTTTGCACTATTGCAAATGTATTTTTATAATCATCTTTATTATTAATATTATCTGAAAGTAGGCAGATGGTACCCACACGCATAAAAGTCGTATTCAAACTCAAACACTAGGGAACTTACAGCTAAACAGGCAGTTAGTTTTGTGCCCCAGCTTATTGGACAGTGTCATCTGAGCTTTTGAGATTCGGACGTCTTTCGGATTCCTGATTTGAGATGGAGTCAGTATTGCAATGAAACAGCACCATTCTCTTCACATTACCAACATCGTTGTGGTACATCGCATCGACTTGAAATGGGATTAATCCTCACGATTGAACTGACTTTTCCTAATCGATATCACTAAATCATCTCGTCGCAGTCTGTCGGCATCTGTAGACAGGCTCGTTTCGGTCTGCCATCTGCTTCAGTTTGTTGCCTGACGAGCACAGTCTTTGAGCATTTGCAATTTTAATTTTCAACACTCAGTGCCACTGCAGATGGCCTTGGATAAACCCACTCGAGCAGTGAAAGCCAGGCTGTCGGTTATACAAGTAATACAAGCCGGCTTGTTAGTTGAGAACAGAACTAGCCGGCTGCAGGGGCTGCTTTTTCACTATCGCATGCCTCTGACGAGCTGGGTTACATAGTGGTTGCAGTACCGCTGGCAAATGTCGAGACAGCTGTGTAAAAAGAAAAAAATTAAAATCAGCTGTAATCGAATATGGTAATGGGCATCGGGGAGATATTAGGGCACAATTTCAGGTGGCCGCGACCGCGAACTAAGCAGGTCGAGCAAGTGCAGAAAAGGGGCGGGACCCATGCAATTCACTGCTGCAGGTGAGTGCACTTGTTTTTTTGGTGTAATGTCTATATAATATTATTTTAAGGAATTCATATTGCTGATAAATTAAATAAACTTTAATGACCAGCGGCTCTCTAAACAGCTAAATCAGGGGTACTTCCTTTAGGCTGATAACAGCCATTAACCTCACTGTGACCTTTGGAGTAGCTATCGTAAGGGGTTAGCCACGGATGCGTCGTGGTAAGTGAACTTGGTGAAAATTATGGTGATGCGCTGTAGTGCGTGTAGTGTCGAGTGAGTTTTCTGCCGCTGCTTGACTTGCCGACCTAATCGTACTGCTCCGGACGTCGCGCGAGGCCACCTTTCTTTTCGCAAGTTAGGCATCCAAACCCCTAGTGACTAGTACTGCCCCCAGCCCGGAGCTGACGCGCCATTCTGCATCCAGCTAGTCTACATTTTTCGGGCTTTATATCTAGAATCTTGTTCTTCTCGACTTATCACCATTCCCTGCCGTTTTGCCGTTAGTTTTGGCATGGCCCTAGCGTCTCGCTTACGTAGAAGCTGCCATATTCTTTGCGTGAACCCCCCCCCTGTTGTCGTGACCTTGCCAACCACGGTCCGGAAGCAATAGTATAGTAGACCTGCAAAAAATAAGCTGACCAGGCAAGTGTCAGCAAAGTTGTACTTCTTGTAGTGTTTAAGCGACTAGCCGTGTCTTAAATCACGTGCAATGAACGACCAGCTGTGTCCTCAGTTGAACAGTCCTCAGACAGTGAACACCGCCGACGGCAACTTTACGCTCTGTCGTTGGAGAGTAAAAATGATAATTCATGGCTGCTCCTCTCTCTCTCTCATTCTCTCTCTGTCTCTTTCTGTGTTTCTCTGTCTCTCTCTGTCTCTCTCTGTCTCTCTCTGTCTCTCTCTCTCTCTCTCTCTCTCTCTCTCTCTCTCTCTCTCTCTCTCTCTCTCTCTCTCTCTCTCTCTCTCTCTCTCTCTCTCTCTCTGTCTGTCTCTCTCTCTGTCTCTCTCTCTCTCTCTCTCTCTCTCTCTCTCTCTCTCTCTCTCTCTCTCTCTCTCTCTCTCTCTCTGTCTCTCTCTGTCTCTCTCTGTCTCTGTCTCTCTCTCTCTCTCTCTCTCTCTCTCTCTCTCCTCTCTCTCTCTCTCTCTCTCTCTCTCTCTCTGTCTCTCTCTGTCTCTGTCTCTCTCTTGTCTCTCTGCCTCTCTCTCTCTCTGTCTCTCTCTGTCTCTCTCTGTCTCTCTCTGTCTCGCTTTTCGGAATCCAACAGTCTAGAAATACCTCATACAAACCTTAAATCCTTTGGAGACCCTGCATTTAGTTCGTATGCTCCCAAAGTCTGGAACTCCCTCCTGACTTGCATCAGAACATCCCCTGACTTGACCACAAATAAAAAGAACTTAAAAAAGACACCTATTTAGGACAGCATTTAGTGGGTCCCTGTGATTCGTCCTTGATGTGCTTATGCTTGCTGATACTGTGCATACTGCCACTAACCACATGTGCATACTGACCCTGTGCATGTCACCCCTAACCTTGTTATTCATTTTGTTTTTTTTTATCAAGCATGATTTTACTCACCGTTCAATTGCATTTCCCTGTACAGCAAATGTAAAGCACCTAGAGAGAGATTAAGTTCTCCAATGGCGTTATATCAAGTGCATTATTATCACCAAGTAATTTATCACAGTAACTATAGGAATCTTTTAATGGCTAAATCTAAGATAATTTTCATCAGCTTCAGTGATTTAAAGTGTAATAATTAGTTAACCCTTTTTCTTAGTACAATAATGGAGGAATCCCGATTTAGCAAACGCTTGAGTATGGTAAAATTCATGGACAATGAAAGGACTACGAATCTCCATCGTGTAAACGTAACGGCCAAGCACGATATAAAACAGTGCTTATTCCACCGAAATCTAGGGCAATTTAGTTTTTCTTTCTTTTCATCTTGAAAGTGCATAAACTTGCTTAACTCCGAGTTAATGCGTGTGTATCACTTACAATCAGACACTTGTGGCTTTAAACCGATTCGAATTTAGCTACACAAACATTGGCTTACTACATACTCGCAGTCCTAGTAAACTTAATAGTTGTACGCTTAGGCTTTAAAATCGGGTGTGAAAGAGCCGGAATTTCCCTGAGAGAAAGCAGTCCAACGAGGAGGAAAACAGCGATTATGGCTTTGCTGTCTAACTCTGACCAAGGTCTGCTCATGGTCATTGGTTCGAGCCATTTGTTATACGTGAAGCGCCTGAATACAGAAAAAGTTCGCTAAGGATGTTATGTAAACAAATTATATTTATTTTATAATAATAATTTGGAAATCCAAAGAAGAATCATGGCATACATCACTAGACAACATGGGAACCTGGGACAGGTTAAGATCATGTCAATGGTTGAGATCATTAGTTTCATTTGAGCATTAATGTCTAGACAATATTTTGTTGAAGCGGATTGTGAGTTTTCCATGTGACGGAAATAGCGTCATCAGAAATAGCTCAGAAATGAAAAGCTTCAGATTTTGGTAAGAACTCTTCTATGGCATTGAAATAGTGGCATAGCCAATACCCCGTCTTGAACCCAGCCGGACGACTACTTGTCCTTGCCGACATTCGATCATTCATTCACACAACCTTATTAAGCATGAGGACTTACCTAGGATAACGATTACTTGCTGAACGATTTTGCCTACCTGCCAAGACATAACACCAACCCCTCTAATGCTGTAGAACAGCAGCTAGGCTTTATATTTTCGGTATCTTTGTGACAGATCGTACTGTGCTAACGGCTAAATCATGCCTTTTTACTTGGTTATTTCATGTATAATCTTTAATTTACTCGGCGAGACCCATTATGACAGCTTAACTTTAACTAGATCGATGCATCGCACCGAGTTGATTGACTCACATCGTAACTTTGTGCATCGGGTGATTGTGTAAGGTAGAACTTGACAGAGTGGTATGAATGAGGATGCCTATTCATTGAGGCGATCGGGCTTATGATTGCTTGGTTGGTACTGGACAGGCAAGGCACAATGGCAATTCAGCTAGCAAGAGACGCAAAAGAATCGATGGGGCACGCTTCATCTTTCAATATCCAAACTGGTAAAGATGTAAATAATTCTATAGCTATTTTAAGCTCTAAAAGCTTACATTGGCTGAGCCTGACGACTTGAAGTAAGATCATTTAGTTTGATGTTACTGGTTACTACTCGAAGTAGCACTTTAAGTTCTTCCCTGTTTGCTGACTGGGCATAATAATTACCGCTCGATGACTACCAAGCATTACGCTGCAGATTAGCCTCTATGAATGCCAGTGTTTGATTTGCTGTTATTGGGTTAGTATTTAATTAGTATTTGAGTATATAATATGAAAATTTCTTTCAGGAACGTGTGAGGGACCAGCTACAATGACTTATAAGTGGCAGACTAATTCCCTGTCTGACATGACTATTTAGTATACAAATGCAGTCAACTGTTGGCAAAAGAGCAGGTTTATACAGGTAAGCCTGATACGTATTTACGATTTCTAGCCCTGCCACCATGGAGATAATTTTTCCTGCTGTAACCTGAACTCAGCATAGATGGTTGAAAAAGAATGGGAGGATGCCATTCGGTCAATGCCAGAATATGAGATTTCTGCCCACTGTCAGTGCTGATGAAACCATTAGTCGGGGTATGCATCAAGTAAGTCAACCGATAAATCTTCATTCGCACTGTGAGATAAATATTGGAACGGCCCATCTCACTGAAAGGACATATCTTCTCTATTCACCATGAAAATCTTACCAATGTCTCAGGAACACGCATGCCAGCGATCTTAATAATTTACTATTGTCATTAAATCTCTCAATTCGATTGTGATTTTGGCATGCGATAGAAAAAAATTAAAGGGTCACTGTCTGTGTAGTGATTAATCACTATAACAGCTTCAATTTTTTGATGGCTACTTCCGAGCTCCTTTTAACGATTCACAAATTACGTAGGTTACCATTATTAAGCTCCCCTACCTAGCATAATTATGGATGAATTAAGGTTTAGTGCATCGAATTACAAGATTTCACGTTCACTTCGTGAGTCGGCTTGAACCTTTTTCCTAATTGGTTTCTCCGTAACTCGATTGGGAACAATGTTCGAACGGTAATGGCTCACGTTTTATGTGAGCAGAAGTAGCGAAAGGAATCGCCCACCTCAGGATTCAATGCCAAACTCTCGGGACCGAAGTCATTAAAAGCATCAACCATTTTACCTAGTGTGCTATCACGGCTGACCAATATCAAACTGTAAAGGAGAAGGTATCTCTTGCCAAACGTGTTTCACCCAGCAATGCCAAACGATGGCTATCTGTCAAATGTAAAATGCGTGTGTAAAAAATACTTGAAGGCTTCGTTAAAAAAAATACAATAAAATTGAATACATGACTTCATAAAACCCTTTTTCAGGGCGAAAACTGGCCTGCAGACTACAAGGAAAACAGAGTCAATTAACATGGGCAGGACACCAAAGCAGCAATGCAATTCCGTATGTTATTTAGGTGTAAGTTATGAAGCGGCAATTCTTTAGGTGACTATGTGAGTTCCAAAGTCGTGTGTGGTGAGTTTTATCGTAGTAACCCCATACTAATTCTGGCCTTGCTAGCTACACACACTGAACACTAGCCGGTGGCTTCAACTTTGACATTCAGGGTAGACTTCAATAATTCACAAACTCCAAGTCTTTTGACCTTTCAATCAAGCGTCTTCCCTTGGTGAGAGACATTAAATCCAGTACTGGCTATATATCAAACGTCGCCTGAATCACGCTGCACTTGTTCTAGTTGACCTGCTCTTGCTACCAAACAAGCTGTGGTCCACCTTAAGGTTTGGCTTGCTAAACGATGCAGATGTCTGTGACCATTGATCTCCGCTGCTATTGCTAAAAGTCAAGCAGTGCTCTCCTTAAACTTCCGACTATTGTCAATACATCCCTGACATGACAGCATTTAAATTTGAGCCTAAAACGCATCTTCCAGCAGCATTTAGTGGGTCTGTGAGATTCGTTATTTTCGTGGTTACAGAGTGCTTTCTGCCACTAACCGTATTCGCGTGCAGACCCTGTCCATGTCATCTCTAACCATATTATGCTTGTTGTCAAAGCGCTTGTTACAACTAATCATTGCATCATGCTTTCTTTGCTGCAAATATATTGGGTTTAGAACCAGATTTTCGCAATAACATGAATACTACTACCATTATCAGACCTACCCTTCTAATCGCTTCGTCATTCAGGTAAGGCAAAGTACCATCTGCTCTTCCTGTGAACATTGCTCAGCTGAGCTTTGGACCAAGGTCTTTCGCCTAATTTTGCGAGCGTGTCTTTTGAGCCCATGTCTAAAATAGGCTGCACAAATTCACTTGTAGTTTGCATTTACTGTCACTTTCGACTGCATTGACAAGAAGATTAGTGCCTGACACATGATGCATGCAGGCATCCGTGGTGGTATGGCCTGTTCCAGATGGCAAGCACTGCAGCCTTGCTTGCCTCTGCTCATCTCGATAGTAAGCTTTAGTGATAACATCGAAAGTTATGCTGCTAGTGTTGTCTGGACCCTAGTGAGCGTGAGACTTGGTAGACACTATTTTCACTGACAATCAATATTTAGATTTACACTAAACTTAGTTGGAGTACGTCCAGCAGGCTCTGGCTGAGCTGCTTTAGGCTTGATTTATTACTGGTAGTCGTAGTTACATCAAGTGCAAAAGAAGTTCAAGCTTAAAACTCAACTTCTTAGATGCTGCTGACAGGAGTAAAATAATCCAGGTTTTATCAGATAGGTGCAAACCTCGCACACGTGCAGTTCATTGTCATATTCTATGTTGAACTCTTAGCTTGCAACAGTTTGAGCTGTACCGTGCATCGACATAGTGATGGTAGACCTAAATATATAAACATTTGCATGCAGGTTGTGATCAATTACTTGAAGTCTCTGGATATCAGCAAAGATAAACCAGAAAATTTAAATCAATTTGAAATCACTTATGTTTATGGTGAGACTGTTGGCACATTGGGTAAGGTGCTTGCTTGCACGACATCATTGTCGAGGTTGTGGGCTCGAATCCTGTAGTGAGCTTAAATTGATCAAGACTGCAAGCGATGGCGATAGCTATAAAGGCTTTTCTGTAGATGTATAAAGAGGTAGTTATAATATATATATATATATATATATATATATATATGCGTGTATAATATAACATAATAATAAATTTGTTGTATAGTCCAGAAGGCTTAAGCGAAATTAACGTCACAAATGTAAGTCAAACTTCGTAATGTGCAAATTCTATTACTTGTAATACTTTAATCTTCAAAGGCCCTGCTTTAGGCTGCGTTCAGGAGCTTGAAGATTGACGAAGATGCTATTGTGCTGCTTTGATAAAAGCTTTAAAAGACAGTTTCCCTGATTACCGAAGTCTGGCTCTTGCAATGGTCTTAAGTCCGTTTGTCTGCACCAATCACAATTTTCATTAGTCAGCACATAGATTGAATACAGCTTATTGTAGTCCTAGAGGAGTTCATGTGTAGATAAGACATGAGAAAACTCTGAGATCAGCTATTTGAGGGATAAAGGCAAGCTTACTGAGACCTAACACTCCCAAAACTTCCGCTTTGAATATTCGAACATCAAACTCCAACACTCTTAGCACTCTAAAATAAACGCAAAATTCAGTCTGCTACAAAATGTACACTCCACACGACTGCTTTTGAACGCGTCATTTTGAAAGGCAAAGTCTTTGCTACGGGTATTTATTTTAAACTGAGTGCTTGAATGTTGTATCTCCAGTGCATGCTGGTAATCGCATACTAGAAATTAATTTAAATATTGAGCTCCAAGGTTTATTTTACTGAAAAATCTGAGCGAACAAACGCCTAGGCAATCTGAATCACAATAACTGGAAAACAAACAATCAGCACCTGTGCTAGGACGTTTTCACTAAGCTTAGTGATCATGATTTCACTTGCTGCTTAGAACTACTTCTTAGCTAGAGCAGGAACAGTGCCACCCACTCTGCCGGCTCAAAATGCTCAGCTATTCCTCAAACATACATCTAATGCCAAGAGTACAGGTGCTGATTACCTGCAATCAGTATGCATCGAGAGCTTGGAACTCGTCGAGGAATCATTATCACAATATCATTGAGAAAGTAAGATAACAAGCTATCAAAATTAACCAGCTCCTCGCAGCAATTGTAGGGTACATGTGCTACGTCCTCTGTGAGCCTACAGATTCCGATTATGTGTACGTGATAAGCAATTTCAATGAGGATTTTAACACTGCATAGTGCCTCTAAGCATGCGTTACCTATCAAAATTGTGTCCCTACCTTTAAATAAACCACATGGCTATAAACCGCATATAACCCGCTTTACCAAACTTAGAAATCCAGGCTTTGCCATTGCAAGCGAAAAGACTTGAAAAATATTCCTGAAGTTGAAGCAACAATTGCAAAATGAACACGGTAGTGCATGCCAACTCACTCTTTTTATTGTGCACATCGTAGGGAGCATGTACTAGCTGATCAGCATCTCCGTTTTGCTTGACATTTTTGACAAACAAATGCGAATTTCTGCGTGGAAGAAACATCATTCCAGTCGTATCCACCCCATGCTGTTCTCAAATGGACCCGGTTCTCTTCGTTATGCCAATTATCCGGCTGTCCAGGGAACCATTCACTGTATTCAGATCCCTTCGATCCTAGTGGTCTACATCCACAGTCCCACCTCCAATGTGATGGATGTCTCCTGTTAGCTTGTACTAACGATAAGCCGATCCAAACATTGATTCCATCAAACTCTAAAAAGTTACATGCCGTACACTGAAGTGTGTGAACTGCTTAGAAGCTTGAAAATGTAATGTAATGTATCTTCTTCAGTAACTCCACAAAGTCATAAAGACCATGTGGGTGTTACGAAGCAGAGTATTGCATAGCACACTCACAGCCTAAGCGGCTTTCGGTACGCATTCGGTACCCAACAGACTTCGTCTCGCTCAACAATGAGAAAGTGGGAAGCGAAGCAGAGTTAGGAGAGCAGTTGAGGTAGTAAGTAGCATAGAAGTAGCAGTTCAGGACCGCTGAAAAAGATGTGCCATAGTCGGCAGTTGGAGAGTAGATGTCGTTGCGTAAGAATTGTGGAAGCGAGTTCCACAGTCTAGGACCTGCAGAGCTAAAGCTTCTGTCGCCAACTGTCTTTAAGCGGAGGAATGGGACAGCGAATTTATTGTCCACACAGGACCTGAGCGCGTGAACAGGCTGAAACTGATGCAGAAAACCAGTCTTAGTCATTGCCTACAGCATTAGAAAACGGATAGGAAATAGATAGAGCTTAGTGCTAGAGGCACAGTCTAAGCACTGGTTAGGAAAGTAATGCAATCAGTGAGACTTTGCTTACCTCTGTGAGACTTGAGGTAGTCTACGATCTCATCCCTCTCAGATTTGTTGCTGATAGCGGCCAATGTCAAGCCTAGACGACGGCATCGACGCTTAGCTTCCGAGTACGTTGATAGAGTAGTCTCAAAATGGTATTTCTGATAATTTGACAGACGTCGTTCTGCAAGTATAAGTCCAGCTGTCCCCATAAGTGACGACTCTCGGAAGCATTCAGCTGACCTCAATATCGTTTTGAGCAGACGCAGCTAGTATTTCAACATTCAAAATTAGGATATCGTCGTGATTTTTTATTGTCATTTGAGATTCAATTTCAAAATATGCAGTAATAGGTAACCATTTATTATCCGGAAATTTTGCAGTGTTTAAGGCTCAGGACTACAAGAAATTGAACGTTTTTCAGCTAGAAACACGATACCATGTCACTACTTCGGGGCTGCATGTTCGTAAAATGGTATGCAATGGATGTTTGGCTTTATTTCCCGCAATAAAGTTCTCCCTAATCACTCAATAGTTGTATGTTAGTGAATGTATGCAGGGTACAAATATTCGAAATAACTCTTTGACTAAACATAGGCCTGCACAATTTTAGCGGTGTATGCCCTACCTCGAAGTCCTCAAGATGTAATAGAGAATTTTCGGAGAGATTTATAATGCCGTCTCTACTCACAGCACTCCGTTATACATGCATGATCACGATTTGCGATCGACTGGGTGGTGAACTTTTAGCAGCAATGGCATAATCGTATCGAGCATTCACTACAGACAATACATCAATGCTGCCACTGCTAATTGCTGCCACCTAAGAGAGGCCATAAATCCTAATTGCACAGTAAAAGGTGCCGAAACTGTGGTTCATGTCGATAAAAAATCATTCTCAAATTTAGAAAGTGATTTAAATAGAGCGGCTATCTTAATAGGAAGGTGAAGAGGAATTAAAACTGGTGAGCTGTAAAAATATTACACACACTGAAGACATGTAATTAAAAAATTAGGCACACCATGCTA
Source organism: Cristatella mucedo (assembly GCA_009760855.2). Lineage (NCBI taxonomy): Eukaryota > Metazoa > Bryozoa > Phylactolaemata > Cristatellidae > Cristatella > Cristatella mucedo. Next base: position 932,778 of record WPIO01000131.1, read on the forward strand.
GTTTTAACACTTATTTTGTTTTTACCTTACCGAATCGTCTTTAGAGTTATTCAGGTTCCCGATCGAACCTGTATCACGGGATCTTTATATTTATGACATCAAACTCATGCTGATTCAATACAGTTAAATAAACTACAACCTCTCATCTTCAAATGTAGCAGCCAGCCTAAAGGTTGATTGGCAATACTACTATCAAGTGATCGGAGAGCATAGGTGATATGTGCTGGCCGTAGAATAGGAAAGATAATACAACATATCACAGTTTAGATCTGAATATCTCCATTAGGTTATCTGTGATCCCTTAGCATAGTTTGCGATTCGTGCAATGGACAAATAAGGTATCTCATATTTTAAGTCACTGAGGGTCAAATATGAATTAGAGCAGCATTGCATAGGGTCACGTAGCATGATAGCATTATTGTACGGCCGTATACATTATCCGAATATCTATATTCTAATTGTTGTAAAAATGACTATTTGATGAGCTAACATATGCAATATTACCTTCAGTATGTAACTTGCGAAACTAGCAGAACTCATTTTTAAGCAGTGTATATCGCCATAAACCCCCATATGCTATTCTAGAATTCTTACGGAATTTGAAATGTAATTATTAACCCTAAAACGTGGCTAAAAACTAAGTTGGGAGGGCAACGCTCTTCGTAATGCATACTTCATACCAGTTTATGTGACCTCCATTTCATCGGGGGCAGCACAACTAGTTCTGACTGTGAACAATAAAAGCTGATTGAAGCCTCGTTTACTAACCTCAATTTGAATTTCAGGCTGTGCATTTGTTTATAAAACGTGCACCTTCTCATTATTCTTTCTCAAATAAAAAAGTGGCTTAATCGGCTCTATTAACTTAGCTTGAAAATAAGTGTCGAGTGATCAAATTGCAACCCAATAAATGGATTATCGCCAAATATGTTGGCAGAAGTCAATGATGTTAATCAATAAACGTTAAGTATGATTTAGTTGCATTTCTTCAGAAATAATATCGTTAGTCAAAGCCAATAATTTTAATTTAAGACTGAATGGTAAGAAATGACACATATAACCCCTCACTCTTGCAAAAAGGCTAAACAACCTGCTATAAAGGTTCTAGCACGCCTGAGTTCTTTTTTAATGTTAAAAATGAAATTAAATAGAAATTGATTCCTCAAAGAATGATCATCATGCAGGCTTAACGTGGAAATCTAATCAAACGTAAACTTACTTTCAGAATCATCGTTACTCTCTTCCTTAGTCTCCACTTCGTGCGTTCCACTCACCTGAACAATCGAAGCATGAAAGTCGCATTTAAAATAACGCTGACAGTCATGCATGTTAGCAACACTGCTAGCTAAACGGCAGGCTTATTCCTAGTGCACCTTACATTTACGCTGATGCAGCTTCCAACCAACAGGAAAGCCCACAGCAGGAAGCACACTTTCATGTTAGTTTGGATTCTAAAGAAAACGAAGCCAGCAACACTACGTAATCAGGATAGCTTTGCAATTTCAATTGGGATAGCTTTGCAATTTATAAGTAACGAAGCCGCCACATGGAAACAGGTTCACACATTATGCAATTACTTACCACTAAAGCAGCTTATCAGGAGCGTGAGATGCCAGTTGCAAGTTGATCTATATATACGGCACTAGAGAGGACCGTGACCACGATTTCTATGAAGTGTATGTCACTGTAAGGAGAAGCGGCCCCCAGCAGGATGGAGTTTGAAGTGTTCATGCTGGCGAAAAGTAACACGACGGGTCAAGTGGTTTCGTTGCTCCAATTCCAACGGGCAGATGTTGCAGGAGAAGCGCTTTTACTAGCAGACGTTGTCTGAGAGTGACACGACTGAGGCGCCGCTCTAATAATCATTGATCACTTCAATCGACAAGTAAAAACAAGAGAGCTTTTTAAATAGTTTTCACGTTTCCCAAATGACTTTAATATCTACGTCTTGGGGTTGCACTGAAAATACATATCTGGACATAAGTGCCTAGACCAAAGCCCTCTACTCTAAGAACCCAACAAATTCTTGTACCACATATCGTGAAACTACAATAGTACTTGTAGGTACATGATTTATTTGATTTAACCGGCTAGCCGTCTTCTTCTACGATTACCATCATCCCAAAACGTAAACAGTATTTGCATGGCACGACAGGTGTAAAAGGTATAATGCTGCATTCATTTTCACTGGGCTACAATATTGCAATTTTCAATTTTGAAAAATACCGTTACATTTAGTCTAACATAAAAAATGATGCATGTTTAACCATTCATCATGGAGATCAGATAGCTGGATATTTCTTTTGTATTGGTCCGAACCTTTGCTGCCAGGTTCAAGATTGAATCCTGTAACGGAGTACTGAGAAGACGAAAACTGACGAATGGGCGTTAAATTGGCTTTACCTGAAAGCTTTGTTCCTATAGTCGATGCTTCTGCTGCTGTTGAATTATTGGCCGATGACTGTCCTCGTTCAATGGTACGATTTATCAACAACTAGGAAGACACATATACTTTAGCGGACAGCTGAAAAGTCGAAGTGCAAATCAAAGCTTTGACTTGCAACTGTGGGAGGTTAGGGACCAACATATATCTAAAATACTTCAGCCATTTTCACACAAATGACAGTAGACTGCGGATTTAATTCTAAATAATACAGAATTGTATTAGGCATTTACCTACCACACGTCATGCAATTTGACTATTGAGTTCTGGTAGTTCCTCGAGTTTCTAGGTCAGACTGCCTATATAGGCATTGCAGTGGGAATACCTATGCTATTTCCAACAAAAGTGTGGCATGATTATCATTTTTTTTTTATGAAATTGCAGCTCGAAGATTTTTGGGTTGTCCTGCATTTATGACGTGTTGCAGGCGCTTTGTAATGGTATGGCCTTTGATGACCTGGCCGTCAGAGACCATAGTAGTACAACTCGTTTGGCAATTGCCTGCTAATTGGTGGGTAAACTGGAACCCTATTTTAATAGTGAGCCATCAAAGCCACAGTTTAACGGCACAATTTTCGTAATAAAGCCTGTTGCCAGTTTGATGATGCATAGCGAGCCATTGGAAGCAACTGCATTAGAACTGGCATGGGCTATATCGTCAATTTTGATGGTAAACTATAAACATTTGCTTCAAAAATTTAAATTAAATCTCCTTTGTTCACTGCTTATTGTGAAAAGGATCGCTGCATTGCAATTTTATTATGCCCAGAGGCTGACTTGTACGTGCTATTAAAGGGATAGCTTGAGAACTCTAAGCCTAATGCAGTCATATGTGGTATTTAACTCAAAACATTTTTTCCCATTAAGTGCTGCCATGCAGGCAGAGTAAGACCAACTAGCTACTGGTTTGGTGGTGGAGCTGGCAGTACACGCTAGCATTTTGTAGGGTACCTAGCTTGAGAAATAGAATCTTCTTGAAATTCATTCGCACTCACACTGATTTCAGAGTTGACTTTATACAATAGCTCAGTCTCAGATTTACCGCGAGTTCAGTACAGGGAGATCTCGTGGAAAGATACAGTGACTGCTCAAAGGCAGGTCATTGGGTTTCCTGGCATGACCAGTTAGCAAGCAGATGCAGTCACCACTTGGCAAGCGATTAATTTTATGGAGATAAGTGTGATATTGGTCACACATTTTAGTCTTGACGCCATGAAGATCGTGTGTATTTCCGGCGGAAATCAGCACGCACCACGAGTCATTAAGCAAGAATCTGATGGTATCATTTAGGTGAGGCCGGATACAGAGATTTCGACCAGTGTTGCTGGTGAAACAGTAAATCGGCGTCTGTTAGTAGTAAGTCAACAGCTTGAGCTAAACATTCACTGTGATAAGAAAATGTCGTGCCAACACACACAAAAAGAGAACTGCTCTTTTCATAATAGAAATGTTACCAACGTCTTTGGAAACCTAATGCGAGCACTACTAATACTTTATCTTTGCTCTCAAATCTTCGGAATCAATTATTATTTGGTTATGCGATATCAACAAATTAAGGGCACTTCAACTGCTTACTAACTTCTTACTATAGCTTCAGTAATCTGTTGATGGCTGCATATAAACTACTTGTCGTCAGATTCATTGATGTAGGTTACGATAATTGGGCCCCATTTCTTAGTAAAATAACTCAAATTACGTTTTATCGATTGCTTGAGTGTGGTTAAATTAATGTACCATTCAAGGACAAAAAATCTCCCTCGTGCAGAGGTAACGGCAAGCAAAATGTAGTACAGTGCTTATTCTGACGAATATCGACAGCGATTTTGTCGTTCTTTCCTCTCCTTTTAGCTTCTGAAACTCGCTTAACCTTGTGTTTAACTGTATGTTTAGCTGAAATCTAAACACTTGAAACAGCAAGCCATTTTGAATTTATTGAAAAAGGTATTAGCTTACTAAATAGGTGTAGTCCTACTTGTCTTTCTTGTTTTTAGCTTACCCTTGATAATCTGCTCTGACAGAGCAGGAATTTCCCTGGGGGAGAGCTGTCCAGGAAGAAGAAAACCATCAAGTATAGCTTCTCCGATCCAACCCGACCAATGTCTGGCCGAGGTAGTGAACCATTGTTTAATGCCATCGCAATAAGCACTCACCAGTGGTATGCATGTTTGCTATGGGGCTCTCAACAATTTCTCCATATTCCTCGCCTAACTTTAGTTTACTTAGCATGGCTCAAGAACCTCCACTTACCCTAAATAATTTATACCGTGCGATATTTTTGTGTCTAGCTGTAAATAATTATCAGAGTGTTTGGTGAATGTTCTTTTAGACTATAGGGTTGAAAAGCCTGAACACATGGTCGACTTCACAGCATAAGCTGATCGTGTGACACATACAAAGTAAGACAATGAGCCACGGTTTAAAAAATTTCTATCTCAAGTGAAACTTTATTTTTGAGCGTCTAAATTCTGATATTGTATGTAGTCCGAGTTAGAAATCAGCAAGCTCATTCTCTTGCATTTGCTTACAAGTTCGACGTACCTTAATGTTATTGGTGATGACATTACAGTTTCTCCAGTTACCTATCAACCACACGTTATCTTTTTTATTTTTCCTTAGATTTAAAAAAAAGTTGTTTGTTCCAGTGGCATTCATATGGCATTCATTGAGATAACTTTATGGAGCGTGGGCAATCCCTTAGCTAACACCAAAGCTATTTGGACGCTTTGGAGTCGGCTAATCCCAGGTTTGAACTTAGGTTTAGGATACCAATGACAAATTTACAAAACATGCATTTCAACAAGGTCAAAGAGAGCGGCAGCACGAGATTTAATTTGCATGATTGCGTAAATAAAATAACTAGTAGGATTCAGGTGCTGTGTAATAGCTTTTGTAATCAAGCATGTTGTCTTTTTTCGACACGTCTTGTGCTTTAGCGGTGAGAGGCAAAATATGAAAACTATATTTAAAGAATCAGTATTATTCAGCATTAAATACTACCGGACACTGGTTAAACTATAGCACAATTCATTAGCCTAGCACCCTCATTGCCTTTGATCCTCCTAATCCTAATGTTGCTAAGTAAACGTTTTCTGTCAAAAACATGCTGGCTATCTTGCTAGCTAAGAATCGTGAAGCTTCTAAGCTCTTCTGTTTAGTATCCGAGCAACTGTTTATGCATAACTAGCCGCTTCATTTGAGTCTTCATAGTGTTGGAGAAACATTTCTATGATCTGCTTAATTCATTCACACATCTAACTTTTCGCATGAGGCGAGGTTTTAAATTAGTATTTTACAGAATGGTCTTGGTGAGAATACATATTCATGAAGCAATCATGTTTATGATGGCATGCTTAGCACTGGAATTGTCAGAAACAATGACTATCCACTAACAGGATTTACATTGGGAGCGGTAGGGCATAAATCATCCTTTCACATCGAAAGTGGTAAAACATATAATCTTATAGCTGTTTTAAGATTAAAAAAGGCACAGTGGCCAAGCGTGATGCCTTTCTGCTGGATCCATAACGTTATCCTCCTGCAGTAGCACCTTGAGTTCTATCATGTTTGCTAGCAGCAGATGATCATTAATGCTTGTTCACTCATTATTGCTTGATGACTCATTAACCCTCTACAGCTGGATAATGACTACGTATTTGGGAGGTTTCTCTGCTGCTATTTGATTATGATAAACATATGTATCACCAGATGCACTTCTTGAATGTTGCTGCACACACCTAAATTGTATAGGTCATATTACTGAGGGGCGTCGCATGAATGCATCTATATTAGGAGGATCAAAGGCAATGAGGGAGCTAGGCTAATGAATTGTGCTATAGTTTTTCAGACTGCTCCTTAATCGGTAGATGGCTAGTCGACCAAGTGTTAAAGTGAAAGGTTTTTATGCATTCTCAGGAAAATCCAGTGTCACAAAATGACTTTCAATTACGGCTAGCTAGCAGGATGGCCGAAGCATAACATGTTGGGCTGCGAATAAAATACTGGGGTCTATAGCTTCGACCAGACAAATTAATTAACAAATACTGGTAACGAGATATGTTAACAGCAATCTTTAAAAAGCATGGAATATTGCTAAACTCGATATTTATAGAAGCATTTTATGGCAAAGCGTCATTACTGGCGAAAACTTTAAAAAAGTATTTGGCCAATTAAGCAAGGTGGACACGATGCGTTTTCCACTTCGCTAGCCCAATCGACTCTACTATCGCCGTCAGTGAAGATCATTTTCTGATAGCAAGTAAAATATATATAAAAACTGTCCTGTTCAAGTGGCAGTAGCAGGTGAGACAAGCGTATGAATTCAGAGTATCGTGTTGTGTATTAAGACGAAGTTACTTTTATTTTGGAACACGGGTAATATTGTAGCTCAGCTGAAACCATCGCTAGTTGATGTACGGGTCTAATAAATATGAATTACGACTTGAAAATATTTCTTTCACTTCTTGGCTTCTGGTTCGCCTATCGTTTATTTAGTTCCCTATTGCTCAGGAATAGCCATATCATCTGGGCATGACCAACATGCTAGTGGTGCACTGGGCCAGCTAAAGCTGCTCACAAGCTACTTTTTATGGAATGTAGCTTAAAAGATAGAAATGTTCTACTCATGCACTCAGCCAAGCAGCTCTTGGCGTTTTATATATGCTATTCAACTCCAATTAAATCAATTGAGAGTTCAAACCGAGAAGACGTTGGCTGAAAGCTACGGTGACAGGTAAGTGGCAGGCCATTTAGTTGTCCGACATGACCTGTAGGCAGAGGTATGTAGTCAACAGCTGGAAAAGCAGCGACATTTTGAGAATAAGCACGATCTTGAGCAGCAATTCCTCGTACTTAAGCCCCGAAGACCATGTTTTCTTCGTCTAAAATCAGTGCTTAGCACTGGTGGTTAGACTATAATTCGATGGTGTCATCCGGGCGATACCGAAAGCTGAGACGTCTTCCCAGGCTCTTGGTTAAACCATAAACCAGAGCATGTATCGAATATTAGCTTACCAAATATTTGAAGTCCTAAGCTTCACTCGGTAATTAAAAACCCTACCATTCGAAGCCATCTAAACCGAGCAATTACAGTCGTGTCTCCCTGAGATTGAGATGTAGCGTCATAATGTGACTTTTCTTTAGACGACTATGGGAGTTCCAAAGACATGTGCGACTACTTTTACCAATGTAACTTTGCAACAATTCTGGCCACCTTAGATAGGGACACTGAAAAAGGTCTCTGCGAATTTGAAGTTAAGTGAAAAGTTCTGTAATTCAATGCTCACCACGTCTTTCAGCACTTGCAATCAGACGTCTTTATTAGCCTGAAACCTTGTAGCAATGATTGTATCTTACCAATCTTGTCACAACACGCACCAAAACGCACTTAATACAACTAATCTGGTGATCATTGTGACGATTTAGCTGATCACGTATCTTTCTTACTTTCCGACAAGATTAATAAGATCATGGAGTTCATTGAAAGAGGGTCAGAATCGTCCCTGGATTCCAGTCCCTCAATTCCTGGCAGCACTTCAGTATAAACGCTTAATGAGGTCATTAGTGACGTCCTGATGTTCATATCTTAATCAAAGAATACAGCTATTCATCAAGACACTATTCCCACTCTCCTGCTACTAAGATGCATAGGGCTGTGGCTGCTGCCACGCCTAAATAACATCGTAAGCATGCCATTACTCTCAGGTTATGTCCCAGCAGCTTTCAAAAATATTATATTTTGGCCTATATTTAAAAAAGCAACATCAGACTTAGAAAACTTAAGTAACTTTCCTCTTGTTTGGCGTTTAAATTTCCCATCAAAGAATTTGAAACGAGTCGTGCCAGACCAATGGAAAGCATTTATTGAAACTCGAAACCTGGCTAGTGAGTTCTGGCCTGGATTTAGAGCTAATCACTCCTCATGGAAGCATAGCTTCTGGTGTATAATGACGTACTTAAGATGAAGACATGTGTACAGTATATCAATCTTTTGGAAGCAATGTACGCTATCGATCTAGGAGTCTTTCTCGATTTCCTCTCAACTCGGCTCGGAATAAATGAAATGGACTTTAATTTTTCAGGTCCTATTTCAGTATGACTCTCAGTGGGAATCATCTAATTTGCTTTGAAGTATGGGGTATCTCAGGACTCAGTGCTTCGTCAGCTTTTTTATGTGAATTGACAAATATCGTCCAAGGAACCACTGAATTACGGTTTGCAGTAGGACTCTGTGCCTGGTCGGATTCTTCCCATGGTTATTACTCTTCGTATTGTCGATGTCGTTGCCAGGCACAATCTAGCATTTCACTTCAGTATTATAAGTTTCCAATAACGGATAAGTTCAGTGCGACGGAAATATTATTCTTCATTTTAATCAACTACATGACAGGGTTCACAGCTTGCTGTCTATGCTGGTCTTGTCAATTCTTGGTACAAGTACAGGCCTGCTTCCCTCCCCACATAGAGTCGGAACAAGTACACGACGTTTGCTTGTAGCCTAATTTCATTATTTGAGCCCTTTTAAAAATAGACCGCTAAAATATATGCCAGCCTTTGGAATTCACGATCGCTTTAGCCTGCATTAACCTGATCTAAGAAGATTAATAAAGTAATAGCATACGTTATAAACGGCACTTGTCTCCGTCTTTTTGTGCGACCAGTGAGTTAGAACCAGTCTCAGCTGACTATCCGTGTCACCTTTAATGGGCTCATCTCGAGTGCAAGCTTAAGTAAAAATTTCGAAAGCAATGCTGCTAGTGTTGTCTTTCCCCAACTAAGCTTGTCACTTGGTAGACGTTATTTTCACTGACAATCAGTATTGAGATTTATGCCAACTCACTCAGAGCACGCCCTTCAAGCTGTTTGTGAGCTGCTTTAGTGCGGACAGGTGGCTTGTAGTTGATGGTTATGTCAATAACAGAACTAGCGAAAGTTTTAAATCCCTCGTCTTATATGCAAATGACGGACTATAATAACTCAGATTTCTCTTCTAAGTGAAAACTTTACACACCTTAAGTTCGCTGTCCAATTATAATTTGTACTCAAAGCTTGCACTAGAACGGCCTAGTGTTTACGTTGTACAGAGGATTTATATGGTGATAGTGACACGTAATGTCAAAGACTTGATCCGCAGGTTCAGCTAAAATATTACATTTTATGTTCTTTTTTTCTGCTGGCTAACGAACTCAAAAAGTTTAATACCGTGACTATCAGCGAAGTGAGATCCGGAAATGTAAGGTAGTTTGCTAGCTTACACGTATAACCCTTAACGAGCCAGCCATTCAGTGTGGCCCCACCTATCCCATGTCACCATATCCTCACCCTTTGCAGGATCAAACATGTTATCATTCATTAACAGAAATTTGACTTGATATCATGGCTAGGAAAAAAATTTTGCTATAAGAGACCATTGCACCAGCATCGCATAGTAGTTTATACAGGTTGATTAAATTGCCATCTTTTGTTTTGTCTCACTCAATTTCTCTCATATAATTCATTTTACATAATATATGTTTCTTTAAATTTCTTTTCCGCAGTTAGTCATACAAAATATGATTTACTAGCTGAAAGAACTAAAATTACTTATGCAACCGCATATAAACCTTACTATATTTTGCCTAAAATAAAGAAATATCGTGATGAAGCATTGTGACTCCTACTAAGAAGTTTTGCCTGAACGATCATGAAACCGGAATTAGCTAGTACCAAGAAATATTTACATCAGATTTAACTATGGCCTCTCAGGAACTGCAGATAGGCTATATGACCTGATTAAAGACATTGTATCACTACATGAAATTAATCCCCGAATTCTACCATTACCGGGGAGCATTGGCAAATACCCTGTATTCGGAGCTCTTGAGGTTTTGCTTTACTGGTGAAAGATTTCGTCAGCGTATTTCGTCCATTATACAATGAAGGGACCTGAATTAAAATTAACAACAAAACTATATGTTGAATGCCACAAACAAGATTTTGTTTCGACGTAGTATTTTGTCTATGTAGGCCCCACATAAAGGGCGTTCGGGTGCGAAAATGTTTTACGGCATTACTAGGTCTCTCGTTCTATCAAAGCTGAACAACTTCGAATGCAATCTTTCAGGCTTTCCAAAAAAGGTAGTCCTGTGGTAGGTAACTTAGATGCAAAACAATTAACTAAACCACTTAGGTCCGGCAATGTGTCTCTTTCAATGCTTTTCCTTGCTGCCACTAACCATAACAATAATAATAATAATGCTGCAGTTGATAAAGCGCCCTCAGAGAACTCAATCTCTTTTTAGGCGCTTTCCATTTGCTGCAAATGTGAAAGCGATTAGATGGTAAGTAATACAATTCTTAATAAACAACGTGAATAACATGGTTATGGGTGACATGCACAGGGTAGGCACTGAAATGTGGTTAGTGGCAGCATGAAGTGTCGGCATGCATAAGCACATGAAGGACGAATCACAGAGATCCAGTAAATGCTGTCCTATATATATGTGTTTTTAAGTTCTTTTTAAATGTGGTCAAGTCAGGGGATGTTATGAAGCAAGTCGGGAGGGAGGTCCAGGCTTTGAGAGCATGCAAAATAAGTTCTCCGTCTCCAAAGAATTTGAGGTTTGAACGTGTTATAGGTAAACAGTAAGATTCCGAAAAACAGGTGGTACGATGTTTGGCCTGGTGGGGGAATAGATCTGTTAGGTAAGCTAAAGCCTACAAATTAAGTGACCTGAAAATATTGTAATTGTGACTAAACAATGTTATTCTTGTTGTTTATTGAGCTTGCTACCACAAACCATTCAATCGAGCATTATTTTAAGCAATTGCAAATCGCCCAGAAACTGATTGAGTTTTGTGAGGGGGCTGAATCAAATGTTTAATTTTTATAATAGTTATTATTATTGTTCATTGAAGGGGACACGATGGTCGTAGTAAATCTCTTGATACAGTGCAGAATTAATATTTAGACGTTATATGGCTTACTAATACTTTGCTCTTTATCCGAACCTGAAAACCTGTGCTTAACCCTCTTAGCCAAACTTTGCCCTCCTGACTGCGATAAATTGCAAACAAAAATTACTGCAGAACGTTATAAAAGTCAAAGCTGCAAGCACAACGTGTATGCGACAGAGCATGCACACTCTCAGTTTTTGTGCAGAACGTATGGAACACGTACTAGCTAATCAGCGTTTCCGCTGTTCGTGGCATTTTCAAAAACGTATTCAAATATTTCTTTGGTTTAAACGATATTGTTTGAGGAATATTCGGCCCTGGCTTGTCACGCGTGGACGCAGTGTTCCTTACGGTGCAGCTTATCTAGTTGCCCAGCGGCCCATTCACTAGATTGATAGTGTACAGATCCTTATGGCTTGCATCCAGTGTCCCAGCTCCACCATTATGAAATGCTTCTTACAAGCTTTTTGGTAAGTTATGGCAATCCAGACATTCACTTCATCAAAAACCACAAAGTCAGTTTTTTTAAAGTTTGAGCATAAGCTGCTTAGAAGCGTAAACATTGAGTGTGGCCTTAACAACAGAATAAAAAATGGATTGGAAAAGGATGTTAGCGCAAAAGGCCCAGTCCAAACACCGGTAGATAAATTATTGCACTCAGTAAGAAAGCAAATTGAGCTTACCTCTGGGATACTTAAGATGTTCTAGGATGTCATCCCTTTAAATAATCTTTTGGATTCCAGCCAATGCCTTGCCTAGACTACAGCATCCTCGTTTAGCTGCGTAAAAATTACAGGAGCAGACTCAAACTGGTATTTCTTATGACTGCGTCGACTTAGTTCTGCAAGTATAATTTTCAGTGTCTCCTGAGTGACAACGAGCGGTATCATACAGCTGAGAACCAAATAGTTTCGAGCAGAGACAGCATGCTTACAAGTGGAGAAAATTCGGTTAAAATGGTTGCGTTTTCATGTCGCTAAAGTTTTGCGAACCTAAATTATGAAATATACAGCAATACATAACAGTTTTCTATCCGGTATGTTTTTGATGTATATGGTTAATGAGCAATAGGCGCCAGGGCTGCGCTTGGAAATTTTCAGAAATGACCACAATACAGCGTCAATTCTTTGCGGCTTTACGTGCCCAATCAATCGTATGAAACTAGTAGTTGGCTCTATTTCAGGAATTGAAAGCTCTCAAACTTGGAAGTTAAAGAGCAATTTAGATTTTGCTCACAATAATATCTTTGCGGAATTTTAAGATAGATGGAACATGGAAAATCAAACGGTGGTGAAACTAGTCAGATGTCCTTTTCTTGACTCCTGATATAAAATCCTTTTGATACCGTGCGTTTAGTTTGTGTGCTCCCAAAGCCTTGAAATCACTACTGACTCGTGTCACGACAACCCCTGACTTGACTACTTTTAAAAAGAAATTAAAAACGCACCTATTAATGAAAGCACTTAGTGGGTCTCTTTTATTCGTCCTTTATGTGCTTATGCATGCTGACACTGTGCATGCTGCCACTAATCACACATGCCTGCAGGCCCTAGGCATATCGCTCTATAGCTATGTCATTCATGTTAACTATCAAGTACGTTACCACTCACCATTCAATCGTGTTTCCTTTGCAGAAAATGTAAAGTGCCTAGAAACAGATTGAATTTTCGCAGGGTACTTTATCATGTGTCTTGATATTAATAATATTATGCAAAAGGTGTGAGCCGTTTGCAAGGAGAAGGGATAATAAGCAGATCAAAAGCAAGAATGATCAATTTATCTGGTTTGCACGTCATCATAGACATACTTGCGTTGTTTTAGCAATACTAAGGAATTTAAAAGTTCATTTCTAAGTTGTGAAACTTCGCTTAAAATTAACATACGAGTACGAATGTCTACCTACCTAATGCCAAATTCATACGAGTTGGCGTAACGATTATCTCTTCAGGGGCAACCCTGAGTATTTCAGAATGTGACTGACAAAAGCCTAATCCAAGCTTTGTTTGTCGATCGCGATTCAACGTTGCTGGCTCTGTAATCGCTTATTGCAATTTTGGAAAATTAGGACTCGCATTAATTGACATACACAATTAAATTGAAGATTTGTTAAATTTAATGATCACAGTAATAATAAAAATATGTTTTTCAGTTAACTTGCTAGATTTCCTAACTCTTTCGAAATTAAACAACAATTAAACATGTGTTTAACCGGCTCTATAACTTTAGCTAGAAATTAGGTGAAAAGTAATTAAACAACAGGACAAGTATTGGATTATCGCTGATGGTATCAGTCAAATGTCAATTAATACACGCGAAATGCGATAACGTCGCATGACTCAGGAAATAACATCATTAGTTTCAGTGACTTGAATTAATTCAAGGCTAAACGATGTTATTTTATGCATACGACACTTCAATGTTGCAAAAAATACTAAATCGTCTACATCATTACTGAAAGCACGTCTGGGCTTCATTTTTAGTGACGAACTAAAGGAAGACAGTCCGAACGATAAATAAATTATCTTTATTCGGGTGTCATATTAAACTCGGTTACCCATCATTGACGTTATTTCAGATTCCTCTTTTCTCGCGTCTACGGCTTTCCTGTCGTGAGCCCCACTCATCGGTATTAATAATCGAAGAATTATAATACCAAATAAACTAATCCTTACAGTCATGCTAAAAAACTACACTGTTTGCTCAGTGGCATGCTCATTTTGTTGTGAAACTTGCATGTTTGCTGAGGCTGCTTCCAGCAATGAGGACTATACGAGAGAAGGAATCTCTTGCCGAAGGTTTTTTCATCCTGCTATGCCAACATTGGGCCATCTAGCAGATGTAGAATGCCAGTGTAAAATATACTGAAAGGCTTTGTTGAATAAAAAGGAATGAAAAACCTAATACGTCACTGCCATTAGTTGCCTGAACCCAACTCCCACCGTTCACGGCGGAAACTGGCTTGCAGAACCGGGAAAACACGGTCAATTACCACGCCGCACCAAAAAAATGTCCTGTAATGCAATCAACGTTCGGAGTTCCTACAGTTACTTAGCACCAAAGAATCGTTTAAGATAGAGTGCAGTTCAGCTTTCCGCTCTGGTTTTGCTTGTTCTAATAATTCCTTTTCCTCCTTATTCCCATGTAATTGCCAACCACAGTATTGTACGTTTCAATGCTAACAACACTGGAAACATATGTATTCCTAATTTCTTCTCGCGTTTTAGCCAGTGAAACTCACTCAGCTCCGTCAGTGCGTGTTTTTCCTAAAGTCACATAAATGCGGCAGCAAATATTTTCGAATTCAGCAAGCGAATAATACCTCACTGCATGGGTTAAATACTATTTAGCTTAGTGTTTGAACAGATCACCATTTGAAGCCAATGTGATAGGGCATGCAGATTCGCTTCGGTGCAGGATTTAGGTGTACCGTTTTAAAGTAAGCGAGTTCCAAAGTCATGTGTTACTGCGTTTGTCGTTGCAACCTCATATTAATTTTGGCATTCTTAGCTGCTGACACTGAACACTAATTGGTGGCATCGGGCCTGACAGTAAATGCAAACTTCAATAATTCACAGCTCACGAGTCTTTTGGGCGCTTACATCAGGCGCCTTCAGTTGGATTGAAACGTTGCAACCAGGACTACATCTCTCCAACGTTGCTTGTGTCATGCTGCACCACTTTCAGTTTACCTGCCCTACTAAATGAGCAATGGGCCGCTTACAGCTGTTGCAAAACTCTGCAGATACGCTTATCTGTCATGAGCATTGAAGTTGCCATATCACAAAAGTTCTGGCCGACCTGCACTGGCTATCAGTCAAGCAACGGATCGACTTCATGGTTTGGTGGTTCACGTTTAGGTCTCTTCATTCTTCATTCTCTTTGGATTCGGCCTCTCTCAGTTCTACTAGGAAAAAAGGCCAAGCGTCACACTACCCTTATTTTCGGAATCTAAGTGCTTATCTATACCTCTTAAAAACTTCAAATCCTTTGGATACCACTCATTCAGTTCGTATGCTCCAAAAGCATGGAACTTCCTCCCGACTTGCATAAGAAAATCCCGTGACTTGACCAGATTTGAGAACATAAAAATATTTCTATTCAGGACTGCATTTAGTGCATTTAGTCCCTGTGATTCGTCCTTCATGTGGTTATGCATGCAGACACTGTTGCATACTGCCACTAACCCCCCTTGCATCCTGACCCTGTAAATGTAATCCATAACCATGTTATAATAATAATAATGATGTTGCACTAGATAAAGCCTCCTCAGAGAACTCAATCTCTTTTTAGGCAATTTACGTTTGCTTCAAAGGAAAAGGCGATAAAAAGGTTAGTAATATCACGCTTGATAAACAGCATGAATAATATGGTTAGTGGTTATATGTACAGTGTCAGCATGCAAATGTGGTTAGTGGCAGCATGCACGGCGTCAGCATGCATAAGCACATGAAGGACGAATCACGGGGACCCACTAAATGCTGTCCTAAATAGGTATTTTAAAGGTATTTTTCAAGCGTGGTCTAGGCAGGGAATGTTCTATCGGAATTCGGGAGTGAGTTCTAGGCTTTGGGAGAATATAAACAAAAGGCACCGTCCCCAAATGATTAGATGTTTGTACGGGGTATAGGTAAACTGTTAGATTCCGAAAAGCTGATGGTACGATGCTTGGCCAGCTCGGGGAGTAGATCTGAGAGAAAGGCTGGAGCCAAACAATGACGTGACCTAAAAGTGAGCAAAACATCTTTGAAGTTGATCCGCCTCTTGACTGCTAGCCAGTAGCCAGTGCAGGTCGTCGGAAAGTAATGTGATGTGGCAACTGCGAAGCTCACGACAGACGAGCCTAGCTGCAGAGTTTCGCACCAGCTGGAATCACCTGATTGGACATGCCGGTCGGCCAGCAAGCAGTGAGTTACCAAAGTTAAGACAAGATATCAAATTTGATTTTTATTCTTTATCAAGCATGATACAACTTTCCGCACGATTGCGTTTTCTGTGCAGCAAATGTAAAGCGTAAATAATGACCTAGTTTTCATGGGGTGCGTTATCAAGAGTATTACTATCATTATTACCAAAAAGCCTCTAATTACACATCTGATTTGCTAAAGTGTTGGCCCATTTATTTTCAGGCTCAAGTATTCAAAAGATCAGGACTGACTGTCTGCCAACTGGAATTCGTGGATGACAAATGATCGTACTAATACATCCTAGCAAGGCCGAGTGTTGCTACTGTAAAAACATTGTTGAATCACTGATGCAGAATCAAAAATGCTAATGTTAACGATCAGTCATCTACTCAACTGCTCACGGGTCGGCTCCTTACCTGCTGATACATATAATGATCTAGTTGATCACTTCTGTAGCTTCTTTGTCTAGAAGATAGACAAGATCAACGAGTCCATCCTTGCCATGGCAGCATTCCCACTAGAATTTTGTTCCTCCATTCTGTGCAGCACTTAAATTTCTATATTTAAGCAGGTCAATAGTAATGTCGTCCTGAAGCTCATATCTCAATCAAAGAAGACAACAAGTAATTTCGATCCTATTCCCACCGTCCTGCTCTTACGTTGCATTGATCAGTTACGTTGCATTGATCAGCTGCTGCCATGCATAACTAACAACATTAAAATGTCACTAGCCTCAGGTCGTATCCCAGCACCTTTCAAAGAAAAGCTGTAGTCAGAAAACTGCTCAAGAAAGCGACACTAAACCAACAGAACTTTAGAAACTACAACCCAGTCTCATTTCTACCGGTTATTTCAAAGACACTGGAACCTTCTTAGGAGACCAGCTTAACTTATATATTTTATCCGTAAACCTTGCTAGCAAGTTCCAGTCTTGCTTTATAGGTGATCATTATAGAGAGTCAGCAGGGCTTTTAGTGCAGAACAACCTACTTAGGAATGCAGACATCGGAGGATCGTCTCTGCCTGTTTTACCTAATCTTTCGGCGGCTTTTGATACTATCGACCTCAAAGACCTTCTAGAGTGCCTCTCATCTCGCCTGGGCATCACCGGTACTGCTCTGCAATGATTCAGGTATATCTCAGCACGAGACTGCAGAGTATTATGTGAACGGACAAAGATCATCTCAGCTACCTCTTAGATATGGTATACCTTAGAGCTCATTGTGTTATAGATCCATCAAGCGCTCAAGTCGGTAAGACGTTTGGTACAGCTTAAGTGATTGTTCACTGGCAGGCCATTTCTTGTCTGACTTGACAAGCTAGCGGAAAGATGTGTTTCACAGATGGCAAGAGTGCAAGCCCGTCCAGATATACGAGATGCTGATTCAAAATTCTTGAAACCTGCCCCCAGCATTGGTGAATAAAGAAGAATCTGAGGGTACCATTCGTTAGACGCCGGAAGCTGGGATATCCGTTGATGCTGCTGGTGAAACAATGCACCACGCCTGCGTCGTGTAAGTCAACTTGTTGAAGCTAGATGGGTACCGTGAGATGAACGTGGGAAGCATCATTTTAGCATAAAAAAACTGCGAGATCTGTTATTATTTTGGTATGTGATATTAATGAATTAATTGCTCCTTAACTGTTTATTTCTAATTGACTATAACACCTTTAATCTCTTGCTGGTTACTCTTAGACATTTTTATCACGTACCTAGGAAGTCGGGTAAAGTTATTAGGCACCCTTACGTAGCCTAATTACCTATGGATAAGGTTTTACTCTATATAATTACCAGATGTCGCTTCAGTTATGATAGGTACAATGGCAATATTAGAGCACGGTCCTTTCGTGAGTCACTCCAGGTACTTTTTGTAATGGGTTTCTTCCTTGCTCGTTGGGGAACAATCATCGAATGCTTAAATCTAGCTGTTTGTGCGGAAGAGAAGCAATTAAAGGATTCTGTATTAACATGGATTAGTGCTTATGGGAGGTGAAGTGATAAAATCAGCATGCAAACTGCAGCATCTTTATATCACTACCAGCGAGCCAATCGGGTGGGTACCAGTGCGACAATATTGAATGCTCAAGAGTACGGAAGTGTTTCTGTATCGGACAAAGGTTCGAATCAGCCTAACTCAGGCGCTGGAAATCTGACAGTAGGAGAGAGGGTATCTCTTGCCGAATCCATTTCTATAGAACACTAACCGGTCGCTACGAACTCGACAAGTGATTTAGGCTTCTGTTATTCAAAGCTCATGGTCCTTAAGCGCTTTTCACTCAGGCATCTTCAAGTGGTGGGAGACGTTGAAGCCAAGTTGGCATTACTCCAACCTCGCCTGAGCAAGGCGGCATTAATTCTAGTTGAACCTCTCTTGTTACCAAACAAGCAGCATGAAACCCAAACGTGTTTTTTTACATTTTTGGTTGATTTATTCTCTGGCTCAAGCAATCAAAAGAGCAAGGCTGAGTGACCATCAACTGGAATGCATGAATTAATATAGATTGCACCTATACATCCTAGCTAAATTCAAGTATAGCTTCTATAAAGGTATTGTGGAATCGCAGCTTTACAACCAAAAAATGCGATGCCTACAATTAATTTTCTCCTTTACTGCTACTAGGTTTGTGCTGGTCTTCCTTGAGATACTCTCGCGGATCTCTTCGGTTATCACAAGAGGAATTTATTGTAATGTAATGTAATTTAATGGAATGTAATTTAATGTATCTTTGTCTGTAACTCCATAATGACTATGCAGGTTTTAGGCAGGAGAGTTCTACGTAGTCGTCTCACAGCCTAAGCAGCTTTCGGTATGCATTCGGCTACCAAAAGACCTAATCGCATGAAACAAAGAGAAATTAGGAGGCGTGGAGGAGTCAGGAGAGAAGTAGTGATAGTGATTGACACGGTATCAGCAACTCAGGCTGAAACTGATGTAAAAGCTTACCTAGGTCAGCATCGCTTTTAGTGCATGATGACCTACTTAGGAACTATGTAGATTATATTGGGTCGTTGTGCTCAATCGTTAGGCCACTTTGAAACTGTCCCGATCAACAAGTCCCTTTCGAGCACCACTAATCTTCACTCGGCATCGTCGGTACTCGCACTTCGGTGGTTTCAGGTACTATATCATCGGTGCTCTAGAGTTATGATTTTAATGAATTAAAGATCATCCAAGGAGCCAATGAAATACGCGGTACCTCGAGCCTTGGCCTCGTACGGTTCTCGATGTAAAAGGATAAAGATCATCGGAGGAACCACTAAAGTATACAGTACCTCAGGGGTCAGTGATGGGTCAAGTTAATTTCTCTGGTTATGCTATTTTTCTAGCCGGTGCGATTGCCAGGAACAGTCTACACTTTCCCTTCTACCCAGATGACATTTAGTTATACCTTTGCTTTGAACTCTCCAATTCATCTAGCATGTCAAATTTTGTTAACTTCCTTGGTGCATGTATTGATAACATCGTTACATGGATTGCAGCAAATTAGCAAGCAAGTGTGGTTCAAAAATTGTAAAAACCTAAAGGTCTAAGTAGGCTCTACCATCATATTTCCCGTTGTATCTTTACAAAATCTAGGAGTCGTATTCCAACGTGACCTTTTATCAGACGACCACATTAGCTTAACAGTCAAGTTGTATAAGTCTTATCAGTCTTAACAGTCATTATTAGGCCTACCCATCGGATCTTTTTGCTAATCACGCCAGACAAGGTACCACCCGCTCTTTCCATGGAATATGTAGAGGGGCTCTTCGGACCAATTATATCACCTAATTTTGTAACCTTTTTGTTAGAGCCGCTTTTTTAAAATTTAAAGCTGCCAAGGTTTGCTAGTCTTTTCTGGCAAGCCATACTGCTGGTGCTGTATTGGCCCTATCTGAGCTTATCACTCGGTAGACACTATTATCACTGTCAGTCAATTATGAGATTCACATTAAACTTAGTAGGAGCACCTCAGGCAAGCTCGGGCTGAGCATCTTTGGAATTGAGTTTTTACTGATAAAAATAGGTTACATCAAGTACACAAGAAGCACAAGCTCAAAACTTCACTTCGTAGATGCAAATTGCAGCAGTATAATGATACAGATTTTTTCCATAGGAAGAAAACTGGCACACGTCAAGTTCATCATACTATTCTATTTTGTGCTTGCACTACGGCTCCTCTAGTTTGAGTCATGCCGAGGGTCGATATGGCCAGAGTAGTACAAAATGCTAGAAGATTAGATGCAGGTTGTGCATAATACTATGTTTTCGTTTTGCAAAGGTTAGCGAGATCAATTAATTAAAAAAATTTGGATATTAGCAAATATCATAATGACATTTTAGCTAATTAGCTTGTGGGTATTGCGATTAACGAGACAGTCACTCGGTATCCCCAAGCAGATCGCACGTCGTCACAATCTAGCATATTGCATGTGCTAACAAGTTATCATTATGTATGAGAATGCTTTCATTGTATCATTGCTAGGAATAAAACGAGCTATAATCGACCCTCGCACCAGCATACAATTACAACTCATCCTCAATGACTAAACTAACGTCTTTTTTCGTTTGGATATGAATGATGAAACCAAAATTGTATTCAGCATTCGGTAAAACAGTATGTATTAACGTCATAAATATTGGTAGCCATCCCATTTGCAGACCTCTCTTATTGCAGTTTTGCATACATAATAACTAACGATCATTGTGATACTTTTGCTATATGGCATTCACTATTGACTGGTCATTTATACAGGAAAACTGTTAAGTACTTTTCTATCGAAAAGCCTTAAAAGTCAGTCTCATCAATGACCATATTTTAGCTCTTGCTATGATCCCAAGTCCGTCTCTGTGTACCGATCACAATCTACGTTAGTAAACGTATTGATTGATTACTTTTTAGTGCAGTCCTGATGGAATTAAAAAGTGCATATAGAACGTAAGAATACGCCGAGATCAATGGTTTGTGTGTTTGAGGCAAGCTTATTGTGACCTAATTCTCGTACAGCTTTCGCTTTCAACATTCAAACATCAGAATTCGACACTCTTAGGCATCTTAAATAAACGTTATATTCAGTCTTCTAAAAAATATATGCTAAGCACGACTTTTTGCGAATGAATCATATTGAAAGGCGAATCTGTCATTGCATAAATTTGTTTTAAACTTATTTTTTGAATGGGTATGTCTCAGTGCCTGCTAGTAATCACATATTAGGAGTCACTTTTACTACTGAGATCCATGGTTTATGAAACTGAAAAACAATTGATGTCGATGCCTAGGAAATTCGAACCGTCATAACTGAAATGAGCCATTAGTACCAATGCTGGAGAGATTTCACTAAGCTTAGCAATCATGACAACTCTTGCCTGTTAGAACTACTCCCAAGCTAGAGCAGGTACCAAGCCACACGCTCTGACAGCTACCATTGTTTATGTATCCCTCAAACCTACATATAATCCCAAGGGTGACATGCCTGCAATCATTATGCATCGAAAGCTTGAAAATCTAACACGAATGACGTCCCAATATCCCTGAGTGGGAAAAAAGAGGCTTTTAAAATTCATTAGTTGCTTGAAGCTATGGCGGGTACACGTGTTTTGACCTCTGTTAGCATGTAGGTGCCGATACTGTGCTTGTCATAAACAAAAGATTTGGGCATGTTATTATGGCATCCTGCTAAGCCTGCCTAACACATTGAAATTGATTGTCGCCTGAGCCGTAGTGGTCCTGCATCGCCCTCAAAATGTATAGTAATATGAGTTATAATAGTAGTGCACTTGATAAAGGGTCATCGGAGAAATCAATCTTTTTTCTAGGCGCTTTACATTTGCTGCAAAGGGAAACGCGATTGACTGTTGGCCTGCAAGGACAGGACGTTTGCG
The DNA here is from genome assembly GCA_009760855.2 of Cristatella mucedo. Taxonomy (NCBI): domain Eukaryota; kingdom Metazoa; phylum Bryozoa; class Phylactolaemata; family Cristatellidae; genus Cristatella; species Cristatella mucedo. The sequence goes on from WPIO01000131.1 coordinate 954,920, forward strand.
AAGAGCATTGTTCGCAGCAATAATAATGGCATTAATCAAATTACTAGGTTTCTCATTGTATCAAAGCTAGGCTATTCTGAATGCAAGTTTTCACGATTGCCGAGATAAGCTATGCCGGTGGCGGGTAAGATGGATGCAAAACTAATTGCTAAGTCACTAAAGTCTATTAATCTTTCCCCTCCATCGAGCTGCATTGTTTCGCATCAATATCCAGACACAGAGAACAGTTAATATTTAGACCCCACGGTCATTTAAGACTTACGTCTTTTTTACTTAGCTGAAAACTGCACTTAACCTGCTTTACCAAATTAAGCTCTTCAGGCTTCGTTATTGCAAACAAAAATATTCCTAAAGCTGAAGCTACAAGTGCAAACTGAATAAGGTATTGCTTGCAAACTCAAACTTTTTATTTTTTAGAGAGTAGGTAGCATGCATGTAATAGCTAATCAGAATTTTTGATTTTCATGACCTTTTAAAAAAAAATCCGAATTTGTCCATGGAAACAGTATCGTTCCTGGCAGAGTCACCCAATGCTGGTCGCAAGTGACTCTAGTACTCTTCGTTTATCCAATTATCCGGCACCCAAGCCACCCAACTACTGTATTCAGATCCCTTCGATCCTAGTGGTTTACATCCACAGTCCCACCTCCACTTTGATGGATGCTTCCTATTAGCTTGTCGTAATTTTAAGCCGATCTAAACCACATATAGCCGGGAACATAGTCCACGGCTGAAGAGACAATGCAGAGCGTGGGATATCTATGCCTGGCAAGACGAAGGAGATCGTCGAGAAACAGCGCCATACGATGGTCACACTAAACACTAACCCGAGGTTTTTACGTGGCTCTCAATAAGTGGTCCACTTTCTCCCCATACCTTCAGTGGGTCTTGAATGCCATAAGATCCTCTAATTATCAAAACTAATTTGTATCATATGATATTTTTTCGCCTAGCCGTAAGTAATAAGAAAAATATTTGAAAAGTTTCCTTTAGAACTGACGTGGGCTAACTCCAGCACACTGGCTATTTGTGGACCATGGTCTTTTTAATCAGGCCGCCGTCCACATTATAATATTAAATTAAATTTTATTATAAAAATGTCTAAATCATTTAACCGAGCAGTAGTTCCCAATTTTTCCCAGCGACTAGCCCACACCAAAGACATTGACCCTTGAGTATGATGCATTACGGTTACTTTATTTTGTCACTTTTTACTATTAGCCCTTTAGTAAAAATGAGCCGGTCGAAGAAACGAAAAGTAGACAGTGAGTGCCGAGTGTTTAATAAAGAGCGGACGACAAAATATTTTTTACCGAAGTCCTATCAACAGCTGTATGTCTAATATGCCAAGAAACTATAGCAGTCTTTAAAGAATACAACATAAGCCATCATTTTGCCACAAAACACGACAACTATGCCAGTCAACAGTCTCCACAAGAACAGGCGGTTACAGCTGAGAGATTGACAGCTAATTTACAGGCTCAGCAAAACATTTTTCACAGACAAACTGTGATTCAAGAGTAAAGTACCAAGGCAAGTTCGTTCTCGCATTTAAATTAGCAAAGGCCAGTATGCCTTACTCTGAAAGTGTTTTGTTAAAGAATGCATGGTTGAAACAGCAGGCCTCTTGTATCCGGAGACCAAAGGCAAATTTAACGAAAAAAAGGTTATCGCGAAGAACTGTAACTTGCGATTTGGAATTGATTGACGAAGTTATAGCCAGCAAATTAAAAGAAAAAAGCGGAGTCCTTTAAGATTTATTCACTAGCACTAGATGAAAGTAACGACTTAAAAGACACTGCTCAGCTCCTAGTTTTTATCCGAGGGATTAGCCACAGTTTAAAAATCACAGAAGAATTTTTGACCATGTAGTCCATGAAAAGAAAAACGATGGGAGAGAATTTGTATAACTAGGTGTCTGATATCATCGAGAGAATGAAGCTACCATGGAGTAAAACTGCCAGCGTCACCACGGATGGATCGCCACATTGAACTGTGAAAAGATCATGGCTTTGAAGACTGCATGGACAATTTAAAGAGAAATATTTTGATCAGGATGTTATTTTCCTTCACTGAATAATTCATCAGCAAGTTTTGAGTAATTCTGTATTGCAGCTATATCATGTGGTGAATCTAGTCGTAAAACTTCTTAACTTTATACAAGCAAGGGGACTTCAGCATCGTCAGCCTATTGCATTCCTGGAAGAAACCTATGCAGATCACCAGGACTTACTTTACCACGCCCGTGTGTACTAGCTAAGTTCGGGCAAAGTCTTTCAAAAAGTGTCTGAGCTGAAGAATTAGGTCACTGAATATTTGGAGTGAATGGGGAGATCCACCAAATTTTCCGAGCTAAGTGACAAGAACCGGCTTTGTGACTTTGCGTTTGCTCAAGACATAGTTTCGCACATGAATGAGCTGAACACCAAGATACAGATGAAAGATCACTTTGTGCACGACACGTGCACAAAGGTTAGGGCCTTCAAATCCGAGCTGACTATTTTCTCCACTTAAATTTCAAACAAATCTTTTTCTCATTTTCCCACACTAGCCATGCAGAAAACGGCGACCCGAAACGCTCAGAAATACAACAAATCACTGGACGACCTGCACGGAGAATTCTGCCGTCGTTTCTGTAACTTGGAAAAAATTGAAAAGTAACTTCAGCTGGTGTCCTGTTTTTGTCACAAGACCCTGAAACAGCAGCATCGGAACTACAAGCAAAGCTAAACATTGTGTCACCAACGGTCTTTAAGCGGAGGAATGGGACAGCTAATTTATTGCCCATACAGCACGTGAAGGCACGAAGAGGCTAAAACCGGTGCAGCAGTTCAGCGAGGTATGAAGAAGCCATGCCGTGGCGGGCCTTGTGGGTCAGCGATAGAGCTTGCTCCGTATCCGTTGATCAACCGTCAGCCATCCTAGCTCTATTAGCAAAGGAGACACGTGGTCAAATCTTTCAGACTTAAAAACTAGCCTCGCAGCCATATTCATAGCCATCTGCAGTGGCCTAGTTGCTTTCTTTGATAGCCCAGCCAAAAGTGAATCTAGCCACAAGCTTAGGGTGTCCTATGAGCAGCAATTTGGTTTTATCGTCATTTGGTTTCAAGAAGTGGAAAGCATTGAGTTTATCAGTTGCTGTAGTAGATTCCGACGGTTTGAATGACTAATAAGGCCGAGTATCGTTAGCATAAAATAAATACCCGTGAGTCTTAGTAGCTTTTTCCAGAAGTTGAGTATACAAGGAGAACGGCAAGGGTCCGAGGATAGACCCTTGAGGGACTCCACAGGTTAGCCGTCTAGTGGGTGAGACCTGACCATCACACGACACGGATTAATCACGATCAGGTAAGTACAATTCAAAGCACGCCAGTGGCTTAAATTGTTCTTGTTGCCTGTTATTGAGAAACCTTGTAACAATCGGTTTAATACATTTACATATACAACTTTTTTAATTAGGCGAGGTTTTAAGCTTGTGTTTGACAGGTTGGTTTTAGTGAGAATACATTTGCATGTAAGCGATCACGTGTATGATAACTTGGTTAGTACTAGAAGGGTCATGTACAATGGCTGTCCAGCTACAACAAGTTACATAGCGAGCTGTGGGGCATGCGTCATCTTTCATCAGCCAAGTGGGAATACATAAAAACAGTTCCTTTGCTCTTTTTGAGCTCGAAAAAGTCACATTGGCCGAGCCTGAAGCTTTAAGGCTGGATCAATAATGCTAACCGCTTGGAGTAGCACAGGAGTTGGCAAACTTTTTGACTCGCAGGCTACAATGGTTTCTCAAATTTGATAGTTGGGCCGGGCCAAAATAGAAGAGTGGTGTGTTTGTGTGAACTACTATAAATTAAATCTAAAAATAAGAGAAATACGTGAAAATCAATCGTCGCTCAGTAATTGAAATGCTTATCATTCGAAGCCACCCTGACAGAGCAATTAGAGTCGTGTCTAGGTGAGATTGAGACATACTATTATAAAGTGACCACTATGTAGATGACCAAGCGAGTTCAAAATACGTGTTAGACTCCTATTATAGCACTAACTTGTGGTAGTTCTGGCCTGCTTAGACAGGCACGTTCCGTGAACAGTTCTGTAATTCACAGCTCACACTCGTTGTGAGCCTTGCAATCAGGCACCTTCGGTTGGTGGGAAACGTTGCAGCCGTGATTGCATCTCGCTAAACTGCCGTAGCACCACTTCTAGTCTATTTGGTTCAGTGCTTAGGATCCTCGCGCCAACAAAGATCTGACTAAGGTCGTAGGCTCGAGCCCCAAGGCAATGGGAAGCACATAAATGAAGATTACGTTCTCTTAGGGCACTTTACAAATGAATTATACAATTTATAATGACATAGTTGACCTAAACTTGCTATCAATCAAGCAGCGTTCTACTTAGCTGAATTAGCTACATTTTTAATCCATTTTGTCCATTTGTTCTCGGGCTCAAGCATGCAAAAATCAGTACTGACTGGCCATCCACAGCCATACGAGGATTGGTGTAGATCTAACTAATGATCCTGGCACAGGTCAAGTTTTCTATAAAAAACAGAAATGGTTGGATCGCTGATGCAAAAACTAGAAAACTTATTTCAACGACCAACCATCTCCTTAAAAAAGACTTAGGTTGGCTAATCTCATCACCGTTGTAACAATCTAGCTCAAAAATTAATCTTTCTATCATCTTTTTTAACCAGATTGACATAATCATGAAGTCCTTCCCTATGGTATCTGACTCCTCCCTAGACTCATATCCCAAAATTCACGACTTTACCACAGTATATACATTTAAGGATGTCGGCTTTTACATTTTCTATCAAAGACTCTAGAACGAGTCATGAAAGACCAGCTGAACTCATATATTGAATCTGTAAACCCTGCTAGTGAGTTCTGGTCCGGTTCAAGTGCTAATACCTCCACACAGTCGGCATTGCTTTGGTTATTTAATGACCTACAAAGGAATGAAGATATTTGTAGATTATCTCTGCTTTTTTGCTAGATCTTACGGTTGTTTTGTACATCATCAATCTACGACTCTTTCTCGAGCGGCTCTCATCTCGGCTGGGCATCACAGGCCCTGCACAGCAATGGTTCAGGTCCTATCACAGTTGGAATCCATAGTATTGATCTAAACGGAAAAAATATCATCTGATTAACTGCTGATATTTTATGAGTCTCCTCCACACTCTGTGCTTCTTCCGGTTTTTGATGTAAATGTGTAGATATCCTCCAAGGAAGCACTGAATTATGGCGTGTGGCTTGTCTTTGTGCTTGCTCAGATTATAATAATAATAACTATAATAATTCACTTGATAAAGCGTGCACAGAGAACTTAATCTCTCTCTAGGCGCTTTACATTTGCAGCAAAGTGAAATGCAATTGAATGGTGAGTAAAATCATGCTTAGAAAACATGCAAAATGAATAATATGGTTAGGGGTGACATGCACAGGGTCAGCATGCAGCTTTGGTTAGTGGCAACATGCACAGTGTCAGCACGCATAAGCACATCAAGGACGAATCACAGGGACCTGCTAAATGCTGTCCTAAATAGGTGTGTTTTTAGGTTCCTTTTAAATGTGGTCAGGTCAGGGGATGTTCTGACGCAGGTCGGGAGGGAGTTCCAGGCTGTGGGAGCATACGAACTAAATGCCCGGTCTCCAAAGAATTTAAGGTTTGTACGAAGTATTTCTAGACTGTTGGATTCCAAAAAGCGGGTGGTACAATATTTGGCCTAATGGAGTAGTATATCTGAAAGATAGGCTGGAGCCATAGAATGAAGGGACCTAAAAGTGAGCGACAAAACCTTGAAGTCAATCCGTTGCTTGACTGGTAGCCAGTGCAGGTCGGCGAGAAGTGGAGTAACATGGCAACAGCGACGCTCACGACAGACAAGCCTAGCTGCAGAGTTTTGTACCAGCTCTAATCGCCTGATCGCTCATGCTGGTAGGCCAGTAAGCAGTGAGTTGCAGAAGTCGAGACGGGATGTCACGAATGCATGACCAACTTAGATGTGATATCTTTATCTAAACAAGCCCAAATTTTAGCAATGTTATAATTCTTCCAACGGTTAATACTCTTCGCTTTGCCGGTATCTTGGCCAGGCACAATCTAGCCTTTCACTTCAATATTATAAGTTCCTAAAAACAGATTGAGTTGAGCGAGACAGAAGTACGACTACTTATTGTCATCAATCACATGACGGGGTTATGAGGCTGCTATTTAGAGACTGACTATTCAGGCATTCGAATTTCACTACTGATGCCAGTTCCACAATAGCTGTTGTGCAACTACAGATTGGATGCAACATTATAAATAACAGTTTTTTCTGGTTTACCCGGCTAATTTCACGAACTTGGGCAGGCACATTGTATGGCTATGGCCTCCAATGACCAGGGCCGTCAGAAGTAACAGTAATACAAAGCATTAGGCAATCTTACTAAAATTTCTGAATGAACTTGGAGTACTGTTTAGCATAATAAGCAAGTAAAACCGTAGTTGTATGACGCCAATTACTGGAATTGTAGCAGTATGGCAGTCCGAAAATGCAGAGAAATCTATTGGAGGTCATTGCCTGAGCACTGGCATGGACTACACAGCGAATTAAGATTCGTCAAATCGAAACACCGTTCCTTATAACTTAAAATCATGCACAGTTGCTCAACACTTATTGTGAAAATGGCATTTGTATCGCTGTTAGATAAACGGAAATTACGCATGAAGACTGGCTCATTCAAGCCATTTGATGTAATACCATGATAACGCCTTAAACTATGCCACAAAATTCAGTTGGTGAACTCGAAATATTCTTTCTTATAAGGCCTTGCCATGTCTCTGGCCAAGACTAACTTCCTAGTAGTGCAGTGCTCTAATTGGCAGTAACTCGTTGGCTTCTTTGTACGGTACGTAGCCTTAAGGAAATAGAAATCCTTGCAGTTCATACTTTCTAGTCACACTGACCTTGATCTTTATGTATTAACGCCAATCGAGAGGTTAATTCAAACCGTTTTTGGACATGTAAAGGGACTACTATCTGGTAGGCAATTAGTTTTTCGGACTTGAATAGCTAGCACACAGATTAATTCAACAGCCGACTAAAGTGCAAGTTCGTCCAAAGAGGCAGGATGCTGAATCACAATTTCTAGTCCAACAGACAAGGAGATCGTGTTTTTTTTCGCTGAAATCTGAGCTTAGCACTGGTAGTTAAAAAAAATCGGATGGTACCATTCGGGCCGACAACGGAAGTTGAGATATCTGCCATGCTGCTGATGAAACTTCGAATCAGCACCTGCATCGTGTAAGCCGACCACTGAAGCTAGATGGGTACTGGCAGATGAACGTGGGAAGCTTCGTCGCACAAATGAAAAGAACTCATTCCATCAAGAAATTCATACCAACGTGTTTGGACCGGTCATGACACGATCTTGATGTTATTATGGTGTTAAAATCTTTGTAGTTGATTTTGATTCAGGTATGCAATGTCGATAAACAAAGGGTTTCTTAACTGCTTAGGCACTATTCGCTTTAATAACCGTAATCCCTTGATGGCTGCATTCAAGCCACTTTTATCTATGGCCAGTGAAGTCAGGTGTGAGTATTAGGCTCACTTACGTTGTCCAAAAATTGATGAATTAGGTTTTAGTGCGTCGAATTACTAGGTATCGCTTGAGCATGGTACAATTCAAACAAATTTCAAGTACATTCTTCCTAATGCAGCTGTAATGGCCACACAAAATACAGTACGAAGTTTCTTCGCACGACAATCGACAGCAATTTATTCTTCATTTCCTCTCGTCCTATAGCAAGTAAAAATTACTTAACTCATCGTATGCGTGTATCAATTAGAGCCAAATGCGTATGGCTGCAAACCATTTCGATATTAGTGTCGGAAATATCAACTTAATACATACGTGTAGTTTTGACATACTCAGCAGTTGAAAGGTTACTCTTGAAAATCAGCTGACAGAGCCAGAATTTTGATGAACGAGAGCTGACCAGGGAAAAGCCACACATCGAGTATAGATTCACCGATCAAATCTGACATGCTTTAAAGAAGAATCTAGATTATCTATCTCCTTGATTGCTGCATAGATCACCAAGTCACGTGCGAACCTGGTACAAGTTACGGTCATGTCTACGCTTGAGACCACAAGTTTTCATTCGCGTAGTAGTTTCTAGACAATATTTCGTTGACACCATACTAGGTTTTTGTATATAGCGGCACAGATTACTTTTACAACGAATCCTTGTTTAGCACTGACTCAGGTGCTCAGCTACTTGCCCAATTGGAACCCAGCAGAACGAGTTCATAGGGATGCAGATCGGCGGCTGAGGCAGGGTGTTGGGTTCCTCCAGTAGTCGATCATTTCAATAAACCCAGGATCTGTTGAATTGACAGCTGCAGAAAAGGCAATGCTCATTATCTCTATGCCCAGCCAGACATGAGCAGTGACAAAGAATCAGTGGCGGACGTCACACATACTAAGCAAATGCGAAAGGTATATGAGTTTATTTAGGGATATCAGTAAGTTTTTATTTCATTCTTTGCTGAATATTAGAGGACATAGCTTCAAATAAAAACCTTTCCTTATCTCAATTAACTTATCATTATAGAATTTTCTTGCACCTTGCTGCAAGTAATTCGTAAATGCTTTAGCTGACTAAATTTAGATTATATGGTTTAAAAGCCCCAAACTCACTCATGCCCGGCTTCAAGGCAAAAGCTGATCCCTTGAAACGTAGCATGTAACCATACCACTGATTCTGGTAATTTTCCTGTCAAAGTAAAGTTTCATTTCCGTTTATATTCATCAACCATATTCATTAATGACATTAAAAACCTGTACCGCACAATAAAATATCTGAAATCCAATGCGAAGTCAGTGGATGCAGCAAAAATTGACAAGTCATGGACAATGCATCTCAAAGAACCCAAGCTTTGCTGGTGGAAGTAACTACTCCATATAGTGAATAAACCCATTGACCTGAAAGTGAATCCAATATTAGTTTGCATTGAAATGGTGATACTGGGAGCAGTCTTCATAAAATATTGTAAGTTTTTTCATGATCAAGAGAAACCGTTACATTTAATCAATGACAATTCGAAAAGGGGCTTCTGTGTATTGTACTACAGTTTGAGGCATACTTTTGTGAAAAGTTGTTTGGGTGGAACAATGAAACTAGTGTGTTATTACTTTGAGTTATTGGCAATGTTTTAGTACGACAATATGGAGCAAGATAAAGAATAATACCTCAGGAAGCATATCATGTAATACAAAGCGATTGTACTACTCTTAAAATAAACAGGTCGCTTGAAAAACACATGGTAGTTTTGTAGGGGAAAAGGCAATTCTCTATACCATGCAGCTTGAGAAAGCGAAATAGCAACCCTATGTTTTTATCAGAGAGGAATATGGCCTTTCATAGCAACCTTCGTAGGCTCTACATTTGTGAAAACCAAAATACCTGGCGAAGTTAAGTTATTGACCAAATTTAATCGTAATATGGGCAAAAATAACAAAAAAGACAGAGCTGTAAAAAGGTGTCACACTTTGCCTGTCCTGGAAGAGTCACATTGCATAGTTATTAGTCTTATTTCTGATCCCATTTTGAAGAGACTATTTTAAGTTCGCTCGAAGAACGACACAAACAACGTAATTGTGCTACATTGCGGCCCCCTATCAGCCACCACAAATAAGCGGTCACTATTCTTGTTTTTGTTTTATTACGCCGAACTGATGTGACAGCGGTTGTGCAGTAATTTGTGGGGTTTCCGTAATGGCCCACGTAATCAGAGGCTGATTTGACGAGTTACTCTTAAATAAGCTTTATTTTTTAGTGCTAAGTTTTTTGGACAGAGGTTGTGCTTATAAATAATGATAATAATAACAATAGTAATGCATTTGATGAATACTGAAGAGCTTTTTCATGGCCATCGCCACCGCTAGCTGAAGTACTAAATGATAATAATAATAATAATAATAATGCACTTGATAAACGCCCTCAGAGATCTCAATCTCTTTCGAGTCGCCTTACATTTGCTGCAAAGGGAACCGCAATTGAATAGTGAATAGTCTCATGCTTGATAAACAGCATGAATAACACAGTTAGGGGTGGTCAGCATGCTAGAGTGGTTAGTGGCAGCATGCACAGTGTCAGCACCCGTAAGCACATCAAGGACGAATCGCAGGGACCCACTGAATGCTGTCCTACATAGGTGTTTTTAAGTTCTTTTTAAATGTGGTCAGGTCTGGGGATGTTCTGATGCAGGACGTGAGGCAGTTCCAGGCTTTGTGAGCTTAAGAACTAAATGCATGGTCTCTAAAGGATTTAAAGTTTGTACGGGATATTTGTAGACTGTTCGATTCTGAAAAGCGAGTGGGACGATACATGGCCTGATGGGGGAGTAGATCTAAGAGATTGACTGGAGCCAAAGAATGAAGGGACCTAAAAGTGAGCGACAAGACCTTGTAGTCAATCCGTTGCTTGACTGGTAGCCAGTGCAGGTCGGCGAGAAGTGGAGTAATGTGGCTACTACGACGCTCACGACAGACAAGCCAAGCTGTGGAGTTTTGGACCGGCTGCAATCGCCCGATCGCACATGCTGGTAGGCCAGTAAGCAGTGAGTTGCAGAAGTCGAGACGGGATGTCACGAATGCATTGATCAAATTAGATTTGGTATTCTTAAGTAAACAAGCAAGAATTTTTGAAATATCAGGAAGATGAAAAAGGCAGATTTTACTGTGTAGGTACTATAGTCATGTAACGAGAGGTCGCATTGCAACATGACACCTAGATTTCGAGCTAATTCAACTGGATTAATGCTTGTAGAGCCAATTTTAAGCTTCAGCCTTTCCAATTTGTGAATCACACTGGGTTTGCCAACAACTAGTAAGTCAGTTTTATTGATATGAGAATAGTCCAATATCAGCTTTTTTGTAGTTTGAAGCAGGATTATTGAGACCTAATACTAGCAACGCTTTTCATTTTAAGATTCGAACATCTAAATTCACTCTTAGGGATCTCAAATAAACGCAACATCTGTCTTCTAGAAAATGTTGTTGAGCACAACCACTTGCGAACACATCACCTTGAAAGGCACAGTCTGTATTGCGTACTTTTGGTTTTTAAGCTAAGTGTTTGAATGGGATATGGCCGAGTTGGTTCGGTCCAGTGGTTTAGGTGCTCGCCCCGACCAAGGTCTGACTGAGGTCGTGGGCTCGAGCCCCGAGGCATATGTGAAGCGAATTATACATATTTATATTATCCCAATGCCTGCTGGTCATCATATATGAGAAGTCAGTTCTACTGTTTTGCTCCACAGTTTCTTGCAGTGAAAAACTTTGGTAAAATCAGAGCCTTGGAAATCCTAATAATGGTAACTGAAGTAAGCAGCCGGCAACAATGCTAGAAGTTTTTGCTAAGCTTAGTAATAATTATAGCTCGAGCTTGGTAACCAATACTCTGTAACAGTACGGTTGCTGATTTCTCATATCCCCAATACTAATCGCCTTAGCATTACTGAAACGTCTGTGGCATAGACTCTTTGTTAATACAGAAAGAATACTAAGGGTGACTTTCTGATTTCTGACTATAAAAAGTCGTGACTGGAAGTTTTTGGCGATCAAAAGATTGGAGCTCGTAGCAGATTGGCCTGCTCTTGATGCATGTAACTGCCGAGAATTTAATAACATTTTCTCGTTCGTCGCTAACTCTGAAATGAAATCAACTCTAAAACACATGATTTTGGTCGTACCAACTATTCTAGAGGCCAATACTTATTTACAGCATCAGTGTCACTAGGTAACAACAAATATATTCAAGGCAGCATAGAACTGCAGCAATGGGGCTCAAACAGTCTTTATACTTCCCGGATGCACAAAAGAACTTCGAATGAATTCACCAATTGTGCCTAAGGTGCTTAGCACATTTAGGACCTTCGGTTCTATGGTCCACCGGGCACCCCTTCACGGTAAGAAGAAGCTGTGACTTGGGAGCACAGACAACACTGTGCCTGTCATGATCTTCTTGTCACAGATCTAGCCCAGACCGCCCAAGCATAGCTCAACAGCATATAGTCTGCGAGAAAGCTGCTCTAGCTTCTGCAGGACAGGTTCCATAGAAAAATATTTGCTAGATCTTGAAAGATTTCTCTGGAGACTGCAGCGCTCTGGTGGCGGCCTGAACACAGGACAGGCGAATGAGATTTTAGGCATCAGCAGACAGTTTACGTAGCTGAAGAACGTGACTAGACCAGAGATCTGAGAGCGAGGCCGGCAGCTGTAGACCGGTCTAGGCGACAGCGAGGAGATCACTCGTATGGCTTCTCGATTTCTACGAGTGCAGTACAAGCCGAGAAAGAAGCAGCGAGAAGCTGGGAGAAACGACGGATGTCAGCTTGAAAGAAGAGGTAGAACTATCAGGTTTAGCCCGGCAGGTTTAGATGGGAACCTTTTTGGGAACTGGATAATCCGGTTATTAAGAGAGCTGGTTGCCTTGCAGCTGTCCCTTGTGCTCACAGCTTGTCCCTCGGGCCAGGCTGCCACAGCGAAAGTGAATGGCAAGGCCAATGGTGCCAATTTGTTTCTTGGGAGGGGCTAGCGAAAGAGTTCACTCCTGGGCATTTGTCCACGCCTCTGACCTTTGTCAATCGAATGAAAAAGACGCACTAAAAGGGGTCGTGAGAGGATGCTTTAATCTCTCTGTCAGCACTTCTTTTTAGAGTCACTGGGAAGATCGGGCTGCACATCGAGCAATGGAATGTACTCATGGGAGCCTTAGGGCTCACGGGTTTCTTGAAGAACACGGTAGTCCTTGCCATATCCACATGATTATACTGTGGGTGTGTTGCCATAATAGGGGCGTACACGAAAGCAATCATTGTATCAATTTGCTGCAAATGTATTGGCTTGTGCGATTGTTAACTAAAGTGCTGGCTCGAAAGTTCTGTCGCACAAAGATTTGGTTGTGCGAGTCACCTCAGCTCATCCCAGCCCTTCTGAGCTGCGATGCAAAAGAGGAAATGTACGTGTGCAGCTACTGATAACAGATGGCATCGCTTATTTTGCTTAGATGGTGCATAGGCACCTGGCATAAAGGGCTCTTTGTAAAAACAAAAGATTGGTACCTATGGCGAATTTCTGCTGCTTGACTGCACCATGTAGTTACTTGAAGTTACTGAAGATCAAACGATTGGAAATGTAACCTTCCTAACTGTACCCTTCTTGATGAATGAAATCAAATAGTCCAGAGTTAACGAAATTCTTGTTATTCTTGCATTTTTGAAAGTTAAACTACCTTAAGAGAGCGTTCGGTCTGACCGTGGGGCAAATATCTGACGCTAATGCAGAGTTATAATGACAGTTACACTAGGAAACCAAGAATTGATATTCATATCAGTGTACACCTGGATTAATCGGACAATAAGGGCCATTACACTCTCCGGAATCACAAAAAGAACTTGAGATTAACTCCCTAGACCACCACTTGAAGTTAAACATCTGAGATGATTTTTAGTAAGTTTTTTGAGTTGCAGAATGTGCTCCTTTAGAGTTGTCACATTTGTCAAATACAATCTGCTTGACTGTTCAGTCGATGAACTTTCTTGTATACTAAATAAATCCCTAAAACTAGGAAAACTCTATGTCGGCCTTATAAATCACCCAACCGGAAGTGGAGCAGTCTTATGGTTTTCTTAGGCTATGGCTTTGAGAGCCAAAGAACATTTAAACTCCATAGCCTGTGGGGAATGAACTTTTAGAGAATCTGTTCAAAATATCATCAAGATGCATCCACCAATTATATTGGTGGATGGGGCAGCGTGTTGATTCTATTGGCATACCTAATCTAATGAAATTGTAGGTGTTGCCTGGCAAAGACTCAAAAGTGAAGAATTTACTTCAGGGTCATCGTACCCATCATAGCCCAAATATGATCGTAACAATCTTTGAGGGAACTTATTAAGTCAGACATCACATATCGAACAATTACAGCAATTAAAATTCTGCAAACTCCATACCGGCCGATCATCAACGAGAGCTAAAAAAAATCGTACCCATGCAGCTCAGGCTATTGTTGCCCCAGCAGATGCAACTTGTCCGAAATGTGATAGCTGTATCGACCAGCAGTCGTTCGTCGAGATAAATGCCGAGTCCAGTCGTGGATTTAGTTCATGGATAGCATCTTCATTCAACATCTGCTTGACCTCAGTGGCCTCGTGCATGGCACCATCACCGCGTGAGAAGAATGCATTTAATTCGATGTGGCAAGGAAGCCTGTCTTAAAGAGGATCGCTAAGAGGTGTAAGGTGGCTTCTTGCTTGTGCTGCTCACAGTTCAGCTTATGCTCAATGGGGAATTACATTCTCCTGGTCCCCTAACCCCTTTCAAGTGCTGGGAGCCAGCAGCCCGTTCACTTCTATACCAAAATTGCCATAATGCAGGCGTCACCGTCCTTTAACTGCTAACGTAGTGTGAGGCTACCAAAGCTGGGTTGAATTAAGCCGCCAACACTACACTCGAATTGATGCTAGTCTCAGCCTAGAGGCGACAAATATTAGTGACACCTGAACATGTGATCACAGCTAGTGACTGGTATGTACAGCACTAATGCAGGCTGGTACATTATCCAAATACGGCGGTGATATATGAATTCACATTTTAACCTAATAAGCCGATATTCAATACATTCCGCAGCCTAGGCAAGTCTCTTTGAAATTAACAGAGCCTTACTCGCGGTCATGCAGCACCGGCTGAGGACACCAAATAAGCTCAAAGGCCAGCAGCTCTGGATATATGAATCCCAAGTGGAAAAGCATACAATCTCGACAAACTAGCATAGCATATTAGAGCACTGTCGCAGCTAGAGTGATTGATTTCATAACGCCACCAATATTGCGACTGTTTTGAAAATTGTTTGCTGTGCACCATGAGTCACCGAAAGTGCTGCTACAGACCATGATGGAAGCCGACACGAAACATGAAGATAGTGGGGCCTGAGAAAATCTAAAAGACACAGCATTTTCATAAAGCGAGGCAGGACGGTGGGCTCAGATGTGGTTTCTGTCAGCAAGCTCTACGTTTTTCTGAATGTACGCCATGACAGGTCCAAGCCTTGGCAGTTGAAGTAACTGCTATTTGTAGCGATTCGGCTTGTTTGCCAGAATGGGTATTCTATAGTTCCCTTATTAACATTGTGATACTAGAAGCTATCCCAGTAGAACATTGAACATTTCATAAATCAAACGAGTTCTAAGGATCCAGTCTAATAATAATAACATCAATAATAAGCTTGCATATTACTCTTGGAGAACTGATTATATTTCTAGGCATTCAACAGATGCTGCATGGAAAGCATTTTTAAGTGAGTGGTCTTAACATCTACAAGTAGCAGGTGCAGTGTAAGTATGCACCTGCTGACTAAGGATGAATAATTAAGACCCAATAAATGCTGTGCTAAACAGGTTTGTTTTAAGCTTTTTTCAAATTCCGTCGTGTCGGGGCTGATCTAGCGGGCATCAATAGTGAGTTCCACACTTTGGGAGCATACGATCCGAAGGCATGGTCTCCAAAGGTTATGAGGTTCGACGAGGTATGGCCAAACGAATCGAGTCAGAATCGCAGACTGTACCATTATTGGCCTAGTAGTAGAGTAGTTCTGGTAGGTAGATTGGGGCCAGAGAATGGAGTGACCTAAAACTAAGTGGCAGAACGTTGATTTTAATACTCCCCTTGATTGAAAGCCCGTACAAGAGGGTGAGAAGGGGTGACATGTAGCAGCTAAGATGCTCTTGAGTGTCAACCCTAGCTGCAGAGTTAATAGACCTTTGGTCTCAGACGTTGTAAAAGTGAGAAACGATGGTCCTAACGTGTTATTCCATATTCCAATCAGTTGGTTGCCAATGATTTTTTCTAATCTTATTGAGCATCGTACCACCCGCTTCTCGGAATCCAACAGTCTAGAAATACCTCATACAAACCTTAAATCCTTTGGAGACCGTGCATTTAGTTCATATGCTCCCAAAGCCTGGAACTCCCTCCCGACCTGCGTCAAAACACCCCCTGATTCATCTGACCACATTTAAAAGGAACCAAAAAACACACCTATTTAGGACAGCTTTTAGTGGGTCCGTGTGATTCGTCTTTGATGTGCTTATGCATGCTGACACTGTGCATGCTGCCACTAACCACATTTGCATGCTGACCCTGTGCATGTCACCCCTAACCGTATTATTCATCTCGTTTGTTTTTCATGCTTAATTTTACTTACCATTCAATTGCATTTCACTTTACAGCAAATGTAAAGTGCATAGAGAGAGATTGAGTTCTCTGAGGGTGCTTTATCAAGTGAATTATTATTATTATTAGATGAAAAAAATGAGGCCTGCATCAGAAATCTTTTAATTTACCACAACTTGCTTAAGACAATGGGGGAGTATTAGGAGTCAAGAGACTACAGGCCGAACGTGATGAACTAGAAGGTGCCTAAACTACGTCTTAAAACCAGTTAACCTCGTGACCAACAAAGGCTTAATTTTGAAGAAAAAGACCGGACAAGTTCCCTCGCTTGAAACGATACATCATAGCGTCATTAGTTTTTTTTAGCACAGAAGATTTAGGCATTTCCCTTTAAATTACTTGCAAATTAGATTCCGTAATGGGCGAATACTCACAGAAAACTCAGTACGTAAGAAGAAAGCCCGACTATATCGGCATTCAATTCGGCACTAATAGAATAATCTCATTTCTCATCCCGCTATACTAACATTCAGAAATCCTCCAGAGTGTGCTGCCCAAAAACAGTATTATACTGAACAAATTGCATGCCAGATGTCAGCCGCCAGGACCAAATGACTGGTTGGGCCCACTGGTTGAGGTCCTCACCCCGACCAAGGTCTGGCTGAGGTCATGGGCTCGAGCTCCGAGGCATATGTGAAGCGCCAGAATAGAGATTAGGTTCTCTTGAGGCTCTACAAAAGTTAATTGTATTTTACTGATTTAAATGACCACGATCCATTTTTCCGCGAATCTTGTGTCGGACATGAATTGAAGCGATTAAATACATAGATACAAGCTGATTTAACAGCCTCGTTTTGTATAGCGACAGAAAAGCCTTGGCGGCTATCACTGCCGCTTGCAGTGGTGATAAAGGATCGCCCACCACAGGATTTGAACCCACGACCTTGGCACGGAGAAATAGAAAAGCAACCGCTTTGCTTAGTGAGACATTAAGGCTCACCATAACAGGTGCGGTTTCTGATAATGGCTGACTCAATTAGAGACGTAATTTCTTATTACCTCTTAGAGAATCTCGCTCAGTTGCTTCTCAGTCCAACAGATAGCAGAGGTCAAGCTTGCAATAAGTTGGGAAAATTAAAGGGAAGATATTCAGGTGTCAATTACGACGTCTAAAGAGGTAGGCCTGTGGCTCGCTATGAAACAAGGCTACTACCACAGTAGGGAGATGTCTAACTCTTAGGAAAACTGGATCTTTTTCAGGTGCTTCACCTAGGCCGAATGGCTCGAACCCGTGACCACTCCAGACCTTGGTCGGGGTTAGACGGCCAAGCCATAATCCTGTTTTTCTTCACATCGGACTGTTTACTATCACGGAAATTCCCTCTCTGTCACAGCGTATGTTCAGGCATAAGCTTACAACTCTGAAGTTTACTAGGACTACGGGTATGTAGTAAGCCAATGATTGCATCGATAAATTACAATGATTTGCAGCCACAAGTGCTTGACTGCAAGTAATGCACACATCCACTCAGACTTAAGCAAATTTCAGCAGCCTAAAGAGGAATATAAAGAAAACATAAATTGCTGACGATTTCAATGGAATAAGCACTGCAATACATTGCGCTCGGACGTCACGTTTCCACGATGGAGGTTCGTCATCCTTGAATTGTCCACGATTTTTGCCACACTCAAGCGTTTGCTAAACCGCACTTCATACATTATTGTACTAAGTAAAGGAGCCTACTACTAATCACACTTTTCATCACTGAAGGTGATGAAAAAGTAGCTTAGATGTAGCCATCATCACCAGATTCCCATAGTTACAGTGATCGATAACTTAGCATTGAAGAAACTCTTCATTAATTGTTTTTGTATGCCTGAATCAGAATGGATTGCAAAGATTTGAAAGCGACGATGAAGTGTCAAATATGATGGAATCATGATTCCAAATACGTTGGTAGAATTTTTTCTATGATGAAAGAACAGTCGCTTTCGCTTTTTGTGATGAAAACTATCCTTTTCACCACGAATTGCATGTTTAGCTCCAGTGGTTGACTTACTAGTAGCAGACACTTAGTCATGGTTTTACTCGCACAATCTTAGCTTCCGGCGTCGCCCAAATGGCACCCTCAGATTCTTGCTTAATGACTGGTGGTGAGTGCAGATTTTAGCCGGAAATAAATAAAATCTCCAGGGCATCAAGAATGAGAATTGTGATCAATATCACCCTCATCTTCATACAATTTCTCTATTGGCAATTGATGACTGCATCTGCTTGCTAACTAGCCATGGCAGATCACTGAATGACCTGCCTCATAGCAGTCACTATAGAAGTCCTCAAGATCTTCTGGAATTTAACTCTCAGTTCATATAACAAGACTACAATATTATCATAAAACTAAAATCAGTGCCAATAAAAATGAATTCGGAGATATTGCGATACTGCTATCATTACCACCATAAACATAGAGCAACTGAAATTTTTTTTTAAGTTACAACACAAAGTGTTCCAAATTAGCCCCAACACTATTTGAAGATATAGCCCATGTTAGTTCTTACATAATGGCCTCTGGTGGTTCCTTCTGCATTGTTGAACTGGGCAACAGCGGTTAATCCAAAACTTGGCGTCGTTAAACGGTAGTTTTGTTTGCTTACCGTTAAAACAGTGTTCTGGTTTACTTAAAAGTAATTATGGGATTGTCGTACGAGTTTTACTAAAATGGCCTCTGACGGTCCAGGCCATTGGAGGCCATACGATTACCCAGTGTCTGCCCATGTCATACAATTAGGTAGGACTATCCGAAACACTTTGACCAGCAATTTCATATAATTATGATAGCTATGAAACACATGTTTTGGAAATGGCAGCTATATCGCTGTAGAAACGCATAAATAAGGACGCTGACCTGGGCAAATCGAGGCAATAGCCGGATAACTCAAGCTTACAATTGCATGAAGTGTGGTAAATAAACCCTTAACGTCATTATGAATAATTTTGACTAAAAACTGCAGTCTTCTGACGAATACTGTGAAAATGCGAGCTGTATTGCAGTTATTCGTGTGTCCTTAACTACACAAAGTTACAAGTTAGACCTCAGGTTTGCACCTCGACTGCTAAGTTGTTCGCCAACCTATATGTCTTCCTAGTTAATAATCGATGGAGCTGTTACAAAGGGCAGTCATCGGCCAGTTCTTGAAAAGCAGCACAAACATCGTCACCGAAGAACGAAGCCAAGAAATAAAACTGATAGAATTTGCATTCGTTGGATTTCGTCGTCACGGTATTCAGTTCCAGGAGTGAAATCTTGAATCTTGTACTGCAGATTCCGTCCGAGATGGAAATACTAACCAATTAGATGCTCTAAAAAAGGTTGGCTAAACTAGCATCATGCCTGACTTCTGCAATTCTGTAATGATATCAGCCAAGAATACATGTTTGTAATAATACCACTTATCAAAAGTGAACGTAGTATTATTCCTGCCACACAAGCCACCAAGGCAATAATTATTTCATTTTGGTATGATCTGACCAATTAAGCCACTTGACCCAGCCTGTTATTTTTCGCCAGCACGAATTTTTCACACTCCACCCTGCTGGCAGCCTCTTCTCCCTACAGTGATATGTACTTCTGAGAAATTGCTTTCACAGGCAACTTCAGTGCCGTATATATTGATCGATTTGTAACTGGCATCTCACGCTATCGGAAAGCAGCTTGAGCAGTAAGTAATTGCTTAACGGCAGAACCAGCTGCCTTTTTAGGACTTAAGTTATTTGGAAATCTCAAAGGTGATGACACTGCACGTTAAGTAATATTATTGAGCTTTTCTTTTCTTTAGAATCTAAACAATCATGAGAGTGTGCTTTTTGCTGTGTGCTTTCTTCTTGGTTGGAAGCAGCTTCAGCGAAAATGTAAGTGGCACTAAAAATGAGCCGGCCGTTGAGCTAACAGTGTTGCTTAATGGCTAGACTGTCAGCCTCAGTTTAAATACAATTTTCATGCTTCGATTGTGCAGGTGAGTGGGACGCAGGAAGTGGAGACTAAGGATGAGAATGACGAGCAATCTGAACGTAAGTCAATGCTAGATTAGAGATTTCCACATCAACCCTGAATAATGATAACTTATTGCCAAGTCAGTCTGATTTCCTCAGGAATATGATAAAGAACCTAGGCGTGCCATCAGTAGTGTTTTAGGCTATTAGGCATTTTCTCAACAGTAAAGGGTGATATGTGTCATGTGTGATCCTTACGACTTACATTGGAATAAGCTTTAGCGAATGATACCGATGTCATGCAAAATTATCACACATCCCTCTTTGATTAACACCACAGTTTTCTGCCACTTCATGGGCGATGAATCAATTATTCCGTATTTGCTCAATCTATTGAGGCTTATTTTTTAGATATGTTAACAGAGCCGATTAAGCCGAGTTGTTCACTTGAGAAAGAGGTAGGAGTCGAGGTTTTGTGAAAGAAATACAGAGATTTTAATGTTGAATTGAGCTTCAATAAATGAGGCTTTGATAAGGCTGTAGAGTCAAACTCTGACTTCGTGGGGCTGCCCCTGACGAGATGAAGGTCGTCTAAACTGGTATGGGGTAAGGCATATAAAGACCATTGCACTCTTATGTTGGTTAATCGGCCACTTTAACGGTTACTGATTTCTTTTCAAATTCCGTAGGAATGCTATAATAGCATATGTAAGGCTATGCTGGTATAGTATACACTCCTTAAATATTAGACAAATTCTTTCTCCAGTTAGATGCTGAAATTAATATCTTATATACGAAACACATTCAGGGCTAAAATGGCATACATTGCATTATATTTCCTATTCAAGGACCAGCTCAGATTAGCTATGCCCTCTGATCCCTGGATCAGATTATTACCATCACACTTTAAACTAGCTGCTAACTTTGAAGCTGAGATGCGGTAATAAATGTGACTTTATTAGATCTGAATACGTTAGAAGTCGCAAATATTAAGGTCTAATATTAGAGGTTCAGTCAAGGACCCTGAATAAGTCTGAAGTCCCTTCAGAAAATCACGACACATTAAATTTTAATGGTAGTATATTTTGCCTAATTTTTGATTCCACGTTGTTAGTGCCTGCACTATGTTCACCTCTCAACAAATTGCGTCGGTTTTTGTGTTCCTATTGAAAAGCTTTTCGTTTAAAATAGATTTACTGATTTGAGAATGAGAATTAATCGGCTGGCAATATTTTAAGCAACGTTTAAAATGAGAAGCCTTCAAGAAAATAATTTGGCGTTGCAGTTGCACTAAAGCAGCAGCAATTAGCAGTAGTGGCATTGAAGTATTGCCTTTAGTGAATGCTTGGCCCGATCAAGCTGTTGCGGCTAAAAGTAACACCCGGCAGCTGATCACAAATCATGATCATGCTCGTATATTAGAAAGCCAAGCGAAGTGATGGCATTATTAACCTCTGAAAACCTTGTAGCACTCCTTGAGGACTTTCAAAACGGGTGTATACTATACAAATTGTGTGGGCCAGGGTACACTCAAAAAGGTTATTTCCAACGTTTGCAGTACCTATACATTCAATGAAGTGCACATCAGCATTATTAACTAGTGTTGCTTCTCATCTGCCTGTCGCCTCGTATTTTTACATGAATCACAGCAAGTGCATCTGACTTATGTGTCCGTGCAAATTCCATCTATCCCTAATTCTACATAATAACTATACGATTCAGTTAATTATTTATTCGTACCATAATTGTTTCTGTGATTGGAGAGCTTTGAATTGGAGGAAAGAAGCCATCAGTTGCATATATTTGTATGCAAATACATCACCGAAGTAATGAAATGTAATGCATCTCCGTCTGTAACTCTACAAAGTCAGAAAGACCATGTGGGTGTTACGCAGGAGAGTTTTGTATAGTCCACTCACAGCCTCAGAGCCTTTCCGTACGCATTCGGTACCCTACAGACGTAGTCTCACGAAACAAAGAGAAAGTGGGAAGCATGGAAGAGTCAGGAGAGCAGTTGAGGTAATAAGTAGCATACAAGTAGCAGCTGAGGACGCTGAAAATGATGAGCCCTAGTCGGCAGTAGGAGAGTAGTTGTTGTTGCCTAAGAATCGCGGAAGCGAGTTCCACAGTCTAGGACCTGCAGAGCTAAAGCTTCTGTCACCAACTGCCTTTAAGCTGAGGAATGGGACAGCTAATTTATTTCCCAAACAGGACCTGAGGATGCGAACAGGCTGAAACTGATGCAGAAGTTCTGCTAGATACAAAGGAGCCTAACCGTGGCGTGCCTTGCGGGTCAGCATAAGAACTTTTCTCTGTATCCTTTGCTCAACCGTCTACCATCCTAGCTCTTACAGCAGAGGAGAAACGTGGTCAAACCACTGGGACTTGAAGACTAGCCTTGCAGCCATATTCATAGCCCGCTGCAGTGGCCTTACAGCTTTCTTTGGTAGCCCAGCCAAAAGGGAATTACGATAATGAAGCCGAGACAGAACTAAAGAGCTAATTAATATTTTTACAAGCCACTTTGGGAAACTGCTCCTAATCTTAAATAGCGATGGGATGCGATGGCTAGCTGTAGAAACTGTCTTCTGAATGAACCTTCTGAAATTGAGGCAGCTGTCGAACACGACATTAAATTTCGAGCACGTGGTGACGGTCGCACAATAGCATCTTCTAATAGAACAGCAAACCTTTTACTCCAGCCACACGCTTATGATGTCCTATGAGCAGCAGCTTGGTTTTATCATAATTTAATTTCAGGAAGTTTTCAGACATCCAGGATTGAATATCGGTAAGGCATTCAGTTTCTCAGTTGCTGCAGCAGATTCCAACGGCTTAAATGACAAATAAAACTGAGTATCGTCAGCATTGAAGTAGTGACATTGTGCTAGTCTTATTGCTAAAAATAGCTTAATGTCCTATAGTCCTGAACCTTAAACACTGCAAATTCTGTCGATTAAATTTTTTATCAATTTCTGTATATTTTCTAAAATTGAATTGAATTAAATTGAGGTTAATTGAAATTAAATGACAGTAAGAAATCAAGACAGCCACCTCATTTTGAATATATTATAGACTAGCTGCATCTGCTCGAAGTAATATTGTTATTGTTCTCAGCTTTATGCTTCCGATAGTCGTCGCTTCTGGGGACAGTGGAGCTTGTACTTGTAGAACGTCTCTGGAATAGGAAATACCATTTTGAGGCTACTCCATCAACTTACTTCGAAGCAAAGCGTCGATGCCGTCGTCTGGGCTTGACATTAGCTGCAATCAACAACCAAAATGAGAGGGATGAGATCGTTAACTACCTGAAGTCTCACAGAGGCAAGCAAAATCTTACAGATTGCAATACTTTCTCGGCCAGTGCTTAGATTGTGCCTCTAGCGGGAAACTCCATTACCTACCGGTTTTTTTATTCTCCAGTCAACGGCTTAGCCTGGTGCTCAAGTTTCTAAGTAGTTTGACACCCGAAATAGTGTGACTTGTGACTTTTTAGAGTTCGATGGACTCAGTGTTTGGATCGGCTTATCGTTTCGACTAGCTAATGGGAAGCATCCATCACAGTGGACGTGGGACTGCGGATGTAAACCACTAGGATCGACTGGATACAGTAATTGGGACGCTGGGCAGCCAGATTTTTGGAAAAACGAAGAGTACTGGACCTTTGTCCGACCAGCAGCATATAACTTCGCCTGGAATGATGTTCCTTCAACAGCAAAAGTTGGATTTGTTTGTCAGAAATGTCGCTATAAACGAAGATGCTGATAAACTAGGAATGCATAATCCATACTCTCAGCACAATAAAAAGTGAGCATTTGTAAGCAATACCACATTCAGTTTGCAGTTGTATCTTCAACTTTAGGAATGCTTTCCAAATAGTTTTGCTTGCAATAATGAATTATTGAGTGCTAAGTTTGGTAAAGCAGGTTCAGTGCGGTTTTCAGCTAAGTGAAACAGACCTAAGTCCTAGAAGGCCATGGGGTCTAAGTATTCACTGTTCTCTGTCTCTGAATATTGATAATGAACAATGCATATCTATGATGGAGACAGACGACTAGACTTTATTGACTGAGAAATTAGTTTTGCACTGATCTTACCAGCCACTGGCATAGCTTTTCTCGGCAATCATGAAAACTTGCATTCGCAGAAGTCTAGCTTTGATACATTGAAAAAGCCTAGCAATTTGATCAATGCCATTATTTTTGCTGTAAACAGTGCCCACCGAGAACGTCGTGTCTTTGCAGGCCAAACAGACATGTTGTAGGACATGCAGGTCCACTACGCCACTGACTAAACACACAATTTCAAAGCGTAGCGTATGCTTGGTGGCATGATACAGTAATAACATGCCCAATCAGTTTATTTTGACGTGCACAGTATCGGCACTAAAACGCTCACAGGGGGCATGGCACTATACCTTGCAATTGCTGCAAGGAACTAGTGAATGTTAACAGCATCTTTTTAAATTTCTCCTAGTCTGGAATATTGTGTCGTTTTTCGTGGACGAGTTCCGGGCTTTCGATGCACACTGATTACAAGACATGGAGCCCTTAGGATTACATGTACGTTTAGGGGATAGCTAAGCACTTTGAGCTGGCAGAGCTGGTGGTCGGGTTACTACTCTAGCTGAGAAGTAGTCTAATGGGCAAGTTTTAATATGATTGCTAAGCTGTGTGAAAACTTTCCACCATAGGTGCTGCTTGCTTTTTTGGTTATTAGGATTAAGATTTCTTAGGCATTGATTCTCCATTGTTATTCGTTTCAATAAACCATGGAGATCAATGGTGAAAGTGCATTAATAATAATATTATTATTATTAATTATAACATGATAATGGGTGACATGCACAGGGCCAGGATGCAAGTGAGGTTCGTGGCAGATGCGACAGTGTCAGCATGAATACACACATAAAGGTCGAATCACAGGGACCCACTAAATGCTGTCCTATATAAGTGTGGTTATAAGTTCTTTTTAAATGTAGTCAAATAAGGGGATGTCGTGATGCCAGTCAGGAGCGAGTTCCAGGCTTTTGCAGCATACGAACTAAATGCACCGACTCCAAAGGATTTGAGCTTTTTACGATTTATGGATAAGCACTTCGATTCCGAAAAGAAGGGTATTATATGCTTGGTCTAAGGATTTACTGGATCTGAGAGATACATTAGGGCCAAAGAATGAAGTGACATAAAAGTGAGCGACAAAACCTTGAAGTCAATCCGTTGCTTGACTGGTAGCCGGAACGGGTCGGCAAGAAGCTGTGTGATATGGCAACGTCAATGCTCACGACAGACAAGCGTACCTGCAGAGTTTTTCAACAGCTGGAAGTAGCCAATTGCACATTTAGTAGCACGGTAAGTAAACTGGAAGTGGTGCAGAGTGACACAAGCAACGTTGGAGAGAGGCAGTCCTGGTTCCAGCTTACATTCCAATCGAAAGCGCCTGATTAAAACGCCCAAAAGACTTGTGAGTTGTGAATTAGTGACGTCTACCTTGAATGTCGAGTTCGATGCCACCGGTTTGTGTTCAGTGTCAGCAGGTAAGAAGGCCAGAATTATTATGAGCTTGCAACGATGAATGCAGTAGCACGTAACTTCGGAACTCACTTGCTTTGTAACGGTACACTTTAATCCTGTACCAAAGCGAGTCTGCATGCCCTATCACACTGGCATCGAATGGTATTCTCTTCAATAACTGAGCTAAATTAGTATTTAACGGATTTAGTAAGGTAATATTCGCTTGCTGAATTCGAAAATATATGCTGCTGCATTTAGGTGAACTTTGGCAAAATAAGTACTTACGTAGTTAGCGAGTTTTACTTGCTAAAACGCAAGAAGAAATTAAAAGTACACATCTGTTACCTGTTGTTAGATTTAAAGTATACTATATCGTGGTTGGCAATGACGTGAGACTATGCAAGAGAAGGAATTATTAGAACAAGCGGAACAATTGCTGAAAACTGAACTGCACCCTAGCTTAACAGATTCTTGAATGGTAAGAAATTGTAGCATTTTAGGACGGCTGACATATTCGACATGTTAACCCGTCGCACAGCGAGAATTTATAGGTTGATGCTACAAATAACGTCTACAGAGTCAAGGCAGAAGTTGCACTCTAATAAGCTCCGGGTTTGACTTGTCAACCAAAAGGAAATCCAAAGGGTGATTGCATTGCAATGCATTTCCGGTGTAGCCTGTTAATTGAAAATGTTTTCCGTCTTCTGCAAGCCAGTTTCTACCCTGAACAGAGGAGGGGTTTCAAGCAACTAACGGCAGAAACGTATCGACTTCTTTCATTGCATTTTATTTACTAATCCTTTAAATATATTTTACACTAACATTCTACATCTGCTAGATAGCCCTGGTTAGCATAGCAGAGTAAAATTCCTACGGCAAGAGATCCCTTCTCTCGTACAGTCAAATTTATTGAGCCGTAATGGCACAATTGGTAAGGCGGTTAATTTTCACACACCAACGGTCCCGAGGTTGTGGGTTTGAATCCTTCGTTGGCTGATTCTTTTTTGCGACAGCAGTGCCTCAAGCAACACACGAAAGGACCATGGTCTAATATTGCCATTACATGTATCCCTACTTAAGCGATATCTGGTACTTCAACACAATTACACTACATTAAACTGTGACTAGGTTATGGAAGGGAGCCTAATGGCTTCATTAGACCTCCCAGTTATAAAATAAAAGTGGCTAAGAATGACCGGCAAGATATTAAAGATGTTATAAGGAAGTAGTAATAAGCAGTTGAGGAACATTCAGTTTATTGATATGCCATACCAAAATCATAACCGATCTCGAAGTTTGCCCTTTTATGTAAAAATGAGGCTTCCCATATCTGTCTCACAGAATCTATTTACCTTCAACAGGTTGACTTACACGATGCAGGTGCTGATTGATTGGTTCATCAGCAGCATGGACGGATACCCCAGCTTCCGTCGTCAGATGAATACTACCCTCAGATTCCTTTTCAACCACTAGTGCTGAGCACATACTTAATCAATTTTGAATCAGCATCTCGCCTATCAGGTCGCGCTTGCACTCTTGCCATTTGTTGAACAAATCTTTCTGTTAACTCGTCCATTCAGACAACTTAGTAGCCTGCCAATTAGAAATCTTTTGAGCTATCCAAAACATCTTCCCTACTTAACGTCTTTATTGATCTAAAAGAATACAACGTTATATATAGGCCTTGCTCAGTGTGACTAAAAATTAAGAATTTAACTTTTTTTACTTTGTTCAAGCCACGTACTATTCAACAAAGCTAGCGAGCAGCACCAGTTGGACCGCTGCACCAATAGCACATTGGTCATGGCCAGAAGCGTGACAATGCATTATGATAAAGAGTGTTCCGAGGTCACCGAGGAAATTTCATGGCATAGTGCACGGTCTTCCCAAGGCATTACCTCAATTCGATTCAATTCAATTCTATTCAATTTCTTATTCGCGTAGACCAGCCAGCCTCCGTGTGCAATAAAACTTCGATGCAGCAGCCATTTAGTCAATAAGCCTCGCGAAACTGCATTTTGATTTCGAGTTATAGCGAAAGACATTTCAAGTCTAACAAATAAATTACACCATATGTCAGTTCTAATGCAATGGCCTCTGCATTTTCGAACAGAGATATATTTACTATACCAAATTTAGGCTCGTCAAACCGTTGTTTCGCTTCCTTATTTTAAAAACAGTGTTCCGGGTTCACTCACACATTTTTATGAGATTGCCGAACGGACCACCTACAGTTACGTTACCTTATATTTGCCTACCACAAAATCGTTGTCACCGTCCTCAACAGTGCGATATAAATATACATCAGTTTGTAACTGGCGTCTCACTCTCCTGCTACGTGGCTTTAGTGGTAAATAATCGATTTGTTGTGGAACCTGTTTCCATGTGGCGGCTTAGTTATTTAAAAATTGTAAAGCCATGTCACTGCTCATTAATAGTGCAGTGGTTCGTTTCGTTTTGCTTAGAATCCTAGCCAACAGTTAAATCTTCTTGCTGGGGTGGGCTTTCCTCGTGGTCGGAAGCAGCATCGGCAAACATGCAAGTTTCACTTCAAAGGAGCATGCTGCTGAGCGAACAGTGTTGTTAATTAGCCTG
Source organism: Cristatella mucedo (assembly GCA_009760855.2). Classification (NCBI taxonomy): domain Eukaryota; kingdom Metazoa; phylum Bryozoa; class Phylactolaemata; family Cristatellidae; genus Cristatella; species Cristatella mucedo. Next base: position 983,251 of record WPIO01000131.1, read on the forward strand.
ACTGTAAGGATTAGCTTGTTTGTTTTTTTAAGCGTCGATTGCGCCAGTGAGCTGGGCACACGACATAATGACTGTAGACGCGAGTAACGAGGAATCTGAAATTATGTCCATGCTGGATAACCGAGTTTCATATCACACCGAGTAATGATAATTTATTTATCGACCAGACTGACTTCCTCTAGTTCCCGACTAAACAAAGAGCCCAGACGTGCTCTCAGTGTTGATAAAGACGGTTTAGCCTTTTTTGCAACATTGAAGTGTTATATGCACAAAATAACGTCTTTCAGCCTTCAATCCATACAAGTCGATGTAACTAATGATATTATTTCCGAAGTAATGCGACGTTATCACATTTTGCATTTATTAATTGAGATTTGACCAATACAATTTGGCGTTGATCTAATACCTTTCCTAATGTTTAATTACATTACACATAATTTCCTAATGAGCTGATTAAACTAAGTTTTTTTGAAAGAAAAAGTTATGAAATGGTGCAAGTTTACTGATAAAACAAAATTTGTTAATATTGTCATCATTACACTTCAAATATCTTCAATTGAATTGTGTATGTAAATTCAAACGTGTCCAAACTTTCCTAAACTGTGATAGGGAACATAGCTACAGCAACGTTGAATCGAGATCGACGAACAAGGCTTGCATTGGGCTTTTGTTAGTCACATTCTGAAATACCCAGGGTTGCCCCTGAAGAGATAGTCGTTACGTAAACTTGTATGGTATTGGCATTAGACATCCATACTCGTATGTTAATTTTAAGCGAGGTTTCCCAATTTAGAAAAAAAATTTGAAATTCATAGGTAACTCTAAATTAACTCAAGCAAGTTTAGGATGATATACAATGCCTCAATACAAGTTCAACCAGTTTCGCAAGTTACCTGCCGAAAGTACCTTCTCAGATATTTGTTCATCACTAATCGATTTTAAAATAATGAAAATTCAGAAATTTTGATAAGCCCTAAAGCCCTACAAAAATGCTTTCAAATGCCAAGTAAGTTTGGCCCAGTAATTAAGGTGCTCTCCCGACCTATATATGGTCGAGTTCGTGATCTTCAGCCTTGAGGCATACCTGAATTAAAGGAATAGAGATTAGGTTCTCCCAAGGCTCTATACAAAGATTTTATATTTACTTATTTTATTTATGTGACCCTTTGGCATTTATTCTTATAGTTCCTCATGTCGCAACCCTTTAATGCAGTTCCTCATGCTGCAGAGACTCCAAACCATACAATTGTGGGAAGATGTGGAAAACGTGTTTTCCGACGTTCTCATTTGACCCAGTGAAAGGATTGCGACCCAAATATTTACGACTACTTCCCTATGCAATGCTGCTTAAGCCCTATCAGATCATTAGTGACTTAAATTTTGAAGAGCCTCATTTATTGCTTGTATAAATTGCAAACAAAGCTCAAAGATCTTCAGCTGACAGAACAAAAGTTTCCAAGAGTTAATTGCTATAAGTTATTTATCTGTCGCATTGTACGAACTGCACAGATTAGATATACCGTGTAATCTCAGAATCAAATTACTGCCGAATGAACCTTTACGGTGGCTTTTAAATTTTAAGCTGAGAGAGTGCAGTTCATTTGACTGTATTTGATCTGAATAAATTGAGGTCATAAATGTTCAGGTCCCGCAATGCAGGTTTAATCAAAGAACCTGATTAACTCTGTAGACCACCCAGCGAACCACATAGCATTACAATGTGAAGTGAGAAAGTTGTGCCTACTTTTTAAATGCATTTGTTAGTGCTTGTGCTAATACGACCTCTTATCAGATTTAATCCGTCTTCGTTTTTCTAATTAAACTATTTGCTTGTTTAAACTCAATTTATTGATTCACGAATCAGACTTAACAACTAGCACCATCTTTTCGGTAGCGTTTCGTACGAATATATTTGGAAAAACCGACTTAGATTTAATATGAATTAGATGTAATGAGAAGTGAAAGCCTAGATTGTGCTTGGTAGTCGCATCAGCAAGAGGAGAGTATAAACCGTGAAAAGAACCGGACCTAGCACGGAGCCCTGAGGTACCCAATGTTTTAGAGGCTCCTCAGAGGATCTTTGTCAATTCACGTCAATACTCTGGAGTCTCGCACTGAAATAGGACCTGAACCATTGCAGAGCAATGCCGGTGATACCCAGGTGAGATGAGAGGTGCTATAGAAGAACTTTGTGATCGATAGTGTCAAAAGCTGCCGAAAGATCGAGCAAAACAAGCAGAGATACTGTACCCACGTCTGGATTCCTAAGTAGGTCGGACACTCTAAACAATCTTGCTCTGTGGAGCGATTAGCTCTAAAGCCAGACTGGAACTTACTTGCAGGTTAGAAGTTTCAATATATGAGTTCAGCTGGTCCTCCACGACCCGTTCCGATGTCTTTGCTAGGAATGGTAGAAGGGAGAGTTGCTCAAGTTCTCTTGGTCTAGTGTTGCTTTCTTGAGAAGTGGCCGGACAACAGCTTTTTTGAACGGTGCTGTCACATGACCCAAGGCTAACGACATATTAATGTTGTTAGTTATGCTTGGTAGGAGCAGATCAAAACAACGTAGAGCAGGACAGTGGGAATAGGGGTCCAAAGGAATTGTAGTCTTCTTTGATTGGGATATGAACTTCCGGCCATCACTAGTGACTAGCTTAAATGTGGACATTGAGGTACAGCCAGGAATCGGGAGACAGCATTCTAGGGGTAATGTTGTCATCGCAGGGATGGACTCTCTCATCTTGTCTATCTTCAGGACAGCAATCGAGATAAGCGAATGGCTAGATCGTCACAAGTATCATCAGGTAAGGCCCTAATTTGGGAGCGGTTGAGGAGATGGTTGATCGTTGACATCAGCATTTATGGATTGTGCATCTTTGATTGAACGATGTTTTTTTAGAAGCTAGACCTGGCCTTTGCTAAGGTCGATTGGTAGGACTTACAGTAGTCCGCGTATGCCTGTCGATGGACAGTCAGTCCTGATCTTTTGCATGCTTTTTCAAGCTTGAGCTTAGTAGACCTAGCCAGTTTTATGTCTGTGGTAAACCATAGGCTGTCTGCTTGAGGGTGCACAGTGCTCTTAGAGAGGTGCAATTTAGTCAGGATCGCCAACCACAGGAATCGAACTCACGAACACGGTCCCGAGGTCGTGAAAAGCAACAGCCTCACCTAGTGTGCCATCACGGCTCACCAGCTACTTGGTCGCTGGGCTCGGCGCACGTTCGTTGCTCCATGAATGCACACCCTCAAGCAGGGTACTGGCTCATTTAGGAAACCGTCCGGCCGGAGTATGATGCAGCCGTCAGCTCGGATGACAAGCAGAAGAAACCCTGTAGCACAGAAGACGAGGTGGCACAATTGTTTCAGAGCAAAGCAGCTCGGCTGCTTTGCTTCGCTCATCACGGTGCTGATCATGGTGAGCGTTTCTCACTGGCTCCCTTTCGAGCATGCATGCTGGTATGCTACTTGCAGCCCTGCGAAGCCGTGCTGCTCGCACGGTTGGCCTGGGCGACTAGGCAATGCACTCAATGAATGAGCTAGAGCCAACGGTTTCTTACACATTCGTACTTTTCCTAGATTTCCCACGTGGTGGTGGCGGTATTCGGCATGATAATCTACAGAATGGCAATCATCGTGAAGCTGACCTTGCTGGACACTGACAGCATTAAGTTCATTTATTCTCTTGCTTCAGTCTACCAATCAAAACTGCTCCCAATTAAGGCAGGCATCTCATCACTTGCTCGTCAGATAAAAGTCGTTTAACTGTGTCTTGAACCAATATCACATCCTTTGGAGACAGCTTCTTTAGTTTTTGTGCTCCCAAAGTGGGGCCATCCCGACAGCCGTCACGGCAGCCTCTTAATTGATGACATTTCAACTTAAGCTAAAACGCTCATGTTCTTCACATTTTTTGCTGGGTCCACATGAATTTGTCTCCATTTTGTTATGTGTGCTGACACAGAGTGAGCGTTGCAGTTGCCACATCATACCACTTTTCGCTGACACGCTCTGGCTTCCAGTCAAGCAACGAATCGATTTCAAGGTTTAGTCACTCACCTTTAGGTCCCTTCATTCTTTGGCTCCAGCCTGCCTATCATATTTATTCCCCCACCAGGCTAAGCATCGCAGTACCTGCTTTTCGGAATCCAGCTATTTATCTGAACCTCATACAAACCTCAAATCCTCTGGAGACCGTGCATTTAGTTAGTGCGTTTGCAAAGCTTGGTTCCCACTCCCGACATGCGTCAAGACATCCCTGACTTGACCACATGCGTTTAGTGGGTCACCGTGAATCGACCTTTATGTGCTCATGGGTGCTGACACTGTGCATGCAGTCACTAAGCACACTTGCATGCTGAACCTATGCATGTCACCCCTAACAATGTTATTCTTGTTGTTTATTGAGCATGCTACCACTGACCATTCGATTATGTTTACTTTACTGCTATTGTAAAGTCCTAGAGAGAGAGAGATTAAGTTCTCTGACGTCGCTTTATCAAGTATATTTTAATTATTTTTTATATCATTATAGCGCATGTTGTCACTAACCATATCGACCCAGTTCTCGTAGAGTGGATATAAGGTGCCTAGAAAGAGATACAATTCACATCGGGCTCTATTCAACTGACTTATTATCTTATTGCCTTATTATACTCCATTATTTTGCAATATATTACCACTCTTGGCTTAAGCTTGACGTGTTAAACATGGGACGAACGCTTGATCTTTATAAAGTTGATCATTCAAAAGACAAACATGTTAAAATTGGAATCCCAAGATTTAACGACCTTCTTATAAGTAAAACATCAAGAACAATGATTATGCTAACCATATCTAGACCGTTTATAAAACAAAAGCAAAATACATGTACAACTAATTAATTTACAGATCTCTTCATCATATGCAAATAGTCTCCTGACAAGCTAAGCCTTGTCACGTTAAAATGCATGCTTACAGCTAGTCGCTTTACATGTCTTTGACTTTTAATCGCCTTCCTTTACTGCCTATGTCCGTGCCTTGTAAGTTCCACAGCCTGGCTAATACTATACCGATCAAAGTGAACTTTGGAGAATGAGTTGGACTCTGCTTGCCCATTCATTGTCTAGTTCATGTTTTGCCACCCAACTTATTATGCATGTAATAAGGATGAATACAGCAAATATCACTTCAAGATACACAAGGGCGTGTTAAGCAATACTTAACTGACCCTCACTCAAGAGATTTTCTCCGAAGCTCTTTTTGCTTGTATTGCATCCTTAGTTAGGAAAATGTCACTACTCTAAACGTTATGCAGTCACCTGCAGTGGCTAATCCTAAACTTGGCTGCCAGCATTTAGCTGCAGTTAAAGTGCAAAAATCCGAAGTCCTCCAGCGATGCTGCAGCCTCCCCTTCCCCAGTAGAGTGATATGCTGGTGAAAATAGACGTATTTCCCTTATGCCGTTTGTGCATTGCATCTTGATTGGGCAGTTGCTAAGGTGATTTATTATCTTGTGGTATCAGGAGACGCTGTCTACTCTTCCGAACAAAAGACCTGCTAAACCCTAGCTTTCAGTTGTTGCAGGATGGTGCTGCGACTGCCGCTTGGTCTCAGTTGTGCAATACAATCTCGGCCTCGTGTTCCTTCTTGTTCTTGCAGTCGCCGTATGGGTATGCTAGTCTGCTTCTGCCCTTCGCGTAGGAGTTACTTCGGCATAGTGTTGAAACTGTTGTCTAGCTTCCAAAATAGGCTTCTTGGCAGTAGCCCATTTGGTTTCCATCCTCTCAGCTCCCCTCCCATTTCTTACTAACCTACCCCTCCCTTGCCAGAGAAGGCAAGCTGTAGTGTTGCTGCATCCGCATATGCTAGCCGGCTAAGATATCTTAGAAGTCCCGACCGTGGTCACGCGGCTGGGCGAACGGTTACTTGACTGTCCACAACAGAAGCTTAGCTTGTACCCGCGAGCCGCACCGTTGCCAACCGTTGTACCGGCTGCAGAATTTCGTAGGGCTTTCGATGCACTGCTCGTCGGCACAATGCGTGAGTACCCACGACCATCGGCGAAAAGTTGCTATGTGGCTCTTCCTTGTAGGTTCCTTATCGTTCGCTACAAGAGACTCAGAGATAGACAAAAGCAAGAGGCCGAAACAGACAAGTATACTCGCTGGGAACATGACTTTGATCTCATACCCATGTCAGACAATGGACTGCAGGACGAGTACCTGGAGATGGGCGAGTGGCTCCATTTGAGTGTGCGTTCGCCTGTGTGTGCCTTTATTTGTGCTAGCGTTCGTGTGGGTGTGTGCATGTGAAAAACTGCTTGCCAGCACACAAAAATATACGTGCACATGTATGTGCATGCATATTTTTGTGTGCTGGCCAGCAATTTTTCCAGGATGCAGCTAAATCCTTTAACCTTGAGGTGACTTGATTGGATGTCATTGCTAGTGTGTCCTACAGCCTTCATTGCCCTATCCTGGTTGTCTACAAAGTCTGTAGGTAATGCAGGTTCTGTCAGGCAGGTCTAGTTTAGTTAAATGCAAAGCTGGAGAGGTCATGTGCCCAAGGTATTATAGACTCCATTTAGTAGTTTCCTCTTTTATTTTGGCTATAGTGAGATAACTGTTATCTTGCAAGGACTACAGCTTTCTTTAGGTGTGCCGTTTCCCCACTTTAAGACCGTTGGCGACATAAACTTCCGCCCTGCTGGTCCTAGACTGTGGAACTCGCTGCTTCCACTCTTCTTATGCAATAACTCTCCTTATGCCGACTATGGCACATCTTTTCCAACGGTCTCGAGCTGCTGCTTTCATGCTACTATCTCAGCTGTTCTCCTGACTCTGCTATGCTTCCCTCTTTCTCTTTGTTTCGAGAGATGAATTCTATTGGCCACCGAATGTGTACCGAAAGCTGCTTAGGCTGTGACTGGGCTATAAAAAATCTCCTGCCTAACACCCACATAGTCTTTACGGCTTTGTGGAGTTACAGACAGATAAATGTTACATTACATTACATTATCTTGCATTACTAAACCTTTGTGAAAAGTACCAATCTCCTACCGGAAGCCTCGTCTCTTTGCACTTAATGAGATCATTGAGTGCTTAACAAAAAGATGTTGCTGCTCGCTTGGCCAGGCTGCAGTCTCAGGGTAGAGCAATGCAGCTGAATGTCAGGATTTGCCGGCAACTTGCCATAATCAGTATCGTCAGATCACGCATATTTACCAGCTTATAGGGCTAATTTTTCAAAGTAAACTGGGCAATATCGTAGCCATAGTATTCCGGAACGGGGTGTACATCAGTAAACCAGTACTCGAAGGGAGCTCTTAACAGGCTACCTCCTGCTATGCCTTCTTAGCTTATCCTGCACTAGCCTATATTTATCTCCCCTGTCAAGTGCTTGCTCTAGTTACAAAGCTGGAATTGGCAGACAATCGTTGTAGGTTCCATTATAGTGCAATTTGCGCATTCGGAAAGCTGGCAGCCGATTTCCGAATCTGCTTCCAGATCATGTTGACATAATGTCGTTCAGCCAAATCTGGGTTACTCTCTTTATAGAAACACTGTGAAGCTGCTAGCTGACGGTCTACCATCCCGTAAAAGTTACTTTAGACATTTCCAAAAGATGGACGTCAATCTTATGTTGAGTGCCACAGGCTGTGTGTGGTGACCTTCTGGCTAGCCTCGTCTTTAAACTATCTTTAAAAAATTCATATCGCATTTTTACGGCATAAAGCTTCCTGAGGCAGGCACCGGCCGGCATCCTTCTCAGACCTGTCGACAAATAATTGCCTCTTTAGCCCAGTTTATAACAGTATTCTTGCTCACTTTAGAGAAAGGGGTAGGGCTACCGGTCTTTGATGGGAGGGGGACCCAAAGATCGTATACGGTATGGCAGGCAGCTGAGCTGTTTCCGGTCGCCCTCCTTAGGTTAAAGCCTCCCTAGCCCTTTTCTTTTGGGCAGCTGGTGCACACGGTGCATGGCGGTCCACGCACACGTGCCAGTTGCATAAGTGAGTGTGATTGTGTGCGACCACTAATGATTGTGTTTGTACAAATGTGTGAATGTGGGTTGGTGCATGTGCTATCACATGTGATGGCAGGCATGCTGCAATATGAATCCGACCTGCATCCCGATCTCGGACCAGCCTGGACCGAATGAGTGACTGCAGATGATCGGCCGCCTGAGGCAACGTCAGGGCTTAGCCCAGTCTTTGAATTTGTATGCAGCCCGACGCCAGGGCTCTAGAGTGCCTTCTGGCGCCAGATCCCTGGTCATCGATGAGCTGCTCAGCCTGGCGCCCGACTTTTCGTTGCAGTCATTCAGTTCGGCTTTGTGACTCTGTTCGTGGTTGCCTTTCCGCTGGCACCGCTCTTTGCCTTGCTGAACAACATAATCGAGATACGCGTGGATGCGCTCAAGCTTGTGACACATTCGCACAGGCCTCTGGCCCTGCGTGCACAGGACATCGGTGAGCTACTGCTGCGTCTGGTGCTGTGTGATCGCAGGAAGTTTTGTGTACTTCGATTTCGCAAACTCCCCCTTCACCACCCTCCGGGAGCTGACCGAACTCAATGGGTTGCTAGTGCCTGGGAATTCAATCGTGCTTTTCTGCCGGCACCTGGCATTTCTCCTGCTTAGGGTCAGACGTTGCGCCTACTCAAGTGTGAGCCGTTGTGTGTGTCTCAGCTGCAGCCTGCTGCCGGCTAGGCTAATGTTATGGCAGGCCAGCTGGAAATTAGCATTCAGATAGTCCAATGAACATGACTGCGAAGCTTGGGACTGCACATGTTGATAGCTCACTACACTGGTGGCCGAGCTAAATGTTTATTGTCACTGTCTCGGTATCAAATGAGTTAGTAGCAGCGTCTTTGCCGGAAGATCGATAGGGTCTGCTTTTGCATCCACCTGCTCAGCAAGGGTCGGGGTCACCGTGGAACCGGCAAACCCCCTGCCCTGACCCTGCCCCAGTGCTGATCTACTCAAAATCCTTCTGCTCGAGCTGCAAGGACATTACATTTCTAGATACCAATAATCAATGGCATATATGCATGCTTGAAAGATAATCGACAAGGTGCAGGTATGCCACCCTTTTATGGGATAGTGCCAATCATTGTGAAGGACTAAAACGCTCCATCGACTTCAATATAAGCTTATTGCCGAGGAGTATCAATGGAAAACCTAACTTCCGTGTTGTTTGTCTAAGCGTATTAATGTCTTGAGCATCAGACCATTAGATTTTCTGATCCACGTTACAGCTTATGACGGTGTTTAATAAAAACAACTACCTATGAGAGGCTTCATTTAGCAACCCTGAGTGATATGAAAATCAGGCAACCTCCTTTGCTTCTTAAAATAGCCGGTTGGCTTGCGGTTCACTTCTTTCATCATTGTTCGGCAAACCCTTCATCACAGATAGAATGCATCAGCATAACTTATACTCCTCCCAGTGCTCTTAGTTTTTTGCTTGGCTGACCAAAATCCCTGACCGAAATTAGTGGCAACAAGTCTATTGGTTTTCACGATTTCCCAGATCTGAGCTTGTATTACTGGAGCACCGAGGTTGATCTTATTTTCCTCGGGCAGAGCTTGGCCTATTGAAGCTGTCAAGTTCCTGGCCTCTGTCCCCAGTGTTAATCTATGACCTCTGTTCCCAGTATTGATCTATGACCTCTGGTTCTGCTATATAAAACGTCCATTACTAGTGCTCTACTACCACCATGACTTCGAGGGCTTCAAGAGTGTATGCATATTCGCCTAACGAAAGTTGATTTAGCCTATTAATTACTAGCAATTTAATGAAAATTGGTGACGTCATAACGGCATTGGCAATTTAGTCCCGGCAGCCACTATTAACCCCTTCGACCAAGACCGGTAGGTAGGTAAGGACAAGCTCCCCTTAAATCTGAACCTAAGTCAGTCGATCGACCTGAATCTGGGACGTGCTGTGACATCTGACACACTTCGACTGCTCAGGCGCACTGGGATAGGCGATGATGCAGCATCTATTCCTCGGCTTCCGACCCTGAGCCTCTGAGGGTCACCAGGGTAGGCAGCCGGGGGGAGGGACTCTCACTGGCTGCTTTGCTTGCTGGCAACGCCGTCATCGTGACCACAATTAGCTGCAGTAGATCGCGCTCTGCAGAAGTGCGTCTGCCTTCGTGGTGTGCATTAAGCCGAAGGGGCTTTCTTTTGTTTGCAGGAGTCTTGCAGTGAATTCTGAACGCCCTCGCATAGACTGCGGTCTTAAGCGACTTAAGTTGCAGCTCCAGCTCTAAGCCATGAATGCTCTAAGTGCGGCAATCTATTTTGCCACGGCTCGTGTTAATGCTTCAAGATATCCACCCTCGTGGATGCTGAGCGCATGCTGATGCGGCCAGCCAAGCTACTCGATTTCCTTGAGGTAGATGCTGTCTCAATATCGGCATTGCCGGGGTAGAAAGAATAAAAAATAAATATAATTCATTTGTATTGAGCCCTAAGTGAACTTAATCTCTATCCAGGCGGTTTGCTATACAGCAAAGAGTGAGCCCAAGACGTCTTTTGAGAAAGCATATTAATCCCTGGGCCAAACCAGGGAAGCATAGTTTTTAAAGTAGTGCTGTATCAACGTCGTGCGAGCAGGCGTGTAGGTGTGCCCACAAATACGAATTTGTCCGTAATTGTGCTCGAAGATAAGTGGCTGAAGCTAATCGACGAAGATCAAGCCTTCGCTGCATCACCTTTTCTATTAATCGAAGAATCAGAATGTTTCCTAATAGCGAGTTTCATTGTAGAATAGCTTTATAAATTGACTTATGTAGAACAAAAATTAAGCTGAAATGCCTAAGGAAAATCACTATACAAATTAGACTGTAGAATGGGGAAGATGTAACCATCATTACCATAAAATTAATGATGCTGTATTGGATTATTTTCGGCAAATCTGAATGCGGAGTTCACCATTGACCAAATTGCTTGCTATTACATGCCATGTTCTGTGATGAGGTAGCATTCAACCGGACTCGAAACACTCCATGGCTTTCGTTTCCAGCTGCCTGTGTTCTCAAGCGCTGGTACCTCTCTCAAATAGCCTATGCATCGCTAACTGGACAAGCTTTTTTGCACTCTTCAGGGTTTTATCATCGCATTGACGTCCGACTTCGTGAACAAGGTGTTGTATCAAGTGACAATCAGTGACTCGGCCGTGTTTAATCCACAAGGTTTAGCCGGCTACGTCAACTGGTTGCTCTCGGCCTTCAACGTGTCCGATTTCTCAAACGAAACATTGCCTAATTCATCGAACCTGAACAGAACCAAAGCTTTCAATAAGAGGTGCAGTTGCACGGGCTGGTAAGATCTCCCTGCATCCCTGGCATGACATTGTAGTGCTTGTCTGAGTACGACCGGACTGATCAGTAAGCATTTGACCCCGATAAAAGAGTTGTAACAAGTAAACAAAGTTAAAGCAGCTGTTTGGCTCGAACCTCGAAAGTATGACCTCTGTAAATCAGGAGTGCTACCTGGTTCTAGCTCAAGTGATCGAGTCACGATAGATGATATGTATTTTTGGGATTTAATTGCTGTGCCATTAATTGATGTACAAATCTCAATGAGTTGGCATTATAGTCGGGAATTTGTAGGGTACATTTGAATAGCTGAGAGTCTTTCATCTGTGTCAACTCTTATAAATAAGCAGCTGACTATTCTTGCTTGCTACTGGAACTGCAACGGAACAAGCATTTCCTGTATTCATGGGAATTTCTTGTATTCAATAAAGTAAATGTCGGCCCAAATAATAGCCTCATACAGAAGAGCCTTAGCAGCTACGCGCCCTCGAGGCTTGCAGAGGATCCGAACGGATTATCTGCTGCAGCCTCAAACCAAAACCACTACGTTGAAGAAGGGAGAGCACCACACTCACAGGATAAAATACTTATGAAGATAACACGAAGATCTAGCAATCTTTGAGTTGACTAAATATACGATTCGAAGTTTTTGACGTAGCTCATTCCGATGGCTTTGACCGTTGAAAATACGAGATATTTGTAGTTGTAATCCCCTTATAGGGTGCTAGCTTTATGAGAATCCTACCGTTGTATTTGTTGCAAGTGACTGCTCGTGGTTTTTCACTTTTGTTCTGGGTTCAGCTGAATTTCTTTTAGGTACAACACTGGTGTAGTGATGACAGTGAGAGCCCAATGGCCATAGACAAGACCCAAGTCACTGCAGCTATGTTGCACAGCATTGATGCTGTGATGGACCAGAGGAGTTAGCGTCACTATGCAGTATGAGGTGTGGCATTCTTAACAGCATCGTTTGATGAAGCAGGCTACTTACAGCTGATTCGCTCTCTGGTTGCCAAAGACAGCTGGTGGCACAATGGTAGCAGATTTGCACCCGATTCGCTATTACAGCATAGAGCATTCATTTGCACAGTCCACAGGGACTATTCGGTTAGAGCAGTAATTGAAAATATGAAGCCGGTGATTGAAAGCTCTGTGATGAGTATCAATTGAGAGAGCGAGCTTTTTCTTGCCGTGCCGAGTCGTGTACGAAAGTCGGCCTAAGATAGTACTGTATTTTTAAATTGCTACCGTGGATTGATGATTACAAGTTAGGATTCCTTTTGCAAAGTGGGACCCCTCTGTTGGTTGATATCGACTGACACAGCACTACAAACAGCAGCAAGGATGTGGCTTTACTTCGTGCCGGTTGTTCATTTTTTTCCGGAGAGCAATCGTAAGCAAGAAGTCCTGATTGTGTCGACGCAAGCTCGTTTTTGTGGCTCCCGGCTGCACCATAATGCAAAACAAAGCGAGGTGCTGCCGAAAAGGCCTCAGTTGTAAGGCAGTGGTAGAGCCCTAGCTGTTGTTTCTCTTTCGCTCGGCGATCCTACCTCCAGCGCCCTACGTCTAAGCCGAGAGCAAGCGAGGTTTTCCTCGAAGAGCTAAGAGATATCTCTCTTGAGCTCGTTTTTGCTCTAGTGCACCGACCCATTAAAATCTAGGCTCCTGTCCTCTGTCTCTATCTCTCTCGATGTTTTGCCATTCTACCGGCAAAACTGAGAACCACGGACGACGCCTGCAGAGCGTGTCGCCCGTGTCATGCTTACCTCGTCCGACGATTGTGCATTCCCACGCGCCCAGGTACAGAGACATGAGAGAAGGCCCACAGTCGGAGAACAAATACGAACTGACCACAAACTATTGGCATGTGCTGGCTGCCAAGCTGGCCTTCGTTATCGCCTTCGAGGTGAGAGCAGCATGCGCTCGCAGCTAGGGGGGAGTATGGCAAGTTCAAAGTGCATCTGCTGCATTCATGTGTGCCCGCCGTCAACGAAATCTGTCAGCAGCGGCTGCTGTGAAAGTCGGCTGATGCACAGTGCCCGCTGCCACCGCAGCAGCAGCCGTGTTGGCACCGGTGATGCAAACAAAAAGCAGCAGGGCGGCGAAAGTGTTTGGAATGCACTGAGCAAACCTTGCCTGCCAGCATCAGTGCACCAAGGTCAAGGTTAATAGAGTTAGTTGATTAAGCACTCGACGTTGATAGCATTATGAATTATTGTAATATTGTTTTGATGTGTGCATTGCAAGAAGTCTAGGGAGTGCGACTGGAAACTTTCCTGCGTAATCCCCGTTTAGTGTTATCTGAGTTACAGACCTCCATCTGTGAGTTACATTACGTAAATACACTACTTTGCATCGCACTGTATAGAAATTAGCATTTCTATAGCACTTCCGTTATTGTAGCTATTGAGTTACAAAACCGGCTTTCTTAGTACGATGTTTTGCCGGGTTCCAGTCGTTGAGGCAAGATTGTATAGTACCCATAAATGAAATGTACATTCCGACAAAAAATGCTCGATTTACATATCGATGCTCTCAGCTAGAGAGTACTAAGGCAGCTAGCCACCTGCTCCATACTGAAATAGAGGTTTAAAATAAAATGAATGACATGTAGCCTGGGGCTCATTCGAATGACGTCATCAAATAAATAAACCGTACTTCGATAAACATGCTTGCTAAAGCTCAATCGTTTCTTTTCGTCCGATTTATTTAATGGCTGCCGTCATTCTCGAGACCCTATTCTCCAAACCCTTCATTTTATATCAACTTGGAGTGTTGTTAAGCTGATATGACTATAAAATAGAAAACAATATCTGCAATTAAACTTATATTAATTTTAATACATTTTCTATCTTTATATATGTCTGAAAACGTTGATTACCTTACGCGACGGGAGGATGAAAAATTTAGCGAACATGCAAAACGTATTAGAGAAGAGGTAAGAAATCGTACAGGTCTTCTTCCAAAATATCTTTTCTCAAAAGAAAGTTTAGATGCAAAGATTGCAACTCTACGAACACCAGCAGTCGTAAAACTAGATAATCCTATAGCTAAGAAAACCGTTTGACTAACAGTGGATGGTCTTTCGACAGAAAGTCCAAGAGAATAATGAAAGTACAAGAAACAGGTTGGTTTTAAGGAAAATCTTATAATTGGTAAATCCTTAGATTATGAATATATAAGACTAGAAAAGAATTTAATTGATTTCGATGCCATATATGATTAGATTGGAGCAGCACTTAAATTACTTATTAAAGAATCAGTTGAAAAACAACAGTGACAAAAATGACCCTTGTTCTTTCGCCTATTTTAGCTTCAGAAAATGGAGCTTTGAATTACCAACCATCTTCAGGAGTGAGTAATTCAAAAATAAATAGAGTTTCAGATATTGATAGAATAATTAGAATGCAATTTACAACTTTTAAAAAGAAAGTAGAGGAATGGTTAGAAAGATGTTGTAAATGGATTATAATTGGAAATTATGCTATTTATGCAGTTTTCTTATTTTCATACAACGTTCGGTGGTAGTTAATTACCAATGCTAGAAGGATTAAAAAAGAAGAGATCAACAAATAATAAAAACAAAAAACAAAAACAAAAAACAAAAAAAATACTAGCTGATTTAACAGCCTCTTTTTGTATAGCGACAGAAGAGTCTTGACGGCTATCACCACCGCTTGCAGTGGCGATAAAGGATCGCCCACCACAGGAGTCGAACTCACGACCTTGGGACCGAGGTCGTGAGTTCGACTTGTGAAAAGCAACCGCCTTACTCAGTGAGCCATTACGGCTCACCAATATAAGAATGAATCGGATGATCTTTGTGCTTTATGGTGTGTTAAGGTTGCTTCATTGGAGAGATAACCATTTAGAATCTACAGCTGATCTACAAGAAATATTACATGAGAAAGATTCACATCATCTACAGAAAATAGAAGAGTTGTTCAACCTTAGTGAACATTATCCTTCAAACGTATAAAATGTTGTTGATATTCCTCATTTAGCAGAATTATATAGCATAACAGTTTATGTTTACGAATATGATAAAAAAATTCTCACTCCACTTGTAGTAGTTGATGAGGAGAAAGATAAGAATTAGGATCTTCATTTGTATAGCACACACAAATATAAACAACTTTTATTATGTAGTTATTAAAAATTTCTATGGTTTGTGTAGAAGTAGCAAAGGATATGGAACACAGCTTACTTGCAAAAGATGTTTGTGTAGATTTTACCCTAAAGAAAAACTATAATCACATGTTGATGCTTGCAAACGTGAAAATGGTAAATCTAGAATAAAAATGCCAAGTGGAGATAGAAAAAAGGTGGTAAATTCAAAAGCATATTCCTTATTTATCTGCTTATACTACTACTGGTTATACAGGAAAGCAGAGAACGTTTAAAATATTCAATGGTCCAAATAGTGTTAAAGATCTTTCAAAAGGTTTGTTAAAGTAGTTGAAAGAAGAAAAAATTAAATATAACCTATTCTTGATAAATACAATAAATTTTATTATGTCTTTTAAGAAAGAAGACAAAGAAGTTTTGGGAATGCAACTGTTTTTCATATTTGCGATTCAGATTTAAATGAAAATAATGTTTTAGATTATTGTCATTTAACAGGAGAGTATAGAGGAGCTGCTCATATTGTCTTCAACTTAAATCTCAGCACTAATCCTAAGAAGTTCAAACGTTTCAAGATTCAAAACTAGATAAAAAAGTTATTGCCAATAACATGGAGAAGTTTATAAACATTGAAATTGTGTCTTAGCTTAAATCACTCTTTACAAATGTTGCAAAAAAGCTTAGCAGATCTTGTAAATAATGTTGTTAAATCAGGAAAACCACTAGAACAAACAATAAATTACTTTTCAATGTAGGATGATAAATAATTTGATCTATTAAAAGAAAAAGGTATAGTGACTTTTGAGTATACAGATTCGTTTTTAAGACTAGATGAAAAGTCACCACCCCAATTACAAGGCTTAATAGCATAATAAATGAAACAAACTTAGATGAAAAAGATTATGATCGTGTTAAGAAAGTTTGGGTATGGATGAAAAAAATAGATCCAAACACTGAAGATACATTAGGAAAGTATAGCGATAATAATCAAACTATGGATGTTCTTCTACTGGCAGATGCATTTCAGCATTTTAGACATTTATCAAAGGAAATTGACACTGTAGATCCTGCCCATTTCCTTACAGCACCATGTTAAACTTGGATTGCAGGTTTGAGATTTTCAAAGGTTAAACTAGATTTATTAACAAACTTTGAAAATTAAATTTTGACTTCTTTGTAATTGCCAAAGAGGAGGAATAACACAAGCATCATGTAGATATATTAAAGCAAGCAATGAAATGGCTTCTAAGTATGATAGTTCTAAAGAACAGAGTTGGTTTCTTTAAGTAGATATAAATTCATTATAGACTAAGGCAATGACTCAACCACTTCCACTTACCAATTTCAAGTTTTTAGATAGTAAGAAAATAAAAAAGTTTACAACTTAAAAGGTATTAACATTAAAAGAACATGCTGAAACTGGTTATGCTTTTAAAATAGATATGAACTCTCTAGATGAATTACATGATATTTATTCTGATTATCCTACTTTACCAGTTCAGAGAAACGTATATGTTAAGGAATACTCTGGTTATAAAATGGAAACGTTACAAAAGGATGACAAGAAAAAAGTAGATGATCGTGAAAGTAAAGTAGAAAACTGATTTTTTGATCTCGAACCAAAGTTAAATTTTTCATTCATTATAGAAATCTACAACTTGCAATTGAAAGAGGATATGTATTAACGAAGATAAATAGAGTAATGAGTTATACACAAAGTAGATGGTTCAGTGGATATATACCTAATAACATTGCCAGAAGAAAAGAAGCAAAGGATGAATTTGAAAATGAATAATCGAAAGTAAAAAAACAATGCATTCTTCGGAAAGACAATTGACAATGTCAGAGAAGGGTAAACATTGAGCTGTTTGATCTAAAATATGACAAGGATATTTTAGTTTCAGATAACAGAGTAATGAGTGCAAGGTTTACAGACAGAAGATTGTTTAATCGAGATTTAGTTTTAATTGAAACAACAAAAGCAGAGATCTGTGTTGATAAACCAATTTATTTAGGTTTGACAATTATAGATATTTCAAAACTAATAATACAAGACTTCTATTACAACACACTAAAAGATTACTAAAATGATAGAGTAACACTTGAATATACTGTTACTGACTCTTTGGTAATGCAAATAAATACTGATCATGCTTATTGAGATTTTGAAAATTATTTAGATTACCAAGACATTTCTGGCTATCCCAAGAATCAATATATATGGAAAGTAGAAGGAGCTGAAGTGATTATACCTGCTAATAAGGGAAGTCTAGGAAAATTAAAAAATGAAATATGTGAAAAATATTCAGTATATTCAAAAACAAAAATATATTAAAGATGAGAAAGGTATTATGATAGGAAAATCAATCGTACTTGAGGAGGGTGTTTTCTTAGGATTAAAACTTTATTCGATGCAGATAGCTATCAAGAAAAAAAGAAATATAAGTTAAATTTGTAGTTAAAAAAGCAAAAGAAACAAAGAAAAATGTAAAAATGTTATGAAACAATATGTTGGCTCTCTTAAAACTGGATATGATGTTTATTGCAATCTCTCAAGATTTCAATCTAGAAACCATCAAAGTTTTACTATAACACAATCTAAAAAACCACTATCGGCATTTGACTCAAAGCGATATTAATTTGACTGTGGAGTTCATAGTTAAACTTACGGTCAATATAGAATAACAGAGAGTGGTGACCCTTGTGAAAAAAGTAATATTGATATGGATGCCAAAACGGAAGAGTGAAAACACTAAACCAATTCTTATAGAGAAAGTTAGATTAACTAATAAAGAGAAAACGGAACTTGATAGCAAAAACGCGTTGAAATATAAGAGGAAATAGATCTATACAAGTAAATTGAAAAATTAGAAATACATAATTCAAATTATTTTTACTATTATAGGATGGATCCCAAAAAAGATTTCCAAGTTTCAGAAGAGTCATGTGGCGAATCAATTGAAAGTTTCAGAAGAGTCATGTGGTGAATCAATTGAAATTACCAGTTGTAATAGTGAATCTGAATACTCAGAAGACTTAACCGATGATCCTGACAACGATCCAGAAATGGAGCAAAAGTTGAATCTGAATCATATATGACTGAAAAATCTTCTATTATAAATCCTGAAACAGGAACTGATACAAAAGATGAAGGTATATAAGCCTTCAAGAGCTTCTATATGGTAAGGAAGGTGTTGAATCGTATTAGGAATTTATATTCGATATACTCGATGATGGAATGTATGTAGTTGAAACTGAAACTGAGGATGGAGGAGAAGAATCCGTATTTCAATTAAATAACATTATCTTTACATGTATAGAAAATGCATGTCTCAAGAATTCTTAGCTGTGAACAATCTAGATAAATGGCAATACAAATTAGTCTGCAACAGCTTAAAGGAGAGGATCAACGAGCAGTTAAACATCCACTTGATAAACTTACTCCGGATCTAAATAGTTCAGTTATCAGTGTTCTTAATGATATCTGTGAACTTGTGAAAAACTTATGGAATGTCGGAGCGAGATAAATGGGATGCTTGAAAAAGCAAGCACAAATATAAAACTCCGAAAACAAAACCAGGTATATAAATTAGTTAATTTATAATAAATAAATTGTATTACAATATATATAAAATGGAAGGCTCAATAATTCTTTGTAGTAAAACAGCACGAATAATGCGTTGAACATTTGTGCTGATAAGTTTTAAATATACAATGATACTATATTAGGAAGAAATAATCTTTATACTTATATTATACAATTACGAAATTCATGTATTATGGCACTGCTCTGCTATGATTCAGGTATATCTCAGTAAAGACTCCGGAGTATTATGTGAACGGACAAAGATCATCTCAGCTACCTCTTAGATATGGTATACCTTAGAGCTCATTGTGTTATAGATCCATCGAGCGCTCAAGTCGGTAAGACTTTTGGTACAGCTTAAGTGACTGTTAACTGGCAGGCCATTTCTTGTCTGACTTTACGAGCTAGCAGATAGATGTGTTTCACAGATGGCAAGAGTGCAAGCCCGTCCAGATAGGCTAGATGCTGATTCAAAATTTCTGAAACCTGCCCTCAGCATGGGTGAATAGAAAAGAATCTGAGGGTACCATTCGTTAGACACTGGAAGCTGGGATATCCATTCATGCTGCTGGTGAAACCATGCATTACGCCTGCATCGTGTAAATGAACTTGTTAAAAGCTAGATGGGTACTGTGAGATGGACGTGGGAAACATTATTTTTGCACAAAAAAAGAAAACTGTGAGATTGTTTAGTATTTTGGTATTGGATACCAATAAATTAGTTGCTCCTTAACTGTTTATTCCTAATTACCTATAACACCTTTAAGCTCTTGCTGGTTACTATTAGACATTTGTATCGTGTACCTAGGAATTCGGGTAAAATTATCAAGCTCCCTCGCTTAGCCTAATTCCCTATGAATAAAGTTTTAGTCGATATAATTACCAGATGTCGCTTGAGTAATGATAGGTACAATGGCAATATTAGAGCACGGTCCTTTCGTGAGTCGCTCTAGGTACTTTTTGCAACAGGTTTCTTCCTCGCTCGTTGTGGAACAATTATCGAACGCTTGCATCTAGCTGTTTGTGCGGAGGAGAAGCAATTAAATGATAATGTATTATTGTGAAATATTGTGTATGGAAGGTGAAGTGACAAAATCAGCATGCAAACTGTAATATTTTTAATTCAATACAAGCAAGCTAATCAGGTGAGTGCCAGTACGACAGTGTTGCATGCACGAGAGTACGGTAGTGTCCGAATCAGCCTAACTCAGGCACTGGCAATCTGACTGTAGGAGAGACAGTATCTCTCGCCGAATGTATTTCTAACGAACACTAACCGGTTGCTACGAACTCGACAAGTAATTTAGGCTTCTGTTATTCGCAGCTCATGGGCCTTAAGCGCTTTTTAGTCAGGCATCTTCAATTGATGGGAGACGTTGAAGCCAAGATGGCATTACTCCAACCTCGCCTGAGCTAGGCGGCAATAATTCTAGTTGAACCTCCTTTGCTACCAAACAAGCAGCATTAAACTAAAACGCTCTTTTTAAAATTTTTGGTCCATTTATTCTCCGGCTCAAGCATACAAAAGAGCAAAACCGAGTTTCCATTAACTGGAATGTGCGGACTAATATAAATTGTATTTATACATCCTAGCAAAATTCATGTATAGCTACTATAAAGGTATTGTGGAATCACAGCTTTAAAACCCGAAAATGCGACGCCTACAATTAATTTTCTCCTTCACTTCTACTAGTGCTGGTTTTCCTTGAGGTGCTCTCTGGGATCCCTTCTGTTATCACAAGTGTAATTTATTTAATGCAATGTAATGCAATTTAATGTATCTTTGTCAGTTACTCCACAGTGACTATGTGGGTATTACTCAAGAGAGTTCTTTGTAGTCTTCTCACAGCCTTAACAGCTTTCGGTATGCATTTGGCTACCAAAAGACTCTCACGAAACAATGAGAAAGTAAGAGGCATGGAGGAGCCAGGATAGAATTTGTGATAGTGAGTGACATAGAATCAGCAGCTTAGGATCGCTGGACTGGATGCGACATAGTCGGCAGCAGTAGAGTAGTTGTCGTTGCCTAAGATTCGTAGGAGCGAGTTCCACAGTCTGCAGAGCTAATGCTTTTGTTGCCAACGGTCTTCAAACACAGGAGTAAAACAGCTAACTTGTTGTCCTTACAGGATCTGAGGGCACGAAGAGGCTGAAGCTGTTGCAAAAGCTCAGCTAGGTCAGCATCGTTTTTAGTGCATGATGATCTACTTAGGAATGCAGACCAACGGGGATTATATGGGCTCGCTGCGCTCAATCTTTCGGCAGCTTTTGAAACTAACTCGATCACCAAGTTCCTTTCCAGCATCGCTAATCATGACTCGGCATCGTCGGTACTCGCACTTTGGTGGTTTCCGGCACTATCTCATCGGTGCTCTAGAGTAATGATTTTGATAAATTAAAGATCATCCCACGAGCCAATGAGATACGCGGGACCTCGAGCCTTAGCCTCGCACGGTTCTCGATGTGAAAGGATAGAGATCATCGGAGCAGCCACTGCAGTATGGAGTACCACGGGGGTCAGTGATGTGTCAAGTTCATTTCACTGCTGCTGCTGCTCTTCTCCTCGCCGCTGCGGTTGCCAGGAACAGTTTACACTCTCACTTCTACCCAGATGGCATTCAGTTATACCTATGCTTTGATCCCTCCAAGTCATCCAGCATGTCAAATTCTTTAAACTTCCTTGTTGCATGTATTGATGATACCGCCACAATGATTGCAGCAAATTAGCAAGCAAGTGTTGTTCAGAAATTGCTACAACCTAAAGCTCAAAGTAGGCTCTACCAGCATATTTCCCGTTGTATCTTTACAAAATCTAGGAATCGTATTCCAAAGTGACCTTTCATCAGACGGCCGCATCAGCGTAACAGTCAAGTTTTATCAGTCTTATCAGTCTTAAACAATCATTATTAGGGCTGCCCATTGGATCTTTGATCACGTCAGTCAAGGTACCACCTGTTCTTCCGTTGAAAATTGTAAAGGGGCTCTTCGGACCAACTTCTATCACACAATTTTGTAAGCGTTTTGTTAGAGCCCTTTTTTCAAAATCTTAAAGTTGCCAACGTTTGCCAGTCTTCAGCCTTTACTGTCGCTTTCGACTGCATCGAACTAACCTAAGAAGATAGATACCCTAAATATGGTGCTTGTCTGTAAAGCTATGACATGTCCCACCTGACAAGCAGTGCAGCCTCGTCTCTGCTCATCGCGATAGCAAGCTTCAGCGATAACCTCAAAAGCAATAAAAAAAGCTGGTGCTGTATTGGCTCTATTTGAGCTTACGAATTGGTAGACACTATTATCACTGACAATAATTTATGATATTTAAACTAAACTTAGTAGGAGCACCTGAGGCTAGCTCGGGCTGAGCTTTTTTAGAGTTGAGTTTTTACTGGTAACCGTAGGTTAGATCAAGTCCACAAGAAGCACAAACTCAAAACATCACTTCGTAAATGCAGATGGCTGCAGTATAATAACCTAGATTTTTCTCATATGTAGAAAACCTTGCACACGTGAAGTTCACCGTACTATTCCATGTTGTGCTCTTAGCCTGAAACAGCGACTCCTCAAGTTGGAGTCATACCGAGGGGCTGTATGCCCAGAGTAGTGCAAAATGCTAGAAGATTATGTGCAAGTTGTGAATTATACTTTGTTTTAATTTTAGGAAGGTTAGCAAGGTCAATTACATAAAATTATTGGATATCAGCAAATGTTATAATGAAATTACAGTTATTTTGGTTGTGGGTATTGCGATTAATGAGACAGCCACTCAGCATCCCCAAGCATATCACATGTTGTCACAATCTAGCATATTGCAAGCGCTAATAAGTTATCATTATGTATGAGAACGCTTTCATTGTATCATGGCTAGGAATAAAATGAGCTATAATAGACCCTTGCACCAGCATTAAATTATAACTCATCCACGTTTGATTAAACTTAGGTCTCTTTTCGTTTTGGCATGAATGATCAAAGAGAAATTACATTCTGCATACGGTAAAACAGTATGAATTACCGTCATAAATATTGGTAGCCATCCCATTTGCAGTTTTTATTTTATTGTACTTTTGAATATATAATGATTAACGATCATCGTGATATTTTTAGCTAAATGGAAATCATCTTAACAGGGTCGTTTTTACGTGATAACTATCAAGTTCTTTGCTATCGGAAAGCCTTAAAAGTCAATGTCATAGATTATCAAATTGAATAATATAATATATAATTTAATAATATATAATAACTAACGATCGTTGTGATATTTTTGCTATATGGAATTCACTCTTGACTGGTTCATTTATACGGGAAAACTGTTAAGTACTTTACTATCAAAAAGCCTTAAAAGTCAGTCTCATCAACGACCAAATTTTTGCTCTTACTTTGATCCCAAGTCCGTTTCTGTTCGCCGATTAAAATCTACGTCAGTAAACTTAGTAATCGATTACTTTTTAGTGCATTCCTGACTGAATTAAAAAGGGCAGATAGGACGTGAGAATACTCCGAGATCATCGGTTTGTGTGTTTAGACAAGTTTACTGTGACCTAATAATCGTACAGCTTCACTTTTAAGATTCGAACATCAGAATCCAACGCTCTTAGGTATCTTAAATTAACTTTATACCGAGTCTTCTAAAGAAAAAATGTATGTTAAGCATGACTGCTTACGAAAGCATCATATTGAAAGGCAAATCTTTCATTGCCTGAATTTGTTTTAAACTCATTTTTTGAACGGGGTATGTCTCAGTGCCTGCTGGTAATCATATATTACGAGTCACTTTTACTATTGAGATCCACGGTTTCTTAAACGAAAAAAAAATCTATAATCATTACATAGGAAATCCGAACCATCATAGCTAAATTAAGCAATCAGTACCTATGCTGGAAATTGTTCACTAACCTTAGCAAACTCTGAAAACTCTTGCCTGTTAGAACGACTCCTCAGCTAGAGCAAGTATCGAACCACCCGGTCTGACGGCTAAAATTGTTTAGCTATCCCTCAAATATATATATAATCCCAAGGGCAACATGCCTGCAATCAGTATGCAGCGAATGCTTGAAAATCTTACACGAAATTTAAAAAGAGGCATTTAAAATGCATTAGTTGCTTGTAGCTATTGCTGGTACACGTGTTGTGTCCTCTGTGAGCGTATAGATGCCGATTCTGTGCTTGTCATAAACAACTTAACTGGGCATGTTAATATTGCATCGTGCCAAGCATGCGATACATGTTGAAAATGTGTGTCACCGTAGCCGTAGCTGTCCTGCATCGTCCTCAACGAGTATTATAATAATACCAATAATAATGGTATTGCACGTGATAAAAAACCCTCAGAGAATTTAATCTCTTTCTAGGCACTTTACATTTGCTGCAAAGGGAAACACAATCGATTATTGGCCGGCAAGGACACGACGTTTTCCAAAGGCACATTTCGTTCTGTTCACAGCATTAATAATGGCATTAATTGAATTACTAGGTTACTCATTTTATCAACACTAGACTATCGTGAATGCAAGTTTTCAAGATTGCCGAGAAAAGCTATGCTAGTGTCAGGTAGGCTGGATTCAAAACTAATTTCTGAGTAACTAAAATCTAGCCATGTTTCTCCTTCATCGAGATGCATTGTTCCCTGTCAATATTCAGACACAGAGAACTGCTAGTACTTAGCACCCATAGCTATATAGGATTTAGGTCTTTTTCACTTAGCTGAAAACCGCACTTAACCCGCTTTACCAAACTTAGCACTTCATGCTTCGTTATCGCAAACAAAAATAAGAGCAGAAGCTACAAGTTAACACTGTTTATTGTATCGCTTGCAATCTTTCACTTTTTGTTGTTCAGAGCTTAGGGAGCATGCATGTACTAGCTAATCAGCATTTTCGTTTTTGACGACATTTTTGACAAACAAATCCAAATTTTTCTGTGGAAACGATATCGTTCCATGCGTAGTTTCCCCATGCTGGTCGCAAATGACCCCAGTACTCTTCGTTTTTCCAGTTATCCGGCACCCCAGGGGTCCAATTAGTGTATTCAGATCCCGTCGATCCTAGTGGTTTACATCCACAGTCCCACGTCCACTGTGATGGTTTCTTCTTATTAGCTCTTCGTAACGTTAAGCCGATCCAAACATGTACTCCATTAAACTCTAAAAAGTTACATGTCATACAAGTTCAGAGAAACACCGCTTAGAAGCTTGAACAGCAGCATAAGCCATTGCCTGGAGAATTAAAAAACGGGTGGGTAATAGAGATTACTGCTAGAGACGCAATCTAAGCACTGGTTATGAAAGTATAGCAATCACTAGACTTTGCTTGCCTCTGTGAGACTTGAGGTAGTCTACGATCTCATCCCTCTCATATTTGTTGTTGATTGCAGCCAATGTCAAGCCTAGACGACGGCATCGACGCTTAGCTTCGAAGTAGGTTGATGGAGTACTATCAAAATGGTATTTCTGATTCCCAAGACGTCGTTCTACACGTAAAAGTTCCAATATCCCATGAAGCGACCAAAATCGGAAGCATACAGATGAGAACAATATTACTTCCAGCAGATCCAAATAGTCTGTAATCTATTTAAAAGTAGGTGGCAGTCGAATTTTTGGACGGTCATTTAATTTCCACGAACCTCAATTTTAGAAAATATACACCCATAGATAAAATAATTGTATCCGGAATGGTCGCACTGTGTAAGGTTCAGGACTAAAATAACTTAAGCGATTTTCAGTAAGAAGCCCAGTGCAATGTCACAATTTGGGAGATGTATGTGGCTACAATTGTTTGCAACTGATGGCTTTTTTCCTCCAACTTTACGGTCCCCAATCACTGAAACACGGTATTAACAAATACTTTGCTCTCGAGGAGCAACTGATTCGTATAGTTACAGCGTAGAATTAGAGATAGTTGGACTTTGCACGATAAAATAGGTCAGATGCACTAGCTGTGAGTCATGTTGAAATACGAGGCTAGAGGTAGATCAGAAGCAACACTAGTCAATAATGCTGATGTGCACGGCTGTGAATGTATGTGTGCTGCAAACGTTGGAAATACCTTTTCGAGTATACCCTGGCCCACACGATTTTAATAGTATACAACCGTTTTTGACGTCCTCAAGAAGTGCTACAAACTTTTCAGAGATAAATAATGCCGTCGCTCCACATGGCATTCAATAATACATTCATGATCACGTCTTCTCATAAAACTGCCTAGTGTTACTTTTAGCAGCAAAAGATTGATCGGGCCGAGCATTCTGATGGCACGCCTGGGTTCTTTTTTCTAATCCAGAGGAAATCAGACCGACTTATCAATAAATGATCATTTTTCAGGGTTGATATGGAAATCTCTAATGTCACATAGACTTACTGTAAGATCCATCGTTACTCCCATCCTGAGTCTCTACTTCCTGCGTCCCACTCACCTGCACAATCATAGCATGAAAATTGCATTTAAACAAATGCTAACAGTCGTGCCAGTTAGCAACACTGTTAGCTCAACGGCAGGCTCATTTGTAGTGCCACTTACATTTTTGCTGAAGCTGCATCCAACCAGAAAGAAAGCACCCAGTAGCAAGTACACTTTCATGATTGTTTGGATTCTAAAGAAAAGAAAAGCTCAATTATATTACTTAAAGTGTAGTGACATACCTTTGAGATTTCCAAACAACTAAGTCCCTATTTGGAATTAGTTTCCGCCATTAAGCAATTACTTACCACTCAAGCTGCTTTCCACGAGCGTGAGATGCCAGGTACAAATCTCTCAATATATATGGCACTGCAGTCGCCCGTCAAAGCAATTTCTCGGAAGTACATGTCACTGTAGGGAGAAGCGGCTGCCAGCAGGGTGGAGTTTGAAAGATTCGTCATGGCGAAAAATAACAGGGCGAGTCAAGTTTCTCAAATCACGATGGAAAGAGGCTCCGGGGAAAGCACTTTCACAAGCAGAGGCGATCCGAGAGCAGCGTCGCCGAGGCTCGAATAAGCTCTGCTCTGCTCACGTTATTCTGTGCATCAAACTAAGAGAGCTTGCCTGACTAGTCTTAGTGTTTCCTTAATTACATGGCTGCGCACGTCTTAGGGGTTCACTGCCAACACAGCTCAGGACAGAAGTGCCCATGCCTAAGCCCTCAAAGCTAACAACACCACAAATGCTCACACAATACATCGCCCTGCTGCGATAATATTGTATTAAGTAGGTGATTTAATTTATCGAACTAGCTTGCCATCTGCTAATTTAATTACTATCATACCAAAAAGAGATAAGTATTACCTTATGTGGCATGTTTGGAAGTAGTAAGGATACGTTCAGTTTGAATACGTAGTAATATTG
Source organism: Cristatella mucedo (assembly GCA_009760855.2). Lineage (NCBI taxonomy): Eukaryota > Metazoa > Bryozoa > Phylactolaemata > Cristatellidae > Cristatella > Cristatella mucedo. Next base: position 1,010,580 of record WPIO01000131.1, read on the forward strand.
CAAACTTTCTTTCTCGGCCAATGTCGTTACAGATTTGCATACAGTCAGATGTAATGACTGTTTAGCCTTCCTTTATGGATGGAATCTCATCAAATATGTTGAACTCGGAAATAATCTGTGGTACAAGATCCAAGATTGCAATCCTATAACTGAATACCGTGACTAAAAAAATCGACGGAGACGACCGATGAAATAGTCGATAATAGATAATCGATATTCGATAAAATCAATAAATCGATTTGTCTTCTTAGCTCCGTTCTTTGTTGTCGATATTTCTGCTGCTTTTGAAGAAACGGCCGATCACTGCCCTCATTTAACTGCATCATTGATTTCAAACAATAAAAACGCATACTTAAGCCGACATCTAAGAGGTCGAAGTGCATATCTGAATTTAATTTGCAACTGTGGATTGTTAAGGACCCACGAATAACTGCGATACAGCTTCCATTTCCAAAACAATTGTCAGAAGACTGCAGCTTTTAGTCTAAAATATACAGAATGGCATTGAGGGTTTACTTACCACACTTTTTGCAATTGGAAGCTTGAGTTCTCCTGCTATCGTCTCGATTTGCCCACGTCAGCCAGCCTATTTTCACGCTCCAACAGCGATGCAACTGCTATTTCCAAAATATGTGCTGCATAGCCATCATAAATATGTGAAATTTCAGATTAAAGTGATTCGGTGGTCCTACCTGATCATGTGACATGGGACAGGCACTATAGAACAATTAATGTTTCTCTGAATACATCTTTTGCACTGATTTTAGTCTTTATAAACTATTGCAGTCTGGTTTGATGAACCAAGAGTTATATTCAAGAAGACCTCTAGGAATTTTATAGTGACTGCAATGAGGCAGGCCATTCAGTTATCTGCCAAGGGAAGTTATCAAGCAGATGCAGTCTACAGATGGCAGGAGAAAAACTTAACAGAAATACTGGTGTTATTGATAACAATTTTTAGTTTTAAAGCCCTGGCGATTGTTTTTGTGTTTCCGGCTTAAATATGCACTAACCACTAGTCATTAGGCAAGAATCTGAGGGTACTATGTTAGCAACGCCAGAAGCTAAGATGCTGCGATTAAAAGATGACTTAGTGTCTGCTACTGGTAAGTCAACCACTGAAGCTAAATATGTATTGTCAGGTGAAAATTAGAAGTTTCATCACACAAAAAGAACGCAACTGCTCTTTCCACCATAGAGATCATACAAACATACTTAGAAAAGTTAATTCCATCATATTTGATACGTTATCGTTGCCTTCAAATCATTGAGATCAATTATGATTCACGCATGTAATTACATTACATTAATAATAATAATAACGATGCACTCGATAAAGGGAGTGCCCTCAAAGAACTCAATCACTTTCTAGGCACTTTGCATTTGCTACAAAGGGAAACGAAATTGCATGGTTAGTAATTGCATGCTTGATAAGAAACATGAATAATATTGTTAGGGGTGACATGCACTGGGTCAGCATGTAAATGTTGTTAGTGGCAGAGTGCACAGTGTTAGCACCCATAAGCACATTACGGACGATTCACAGGGACCCACTAAACGCTGTTCTAAATAGGTGTGTTCTTAAGTTTTTGTTAAATGTGGTCAAGTCAGGGGATGTTCTGATGCAAGTAGGGAGTGAGTTCCATGCTTTGGGAGCATTGGAGCTAAACGCACGGTCTCCAAAGGATTTGAGGTTTGTTTGAGGTAAATCTAACACTCCTCAACTGCTAAGTAATTGATCACTGTTACTATAGGAATCTCTTGATGACAACATCTAAGCTACTTTTCATTAGCTTCAGTTATGTAGAGTGTGATTATTAGGCTTTCTTAGTACATTAATGGATGAATTACGTTATAGCAAACGCTTGAGTGAGGTAAAATTCGTGGACAATACAAGGACGACGAGTCTTCCTCGTGGAAATGTAACGGCCAAGCATGATACATTACAGTGCTTATTCCAAAAAAATTGACAGCAATTTATTGTCTCTTCATTTTCGTCTTTATTCTGCAGAAACTTGCTTAACTCTGATTGGATGTAAATGTATCACTGACCATCAAACACTTGTGGTGCAAATCATTTATAACTTAGCGATACAAATATTGGCTTACTATATAACCATAGTCCCAGTAAACTTCTTTGGTTTAAGCTTACACGTGAAAACCGGCTTTGACAGAGTTAGAATGTCCCTGAGATAAAGCAGTCCAGTGCGGAGAAAAACAGCAATTATGGCTTTGCCATCTAACTCCAACCAAGGTCTGTTCAAGGTGATGGGTTCGAGCTATTCGGCATACGTGAAGCGCCTGATTAGAGATTAGGTTCTCTCATGGTGCTATACAAACAAATTATATTTATTTGATTCTAAAACGTTGCGATTCGAGGAAGAATCGTGGCATACATCACTAGACAACATGGGAATCTGGGGACCAGTGAAGATCATGTCTGTGGTTGAGATCATTAGTTTCATTCGATAATTTATGTCTTGACCATATTTTGTTGAAGCAGATTGGGTTTTCCATGCGAGGGGCTCAGAGATGAGCAGCTCGGGATTTTTGTTTTAAGAATTTTTGCACTGACAGAGTGGCCTAGAGCCTCTAGCCCGACGTGAACCAAGCCGAACGAGTACACGACGATGTCTACTAGTTTCTATGGCTGGCTGAGTGGTTGCTACTAGTAGTCGATCTGATAAATGAAACCTAGGCTGGGAGGGGTGGAATAGTCAACGGTGGAAGAGGCAATGCAGAGCTTATGATATCTATGCCCGGAAAGACGAAGGACGTCGTGGAGAACCATTGTGGTACACGGACACACTAAACACTCACCAGTGGTTTTTTATGTGGCTCTCAATAATTGTTCCACGTTCTGCATATAACTTAAGATCGCCCTGCATGTCATAAGAGCCTCTACTTATCAGAACTAGTTTATGTCATGGGATATCTTTTTTGTAGCTGTAAATAATTCAAAAATTGGTTGAAAATGTGTCTTTAGACCAGACATGAGAAAACTACGGCACGCGGGCTATATACGGCTCGTACGCCTTTCAATCCGGCCCGCCGTCCACGTTATATTTTGAAATTAAATTTTCTTAGAAAGTCACCTCAATAACTTTACCTAGCTGTAATTCCCATTTTTCCCAAGCAGACAAAAGGCCACACAAAAGACCTTTACCCTTGAGTGCGATACAATACGTTTACACTCTACTTCATATTTGTCGCTTTGCACTTTCAGCCATTCTGTAATAATTAGCGGACCGAAGAAAAGTAAAATAGACAGTGTTCAATAAAGAGTGGACAAGAAAATATTTTTTTATTGCAGTACGATCAACAGCTGTACCTCTGCAATACCAAGAAACTGAATAAGCTTTTAAAGAATAAAAAATCAGCCGTCATTTTGCTAAAACAAATTCCAGCTATGTTAGCCAACCGTCTCGGCGAAAACAGGTGGTTACGGCTCAGAGAGTGGCGGCTAGCTTACAGACTCGGAAAACCTTTTTTACAGACAAACTGCAACTCAAGAGTCAAGTACTAAGGCAAGTTTTTTCTAGCTTTAAAATTAGCGAAAGCCAGTAAATTCAAAAATTGGATAGGCTGGCACTCAAAATTGGCTCGGCCAGCATATCTCCTGTTGAATAAGCTCGAAATTTAGGTGTCACGTTTAAAAGTGACCTCTCTTTAGACAAATGCATCAGCTCCACAGTCATACCTGCCTACTTTCAGCTACATAACATTGGTAAAATTCGAGCTTGTTTAGATACGGATACAACGTCTAAGTTGATCCATGTATTCGTGACATCCCTTCTTAACTTCTGTAACTCTCTGTTTACAAGCTTACCTACAAGTGCAGTCAGGCGATATCAGCTGGTGCAAAACTCAGCAGCTATGCTTGTCTGTAGTGAGCTTCACTGTTGCCACGTTACTCCACTTCTCGCCGACCTGCACTGGCTACCAGTCAAGCAACGGATTTACTTAAAGGTTTTGTCGCTCACTTGTAAGAGACTTTGTTCTTTAGCTCCAGTCAATCACAAATATGTACTCACCCACTAGGCTAAGCATCGTACCACCCGCTTTTGGAAACCAACCATCTAACAATACCTCGTCAAAATCTCAATTATTTTGGAGACCGTGTATTTAGTTCGTATGCTCCCAAAGCCTGGAACTCCCTCACGACCTGCGTCGGAACATCTTCTGACCTGACCACATTTAAAAAGAACTTAAAAATACAATGATTGAGGAAAGGATTTTAGTGGGTCCCTGTGATTCGTCCTTCATGTGCTTTTGCGTCCCGACACTGTGCATGCCGCCATTAACCACATTTGCATGGTGACCCTGTGCATGTCACCCCTAACCATGTTATTCAAGTTATTTGTTTATCAGGCAAGGTATTTTTCACCATTCATATGCGTTTCCTTTTGCAGCAAATATAAAGCACCTGGATGAAGATTGAGTTCTCTAAGGGTGCTTTATCAAGTGCATTATTATTATTACTATATGAAATTGAAGTTAGTGTTTCTGGTACTAGCAATTGTTGCGTGTGGTATTGTTTTTGAGAAAGGCCTTAGTAGGGATCATTATACTGTATCACGAGAATTATCGGGTTCATGAAAAAAAATACCACGGCTTAGTATTATTATTAAGCATAGACATGACTGCAACTTTTACAATGTTGACACCTGACTTAATAAGTTGTGCCGCATAATAGGACATAGATATTCTTTAGAACGCGGCAGATGAGATCGGAAAATCTATACTAGATGTGTGGGTCTTCCCTGGAAAGCTCTCCTTCAAAAAAATTCTGGCTCCGTCACAGCTGATCTGCAAGGGTAAGCTTTCAACTCCTGAGTGTGCTAGAACTGCACCTATGTAGTAAAATAATATTTTCGCAGCTAATATCAATATAATTTGCAGCCATAAGTGTTTGACTCTAATGGATACATGCACATTTTGAGTTAAGTAAGTATTACCTGCAATAAGACGAGAGGAAACGAAGAATAAATTGCTGCCGATTCTCATTGGAAGAAACCTCGTACTGCAATTTGGTTGGCCGTTATATTTGCAGTAGGAAGATTGTACTTGAAAATTGTTTGAATTGTACCATGCTCAAGCGATGCCTAGTAATTTGATGCACTAGAGCCTAATTTCTCTATCATTTTACAACGTAAATGTTCCCAAAACCTATACCTGACTTCAATTGTAAATAATAAACGTGGCTCAAATGCAGCCATCATGGGATTGCAGTTGTTAAAGCGATTGAAGCTAAAGTAGTTAAGCAACCCGTAATTTATTGAAATTACATACCTTAATCATTATCAACCTCAAAGATTTTAAAATGATAATACAATCAAGATCACTGGCATGAATGCTCCGAAAACGTCGGTATGATTTACTTGGTGGAATGAGTTCTTTCCATTTGTGCAGTGACGCTTCCCACATTCATGTCACAGTACCTATCTAGCTTCAGTGGTTGACATACACGATGCAGTCGCTGATTAATGTTTCCCGAGCAGCATGGGCGGATTCCTCAGCTTCCGGCTTCGGCCGAATGGTACCCTCCGATTATTGTGTAACTACCAGTGCTTAGCTCAGATTGCAGCGGAAAAAACATGATCTGGTCTGCAGCACTAGGAATTGTGATTCAGGAACCTGCCACTTTGGAAGCACTTGCACTCTTGTAATTTGTTGAATAAATCTGTCTGCTAACTAGTCAAGTCCGACGAAATAATCGCTTACCACTTTGCAGTCACTTTACATGTCCAAAAACGGTCTGAATTAACCTCTCGATTGACGTTAATATATAAAGACCAAGCTCAGTGTGACTAGAAAGTATGAACTGGAAGGATTTATATTTCCTTGAAGCTAAGTACCGTACAAAGAAGCCAACACGTTATTGCCAATTAGAGCACTGTCCTACTAGGAGATTATTCTTGGCCAGAGACATGGCAACGCCTTATAGGAAAGAATTTTCCGAGTTCACCAACTGAATTGTGTGGCATAGTTTATGGCGTTATCATGGTATTACATCAAATGGCTTGAATGAGCCAGTCTGCATGCGTAATATCCGTTTATCTCACAGCGATACAGATGCCGTTTTCACAATAAGCTTTAAGCAACTGTGCTTGATTTTAAGTTATAAGGAACGGTGTTTCGATTTGACGAATCTTAATTTACTTTATAGTCCGTGCCAGTGCTCATGCAATGGCCTAGAAGTACGTACTCAGCATTTTCAGATTGCCATACTGCCACCATTTCAATAATTGGTGTTATAAAACTATGGTTAATCTTGCTTATTGTGCAAAACAGTACTCATTGTTTACCCAGCAATTTTAGTAAGATTTCCTAATGCGTAATGTTACTGTGACTTCTGACGGCCCTGGTCATTGGGGGGCCATAGGTTGAAAAAAACAGCTCCTTTTTTTATTAAAAAGCTGAATCCCTTCCAGTCGGACACTAAACAGATTTTTTAGACAGTAAACCATTTAGTGGCAAATGCTATGAGGTCTGACTCCCCAGATATTATTGGCTCAGCCGAAAAGTGTTCAGCCTTCTTTACTGAAAAAATTGTGCACATTCGTGCCTCCATTACGAGTTCACCAACAGAATTATGAGGCATAGCTCATGACGTTATCGTGGTACTACATAGAATGGCATGGATGAGCGAGTCTTCGTACGTAATGTTCGTTTATCTAACTGCAAAACTGGTGCCATTATTACAAAAAGCGTTCAGAAACTGTGTTTGATTTCAAGTTATAGCAAACGGTGTTTCGAGTTTAATAATCTTCATTCACTGTATTTTCCATGCCAGTGTTGGCCCCCAATGACTTACTCTGCATTTTTGGACTGCCATACTGCTACCATTTTAATAATGGGTGTAATAAACTATAGTTTTACTTGCTAATTATGCAAAACAGTTATCCGGGCTTACGTAACAATTTTAGTAAGATGGCCTAAAGCTTTAAATTAGTGTGACTTCTGACGGCACTGGTCATTGGAGGCCATAGCTTACAATGCCCCTGTCCAATTTCGTGAAATTAGCCGGGTAAGTTAGAAAAACTTGCATCTATAACGTAGCATCCAAACCGTAGTTGCACATCAGCTGTTGTGGAACTGGCATCTGTAGGAAAATTTGAATGCGTAAATGGGCAGGTTCTGAATAGAAATCTGTTAACAATTGTTCGTGGTTGATGAAAATAAGTAATCGTATTTCTGTCTCGCTGAACTCAATTTGTTATTAGGAACTTTTAATTTTGAGGTGAAGGGCTAGATTGTGCCTGGCAACGATATCGGCAAGGCGGAGAGTATAAACCGTAGGAAAAATCGGATCAAGCACTAAGACCCGCCTCACACCATAATTCAGTGCTTCCTTGGAGGATATATACTCATTTACATAAATAAACGGACGAAGCACAGAGTGTGGAGGTAACTCACAAAATATCAGCCGTTAGTCAGATGATAAGATATTTTTCCGCCTAGATCAATACCCTGAAGTCCTACTAAGATAGGACCTGGACCATTGCTGTGCAGGGAATGTAATGCCCAGCCGAGATGAGAGCCCCTTGAGAGAGAGAGAGAGAGAGAGAGAGAGAGAGAGAGAGAGAGAGAGAGAGAGAGAGAGAGAGAGAGACTCGTAGGTCAATAGTGTCCAATGCTACCGAAAGATCAGGCAAAACAAGCAGAGATACTTTACACATGTCTTCATTCCCATGCAGGTCGTTAAATACCAGAAGGAATGCCGACTGTGTGGAATGATTAGCTCTTAAACCAGACCAGCATTCACATTGCTGAAGGTCACCATTACTCTCGTCCTGATGTAAATATCCTAATCAAAGAAGGCAACGAGTCCTCTAGGCCCTATTCCGGGTGTCCTGCTCCTACGTAGCGTAAATGCACTGCTGCTACTATGCATAACTAAAATCCTACACAGTTCTGAGACTCTGGTCATGTCCGAACACCTAAAAGAAACTCGTAATTTAAGCAATATTCTACAAAACAACACTAGACTAAGAGAACTTGAGGAACTTCCACCCAGTCACCCTTACACAGCACCTACCGAAAAAAGTGTAACGAGTCTTAGCTGACCAGTTGAACTCTTTTATTGAAAATTCAAACTTTTAGTGCAATTCAGTCAGGTTTTAGAGTCAGTCACTGGACAAAGTCAGCATAGCTTTTAGTGCACGTTGACGTGCTTAGGAATTAAGACGTAGGTAGATTTTGTAGGCTCGCTGTGCTCAACCTTGAGCTGCTCTTGATATTTTCGATCGCCACGTTCCTTCAAGCGCCTCAAATCTTCTCTTGGCATTATCAGCACTTCACTTTCGTGGTTCCAGGTACTATCTCAGCAGTGCTCCAGAGTAATGATTTTCATAAATTAAAGATCGTCCAAGGAAACGATGAAGTACGTGTCCCTCAAACCTTTGCCTCGTCCGCTTCTTGATGCTAAAGGAGAAAGGTCATCGGAGGAGCCACGGAAGTATGGAGTACCTCGGGGGTCAGTGATTGGTCAAGTTCATTTAACTGTTTATACTCTTTTTCTCGCCGGTGTTATTGCCAGGAACCATCTACACCTTCGCTTCTATCCATATGGCATTCAGATATACCTTTGCTTTGATCTCTTAAAATCATCCAGCTCGTCGAATTTTCTTAAATTCCTCGGTGCATGTATTGACTATATCGGCACACGGATTTCAGCAAATGAGGAAACAAGTGTGGTTAAGATATTGTAAAACCTAAAGCTCCAAATAGGCTCTACCAGAATATCTCCCGTTGAATCTTTATAAAATCTAGGAGTCGTATTCCAAAGTGAAATTTTAACAGACGATCGAATCAGCCTAATAGTAAAGTCTACCTACTTTCAGCCGCATAATGCTGCTAAAACTCGGCAAAACTGTTTAGTCAGAGATACCCAAGCTAAATTGGTCAAGGAATTTGAGACACGTGGTCTCCACTTCGGTCAATCACTGCATGCTGAGTCTCTAGCGTGTGCAATTAGGAACTTACAGATGGCACAAAGCTTTGCAGCTTTGCTTGTCTGTTATTAACGTGTCAGTAGCCACATCACCCTATTTATAGCTAACCTGAACTTGGTCCCATTCAAAAAATTGACTTCAAGGTTACGCAGCTCACTTTTAGTTACCTTAGTAATAATTATAATAATGCACTTGATAAAGCGCCCTTAGAAAACTCGATCTCTTTTTCTAGGTGCTTTACATTTGCTGCAAAGAGAAATGCAATCGAATGGTGAGTAATATCATGCATGATAAACAAATAACTTGAATAACATGGTGAGGGGTGACATGCACAGGGTCAGCATGCAAATGTGGTTAGTGGCAGCATGCACAGTGTCAGGATACATAAGCACACGAAGGACGAATCACACGGACCAACTAAATGCTGTCCTAAATCGGTGTATTTGTAAGTTCTTTTCAAATGTGGTCAGGTCAGGGGATGTTTAAACGCAGGTTGGGATGGAGTTCAAGGCATTGGGAACATACGAACTAAATGCACGGTCTCCAAAATATTTGAGGTTTTTACGACATATCGGTAGGCGGTCAGATTCCAAAAGCGGGTGGTACAATGCTCGGCCTGGTGGGTGAGTACATCTTTGAGATTAACTGGAGCAAAAGAACTAAGTCACTTAAAAGTGAGCAACAAAACCTTAAAGTAAATCCGTTGTTGACTGGTAGCCAGTGTAGGTCGGCGAGAAGTGGTGCGACGTGGCAACTGTGATGCTCACGACACACAACCTAGCTGTGGAGTTTTGCACCAGCTGTAATCGCCTGATCCCAAATGTAGGTAGGCTAGAAAGCAGAGAGTTGCAGAAGACAAGACGGGATGTCACGAATGCACGGTCTAACTTAGACGAGGTATCCTTATCTAAACAAGCCGAAATTGCTTAGCAATTTAATGTAGCTGAAAGTAGGCAGACTTGACTGTGAAGCTGATGTTGTCATCTAACGAGAGCTCACTTTGGAACATGACACCTTGATTTCGGGTTGATTCAAAAGAAGATATGCTGGCAGAGCCAATTTAGGGCTTCAGCCATTCCAATTTCTAAACAATACTGGGTTTGCCCATTACTAGTAAGTTATTTTTATCATCGTTTAGTTTTAGAAAAATTGCTGCCCTCCATGCGCGGATGTCATCAGTACATGCAGCAAGTGAGTTGAGAGAATTTGAGGTGCTCGAAGGCTGGGAGGAATCAAAGCAAAAGTATAACTAAGTGTCATCCGCATAGAAGTGTAAGCCTAGATTGTGCTTGGCAATCACATGAGCAAGAGGGAGAGTCTAAACTGTAAAAAGAACCGGACCTAGCTCGGACCTTTATTCGTAGGCTCCATAGCATCTATCAATTTTTATCGTTCCTTAGGCTAAGCATCGTGCCATTCATCTTTCGTAATCTAATCTTTTACCTATGCCTCTTATAAATCTCAAATCCTTTAGAGACCATGCTTTTAGTTAGCATGTACCCCAAGGTCAGTAACTCTCGTCAAACTGGCTTCACTACTTTCACTATTTGATAACATTCAAATATAAGCTCTAAACGAGCCTGTCTATCAGAGCATTTAGGGAGTCCGTGTGATTCGTCATTTTCGCGGGGACGGAGTGCATACTGCCACTAGCCATATTTGCATGCAGAACCTATGCATGTCACGGCCTGTTGTCGTTGAGCATATTAACACTAGTAATTCAATCGTGCTTCTTTTACTGCAAATGTAAAGTGTTTAGAACATGATATGTGCAATGACTAATTTATAATAGTACTATTATTAGGACTACCCATCTCATCTTTCCGTTAATCACGTCAGGTAAAGTACCACCTGCTCTTTCTTTAAAGATTGTGCAGCGACCGTTTGAACCAAATTCCATCACTTAATTTCGTAAGCGTTTCGTCAGTCCCTTTTTTAAATCTAAAAGCTGGCACCGTTTGCCAGTCGTTGGCATTTACTGTCACTTTTGACTGCATTGATCCGACCTAAGAAGGTTAATACCTCATATATGGTGCTTTCAGGCGTCTGTGAAGTTATGGCATGTCCCACCTGACAAGCATTGTACCCTTGTCTCTACTCATTGCAGTAGCAAGCTTCAGCGAGAACCTCGAAAGCAACAAACATGCTTGTGCTGTATTGGCCCTATCTGAGCTTACGACTTAGAAGACACTATTATCACTGACAATCGATTATGAGATTTACACTAAACTTAGTAAGAGCACGTCAGGCAAGCTTAGGCTGAGCTGCTTTAGAGTTGAGTTTTTACTGGTAACCATAGGTTACATCAACTACACAAGAAGCACAAGCTCAAAACTCTAATTCTGAGATGGAGATGACGGCAGTACAATAACCCTGATTTTTCTCGTAGGTATTAACCTCGCACAGGTTTAGTTCACCTTTCTAATTCTAGGTTGTGTTCTTAGCTTGGAACAGCGACTCCTTGAGTTTGAGTCGTCCCGAGGGTCGATATGGCGTGAGTATTATAAAGTGCCTAGATATATAGAAGCAGGATGTGCGTAATACTATGATTTCGTTTTCTGAAGGTTAGCGAGGTCAATTATTTGACAAGTTTAGATATCAGCAAATATATATATTAGGAGATTTTAGTTAATTTGCAATAGCTCGTGTGCATTGCGATAAAAGAGACAGCCACTCAGTATCCCCAATCATATGGCATGTCACCATTATCTAGCAAATTGTTGGGGCTAAGACGTTACCATTATGTATAAGGATGCTTTCATTGTATCATGGTTTGGAAGCAATTGAGCTATAATCGATTTTTGAAATTGCATACGATCACAACTGAACCATGTTTGATTGAACTGATGTCTATTTTAGTTTGAATGTGAATGACCAAACTCAAATTAAATTCATCATTCGTTCAGAGAAAATGAATAAACGTCGTAAATATTGGTAGCCATCCCATTTTCAGATTTTTTTGTATAGCAATTTTGCATACATATTTAACGACCATTGTGACAATACCTTTATAACTATATGTAATTCAGCCCTGACCAGGTCGTGTTTACGGCAAAACTACGCATATATATATAATCTTAAGAGCTTGATTGGGGAATATCAAACTCTTCCAGACTGTTGTAAATTATTTTAGAGAAATTATCCGATAAATAACGGTTAGGTATTAAGTAGCATGGTAGTGCTCCAGATAGGCTAGGCTGGAGATTTGGTTATACAATTGGTCTAATATGGAAAATGTTTAGTTAATAAATGCTGTCAAAACTTTTATAATTCACAGATAGTTATATTAACTAAGCACTTCATAAAGTATTAAAATTTATTTGCTTATGATTACTTTCTAGCCTAAGGTAAATAAGTCTCGTGATGAAGCTTAGTAACTCCAACTACGTTCTTTACCATAAGTAATGGCCGAAGCAGAAATGACTAGTACCAGGATCTATTTACTTCAATTTGACATAAAGCTGTGTTGAAGGCAAGGTTACTGCGACCTAATTATCGTACAGCTTTCGCTTTAAAGATTTGAACCTCAAAATCCGACACTCTTAGGCATCATAAATAACCGCAATATTCAGTCTCCAACAAAATGTCTGCTTAACACAACTGCTTACGAATGCTTCATTTTGAAAAGCAAATCTTTTATTGCGTGCATTTGTTTTAAACTAAGTGATTGAACATGGTATGTCATAATGCCTGCTGGTAATCGCATATTAGGTGTCACTTTTATAATTGAGTTCCATTGGTTATTAAACTGAAAAACAAGGATTGATCAATCCCTAGGAAATCCGAATCATAATAACTGAAATAAGCAATCAGCACCTAAGCTAGACAGTTTTTACTATGCTTAGTGATCATGATAAATATTGCCTATTAGAACTATAGGTCAGCTAGGGTAGGAACCACACCCCACCTGCATTGCCAGCTCATATTGTTTAGCAATTCCTCAAACATCCATCTAATCCCAAGGGCTCCATGCCTGTAATAAATGTGCATCGAAAGCTTGGAACTCTTCCACGAATGATGTCACAATGTTCCTGACTAGGAGAAATTTAAAAGGACGCTTTTAACATGCACTAGTTCATTGCAGCGATTGCAGGGTATATGTGCTATGTCCTCTGAATGTATAGGTGCCGATACTGTGCACGTCCGAAGCAACTTAATTGGGCATGTTATTGCTGCGTCGTGCTACCGAACATGTGATACAGGTTAAGTCGCTGGAGCTGTAGCCGTCCTGCCTCTCCTACGTCATGTGTTATTGGCCTGCAAGGACACGACGTTTTCGGTGGTAGTTCTTACAGCATTAATAATGGCATTGATTGAATTGATATATTTCTCATTGTATCAAAGCTAAGCTTCAGCGAAAGCAAGTTTTCACGATTGCCGAGAAAAGCTACGCCAGTGGCAGGTAAGATGGATGCAAAACTAATTTCCAAGTCCCTAAAATCTATTCATGTGTCTGCTTTATCGAGATGCACTGTTCCCTGTCAATATCGAGAGAGAGAGAGAGAGAGAGAGAGAGAGAGAGAGAGAGAGAGAGAGAGAGAGAGAGAAAACAGTTGATACTAAAGAGAGAGAGAGAGAAAACAGTTAATACTAACACCCTTTGGCCTTCTTGACTTGAGTATTTTTCACTTAGCTGAAAACCGCACTGAACCTGCTTTACCAAACTTGGCACTCAATAATTCGTTATTGCAAAAATATTTGGAAAAGATTGCTAAATTTGAAGGTACAGGTGACAGCTGAATATGGTATCGCTTGCAAGCGCTCCCTTTTTATTGTTCAGAGAGTAGGAAGCATGCATGTACTAGCTCATCAGCATTTTCATTTTTCATGACATTTATGACAAATAAATCGAAGTTTTGCTGTGGAAAAAACATAGTTCCTGGCGTAGTTATACGATGCTGGTTGCAAGCTGCCCCAGTACTCTTAGTTTCTCCAAAAAACCGGCTGCCCAGCGTCCCAGTTACTGTATTCAGATCCCGTCAATTCTAGTGGTTAGCATCCTCAGTCCCACGTCCACTGTGAGGGATGCTTCCCATTAGCTAGTCGAAACGATAAGCCGATCCAAATATTGACTCCATCGAACTCTTAAAAGTCATATGTCATGCCAGTTCGGGCACAAACTGCTTAGAGGTTTGAGCACCAGCCTAAGCCGTTGCCTGGAGAACTAAAAAACGGGTGGGTAATAGGGATTACTGATAGAGACGTAGTCTAAGCACTGGTTATGAAAGTATTGCAATCACTGAGACTTTGCTTGCCTATGTGAGACTTGAGGTAGTCTACGATCTCATCCCTCTCATATTTGTTGTTGATTGCAGCCAATGTCAAGCCTAGACGACGGCATTGCAGCTTCGCTTCAAAGTAAGTTGATGGAGTAGTCTCAAAATGGTATTTACTATTCGAAAGACCTTCTACAAGTACAAGTTCCACTTTCCCCAGAAGCGACGACTATCGGAAGCATAAAGCTTAGAACAAAATTACTTCGAGGATGAGCAGCTAGTCTGTTATACATTAAAAAATAGGTCGTAGTCGAGATTTTTGACTGTCATTTAATTTCTATTTCCCTCAATTTTAGAAAATATACAGCAATGAATAGACAAACTTTACCCGGAAGATTTGCAGTGTTTAAGGTTTCGGACTAAAATGCCTAAGCAATTTTCAGCAAGAAGACAAGTACAACGTCACAACCTTCGGAGATGTATGTGCATGAAATTATATGTAACCAATGGCTTCTTTCTTTCGTTTCAACGTTTCCCAATCATTGAAACAGTTAGGTTATTAAGAATCACTTTGCTCTCGAGAAGCAAATGATTCGTATACTCACTGTGCAGAATTACAGCTAGATGGAATTTGAACGAACAAATGAGTCAGATCCACTAGGTGTGAGTTGTGTGAAAATATCAGACAACTGGCAGATCAGTAGCAACATTAGTCGATAATGCTGATTTGCATTTTTTTAAATTTATGAGTGATGCAAACGTTGGAAATACCTTTTCGAGTATACCCTCGCACAGGCAATTTTAATGCAATAGACCCGTTTTGGGAGTCCTCAAGAAGTGCTACCAGATTTTGAGAGACATGTAATGCCGACGCTCCAAACTGTGTTCTATTATACAAGCATGATCATGGTTTCTGATCAACTTCATAGTGTTACTTTTAACAGCTCAAGTTTGATCGGGCCGAGCATTCACTAAAGGCATTACATCAATGCTGCTACTGCTAATTGCTGCTACTTTAGTGCAACCTTCGAGCAATTTTTTTTCCAAAAGGCTTCTTAATTTGAACGTTGCTGAAACAATAATCATGCCTGGCAGGAAGAAGGAGGTGGTGGAGAACCATCGTGGTACACGGTCACACTAAACGCTCACGAGTGCCTTTTTTATGCAGCTCTCAATAATTGTTTCACATTCTAAGGATAACTTTCCTAGGCTGCGGAACTCACATACACAATTCTTACACAACGACAACTACTCTCCGACTGTTGACTATGGCTCGTCCTTTGCAGCGGTCCTGAGCTGCTACTTCCATGCTACTCCCTACCTGAACTGCTGTACTGACTCTGCTATGCTTCCCACTTTCGCTTTGTTGCGTAAGAGGAAGTAATTTGGCTACAGAATACCTACCGAAAGCCACTTAGGCTCCGAGTGCACTATTCAAAACTCTCCTGTGTAACACCCACATGGTCTTTACGACTTCGTGGAGTTGCAGCCGGAGATACATTTCATTACATTTAGTGAGCCTCGCAAGTCATAAGATCCTCTAAGAATCCAAACTAATTTATATCGTCGGATATTGTTTCGCTTAGCTGTAAAGTATTAGGAAAAGGATTTGAAAAAAGTGCCTGCAGACTATATGATTTAAGAGCCGAAATCACCCATGCCCAACTGCACGGCGTAAGCTGATCGTGTGGCACATGCAAAGTAGAAAAATGATTGATGGATTTTATTATTACTGATTCTCGCCGACCTGCACTGGCTACCAGTCAAGCAACGGATCGACTTCAAGGTTTTGTCGCTCACTTTTAGGTCACTTCATTCTTTGGCTCCAGGCAATCTCTCAGATCCACTCCACCACCAGGCCAAGCATAGTACCACCTGCTTTTCGGAATCCAACAGTCTATCAATACAAGTACAAACCTGAAATCTTTTGGAAACCGTACATTTAGTTTATATGCTCTCAAAGCCTGGAACTCTCTCCCGACTTGCGTCAGGACATCTCCAGACTTGACCATATTTAAAACGAACTTAAAAACCAAAATTTTTAGAGCAGCATTTAGTGGGTCCTTGTGATTCGTTATTAAAGTGCTTATGCGTGCTGAAACTTTGCATGCTGCCACTAACCACTTCTGGATGCTGAGTTTGTGCATGTCACCCCTAACCATGTTATTCATTTCGTTTATCAAGCATAATATTTCTAACCATTCAATCGTGGTTCCCTTTACAGCAAATGCGAAGCGTCTCGAAAGAGATTGAGTTCTCTGATGGCGCGTTATAAAGTGCATTATCGTTATTATTATCATTATTATTTGTATTCCTGCTTGTCACGCAAAACTTTATTTCTGAGTTTCCACATGCAAACATTTTATGTTGTATATGTTGGAAATCAGCATGCTTACTCTCTCTCTTTGCAATTGTAGAGCGGTTTGACGTAGCTTCAGGTATTCGGGATAATATTAAAGTTTTTCCACTTACCGATCAAGCACACGTTCTCTAATTTATTTTTCCTCAGACCGAAAAATTTTATAGTCCACTAGTATGCGTGTTGCTTTTATTGAAATCAAGTTATGACGCACGGAAACCTTTAGCCAGCACCTACACTATGTATAAGTAAATGCGTTAGGTTAAGCCAAGGTTTAAACTTAGGTTAGGATACCTACGAAAATATCCAAAGAGAAAAGCATTTTGACCAGGTCAATGACAGCAGCAGCATGAGATTTATCGTGTAGAATTTTGTAGAATAACTAGGTACACACATTCAGATGCTGTATTTTTGCTTTTGTAATGAAGCAAATCGTCTTAATAGGAAAATTCATGTGCCGTAATGGTGACGGAAAATCGAAAAAATAGAATGAAAGGAGTATCATTCAGCATAAAATCCTATCGGACGCTGGTACAATTATAGGAAAAAGTACTTACGTAACTTTCCATCCACTTAGGGATTCGACGCCACGGACTCGAAGTTGAAATTCTCAAAAGTCCTAAACTGAATACATTTATTGCAGTAAAATGTGTCCCAGTAAGAACTTTTGAGTTTGAATTTAGTTACCATCATAGGATAACAACTTTAACTAACACGAGAACCTGGTTGGAACAAGCGACTAAGGTATCGTAAGCTAACTTTACTTAACATTAAATATGTTCACCTCAGCCGCCATAAGGTAGTTGTAGGCCTTAAAAATACCTTACCTTTTCACAGACGTACACAAAATCTTCTAAATTAATTTGCTAGATTAAGTCTAGCTAAAGTGTAAGACCTAATCATTGCACGCGACATTACTAAACTTTGATTCATTGTGCCTTCGACGTTTGATTTAAGCAGGCTTGAATATCAATGATGTTCCGTAGCTGATATAACGGCATAGGTAGGTCGTTATAGCCTTGCTATCGCAGTTATTCACGATAGTCTCTTCATTTCTCTTATATATCCATTTCAACACAGCTAAGTCATGTTCCTATAAACACTCAAACCGTCTCTATGCAAAGGTATACTTCGAGCCTTTTTTTGAGGAACATTTACTTTAGTCAGGGTGATGATATAAGTAAGAGCCGTCAGAGTATGTAAACTATAGTGCTAAAATTCTGACAGATTAAAAACAACTAATCTAGGCTTTTTCGAGCTGATTTCAGATGATGAAATTAAACTTTGTAGCATTAATTTAATTAGTACGCTAGGAAATTTTAATTAAATCTTTTTTTAAACTATCATGAGCAAAAACATTGTGTGATCTGAGGTTTACTTCGCCACGTGCAGATGAACGAAGGTTATCGTAAAAACAAGTCACCATTACTTGTGTTTGCGAGTGTACTTTGGCACCTACGAGCAATAGTGATTTTAATTACTACGAATTTTCCACGACAGTGGTTTCTTTCGAACGTTTAGGCAAACTCGTAAATGTGAGGGCTCACTAAGAACCACAATTACTGGCTGAATGGTGTTGCCTACCTGCCCAAACGTAACACTAACCTTCTCAGTGGTGCTCTAACATCAGCTACGTCGAATATTTCTGGGCTCTTTGAGCAGGTCATGCTGCACTAATAGCTACACATTCCGTCTTCAATTTAATTTAACAATTAGGTATATATAAATAGTTAATTTTGCGCAAATAACTACTTGTTCGAGGGGAGATAATAAATAGCCACTTGTTCGAGGGGAGACCCGTTGTGGCAAGCCGACCTTCTTTTTCCTCGATGCGTCGCAGCAGGTGGAGGATTGTTCAGCCGGGTCGTGTTTACTGTCAATGAAATGCAGTGTGTAATTTATCTCCCTTTGTCCATCCAAAAAAACGCTCAGACTATTTGGGTGTTACTCCAGGGAGATGTGTATAGCACACATACAGCCTTAACGACTTTCGGTACGCATTCGGTAGCCGACTGACTTCATCTCACTAAACGAAGAGCAAATGGGAACCATAGCAGAGAAAGGAGAGCAGTTACGGTAGCATGGAAGTAGCAGCTCAGAACGGCTGAAAAACTGTCATATTTGACAGCAGGAGAGCAGCCGTTGTTGCCTAATAATTGTGTGAGCGAGTTCTATAGTCTAGGACCTGCAAAGCCAAACCTTCAGTCACCAACGGTCTTTAAGCGGAGGAATGGGACAGCTAATCTATTGCCCATACAGCATGTGAAGGCACGAAGAGGCTAAAACCTGTGCAGCAGTTCAGCGAGGTATGAAGAAGCCATGCCGTGGCTGGCCTTGTGGGTCAGCGATAGAGCTTGCTCCGTATCCGTTGATCAACCGTCAGCCATCCTAGCTCTATTAGCGAAGGAGACACGTGGTCAAACCTCTCGGACTTGAAAACTAGGCTCGCAGCCATATTCACAGCAGGCTGCAGTGGCCTAGTTGCTTTCTCTGATAGCCCAGCCGAAAGGAAATTAAAATATTCAAGCCGTAACGGAACTAAGGGGCTACTTACGTTTTTGGCAAGTCACTGTGGAAGACAGTTCCTAATCTTAGATATGGATCAGACGTGGAGGCAAATTGCAGAAGCAGTCTCCTGAATGAAGCTTTTAAAGTTTAGGCAGCTGTCGAAGAGTACACCTAAGTTTCGAGCACGTAGTGATTATTCCCTAACAGAATCACCTATTTGAAGAGCAGAGCTTTTCAATCTAGCCACACGCTTAGGGTGTCCTATGAGCAGCAGTTCGGCTTTGTCGTCATTTAGTTTCAAGAAGTTTTCCCAAATCCGGATAAATTGTCGGCAAGGAAAGCATTGCGCTTATCAGTTGCCGTAGTAGATTCCGACGGTTTGAATGACTAATACCACTTAATATCGTCATCATAAAATAAATACCCTATTTCGTGAGTCTTTATCGCGTTTTCCAGAGGTTGAGTAAACAAGGAGAACAGCATGGGACCGAGGATGGACCCTTGAGGGACTCCACAGGTTACCCGTCTTGTGGGCGAGACCTGACCATCACACGACACGGATTAAACAGGTTTAGGTAAGTACAATTAAAAGCACGATGTGGTTTAAATTGTACTTTTTTGCCTGTCATTAAAGAAACCTTATAACAATCTGTTTAATACATTCACATACATAACTTTTTGCATTAGGCGATTATTTAAGCTAGTGTTTGACAGGGTGGTTTTTTGTGAGAATGCAAATGCATGGAGTCAATCACGTTTATAATAACTTGGTTAGTACTACAAGGGTCATGTTCGATGGCTATCCAGCTAGAAGAAGTAACATAGCAAGCGGTGGGGCATGCTTCATCTTTACACAGCCAAAGTGGTAATACAGAACCCAATTCCTTTGATGTTTCGAGCTTGAGAAAGTCACGTTGGCCGAGCCTGAAGCTTTAATGCTAGATCAATAATAAAATATCAATAATCAATAATCAATACCTGCTTGGAGTAATGCAGGAGTGGGCAAACCTTTTGACATTTGGGACACAATGGTTTCTAAAACCTGCCAGTGGGGCAGGGCCAGCATAGGAGAGTGGTAGGTTTGTGTGAACTACTATACATTTAATGTAAAAACCAATGCATGACAATATTTGGCCTTTAACAGGCTGCAAAACACCATTGAGCTTAGTTTATTGTAAACATTGTTTTTATAAATTTATAAACTTACTAACGTAGTAATAATACCCATTCAGTTTCAATTGTAAAAGTGTGGTTGGTGGTCTCCTTTTGTTGCAAGTGCATCAATATCTGGCGTTATATTTGTTGTGGGAATCCTCAAGATAGATCCGAGGTGTCGGTAAGTTACCTTGGATTTGCAACAGGCTTTGTAGACGTTCATGACACTGAATGTCTGCTCACTCACGTAGGTTGAGCCAAACAACATCAGGATCTTCTGTGCCTTGCTCCAGAGGTTTGGAAACGTGGCTTCGTTAAGTAAAGCTTAAATTTCATCCAGTTTAAGAGAGTTGAAATTCACCTTCAAAACAGAGTCGGACTGAAGATCTATCAGGTCCAACTTTAGCTCTAAAGATGCCGTTTCACGGTCTTGTGACATGGAGACAGGACACCAGCTGAAGTGACTTTTCAATTTTTGCAAAGTCACAGAAACGATGGCGGAATTATCCGTGCAGGTTTTCCAGTGATTTGATGTATTTGTGCGCGTTTTGGGTCGCCTCTTACTGTATGGCTAGTATGGGGAAATGAGTTAAACATTTGTTTGAAATTTAAATTTGTCTGGAGTAAAGAGTAAGCTTGGATTCGAAGTCCCAAACATCTGCGTACATGTCGTCCGCAAATTGATTTTTCCTCTGTAGCTTGGTTTTCAGCTCATTCATGAGTGAAAGTATGTCCACAGCAAACGCAAAGTCACAAAGCCAGTTCTTGCCACTTAGCGAGAGAAATTCGTCGGATATCCCCATTAACTCAAAGAATTAACGCAAATAGCCACTTGTTCGAGGGGAGATAATAAATAGCCACTTGTTCGAGGGGAGACCCGTTGTGGCAAGCCGACCTTCTTTTTCCTCGATGCGTCGCAGCAGGTGGAGGATTGTTCAGCCGGGTCGTGTTTACTGTCAATGAAATACAGTGTGTAATTTATCTCCCTTTGTCCATTCAAAAAAACGCTCAGACTATTTGGGTGTTACCGAGACCGTTTAGCGAGATAAATTTGTCGGATCTTTCCATTAACGCCAAAAATTCAGTGATTTCCACACTCCTCACGCTTTAACACTCTCTGAAAGACTATGCCCAAACTTCGCTAGCTCACACAAGCTTGGTAAAGTAGTTCCAATAATGCAATTCCAATTTCAGGAAAGCATCAAACAGACGATGCTAAAGTCCCATTTCTCGTATAAAGTTAACAAGTTTTACGAATGGATCCACGACATGATTTAGCTGCATTATAGACTTGACTTACATGGAACTTCCTGATGAATGAGTCCGTGAAGAAAATACCATCCCTATGAGGATCTACCTCTCTAACTTTTTCCTGCAGTCTTTGTAGATGCCCAACATTGTTACCAGTTAGATTTTTTTATCTGTTCATGGTGACATTGATAAGTTTACGCCAAGGTAGCTTCATTTTCTAGATCACAGCAGACACCTGGTTATACCAGTCCCCTCGTTTTTCCTGTCATTGAATCCATGGTCAAAAATTCCTGTTCGAAATTAGGAGCTGTGCAGTGTCTTTAGAGTCGTTACTTTCATCCTGTGCTAGTGAATAGATCTTAAAGAACTCCACCTTTTGGCTTAATTTGCTTGCTATATCTTTGTCAACCGATTCCACACGGCGAGTCAAAGTTCTGCATTAAAAACTTTTTTTTCAAATTTGCATTCACTCTCTGGACACAAGAGAACAGTCTCAACCACGAATTCTTTGAAAACTTCGCCTTCAGAGAAATGCTTAATGGAATTTGTTAATTTGAATACCAGCAAAATACCGGGCTTATTACTTGACTCTGTAATTGCAGTTTGCCAGTGAAAAAGGTTTTTCCGAGTCTGTAAAGTAGCCGACAATCTCTAAGCCGTAGCCGTTCATTCTTGTGGAAACTGTCGACTGGTGCTGGTAGCATCTTTTCTCGAAAAATGGAGGCCGGTGCTGTATTCTTTAAAAGCTGCCACAGTATCTTAGCACGTCAGACACACAGCCGTTGATGGGACTTCAGTGAAACAATATTTTGTTGTTTACTCTTTATTGAACACTCGGCACTCACTGACTACTTTTCGTTTCTTCGGTCTGCTCATTTTTACTAAAGGACTGAAAGTACAAAGGAAAAAAATGAATTAGAGAGTAACCATCTCGCCTGGGCATCACTGGCACTGCTCTGCAGTGGTTCAGGTCCTATCTCAGTGGGAGACTCCAGAGTATTGACGTGAATGGACAAAGATCATCTGAAGTACCTCTGAAATATGGAGTACCTCAGGGCTCAGTGCTAGGTCCGGTTCTTTTTACGGTTTATACTCTGCCTCTTGCTGATGTGATTGCCAAGCACAATCTAGGCTTTCACTTCTATGCAGATGACACTCAGTTGTACCTTTGCTTTGATCCCTCACAGCCTTCGAGCACCTCAAATTCTCTAAACTCACTAGCTGCATGCATTGATGACATCAGCACATGGATGGCAGCAAATTTTCTAAAACTAAACGATGATAAAACTAACTTACTAGTTATGGGCAAACCCAGTGTGATCCAGAGATTTGAAAGGCTGACTCTCAAAATTGGCTCTGCCAGCATATCTCCAGTTAAATCAGCTCAAAATCTAGGTGTCATACTCCAAAGCGACCTCTCGTTAGACGACCACATCAGCTCCATAGTCAAATCCGCCTATTTTCAGCGTCATAACATTGCTAAAATTCGGGCCTGTTTAGATAAAAATACCACGTCCAAGTTGGTCCATGCATTCGTGACATCTCGTCTCGGCTTCTGCAACTCACTGCTCACTGGCCTACCAGCATGTGCGATCAGGCGATTGCAGCTGGTGCAAAAATTTGCAGCTAGGCTTGTCTGTCGTCAGCGTCGCAGTTGCCACATTACTCCACTTCTCGCCGACCTGCACTGGCTACCAGTCAAGCAACGGATTGACTTCAAGGTTTTGTCCCTCACTTTTAGGTCCATTCATTCTATGGCTCCAGCCTATCTGTCAGATATACTACCTCATCAGACTAAGCATCGTACCACCCCTTTTCGGAATCCAACAGTCTAGAAATACTTCATACAAACCTTAAATCCTTTGGAGACCGTGCATTTAGTTTATATGCTCCCAAAGCCTGGAACTCGCTCCCAACCTGCGTCAGAACATCCCCTGACCTGACCGCACTTAAAAGGAACCTAAAAACACACCTATTTAGGACAGCCTTCAGTGGGTCCCTGTGCTTCGTCCTTCATGTGCTTATGCGTGCTGACACTGTGCATGCTGCCACTAACCACATTTGCATGCTGACCCTGTGCATGTCACCCCTAACCTTATTATTCATTTCGTTTGTTTTTTCAAGCACGATTTTACTTACCTTTCAATTGCATTTCACTTTACAGAAAATGTAAAGCTCCTAGAGAGAGATTAAGCTCTCTGAGGGCGCTTTATCAAGTGAATTATTATTATTATTATTATTATTATTATTATGCATCACACTCAAGTGTGAATGTTTTCGTGCTGTGCCATCAGCTGGGAATTAATCAGAAATAAGGCTAGGTAAAAGAATTAGCATGTCTTTATAATGAAATATAATATATTGATATAATGTGGACGAGTTCTGCTGGCCGGAATGAAAAGCCCATAGGGCCGTCTATGGGCCATGGGCCGTATTTTGCCCAAGTCTGGAGTAGCACTTTCAGTTCTATCTAATTAGCTGGCAGTTGATGATCGTTAAACATACATGATTGGCTGGCATTGCACAGCTAAATTACGACTAAGTATGTGTGAGTTTGATCTGCTGTAATTGGATTAAGATAAACATATATCACTGCATCCACATTTAGAGTGTTGCTGCCCAAACCACTATGGTGTAGGTCCTATTCCTGAGGACTGCCACCTCCCTGCATTTTTAGGTCTGCTCCTCAAACGGAATATTGTTCACATTCATTCAAGTGTAAAATTTAACGACGTTTATGCACACTTGAGAAAATATAACGTCACAAAATGAATTTCGATTACGGCTAGATAACCGGGTGATGGAAACACAGGAGACTGGACTAAGAATTAAATGATTTGGTTGCTAAGATAATGCTGTTAGTCTAACAATAGGCTCCTGGGTCGCCCAGGACAGTATTTCGTTGATACTCTGCAGAGATACGTCGAACGCAATCTTTAAAAAGCATTTGATATAACTAGACTCGACATGTGAAGAAGGATTGTGTGACAAAGTATCGTTACAAGCGTACAAACTGAAGGAGTATCTGCCCAATTGAGCAAGGTGTGCTCCGAGCATTTTCTATTGTGCTAGCTGGATCGATCCTACTATTGCAGCTACTAAAACTCTCGCTTCGGATTGCATTTAAATGTTATTTACACATTATCCCTTATAGGTGGGCGTAGCAGGTGAGATGATAGCTTGAATTTAGCATCTCTTTGTCATTAGTATGACAAAGAAATCCTAACTTTGGAAAGAATGTTATTATTTAGTACAGTTGAGATCCTCTCTCATTGACTCACCGGTCCACTAAATATGAATTGATACTGGCAACTCTCGCTTCACCTTCTGAGGGTCCGTTCTTCCAATCCGTTGTTTCGCCTCATGTTGCACGATTAACCATATCTTCCAGTCAGGACTAATCTGCTAGTGGTGCAGTGGATCAATCAACACAGATGGCTAGTTAATTTTTAATGTAAGTAGCTCAAAGCTAATGGAAATTTTTAATTCATGTTTCCAATCACGCATATATTATTACTATCGTATTATATAGAGCTCAAATCAGAGGGATTTTGAGGACAGCTGCAGTGACTTCTAAGTGGCAGGCCATTGAGTGGTCAGATATGTCTTGTGACCAGACACATGTAGGCAACGATTGGAAAGAGAGAGAGAGTGTATGCAAAAGAGCACAATGTTGATTGAAAATTATTAGAAGTACATCCCTGGGGATATTGTTTTTAGGCTAAAATCTGGGCTCAGCACTGATGGTTAGGCAATAATCAAAGGATTGTAATTAATAATTTACTAATTAAGGATTACGTGCCAATAATCCGAGCTTTCAATAATCTTAGGATTCGGCAATACCGGAAGCTGAGATATTTGCCCATGCTCCTGGTTAAGCAATTAACCAATGCATGCATCGAATATTACCTTATGAAATATGTGAAAATCTAGTGTCGCTCGTAATTGAAAGGCTTATCATGAAAAGCCACCTTAATAGAGCAATTAGAGTCGTGTCTCGGTGAGATTAAGATGTACTATTATAAAGTGACCGTTCTGTGGACGACCACACGAGCTCAAAATACGCGTGAGACTTATTTTGCAACACTAGCTCGTGGTAATTCTGGTCTGCTTACACGGGCACATTCCGTCAACAGTACTGTTTTTTCACAGCTCACACCTGTTTTGGGCCTTGCAATCAGGCACCTTCGGTTGGTGGGCAACGTTGCAGCCGTAATTGCATCTCGCTAATCTGCCATAGCTCCACTTCTAATCTATTTGGTCCGTGTGCTTAAGATCCTCGCAACGACAAAGGTCTGACTGAGGTCGTTGTCTCGAGCCCCGAGGGAATGGGAAGCACAAGAATATAGATCAAGTTCTCTCAGGGCACTGTACCAAATTATTCTACAATTTTTAATGATATAGTTCACCTGCACTTGCTACCAATCAAGCAGTGTTTTACTTCAAAGTGCAATTAGCTACATTTTTGGTCCATTTGTTCTCGGGCTCAAGCAAGCAAACATCAGTACTGACTGGCCATCAACGACCATACGAAGATTAGGGTAGATCTTACTAATGATACTGGCACAGGTTAAGTTTTCTATAAAGACCAAAAGTGGTTGAATCGCTAATGCAAAAACTATAAAACGTATTTTCACGACCAATTATCTCCTTAATAAGGACTTAGGTAGGCTGATCTCGTCACCATTGTAAGGATCTAGCTCATACATTTATCTTTTTAGCTTTTTTTTCAACCAGATTAACAAGATCACCGAGTTTTTTCCTATAGTGTCAGACTCGTCGCAAGACGCATGTACCTCAATTCATGGCTTCACCACAGTATCTAAATTTAAGGACGTTGACTTTTACGTTTTCTATTAATGACTCTGGAACGAGTCATAGCAGACCAGCTGAACTCATATATTGAAACTGTAAACCTAGCTAGTGGTTTCTGGTCTGGTTCAAGTGCTACCCACTCCCCACAGTCGGCATTGCTCTATTATTTAATGACCTACATAGGAATAAAGACATCTGTAGATTATCTGTGCTAGTTTGCTTGATCTTTCGGCAGTTTTGTACACCATCAAACTACGAGTCTTTCTAGAGTGAATCTCATCTCGGCTGGCCATCACAGTCCGGCACATCTATGGTTCAGGTCCAATCTCAGTTGGATTCCAGAGAATTAATCTAAACGGTAAAATATCCGCTGATTCACTGCTGATATTTCATGATTTACCTCCACACTCTGTCTTTCGTGTTGTTTTTTATTAATGTGTAGATATCCTCTAAGAAAGCACATATATATTGTGTGGGGCGGGTCTTTGTGCTTGCTCAGATTCTCTCTACGGTTCTTACTCTCCGCCTTGCCGATATCGGTGCTTGGCTCAATCTAGCCTTTCACTTTAATATTATAAGTTCCTAACAACAGATTGAGTTCAGCAAGACGGGAGCACGAGTACTTATTATTATAAACCACATAACAGGGTTAATAGCTTCTAATTTACAGCCTGCCTATTCAGGCATTCGAATTTCATTACAGATGCGAGTTCCACAATAGCAGTCGTGCAACTACAGATAAGATGCCACGTTATAGGTAAACGTTGTTTTCATATTTACCCGGTTAATTTGACGAACTTGGGCAGGCACATTGTAAGTCTATGGCATCCAACGACCAGGGCCGTGAGAAGTTACAATAATTTAAAGAGTTAGGCAATCTTACTAATTTTTC
This sequence comes from Cristatella mucedo, assembly GCA_009760855.2. Lineage (NCBI taxonomy): Eukaryota > Metazoa > Bryozoa > Phylactolaemata > Cristatellidae > Cristatella > Cristatella mucedo. Next base: position 1,037,733 of record WPIO01000131.1, read on the forward strand.
AAATAAACCCTGAGTACTGTTTAGCATAATAAGCAAATAAAACCATAGTTTTACTACGCCAATTACTGGAATAGTAGCAGTATGGCAGTCCAAAAAAGCAGAGAAAGTTATTGGAGGCCAATGCATGAGCACTGGCTTGGACTATGCAGTGAGTGAAGATTGGTAAACTCGAAACACCGTTCGCTGTAGCTTGAAATCAGACCACAGTTGCTCAAAGCTGACTGCGAAAATATCACCCGAATCGCAGTTAGGTAAACGGAATGTACATGCGAAGACTGGCTCATCCAAGCCATTTGACGAGATACCACGATAACGCCATCTGCAATGCTACACAATCCAGTGAGTGGACTCTAAATATTCTGTCCCATAAGGTGTTGCCACGCCTCTGGCCACGGCTAATCTTCTCGTAGTGCAGTGGTGTAATTGGCAGTAACTCGTTGGCTTCTTTGTAGGGTATGTAGCTTCAAGGAAATATAAATACTTACAGTTCATACTTTCTAGTCACACTAAGCTTCGTTTTTAAATACTAAGGTCAATCGAAAGGTTAATTCCGGACATTTTTTGGGACCGGTAAATGGACTGCTAAGTGACAGGTAATTATTTTTTTGTACTAGACTAGTTAGCACACAGATTTATTTAACGGATGGCAAGAGTGCTAGTGCGTCCAATGAGGCAGGATACTGAATCACAATTCCTAGTCCTGAAGACCAGGAGATTGTGTTTTTTCCTCTGAAACTGAGTATAGCACTGGTAGTCACAAAATGATCGGATGGTATCGCTTAGCCGACACCGGAAGCTGAGATATCTGCCCATGCTGCCGATGAAACCTCGAATCAGCACCTGCATCGTGTAAGCCAAACACTGAAGCTAGATGAGTACTGGCAGAAGAACGTGGGAAGCATCGTAGCACAAATGAAAAGTACTTATTCCATCAAGTAAATCACACCAACGTGTTTAGAGCGGTCATGCCACGATCTTGATGTCATTCTTGTTTTGAAATATTTAAGGCTGATTTTGATTCAGGTATGTAATGTCAATAAACTGAGGGCTTCCTAACTGTTTAGGTGCTACACGCTTTTATAATCGTAATCCCTTGATGGCTGCATTTATGCATTGTGTGGTCTCTGCTGTGCAGTGCAGGATAATCGTCCGTAGCTCCTCATCAGTTTTGTTGATTAGGGAAGTTGTGTAATAGGTGCTTACGTGTAGTTAACTTAGTGGTGAGATTATTGTGGCTCGATGAAATCATTAACAGACGTCGTTTCGAACTAAGGTTTGGCTTACGGTTCGGTTGCACATTATATTAGAGCATTTGCCTCCGGAGCCACTGTATGCATTTCATTTGATTACATGGCAGTTCTGCGATTCTCACGATTATTCGATTATGCTGCAATCGCCCGATCGCACATGCTGGTAGGCCAGTAAGCAGTGAGTTGCAGAAGTCGAGACGGGATGTCACGAATGCATTGACCAACTTATATTTGGTATTCTTAAGTAAACAAGCAAGAATTTTTGAAATATCAGGAAGATGAAAAAGGCAGATTTTACTGTGTAGGTACTATAGTCATGTAACGAGAGGTCGCATTGCAACATGACACCTAGATTTCGAGCTAATTCAACTGGATTAATGCTTGTAGAGCCAATTTTAAGCTTCAGCCTTTCCAATTTGTGAATCACACTGGGTTTGCCAACAACTAGTAAGTCAGTTTTATTGATATGAGAATAGTTCAATATCAGCTTTTTTGTAGTTTGAAGCAGGATTATTGAGACCTAATACTAGCAACGCTTTTCATTTTAAGATTCGAACGTCTAAATTCACTCTTAGGGATCTCAAATAAACGCAACATCTGTCTTCTAGAAAATGTTGTTGAGCACAACCACTTGCGAACACATCACCTTGAAAGGCACAGTCTGTATTGCGTACTTTTGGTTTTTAAGCTAAGTGTTTGAATGGGATATGGCCGAGTTGGTTCGGTCCAGTGGTTTAGGTGCTCGCCCCGACCAAGGTCTGACTGAGGTCGTGGGCTCGAGCCCCGAGGCATATGTGAAGCGAATTATACATATTTATATTATCCCAATGCCTGCTGGTCATCATATATGAGAAGTCAGTTCTACTGTTTTGCTCCACAGTTTCTTGCAGTGAAAAACTTTGGTAAAATCAGAGCCTTGGAAATCCTAATAATGGTAACTGAAGTAAGCAGCCGGCAACAATGCTAGAAGTTTTTGCTAAGCTTAGTAATAATTATAGCTCGAGCTTGGTAACCAATACTCTGTAACAGTACGGTTGCTGATTTCTCATATCCCCAATACTAATCGCCTTAGCATTACTGAAACGTCTGTGGCATAGACTCTTTGTTAATACAGAAAGAATACTAAGGGTGACTTTCTGATTTCTGACTATAAAAAGTCGTGACTGGAAGTTTTTGGCGATCAAAAGATTGGAGCTCGTAGCAGATTGGCCTGCTCTTGATGCATGTAACTGCCGAGAATTTAATAACATTTTCTCGTTCGTCGCTAACTCTGAAATGAAATCAACTCTAAAACACATGATTTTGGTCGTACCAACTATTCTAGAGGCCAATACTTATTTACAGCATCAGTGTCACTAGGTAACAACAAATATATTCAAGGCAGCATAGAACTGCAGCAATGGGGCTCACACAGTCTTTATACTTCCCGGATGCACAAAAGAACTTCGAATGAATTCACCAATTGTGCCTAAGGTGCTTAGCACATTTAGGACCTTCGGCTCTATGGTCCACCGGGCACCCCTTCACGGTAAGAAGAAGCTGTGACTTGGGAGCACAGACAACACTGTGCCTGTCATGATCTTCTTATCACAGATCTAGCCCAGACCGCCCAAGCATAGCTCAACAGCATATAGTCTGCGAGAAAGCTGCTTTAGCTTCTGCTGGACAGGTTCTATAGAAAAATACTTGCTGGATCTTGAAAAATTTCTCTGGAGACTGCAGTGCTCTGGTGGCGGCCTGAACACACGACAGGCGAATGAGATTTTCCGCATCAGCAGACAGTTTACGTAGTAGAAGAACGTGACAACAGCTGAGATATGATAGCGAGGCCGGCAGTTGTAGACTGGTCTAGGCGACAGCGAGGAGATCACTCGTATGGCTTCTCGATTTCTACGAGTGTAGTACAAGCAGAGAAAGATGCAGCTAGAAGCTTGGAGAAATGAAGGATGTCGACTAGTAAAAAAATGTCGAACTATCAGGTTTAGCCAGGCAGATTTAGATGGGAACCTTTGAAGAATCTGGGTAATCCGGTTATTAAGAGAGCTGGTTGCCTTGCAGCTGTCCCTTGTGCTCACAGCTTGTCCCTCGGGCCAGGCTGCCACAGTAAAGGTGAATGGCAAGGCCATTGGTGCCAATTTGTTTCCTGGGAGGGGCTAGCGAAATAGTTCACTCCTAGGCATTCGTCTGTGCCTCTGGCCTTCGTCAATCGAATGAAAAAGACCAACTAAAAGGGGTCGTGAGAAGATGCATTAATCTCTCTGTCAGCACTTCTGTTTAGAGTCACTGGGCAGATCAGGCTGGACATCGAGCAAGGGACTGTACTCGTGGGAGCCTCAGGGCTCACGGGTTTCTTGAATAACACGGTAGTCCTTGCCATATCCACTTGTCTATTATGTAGGTGTGTTGCAACCATAGGGGCGAAAACGAAAGTAATCATTGGATCAATTTCATAATCATTGGATCAAAATCAAAGCTCTTCATGATTCGTTATTGCAAACAAAAGAACTTGAAAAAAGAGACTGAAGTTGAAGCTACAAGTACAAACTGAATATGGTATTGCTTACAAACTCTTACTTTTTATTGTTCAGATAGTTGGGAGCATGCATGTACTAGCTAATCAGCATTTTTGTATTTCATGACAAATTTGGCAAACAAATGCATATTTGTCTGTGGAAGGAACATCGTTCCAGGCGAAGTTATACGATGCTGGTTGCATTGTGCCCCAGTACTCTTCGTTTTCCGTAAAATCCGGCTGCCTAGCCTGCCAGTCACTGTAGTCAGAACCCGTGAGGCCTAGTGGCTTACATCCGCAGTCCCACGTCCACTGTGAAGGATGCTTCCCATCAGCTAGTCGAAATGATAAGCCGATCCAAACAACGAGTCCATCGAACTCTAAAAAGTCACATGTCGTACTAGTTAGGGCACCGACTGCTTAGAAATTAAAACACCAGGCTAAACCGTTGCCTGGAGAATAAATAAATGGTCGATAGTTGGGTTTGCTGCTTGGGGCACAATCTGAGCACTAGTTATGGAAGTGTTGCAATAAGTGAGACTTCGCTTGCCTTTGTGGGACTTGAGGTAGTCTGTGATCTCATCCCTCTCATATTTGTTGTTGATTGCAGCCAATGTCAAGCCTAAACTACGGCATCGATGCTTAGCTTCGAAGTAAGTTGATGGAGTAGTCTCAAAATGGTATTTCCCTTTCCAAAGATTTTCTACAAGTTCAAGTTCCACTTTCCACAGAAGCGACGACTATCGAAGCATACAGCTGAGAGCAATAGTAGTTCGAATAGATGCAGCTAGAATCTAATAAATTTAAATGTATGTGGCAGACATGATTTTTGACTGTCGTTTAATTTCTATACACCTTAATTGTATTAAATATATTGCAATAGATTAATAAAAATTATCCTAAAGGTTTGTAGTTTTTAAGATTTATGAATAAAAAATCCTAGGCAATGTTCACAAGAAGACCAGTAGAATGTCACTACATCGGACATGTAAATGCATGAAATAGTTTGCAACTAATAGTTTCTATATTTCGATTTAAAGTCTCCAAATCAACTGATGCGTATAATTACTGTGTGAATTTAGGGATAGATAAAATTTGCACACAGAAATAAGTTACATACACTAGGTGTGACTCGTGTGAAAATACTAGGCAACAGGCAGATGAGAGCAAATCAAGTCAATAATAACTGATATGCACATCAGTGAATTTATGCATGCTGCAAATGTTGGCTAAAACCTTTTGAGTATACCCTTCCACACGCAATGTTAATAGTATACGCCCGTTTCAGGTGTCCTCAAGACGTTCTACGAGCTTTTCGGAGAATTATAATGCGGTTGCTCCACTTGGCTCGCTATTATATAAACATGATCATGATTTCTAATCAACTGTCTAGTGTTACTTTTAGCAACAAAAGCTCGATACTCACAAAAGGTAATAGCTGTATGCTGCTACTGCTAATTGGTGCTACTTTAGTGCAACTGTAAAGCCAAATTATTTTCTCGAAGGCTTCTCATTTTTAACGTTGCTGAAACGATGGTGCTAGCCGATTAGCTCCTATTCTCAAATCCATAAATTGATTTTAAAGAGGAGATCTTTTGATAAGAACACGACAACCCATGACATTTGATGAGAGGTTAACATAATGCAGGCACTAAAAACGTGCTATCAAAAGGTAGGCAAAATATACTACCTTTATAGTTTGATTCGTTGCAGTTTTCTGAAGGCTCTAAAGACTTATACAGGGACCTTGACTGAACCTGTATTGCCAGAATTTTATATTTGTGACATCAAACGTATTTAGATCCAATACACTCAGATTTACTGCCTTTCAGTGTAAAGGTAAGCAGCCAGCCTAAAGTCCGATAGGTAAAAACCTGATCAAGGGATCACAGAGCATCGCTAATCTGAGCTGGCCATAAAATAGAAAACATTGCACAATGTGTGCCAATTTAGGCCTGAAAATTTTTCCTAGGATATGTGTGATTCATTATGGTAGTTTGCTATACATTACAGCAATAAATTAGGTTTACGGATAACAGTAGCATTACATAGGTTCACGTGGTATGAAAGCATTTTTTGGAATCACAGCTTGGCTTATCCGAACTGCTATACTTATTGTATAGTGAAAATATTGAATTGATAAGCAGATATCTAAGATATTAATTTTAGCATCTGAATTTGAAAGGGATCTGTGTCGTATTTAGGCAGTGTACACCACCATAGCCTATCACACGCTATCACAGAATTCTTAGATAATTTGATATGCAATCCGTGACAATGAAACGTGGTAAAAACAAAACTAATTAAAGTGCAACGGTCTTTTTCAGCACTAACCCATACGAGTTTAGATGATATTTATTTCATTAGGGGCAGCCGCTGGTAGTTAGAGTGTGACGAAATAATTCTGAGCTAAGTCTCGCTTATCGAAGCTAAATTCAAAACTACTATCTCAGTGTTCGTTTAACCGTACCTCGACTCTTACCTCTTTCTTAAATGAACAAATTACCTAAATTGGCTCCTTTACTATCACGAAAAGGCTAAATAGCCTCAAACTTTACCGATGGTACGCCTGGGCTCTTTATTATTTTCCGGAGGAAATCAGCCTGATTTACCAAAAAATTATTGTTACTTAGGTTTGATGTGGAACTCTCTAATCAAGCAGAGACTTACTTTCAGATAGCTCGTTCCTCTCATCCTTTGTCGCCACTTCTGGCGTCCCACTCACCTGCATAAACGAAGCATGAAAATTGCATTTCAACTAATGCTGACAGTCATGCCAGTTAGCAACACTGTTAGCTCAACGGCAGGCTAATTTGTAGTGCCACTTACATTTTCGTTGATGCTGCTTCCGACCAAAAAGAAAGCCCACAGCAGCAAGCACACTTTCATGATGATTGGGATTCTAAAGAAACGAAATGCTCAACTAAACTTCTTAACGTGCAGTGACATACCTTTAAGATTTTTAAACGACAAAGTCCCCTTTGGATATTTTTCCCAACATTAAGCATTTACTTACCACTAAAGCCGCTTACTAGGAGCATGATTTGCCGTAACAGATCTATCAATATATATGGCACTGCACTGGCCGGTGACAACAACTTCTAAGAAATGCATCTCACTCTAAGCAGAAGCGGCAACCAGCAGGATGGAGTTTAAAAGATTCATCTTAGACAAAAAAGAACAGTGTGGGTGATGTGGCTTAAATGATTTGATACCTAAGGGGCTACTTCAGGGAAGCACTTTTACGAGCAGAGGTTGTCTTAGAGAAATAGCACTGAGGCACGAAAAAGCTCGGCTCCCTTCATTATACACATCGAACTACTAAAGCTTGCTTATTTATTTTCCGCATTTCCTAATGACAAGGCTGTGCACGACTTAGGGGTACACTGACAAAACAGCTCAAGACTGAAGCACCCAGACGAAAGCCCCAACGTTAACAACACGACAAATGCTCACACTATGCACCGCCCTGTTTTAATAACGGTGTATTAAGTACGTGACTCGATCTATTTAACTGGCATGCCGTTTTCCAATTCAATTACTATCATGCCAAAAATAAATAATTATTACCTCGGGTTTCATGTGTGGAAGTAATAATGGTACGTTTAGTTTGGACAAGTAGCAATATTGCAAACGTTCGTTCGTAGCCAATATCATTACAAGTTCTTGGAAAATCAGACCTTATGCTTGATTAGTCATCCTGCACGAAATATCTCTAATTATTTATTATTTTGCCTTCGGACAGAATCTCTGGTACAAGATTCGTGATTTCTCCCCTGGAATTGAATACCGTGACCACTATAATCGACAAATGCACGTAAACTCAGTTTTACTTCTTAGCTTCGTTCTTTGCATATAATATTTTTGCTGCTTTTAGAGAAACGGTCGATCACTGCACTTGATTTACAGCACCATTAATTAAAAACAAGGACGACACATACTTTAGGTGAGTGCTAAGAGGTTAAAGTGCAAATCGGAGGTCTAATTTGTGACTTTGGATTGTTACGGACGCATGAAATACTGCAATACAGTTCCCATTCCACAGTAAATGTCAGAAGACTGCAGTTGTTTGTCTTAATTATACAGAATGGTGTAACAGGTTTACTTACCACACTCTGTTCAATTAGATGCTTTAGTTCTCCCACTATTGCCTTGATTTGCCAAGGGCTGCTTGCCTATTTACTCGTTCCATCAGCGATACAGCTGCAAATCCCGAAATATGGCTTACCTAGCTATTATAATTACGTGAAATCGTTGGTTAAATGATTTTGGGTCGTCCTACCTTATTGTAATACATGGGGCACGCACTTGGTAATCGAATGGCCACCAATGGTATGGACCTTCTGAGGCCATAGTAGAAAAACTTGTACGGCCATTGCCTAAGTATTTTTTAGTAAACCAGAATACTGTTAAATTATTAAGCAAACAAAACCAACGTGTACGAACGCCAAGTCTTGGATCAGTAGCGATATCCCTGTTCAACGATGGAGAGATAGCAATTAAAGGCCATTAAACAGTGGCATGGGCTATATCGTCAAATAGTGTTCGTAATTTCTTAACGCTCTGTTTCCAAACTTTAAATTAAATCTCAGTTGCTCCATGCTTACGTTGATAACGATAGCACTATCGCATTTCGATTAAGCTCAGAGGCTTGCTGGTCCAGGCTATTAAAGGATTAGCATAAGAACGCTATGCCCAATGCAATAAACGTTTGTATTTAGCTTTAAATACTCCATCCAGTAATGCCTTGCCGTGAACTCTGCTATGGACCTACCTGCCAGTGGTGAAGTAGTCAAACTGGCATTAACCGTTAGCATCTGTGCATGGCACGTACCCTTAAATAAATTGACCTTTCTCTGAATTCATTATAAGTCGCAGTGATTTTAGTCTGTATATAGTTCTTCAGTCTTTTTAAATGAACCGACAGATACGTTCAAGAATATCATGTGAACTTTTATATAGTGACTGCTATGAGGCAGGTCGTTCATTAACCTTCCATGGCTTGTTGGCTAGTAAATGCAGTCAACAATTGGCAATAAAGAAAGGCTATGGATATATGGGTGATAGTGGTTACAATTTTCAGTATTGAAGCCCTGGAGATTTTATTTATTTTCGGCCTAAATCTGCACGCACCACTAGTCATTAGGCAAGAATATGAGGGTACCGTTTTGGCGACGCCAGTAGCTCAGATGCTGCGAGCAGATGCATGACTTAGTGTCTGCTTCTAGTAAACAGAAATCCCACCATCACATGTGGAAACTTTATTTCATGGTATTTGATACTTTATCATTGCTTTGAAATCCTATAGGTCAATTATGATTCAGCCGTGTAATAGCAATTAGTTTAGTGCTCCTAAACCGCTATGTAATGATCACAGGAACTATAGGAATTTTAGAATGGCTAGATCTAAGCTGGTTTTCATCAGCGATGCAGAGTGTGATTATTATGCTGCCCTACTTTGTATAATAATAGAGGAATTACCTTTTAGAAAACGCTTGAGAGTGGTGAAATCCATGGACAATTTAAGGACGACTAATCTTCCTCGTGGAAACGTAACGGCCGAGCACAATATAAGGCATTGCCTATTTAATCGAAATCGAGAGCAATTTGTTATTTCTGTATTTTAGTCTTTAGGCTGCTGAATCTTACTTAACCCTGAGTGGATGTATGTTTCACTTACAGTCAAGCCCTTGCTGCTGCAAGTCATATTGAATATCGCCATGCCAACATCGGCTTACTGGATACCCATAGGCCTCGTAAGCTTGGTATTTGTAAGCGTGCGTATAATAATTGGGTTAGACAGAGCCGGAGTTTCCCTGAGAGAAAGCAGTCCGAGGGGGAAAAACAGCGATTTTGGCTCTTCCGTCTAACTCCAACCTAGGCCTGTGCAATGTCATGAGTTCGAGCCTTTCGGCATACGTGAAGCGCCTGAACAAAAAGTAGGTTATTTCATGGTGTCATACAAATAAGTTATATTTATTTTATTTTAATTCATTGCGATCAGAAGAAGAATCGTGGTGTACGTCATTTGACAACATGTGAACCTAGAACGGGTAACGATCATGTCTGTGATTAAGATAATTATTTTCATTAGAGCATTTATGTCTGGAACAGTTTTTGTTGAAGCAGACTGAGCTTTCCATATAACGGAAATAGCATCATCAGAAGTCGTTCAGAGATGAAAAGCTTTAGATTTCCGTAAAACACTTGTATGGCATTGACAAAGTGGCCGGGCCACAAGCCTGACTCGAACTGAACAGAACGATGGCAGGATGATGTCTACAGGCCTCTATGGCAGGCTGAGTGGTTCCTACTGGTCGTTGATCTTAGAAATTAAAAATAAATTGGGGAATAGTTCACGGCAGCAGAGACAATGCAAAGCTTTTGATATCTATGCCTGGCAAGACGAAAGAAGTCGTGGTGAATCATTACTGAACAGGGTAACACTGAACTATCAGCAGTGGTTTTAAATGCAGCTCTCAATTATTATTCCATATTCTAAGCATAACTTTAATGCAGCACCCATGTCATAAGAGACTCTAAGAATCCGAACTAATTTTTGTCATTGGATCTTTTTCCGTCTAGCTTTAAGCGATTCGGAAAATATTTTGAAATGTGCCTTTAGGCCAGACATGGGCAAACTATGGCAAGCGGGCCATATACAGCACTTTGAGATTTCAATCCGGCCCACCGCCCACGTTATTTTATTAAATTAAGTTTTATAGTAAAGACACCTCAATCACGTTACCAATTTTAACTCCGTTCTTTTCCCAGCAGATGGCTCACACAGAAGACATTGTCCCTTGAGTGTGATGCATTACAGTAACTCTCTACTTCATTTTGTTGCTTTGCACATTCAGCCATTCCGTAAAAATGAGCTGACTAAAGAAAAAAAAGTAGACAGTGAGTGCCCAACGTTCAATAAAGAGTAGACAATACAATATTTTTTTACTCCAATGAACAGCTGTATCTCTGATATGCCAAGAAACTGCAGCAGTTCCTAAAGAATGGAAAATCCACCTCCATTTTGCGACACAAAGTTCTAGCTACACCAGTCAATAGTCTTCACCAAAACGGGCGGCTTCGGCTTAGAAATTGACGGCTAATTTAGAGACTCGGAAAAGCCTTTTTCACAGACAAACTGCCATTCAAGAGTCCAGAACTAAGGCAAGTTTCTTCTAGCTTTAAAATTAGCAAAGGCCAGTATATTCAGAAATTTAAAAGGCTGAAGCTTAAAATTGGCTCTGCCAGACTATCTCCTGTTGAATCAGCACGACATATAGGTATCATGTTCCAAGGTGACCTCTCGACTACTACATCAGCTCCACAGTCAAATTTGATTACTTTCAGCTACATGACAATGCTAAAACTCGGGCTTGTTTAAGTAATGATACCACGCCTAAGTTAGTCCATGTATTCATGACATCCCAGCTCGGCTGCTGCAACTCACTGCTTACTGGACTACCACCATCTGTGATCAGGCGATTGCAGCTAGTGCGACACTCCACAGCTAGGCTTGTCTGTCGTGAGCCTCACAGTTGCCACCACTTGTCGCCGACCTGCATTGGCTACCAGTCATGCACTAAATCGGCTTGAAGGTTAGTTGCTCACTTTATGGTCCCTTACAGCTGATTTTGAAGGGTAAGCTTACAACTACTGAGTCTGCTAGGACTATACGTATGCAGGAAGTTAATATTTTTTCTGCTAATATTAAAATGATTTGCAGCTAAACGTATTTGACTCTAAGTGTAACAAGCACAATTTAAGTTAAATAAGTTTTACTTGAAATAAGATGATAGAAAACAAAATATAAATTTTATCGATTTTCTTTTGAAGAAACGTCGTACTGCATTCGCTTGGCCATTAAATTTACATTTACAATAGGAAGATTGTGTTGAAATTTGTTCGGTTTTTACCATGCTAAAGCGATACCTAGTAATTCGATGCTTTAAAGCTACTGTGGGCATTTTGTAACAACGTAAATGAGTGTAACACTCATACCTGACTCCACTGGTAACTGATCAAAGTGGCTTAAATGCAGCCATCAAGTGATTACGGTTGCTAAAGTGATTAACGCCTAATCAGTTAAGAATCCTTGAATTTATTGACATTATGTAACTAAATAATTGTCAACCTTAAAGATTTTAAAACGATAATAAAACCAATAACACTGGTATGGAAGCTCACAAAACGTCGGCATGATTTACTTGGTGGAATGAGTTCTTTCTATTTGTGCAGTGATGTTACCCACGTTCAACTCATAGTATCCATGTAGCTTCAGCGGTTGACATAGACGATGCAATCGCTGATTCCTGTTTTCACTGACAGCATTGTCGGATGTCTCTACTTCCAGTGTCGGCCGAATGTTATCCTCCGATTATTTTTCAACTACCAGTGCCAAGCTCAGATTTCAGCGAAAAAAGCATGATCTCCTAGTCTCCTGGACTAAGAATTGTAAATCAGCATCTTGCCTATATGGAGGCACTTACACTCTTGCCATCCGTTGACTAAATTCTTCTGCTAACCAGTCAAATCAGACAAAATAATTGCCTGCCAATTGGCGGTCCGTTTACCTGTTTCAAAATGTCCTCCTTTAACCTCTCGATTGATGTAAAAAACTGAAAAAATATATAAGAACGAAGTGCATTGTGACTATAAAGTATGAAGTGAAAGACTTTCTTTAACTATCTCCTCGAAGCTAAATAAATGTAACTAGCAATAGGATGAGAGGAAACGAAGAATAAATAGCTGTCGATTCTCGTTGGAAGAATCTTCGTACTGTATTTTACTTGGCCATTACAGTTTCATTGGGAAGAATGTTCTTAAAATTTGTTTGAATTTTACGATGCTCAAGCGCAACCTAGAAATTCGATACACTGCAACCTAATTCATCCATTATTGTACAACGTAAGTGAGCCTAATACTGACACCTGACTTAACTGGTAACTGATAAAAGTGTCTTAAACGCAGATATCAGGGTATAACGGTTAAAAAAGCGAATAGGGCTTAAGCAGTTACGAAGCCCTTAGTTTATTGACATTACATACCTGAACAAAATCAACCTCAGAGATTTTAAAACAATAGTAATGTCAAGATCGCGGTACGACCGCTCTAAAAACGTTAGTATGATTCACTTGATGGAACGAGTTCTTTTCATTTATGCAACGACGCTTCCAAGGTTCAACTGACAGTACCCATCTAGCTTCAGTGGTTGGCTTACACGATGCAGGCGACGAATCTAGATTTTATCAGCAGTATTGGCAGATATCTCAGCTTTGGCTGTCGGCTGAAGAGTACCGTCCAATTGTTTTGTAACTACCAGTGCTAAGCTCGGATTGCAGCATAAAAAAACACGATCTCCTGGTCAGCAGCACTAGGAATTGTGAGTCAGCATCCCGCCTCTTTAGAGGCACTTGAACTTTTGCAATCTGTTGAATAAATCCGTCTGCTGACTAGTCAAGTCCGACAAAGTAATCGCCTACCACTTTGCAGTCCCTTTACTTGTCCTACACAATGTTATGAATTAACCTCTCGATTGACGTTAATATGGTAAGACCAAGCTCAGTGACACTAGAAAGTATGAACTGCAAGGATTTATATTTCTTTGAAGCTACGTATCATACAAATAAGCCAACGAGTTATTGCCAATTAGAGCACTGCACTACTAGGAGGTTAGTCTTGGCCAGAGACATAGCAACGCCTTATAGGAAAGAATATTCCGAGTTCACCAACTGAATTGTGTGGCATAGTTTATGGCGTAATCATTGTATTGCATCAAATGGCTTGAATGAGCCAGTCTACATGCATAATATCTGTTTATCAAACAGCAATACAGATGCCGTTTTCACAATAAGCATTAAGCAACTGGGCTTGATTTCAAGTTATAGGGAACGGTGATTCGATTTGACGAATCTTAATTTACTTTATAGTCCGTGCCAGTGCTCATGCAATAACCGAGAAGGACGTGCTCAGCATTTTCAGATTGCCATACTGCCACCATTTCAATAAATGGTGCAATAAAACTATGGTTAATCTTGCTTATTGTGCAAAACAGTACTAATGGTTTACCCGGCAATTTTAGTAAGATTGCCTAATGCGTAATATTACTGTGACTTCTGACGGCCCTGGTCATTGGGGGCTATAGCTAGAAAAAAACAGGGCTTCTTTCTTCATTAGAAAGCTGAATTCCTGCCAGTCGGACACTAAACAGATTTTTAAGACAGTAAACCATTTACTGGCCAATGCTGTGAGGTCTGACTCCCCAGATATTAAGGGCTCAGCCGAAAGGTTTTCAGCCTTCTTTATTGAGAAAATTGTGCACATTCGTGCCTCCATTAAGCCCCCTCCGGCGAAAGCAATCGCCGTTCCTCAACCTGTGACCTTTCTTAAAGGGTTCTCCGATGTTTCTGCCTGTGATGTGGCTGACTTAATAAGGTCTAGCAAAAAGAGCTTGTCTCCTGAAGACCCTATACCTTCATCTCTGTGGTCTTCACTTGCAGACCACCATAGCCCTGCGATGACCAAGATTGTTAATGCTTCTTTGGGAAAACGGGTCGTCCCCAAGTCTTTCAAATCGGCAATCGTTAGACCTAATCTTAAAAAGCCTGGATTAGACACAGAGGTCCTAGCAAACTATCGTCCAGTTTCCCTTATTCCGTTCTTATTAAAGATTCTTGAAAATGATGGTTCTAAGCAGCTAGTTGAACATATTGAAAATTATAGAATGTCAGATACATTTCAATCAGGGTTCAAGAGGCAGCACTCAACTAAAACTGCTCTCCTCAGTGTTAACAATGACATTCTACGTGGCAACGACGACGTGAATGTCACTGCCCTAGCTCTGCTAGATCTGTCGGCTGCCTTCAACACCTTTGATCACAAATTTCTGCTTGAACGATTGAGAACATCGATCGGTCTGGCAGACGAAGCACTGGCGTGGTTTAGATCATACTTGTCTGATCGTGTTCAATCCGTGTCGTGTGAGGGTCAGGTCTCAGACGGGTCACCTGTGAAGTCTCTCTAGGGTCTGTACTCGGACCCTTGCTGTTCTCAATGTATACACAACTTCTGGGAAAAGTGATTAGGCCCATGGAATAGGATATCACTTCTATGCTGACGATGCTCAGTTTTATTTGTCATTTAAACCGTCGGAATCTGCTGCTGCAACTGAGAAGCTGAATGCTTGCCTTGCCGATATTCGATCCTGGATGTCGGAAATCTTTCTGAAATTAAATGACGATAAAACCGGACTGCTGCTCATAGGACACCCTAAGCGTGTGGCTGGATTAAAACGCTTTGCTGTTCTAATAGGTGATGCTATTGTGCGACCTTCACGACGTGCTCGTAATTTAGGTGTCGTGTTCGACAGCTGCCTCAATTTTAAAAGCATCATTCAGAAGACTGCCTCTACAGCCAGCCATCTCATCCAATCTCTATCCAAGATTAGTAGCTGTCTCCCACAATGGCTTGTAAACAATTTAACTAGCTCTTTAGTTCTGACTCGGCTTGATTATTGGAATTCCCTTTTGGCTGGGCTACCAAAGAAAGCTATTAAGCCACTACAGCGGACTATGAATATGGCTGCAAGGCTGGTCTTCAAGTTCCAGCGGTTTGAGCACGTGTCACCTTTGCTGAAAGAGCTAGGATGGTTGCCGGTTGAGCAAAGGATACAGAGCAAAGTTCTTATGCTGACCCACAAGGCCCGCCACAGCTTGGCTCCTTCGTACCTAGCTGAACTGCTGCATCAGTTTCAGACTGTTCGCCCACTCAGGTCCTGTGTGGACAATAAATTAGCTGTCCCATTCCTCTGCTTAAAGGCAGTTGGCGACAGAAGCTTCAGCTCTGCAGATCCTAGACTGTGGAACTCGCTTCCACAATTCTTACAGAACGACATTTACTCTCCATCTGCCGACTACAGCACATCTTTTTTCGCGGTCCTGAACTGTAACTTCTATGCTACTCTTTACCTCAACTGCTCTCCTAACTCTGCTATGCTTCCCACTTATCTTTGTTGCTTGAGACAAAGTCTGTTGGCTACCGAGTGTGTACCGAAAGCCGCTTAGGCTGTGAGTAAGCTATTCGAAGCTCTCCAGCGTAACCCCTCATGGTCTTTATGACTTTGTGGAGTTACTGACGGAGATAGATTGCATTACAATACGTAATCGAATTTCTGTCCAGCTGAACTCCATCTGCTATTAGGAAATTGCAGTTATTGAAGCTGAGGGCTAGATTGTGCCAGGCAACGATATCGGCACGACCGAGAGTATAAACCGTGGGAAAAGTCGCATCGAGCACAAAGACCCACAACTAATCCCAATTCATTGCTTCCTTTGAGCATATTTACACATTAACATCAAAACCGGACGACGCACAGAGTGTGGAGGTAGCTCATAGATTTTCAGCAGTTAATCAAACGATATTATTTTTTTCCGTCAAGATCAAAATTCTGGAGTCCAGTGACATAGGAAATAAAAAAATTGCTATACATGGCCTCTGATGCCCTGCCAAGATGAGGGCCCCTCGAGAGAGACTCATAGTCAAAGCAACCTAGAATTCAAGCAAAACAAGCAGAGATGCTCTAAGCATGTCTTCCTATGCAGCTTATTAAATACCAGATTAAATTCCGACTGTGTGGAGTGATTAGCTCCTAAACCAGACCAGCAATCGCATTGCAGGAGGTCACAGGAACTCTCGACCTGATATTAATATGCGAATCAAAGAAGGCAACTAGTTCACTAAGCCCTAATTTTAATGTCCTGCTTCTACGTCGCATGAATGCACTGCTGCTAACATGCATAACTAACATCCCAACAATTTCTGAACCTCGGGTCATGTCCTAACACCTTGGAAAAATCTTTATTTAAGCCAATATTCCACAAAGCAACCACAGACGACAAGAACTTGAGCAACATCTGCCCAGTCACCCTTACACAGTCCCTACCAATGAATGTGTAACGAGTCTTAGCTGACCAGCTTAACTAGAATGCTTAAATTCAAACTTTAAGTGTGTTTCAGTGCATTTTCAGAGTCAGTCACTGCACAATGTCAGCATAGCTTTTGGTTCACGATGACGTACTTAGGAGTTAAGACGTTGGACGATTACATAGGCTCGCTGTGCTCAACCTTTTGGCAGTGTTTGATATTCTCGATCAACAAGTTCTTTCGAGTGCCTCTAATCTCATAGCTGAGGTTTGATTTGCAACTGTGGATTGTTAAGGACACACGAATGACTGCGATACAGCTCCCATTTCCAAAAACGATTGTCAGAAGACTTCAGCTTTTAGTCTAAAACATACAGAATGGCTTTGAGGGTTTACTTACCACACTTCATGCAATTGGACGCTTGAGTTCTCCTGCTATCGCCTCGGTTAGCCCACGTCAGCCAGCCTATTTTCACGCTCCAACAGCCATGCAACTGCTCTTTCCATAATATGTGTTGCATAGATATCAAAAATTTGCGAAATTGCAGATGAAAGTGATTCGGCCGTCCTACCTAATCGTGTGACATGAGACAGGCACTACATAAAAAGTAATGTCTGTCTGAATACATTTTTGCACTCATTTTAGTCTATATAAACTATTGCAGTCTTGTTTGATGAACCAAGATTTAAATTCAAGAAGATCTCCAAGAATGTTATAGCGACTGGTATGAGGCAGGTCATTCAGTTATCTGCAAAGGCTAGTTAGCAAGCAGATGCAGTCTACAGATGGCTGGCGAAAAAATTAACGGACATACTGGTGATATTGATCATCATTTTCAGTTTGAAGCCCGGGAGATTGTTGTTATTTCCTGCTAAAATCTGTACTAACCACTAGACATTAAGCAAGAATGTGAGGGTACTATGTTAGCAACACCAAAAGCTAAGATGCTGTGATTAAAAGATGACTTAGTGTCTGCCACTGGTAAGCCAAACACGGAAGCTAAATATGCATTGTGAGGTACAAATTAGAAGTTTCATCACACAAAAAGAAAGCTACTGTTCTTTCCACCATAGAGATCCTACCAATGTATCTAGAAACTTAATTCCATCATATTTGATACTTTATCGTTGCTTTCAAATCTTTGAGATCAATTATGATTCACTCATGTAATTGCAATACATTAATAATAATAATAATAATACACTTGATCAAGGGCGTGCCTTCAGAGAACTCAATCTCTTTCTAGGCACTTTCCATTGGCTATAAAGGGAAACGCAATTGCATGGTTAGTAATAGCATGCTTGCTAAGCACCATGAATAATATTGTTAGGGGTGACATGCACTCGGTCAGCATGTACATTTTGTTAGTGGCAGTGTGCACAGTGTTAGCACGCATAAGCAGATTAAGGACTAATCATAGGGACCGACTAAATGCTTTTCGAAATAGGTGTGTATTTAGGTTCTTGTTAAATGTGGTCAAGTCAGGGGATGTTCAAACGCCAGTAGGGAGTGAGTTCCAGGCTTTAGGAGCATCGGAGCTAAAAGCAGGGTCTCCAAAGGATTTGAGGTTGGTATGAGGTAAATTAAACACTCCTCAACTGCTAAGTAATTGATCACTGTAACTATAGGAATCTCTTGATGACTACATCTAAGCTACTTTTCATTAGCTTCAGTTATGTAGACTGTGTGATGTGATATGTGTGATTGTTAGGCTCCCTTTCTTAGTTCAATAATGGATGAATTACGTTTTAGCAAACGCTTGAGTGAAGTCAAATTCATAGACAATACAAGGACGACGAATCTCCCTCGTGAAAATGTAACGTCCAAGCATGATACATTACATTGCTCATTTCAGAAAATTGACAGCAATACATTGTCTCTTCATTTTCGCCTTCAACCTGCTGAAACTTGCTTAACTCTGAGTGGATTTAAATGTATCACTGACCATCAAACACTTGTGGCTGCAAATCATTTAGAACTTAGCGACACAAATATTGACTTTCTATATACCCATAGTCCTAGTAAACTTCATAGGTATAAGCTTACACGCGAAAACCGGCTTTGACAGAGTTTGCATTTCCCTGAGATAAAGCAGCCCAGGGAGGAGAAAAACAGCGATTAAGGCTTTGCCATCTAACCACAACCAAGTTCTGTTCAAGGTGATGGGTTCGAGCCATTCGGCCTACGTGAAGCGCCTGATTAGAGGTTAAGTTCTCCTATGATGCTATGCAAACAAATTATATTTATTTCATTTTAATACGTTGCGATCCCAGTAAGAATCAGGGCATACATCACTAGACAACATGAAAATCTGGGACAGGTTAAGATCATGTCTGTGGTTGAGATCATTAGTTTCATTCGAGCATTTATGTCTGGACAATATTTTGTTGAAGCAGATTGGGCTTTCCATGCGAGGGGCTCAGAGATGAGCAGCTCGGGATTTCTTTTTAGGAGTTTTTGAATGGCACTGACAAAGTGGCCTAGCCTCTAGCCCGACGTGAACCCAGCCGAACGGGTACATGACGATGTCTACTAGCTTCTATGGCGGGCTGAGTGGTTGCTACTAGTAGTCGATCTTCTAATTGAAACCTAGGCTGGGGGGTGGTATAGTCCACGGCAGAAGAGACATTGCAGAGCTTGTGATATCTATGCCCGGCAAGAAGAAGGAATTCGTGGAGAACCATTGTGGTACACGGTCACACTAAACACTTACCAGTAGTTTTTTTAAGTGGCTCTCAATAATTGTGCCACGTTCTGCATATAACTTAAGAGCGCCCTGCATGTCATAAGAGCCTCTACTTATCAGAACTAGTTTATGTCATGGGATATCTTTTTTTGTAGCTGTACATAATTCAAAAATTGGTTGAAAATGTGCCTTTAGACCAGACGCGAGAAAACTAGGGCACGCGGGCCATATACGGCTCGTTGGGCCTTTCAATCCGACCCGCCGTCCACGTTATATTATTAAATTAAATTTTATTAGAAAGACATCAAAATAATTTTACCTAGCTGTAATTCCCATTTTTCCCCAACAGATGGCCCACACAAAAGACATTCACCCTTGAGTGAGATACAATACAGTTACACTCTACTTCATTTTTGTCGCCTTGCACTCTCAGCCATTATGTAAAAATACACGGTCCGAAGAAAAGAAAAATACACAGTGTTCAATAAAGAGTGGACTTTTTGGTGCATAATGACCTACATAGGAATGCAGACTTAGTGAGATTACATGGGTTCACTGTGCTCAATCTTTCGGCAGCTTTTGATATTCTCTATCATCAAGTTCTTTTCTAGTGCCTCAAATCTGCGTTTGGCATCTTTGGCACGGCTCTTCCGTGGTTTCAGGTACTATCTCAGAGGTACTCTAGAGAAGGATTTTATTAGAGTTTAGGTCATCGAGAGAACCAATAAGGTTCGTTGTACCTCGAGCCTTAGCCTCGTCCGGTTTTTGAAGTGAAAGGATAAAGATCATCGGAGGAGCCATTGGGTTGTGAAGTACATCGGAGTAGGTGATTGGTCAAGTTCATTGCACTGTCTATACTCTTTTTCTTGCTGCTGCGATTGCCAGGAATAATCGAAACTTTCACCTCAACCCATATGACATATAGGTATGTTTTTGCTTTGATTCTTTCAATTCATCCCGCACGTCGAATTTTTTTAACTTCCTCAGTGCATGTATTAATGAAATCGGAGCCGGATTGCAGCAAATGAGCAAACAAGTGTGGTTTAGAAATTGCTAACACCTAAAGCTTAAAATAGGCTCTACTAGCATATATCCTATTGAATCTTTACAAAATGTAGGAGTCGTATTCCAAAGTTACCTTAGATAAGACGACCACATCATTTTAAGAGTTAACTCGACCTACTCTCAGCTGCATAATGCTGCAAAAAAACTTGAGCTTGTTTAGGCAGGGATACCAACCTAAGTTGGTCCAAGCATTTAAGACAACGCATCTCGACTTTGGTAATGCACTGCAGGCTGGGTCTCCAGCATGTGCAATTAGGCACTTCCAGCCGGTGCAAAACTATGCAGCTAGGCTAGTCGGACATGAGCGTGTCAGTACCCACATCACCCTACTTCTAGCTAACCTGAACTTGATCCCATTCAAAAAATTTACTACAAAGTTGTCACTCCCTTTGAGTTTCCTTTATTCCTATGTTCCATCGTATCTATAAAATACATCCCCCATTAGGCAAAGCATCGTGCCATTCGTTTTTCGTAATTTCGTATTTCACCTATGCTTCATATTAACCTCAAATCCTTTGGAGACTGGGCATTTAATTAAAAAGAAATCCTAGCTGCTTTAGCAGCTTCCTTTGCAAAGCGACAGATGAGCCTTATCGGCTGTCACCACCGCTTGTATAGGCGATACAGAATTGCCATTAAAGAATTGACGATAAAGTATTTGCAGTAGTTGAACCTGCAACCTCGGGACCGAGGTCATTAAACCAACCGCCTAACCTAGTGCCCCACCACGGCTCACCAAGTTAGTTCCTTCCCAAAGTCTGTAGCTCAATTCCGATTGGCGTCTCTACATTCTGCTACATGACCACAATCAAATGTAAGCTCTAAACGAATTTTCTATCGCAGCATTCAGGTAATAAATGTAAATCGTCATATATGTGGTGATAGAGTGCTTACTTCCACTATTTGGCATGTCACAGCGAACCATGTCATGTTTGTTGTGGCTGAGCATATTAACACTAACCATTAAAACACGCTTCCTTTGCTGCAAATGTAAAGTGTTTAGAACACAATATGCGCAGTGAAGAATTTATAATATTGCTTTTAATGTGCCTACCCATCTGATCTTTTCGTTAATCACGTCGGGCAAGGTACTGCCTACTCTTTCTGTGATAAGTGTGCAGCGACTCTTTGGACCAACAACTATCACCTAATTTTGTAAGAGTTTTTTTAGAGCCTTTTTTTTAAATGCTAAAGCCGCCAAAGTTTGCTCTTCTTTTGCATGTACTGTCGCTTTCGACTACATGGACTTGACCTAAGAAGAATAATGCCTCATTTTAATTGGTATTTGCAGGCATCTCTAAAGGCATAGCATGTCCCACCTGACAAGCACTGTAGCCTCGTAATGTAATGTAATGTATCTCCGTCAGTAACTCCACAAAGTCATAAAGACATGTGGGTGTTGCGCAGGAGAGTTTTGTGTAGCTCACTCACAGCCTAAGCGGCATTCGGTACGCATTCGGTAGCTAACAGACTTCGTCTCACGCAACACAGGGAAAGTGGGAAGCATAGCAGAGTTAGGAGAGCAGTTGAGGTAGTGAGTAGCATATAAGGAACAGTTCAGGACCGCTGAAAAAGATGTGCCATAGTCGGCAGTTGGAGACTAGATGTCGTTGCGCAAGAATTGTGGAAGCTAGTTCCACAGTCTAGGGCCTGCAGAGCTAAAGCTTCTGTCGCAATTTGTCTTTAAATAGAGGGATGGGACAGCTAATTTATTGTCCACACAGGACCTGAGGGCGCGAACAGGCTGAAACTGATGCAGTAGTTTAGCTGGGTACGAAGGAGCCAAGCCTCGTCTCTGCTCATCGCTATAGCAAGCTTCCACGAAAACCTCTAAAACAGTGCTGCTGGTGCTTTATTTACTCCATCTGAACTTATGACTTGGTAGGCACTGTTTTTACTGACAATCAATTACGATATTTGCACTGAACTTAGAGCACATAAGGCAAACTCAGGCTGAGCTGCTTTAGGGTTGAGTTTAACAGGTGACCGTAGACTACATCAGTTAAAAAAGAAGAGCAAGCTCAAAAGTTCATTTCCTAAAAGCAGATGGCTGGATTATAATAATCCAGACTTTATCTCATAGGTATACACCTCGCACACGTGAAGTTCATAGTTTTATTCTTTGCTGTGCTCTTAGCTTGCAACAGTGACTCCTACAGTTTGGCTCGTACCTTAGGTCGATATGGCCAGAGTAGTAAGCAGTGATTAGAAGATTAGATGTAGGTTCTGCATAGTACTACGCTTTCGTTATGTGAAGGTTAGCGAGATCAATTTCTTAACAACTTTGGATATCAGCAAAGATTCATTAGAAAATTTGAATTTACTTGCAGTAGCCTATGTGTACTGCGATTAACAAGACAGCCACTTACTGTACTGTACTACTGAGCCACGCATGTCGCCATAATCTAGAAAATGGTAGGGGCTATGACGTTATCATTATGTATGAAAACTCTTTCATTGTATCGTGGCTAGGAAGAAAATGGTGACCTATAATTGACCCTTGCACCAGCATACAATTATAACTCATCCACGTTTGATTTACCATATGTCTCTTTTCTTCTGGATGTTATTGATCAAACTCAAATTACATTCAACATTTGTACAGACAGTACGAGTAAACGTCGTAAATATTGGTAGCCATCCCATTTGCAGACTTTTTTGTATTTCAATTTTGCATATACATTTAAAGACCATTGCGACAACATTTTTAGCTGGAGCGCATTAACCATTGAGCAGGTTGTGTGGACGGCAAAACTACGTAGATATTAAGTCTTACGAGTTTGACAGGGGAACATCAAACTCTTCCTGATTCTTATAATAATATTTTAGAGAAATCATCCGATAAACAACGGTTAGCTAGTTAAGAGCATGGAATTGCTGCACGTAGGCTGAGCCGGATATTTGGTTATGCTATTGGTCTAGTATACAAAATGTTTAGGTTATAAATTATGTCAAACATTGTATTACTCACAGAATTATCCAATGACTAAGCACTTTCATGAAAGTATTAAAGTGTATTCGCTTATGATTATATGCTCACCCACGCTAAAGAACTCTCGTGATAAAGCTAGGTAACTATTACAGTATTCTGTACCGTACGTAATGGCAGAAGCAGAAATGGCTAGTACCATTATATATTTACTTTAATTTTACATCAAGGTTCATTATAACAGTAGATTTGTTTTGTGAACTGATTAAAGGCAGTTAATTTTGGAAAACGCATCGCGATCACACGGACTGTTATCCATGAATTCCAGAGTTACAATGGATCAATATCAACTATTGTAAAACTCGGAGCACTCATTGGCAGCTTTTCGAGGGAAAATCGTCAAACTATTTTGACTTGTTAGATAGTCCAAGAAGTAAAGATAAAAATAGTTGCAAAAGTATAGGTTTAATGCCTCCAAAGAACGATTTTCATTGTTTGCAATGGTTTTATCTTTGACGTCAATACTTTAGGGGTATTCAGAAACTTCAAGAACGCTTGAGAAGCTATTTTACAAGCTTTGCTATTAAAAAGCCTCAAAAGTCAGTCTCGCTGGATACCACATTTTATCTCTTGCTTTAATCCCGAATCCGTTTCTGTTGACTTATCACAACTTTTATTTCCTAATGTATTGGTCGATAGCTTTTTAGTGCAGTCCTGGCATAATTATTGTCCAGACACAATATGTTGAAACTCCGAGATCTACGGTTTGTTTTTTTAAGCCAAGCTTACTGCAACGTAATACTCGTGAATCTTTTGCTTTTAAGATTCTGATGTCAAAACCTAACAATCACAGGCATCCTAAATATAGGCGGTATTAAGTCTTCTAGAAAATGTATGTTTAACACAACTGCCAATTTGAACGCATCATTTCGAAAGGCAGATATTGTATTGCTTGTTTAAAACCAAATCTTTAAATGCACGTTTATCAGTGCCTGCTGGTAATAGTATTTATGTATATACCTCCGTCAGTAACTCTACAAATTCATAGAGACTGTGTGGGTGTTACGTATAATAGTTTTGTATAGCACACTCACAGTCTAAGCGGCTTTCGGTAAGCATTCGGTAACAAACAGGCTTCGTCTTTAGCAACAAAGAGAAAGTGGGAAGCTTAACCGAGTCAGGAGAGTAGTTGAGGTAGCGAGTAGCATGGACGTAGCAGCCCAGGACAGCTGAAAAGGATGAGCCATAGGCGGCAGCGGGCGAGTAGTTGTGGCTGCATAAGAACCGCATAAGAAAGTACCACAGTCTAGGACCTGCAGAGCTGAAGCTTCTGTCGACAACGGTGTTTAAGCGGAGGAATGGAACGGCTAATTTATTGCCCACACAGGACCTGAGTGTGCGTAGAGGCTGAAATGGATGCGAAAGTTCAGTGAAGTACGAAGGATCCAAGCCGGGGAGGCAATGTGGGTCGGCGTAAGAACTGCTCCGTATCTGTTGCTGAACCTGCATCCATCTAGCTCTTTTAGTAGAGCAGACACGTACTCAATCAAACCTCTGCGACTTACAGATGACATTTGCAGCCATATTTACAGTCAGCTAAAGTGGCCGAGTTGCTTTCTGTGGTAGCCCAGGAAATAGGGAATTACAATAGTTAAGCGAAGAAAAAGCTAAGGATCTAGTAAAATGTTTGTCAAGCCACTTTGGAAGACAACTTCTAATCTTGGATAGGGATCGGACGGAATGGCTAGCTGTAGAAGCAGTCTTCCGAAATAAACTTTTGAAATATAGACGGCCGTCGAAAACGACATCTAAATTTCGAGCACATTGTGATGGTCGCACAACAGCATCACCTATTAGAAGAGCAAAGCCTTTTCTACCGGCCACACGCTTAGGGGTACCTATGAGCAGCAGTTCTATTTTATCATAATTCAGTTTCAAGATGTTTTCCGACATCCAGCTTATGCCAGCTGACATTGTGCATGCTGCCACTAACCACATTTGCATGATGACCCTGTGCATGTCACCAAAAACCATTTTTTCATTTTGTTTGCTAATCAAGCACGTTTTTACTTACTTTACTTACCGTTCACCATTTCCCTTTGCAGAAAACGTAAAGCGCCTAGAAAGAGATTGAATTCGCTGAGGGCACTGTATCAAGTGCATTATTAATATTATTATTATCCAGTATCGAATGTCGGCAAGGCGAGCATTCAGTTTCTCAGGTACTGCAGCAGATTCCGGTGGTTTGAATGACAAATTCAGCCGAATACTGTCAGCATCCAAGTTGTATCCCATTCCGTGCACCTTAATCTCTTTTCCGCAGAGGTTAAGTATAAATGAAGAACAGCAAGGGACCGAGTATGTACCCTTAAGGGTCCAAAGGTGGCCAGTCTCGCCTGAGAGCCCGGACCCACATACAACACGGATCGAACATATTCGGACAAGGACGATTTGAAACATTCCGGTGCTTAGTGTGCCAAGCCATACTTTGTTTTCATATATTGAGATTCGCTTTTATTATAGAGCTCCACGGTTCATTGAAGGGAAAATTAGTGGTGAATCAATGCCTAGGAAATCCGAATCATAATAACTGATATAAGCAATCCGCACCTATGATAGCAATTTTTCACTAAGGCTTGTAATCACATTTACCCTTGCCTATTACAACTACACATCAGCTAGAGTAGGAACCGCACCCCACCTGCTCTGCCTGCTTAAATGGTTAAGCTTTCCCTTAAAAATAAATCTGATCCCACGGACTCCATGCCTGCAATCAGTGTGCATCAAAAGCTTGGAACTCTTCAACGAATGACTTTACTATATTCCTGACTAAGAGACATTTTAAAGGAAGCTGTTAGCATGCACTAGTTCCTTGCAGCAATTGCAGGGTATATGTGCTATTTCCTCTGTGAACGTATTCGTGCCGATACCGTGAACGTCAGAAGAAACCTATTTGGGCATGTCATTTCTGCATCGTGCTACCAAGAATGGGATACACGTTGAGTTGCCGGAGCTGTAGCTGTCCTGCATCCCCTAAGACATGTGTTATTAGCCCGCAAGTACACGACGTTCTCGGAGGGCACTGTTCGCAGGAGTAATAATGGCATTGATCGAATTGCAATGTTCTCACTGTATCAAAGCTAGACTATTGAGAATGCAAGCTTTCACTATTGCCGAGAAAAGCTATGCCAGTGGCAAGTATGATGGATGCAGAAGTAATTTCCATGTTACTAAAGTCTAGTCATGTGTCTCCTTCATCGAGATGCATTGTTCCCTGTCAATATCCAGACATAGAGACCAGTTATTACTTAAGCCCCATGTCGGTATAGGACTAAGTTCTTTTTCACTTAGCTGAGAACCAAACTGAACACGCTTCACCAAACTTAGCTCTTCAGGATTCGTCATTGCAAACAAAAATATTTGGAAAACACCGCTAAAGATTAAGCAGCAAGTGCAAACTGAATATGGTATGGCTTTCAAATTCTTACTTTATATTGTTCAGAGCCTAGGAAGCATGCATGTACTAGCTAATCAGCATTTTCATTTTTCATTAGGTTTTTGACAAACAAATCCAAATCTATCTATATAAAAAACATCGTTCCGGGTGTAGTCAACCAATGCTGGTCTCAAATAGCTCCAGTACTTTTTGTTTTTTTAATTATCCTGCTGCCCCACAGCTCAATTACCACATTCAGATCCTAGTAGTTTAAATCTGCAGTTCCACCTCCGGTGTGACTGAGGCTTCCCATTACCTTGTCGTAACGTTATGCTGATCCAAACATTGACTCCATAAAACTCTAAAAAGTCACGTGCCATACACTTTAGGGTATACACTACTCAGAAGCTTGAATACCTGGCTAGGCCATTGCCTAGATAATGAAAAACGGGTAATTAATAGAGGTTTCTACTAGAGGCTCAATCTACGTACTTCTTTGTAAGCTATTGCAATTACCGTTGCGAAGCTAGATGCAAAGGAATTCTTCAAATTAATGTTACTATCGTAGCAAAAAAAACAAGTATACCTTAATGGAATGGCAGTCACTGTGTGTTGCGACATTAAATAAATTCGGATGTTCGCACTCAATATTTCTACACCTGAATTTAAACGTGCTGTTCAGCTAGCCATAACCTGGACATGGAATTTCATTAAACTTCAAAGTTGCTGTATAAAGTCGGGATTTTTCCGATATCTTGCAAGTGAATCTACGATTAAATAATAGAGATACGAGCTGAAACTATTCCAAACTACATCTTCTTCATATAGACTACAAATCCACATCCCGGTCTTCGTATTAGTGGTCCTGGTGTCCTAATGGCTGGCTAAACATCCCCGTAAGATGAATTACGGACTTCTGATCCACGGCAGGCTTTGCGATCTGCCCACTATTGCAAGCACTGCTTTCCAGTCTCTAGTACCTTACCCAGCGAATCGTATTTCATTGTGCCGAATGCAGCCCTACACCGTCTGAAAATGTCGAACTGCACAATTACGTGCCCTCTAACTTGGTTAGTACGACAAGTCGGCAAGCAAGTTATGAATGAATACCTACCTGCTCCATAATCAATTTTTTAAAATAAGCTTATTTCAGGCGAGGGTGACCATATTTATATCTCTTGCTTAAGAATAGACTCAGTGACCACACGAAAATTTCACAAAGGCCATTCTAACAGAAATAAGGTTGATTTTTCACCCGTCCATGGATGACTCATGCTGCTGTGAATGTACGTCTAAAACTGCAGCATACACGGTTTAATATTGAAAAAATTAATACTGCGTTTTTATAGCCTACCCAGAAGTCTTCCTAGTTTTCTAGACACTTAACACATTCTGTACAGCAAATTCGATGAAATGGATAGTGGTAGCATGCTCACTATCAACAAGCCTAACATGGCTGAAGATGACAGGCACATGGAGAGCAAGCAAATATGATTATTGACAGCAGGCACAGTGTCAGTATCCACAAGCACACACGCAAATCTCGGCTTTTCAGCCAAGCAACCATTGACTAAATAAAGTTTAACGTCTCTGCAAAAGAACAACGTCAATATCAAGCCTGCTTACAAGTCATTGAAAGAAGTACCAATTATAAACATATACACGTTATAAAGCGCCCTCGGTGAACTCAATGTCTTTCTTGGCCCTTAAATTTGCTGCAAAAGAAAATCGATCGAGCTGTGAGTGGCGTCATGCTTGAATGACAGCATGAATAACATAGATAGATTTTACATGCACAGGGTCAGCATGCAAGTGTGGTTAGTGGCAGCTGCAACAGTGTCAGTGAGCATAACCACATAAAGAAAGAGTCACAGTGACCCACACTGTGATATATAGGTGCGTTTTTAACATTTTTTTAAACGCTCTCAAACCAAGGGACATCGTGACGTAAGTCAGGAGTGAGTTTCAGGATTCGCTAGCTAACAAACTAAATGCATGGTCTGCACAAAATTAGATGTTTGTACGAGGTATAGGTAAAAAGTTAGATTCCGAAAAGCCGGCGGTACGATGCTTAGCCTGATGGGGAAGTAGATCTGATGGTTAAGCTAGAGCCAAAAAAATGAAGAGACCTAAAAATGAGTGAAACAACCCTGAATTCGATCCGTTGCTTGACTGCTAGCCAGTGCATTTCGACAAGAAGTGGTGTGATGCTGCAGCTGCAAAGCTCACGACACACTAGCCTAGCTGCAGAGTTATGCACCAACTGTAAGCCCCTGATTGCACATGCTGGTAGGCCTGCAAGAAGTGAGTTACGGAAGTCAAGACGGAATGTCACAAATGCATGGACTCACTTAGATGAGGTGTTCCCATCTAAACAAGTCCGTGTTTCAGCGATGATATGCAAGTAAAAGTAGGCAGAGTTGATATTGGTGGTGAAGTGGTAGTGTACACAAATGTCACTTCGGATCATGTAAGTGTGGGATAGACCGGAACAATAGTGAGAACCACCGTATTGCATGCTACCACGAAACAAAACTTAAACTCAAGAATTTTTACGTGCATGTAGCTAACTATATAACTCCAGTCAACCTGCACGATTCTGCAGCCACTGTAGCAGCCAGTTGACGTTCTAGAAAGCGAATGGTTTCAATAATTTTTGTTGCACTGATCGAATGATTCTTGCTTTACTAGTAGCCTTCCAAGAATAAAGGCAACCAGTATGCACCTGAATGAATACGGACCATTCAAAGCAAATGTGCTCGTGCATAAGCTACAACCTGCACATTTGAGAAGGAAAAACCTCTGAAACGACTATTTACGTTTAAAAGTCGTGTAATGGTAACGGCTGCTTGAAGCAGGCCCTGCATAAGCAGGTATGTTCATAAATGCTCAGCACCACTCAGTAAGAACAAATCGCAAAAACCACTGAATGCTGTTTGATGCAGGTGGGCTTTAAGATTCTTTTTAAATGCGGTCACGTAAGGGGATTTTGTGCCGTGCGTTGCTAGTGAGATCCAAGCTCTAGAAAAACGTGCTAAATGCCAGGTCACTGTGGATTTTTTGGTCCGTACGATATACGGCTAAACGATTTCAATTAGATCAGTAGCTTGTACGATTATTCGGCGGCGGTTGAGTACTGCTGATTGTTACACTAACGCCAGAGTATGGACGGCATTCAATTATAGTGAAACAACTTTAAAGTGCATATCCTGCTTGATTGGAAGCCAGTTCAGGCTACCCAAAAGTGGTATGATGTGACACCTAAAGCTTACGTTGGACGAGTGTAGCTGCAAAATTGTGCGCCGATTGTAAATTTGTAATTTCACATGCAAATAGACTAGCAAGTACTTGCTGGTGGAAATTGAGACGAAAAGTTGCAAAAGTATGGACTAGCTTCGTAGGACTATCCTTGTCTAAGTAAGCCCGACTATTAGCAATGCTTTTATGCCATTGAAAGAAAGTAGACTTGATAGAGTATCTGATGCTTAGTCATTTAAAGAATGATCTATCTGGAATATTATACCTAGATCGCTGGAATATTCAACAGGAGAAAATCTAAAAGTTCTGATGCTGTGCCTTAATTTTTCTAATATTAGCATGACACTTGTTTTGCCTCTAACTAGAAATTTGTTATCTGTGGTAGTTTATTTAAGCAAGGTTAGCTGCCATCCTTATTTTAATTTCATAAACACAAGTAGCAAGGGTGGTTGGAAAATTAGACTTCTGGGAGTGATCAATACAAAGATACAACTATCACTGATTTGCATAGGCTTGACTGCGTAGATTGTGCTCGGCCATTGCAGTGGCAAGAGTGAGAAAATAGGTTGTACAGAGAAGCTGACCATATACCGAGGCCTGAGGGACATTGTAATTTATATTGTTCCATTGATAATCTCGATTCGTTCACTTGAATACTGTTGAGCTTATGGAACGCTTGAGAAGCTACTGTACTGCTTTGCTATCGAACTGCCTCAATAGTCAGTCTCACTGAATACCGAGGTTTAGCTCTTGGAATGATCCTAGGTACATTTCAGTGCACCAACCACAATCTGTATTAGTAAACATATTGATCGGTAAATTTTGAGTGCAGTTCTGACGGAAATAAGTAAGTATAGTGCAGACAGGACATGCAAATACTCTTAGATGGTCGGATTGTGTGTTAAAGGCAAGGTTGCGGCGACCTAATATTCATACAGCTTTCGCTTTTATTATTCAAACATCGAAATCCAACACTCTTACGCATCTTAATTAACATCAATATTCAGTCTTCCCTGCTATCCCTGTCAGTATCCAGTCACAGAGAGCAGTAAATAATAAAACCCCGGGCCTTTTTAAGACTAGGGTAACTTTTAATTAGCTGAAAACTGAATATAACCAGCTTTACGAAACTGAACTTTTCATGATTCGTTATTGCAAACAAAAGTACTTGAAAAAAGTTGCTAAAGTTGAAGCTAAAAGTGCAAACTGAATATGGTATAGCTTACAAACTCGTACTTTTTATTGTTCAGAGCGCTGGGAGCATGCATGTACTAGCTAATCAGCATTTTTGTATTTCGTGACAAGTTTGACAAACAAATGGATATTTGTATGTGGAAGGAACATCGTTCCAGGCAAAATTATACGATGCTGGTCGCATTACGCCCCAGTACTCTTCGTTTTTGAAAAAATCCGGCTGCCCACCGTCCCAGGTACTGTAGTCAGATCCCGTGGATCCTAGTGGCTTACATCCGCAGTCCCACGTCCACTGTGAAGGATGCTTCCCATCAGCTAGTCGAAATGATAAGCCGATCCAAACGACGACTTCATCAAACTCTAAAAAGTCACATGTCGTACTAGTTAGGGCACAGACTGCTTAGAAGCTTGAACACCAGGCTAAACCGTTGCCTGGAGAACAAATAAATGGGTCTGTAGTTGGGCTTGCTGCTAGAGGCACAATCTGAGCACTAGTTCCAAAAGTATTACAATAAGTGAGACTTTGCTTGCCTTTGTGAGACTTGAGGTAGTCTGTGATGTCATCCCTCTCATATTTGTTGTTGATTGCAGCCAATGTCAAGCCTAAACTACGGCATCGATGCTTAGCTTCGAAGTAAGTTGATGGAGTAGTCTCAAAATGGTATTTCCCTTTCCAAAGTTGTTCTACAAGTACAAGTTCCACTTTCCCCAGAAGCGAAGACTATCGAAGCATAAAGCCGAGAGCAATAGTAGTTCAAGTAGATGCTGCTAGAATATATTAAATTTAAATGTATGTGGCAGTCGTGATTTTTGACTGTCGTTTAATTTCTATACACCTTAATTGTATAAAATATACTGCAATAGATCAAAAAAAATTATCCTGAAGGTTTGCAGTCTTTAAGATTTTTGACTAAAAAATCCTACGCAATGTTCAGCAAGAAGACCAGTAGAATGTCACTACTTCAGAGATGTATATGCATGAAATAGTTTGCAACTAATAGTTTCTTTCTTTCGGTTGAAAGTCCCCCAATCAACTGATTCGTATACTTACTGTGTAAATTTAGGGATAGATACAATTTGCACGTATAAATAAGTAAGATACACCAAGTGTGAGTCGTGTAAAAATACGGTGCAACAGGCAGATCAGAAGCCACACAAGTCAAAATAGCTGATGTGCACTAAATTTATGCATGCTGCAAACGTTGGCTAAAACCTTTCGAGTATACCCTTCCACACGCAATTTTATTAGGATGCACACACACGCCCGTTTTAGGTGTCCTCAAGACGTTCTACAAGGTTTTCGGAGAACTATAATGCCGTCGCTCTACTTGGCATACTATTATATAAGCATGATCAGGATTTCTGATCAACTGTCGTGTGTTACTTTTAGGAACAAAATCTCGATTAATCACGAAAAGCAATAGCTGAATGCTGCTACTGCTAATTGGTGCTACTTTAGTGCAAGTGTAAAGCCAACTTAGTTTCTCAAAGGCTTCTCATTTTCAACGTTGCTGAAATGATGGTGCGAGCCGATTGGCTCCTATTCTCAAATCCATGAATTGATTTTAACGAGGAGATCTTTTGATAAGAACAAGACAACCCATGACATCTGATGAGAGGTGAACATAATGCAGGCACTAAAAACGTGCAGTCAAAAGGTAGGCAAAATATACTACCTTTAAAGTTTGATTTGTTGTGATTTTCTGAAGGCTCATAAGACTTATATAGGGACATTCACTGTACCTGTATTGCCAGACTTTTATATTTGCGACGTCGAACGTATTTAGATCCAATACACCCAGATTTACTGCAGCCTCTCAGTGTAAAAGTAAGCAGCTAGCCTAAAGTGCGATTGGTAAAAACACGATCTATGGATCACAGCATAGCTAACCTGAGCTGGCCATAAAATACAAGACAATGCACAATGTGTGCCAATTTAGGCCTGAAAGTTTTCTTAGGATACCTGTGATTCATTAGGGTAGTTTGCTATACATTACAGCAATAAATTAGGTTGAGGGATAAAAGTAGCATAACATAGGTTCACGTGGCATGAAAGCATTTTTGGAATGGCAGCTTGGCTTTCCCGAACTGCTACACTTTTTTTATAGTGAAAATATTGAACTAGTAAGCACATATCTAAGATATTAATTTTAGCATCTAAATTTAAAAAGGATTTGTGTAATATTTAGGCAGTGTACATCACCATAGCCTATCACATGCTATTATAGAACTCTTAGAGAATTCGATGTGCAATCCGTAACAATGAAACGTGGTAAAAAAACTAATAAAAGTGCAGCGGTCTTTTTAAACATTACCCCATACCAGTTTAGATGATATTTATCTCATTAGGGGCAGCCACTGGTAGTCAGAGTGTGACGGATAAATTCTGAGCTAAGTCTCGCTTGTCGAAGCTTAATTCAAAGCTAATATCTCATTATTCGTTTCAACGTACCTTAACTCTTACCTCTTTCTCAAATGAACAAATTACCTAAATTGGCTCTGTTTACATAACTGGAAAAAAGTGTTACGTGATTAAGCAACAACAGAATAATTGGCTCATCGCCTGCAATATGGCAGAACACTGGGATAATAACCAATATTTGGGAAGTTTCCTAATTGTGCATTACTTCGGAAACAGTATCATTCGTTAAAGTATATTCTAATATAAGGCTTAATGGAAAATAAATAACACAATGAATCCTTTACTATCACGAAAAGGCTAAATAGCCTCAAACTTTACCGATGGTACGCCTGGGCTCTTTATTATTTTCCGGAGGAAATCAGCCTTATTTACCAAAAAACTATTGTTACTTAGGGTTGATGTGGAACTCTCTAATCAAGCAGAGACTTACTTTCAGATGGCTCGTTCCTCTCATCCTTTGTCGCCACTTCTGGCGTCCCACTCACCTGCACGAACGAAGCATGGAAATTGCATTTCAACAAATGCTGACAGTCATGCCAGTTAGCAACACTGTTAGCTCAACGGCAGGCTAATTTGTAGTGCCACTTACATTTTCGTTGATGCTGCTTTCTACCAAAAAGAAAGCCCACAGCAGCAAGCACACTTTCATGATGGTTGGGATTCTAAAGAAAAAAAAGGCTGAACTATGATTCTTAACGTGCAGTGTCATACCTTTGAGATTTCCGAATAACAAAGTCCCCATTTTGATATTTTTTTCCAACATTAAGCATTTACTTACCACTAAAGCCGCTTGCCAGGAGCATGATATGCCAGTAACAAATATATCAATATATACGGCACTGCACTGGCCGGTGACAACAACTTCTAAGAAATGCATCTCACTCTAAGCAGAAGCGGCAACCAGCATGATGGAGCTTAAAAGATTCATCTTAGACAAGAAAGAACAGGGTGGGTGATGTGGCCTAATTGATTTGATACCTAAGGGAGCTGCTTCAGGGAAGCACTTTTACTAGCAGAGGTTGTCTTAGAGAAATAGCATAGAGGCACGAATAAGCTCTGCTCCCTTCATTCTACACATCGAACTGATAAAGCTTGCTTAATTAATTTCCGTGTTTCCTAATGACAAGGCTGTGCACGTCTTAGGGGTTCACTGACAAAACAGCTCAAGACTGAAGCACCCAGATGAAAGCCCCAACGTTAAAAACACGACAAATGCTCACACTATGCACCGCCCTGTTTTAATAACGGTGTATTAAGTAAATGACTCGATCGATTTAACTGGCTTGCCGTTTTCCAATTCAAATACCATCATGCCAAGAATATATGATTATTACCTCGGGTTTCATGTGTAGAAGTAATAAAGGTACGTTCAGTTTGGACAAGTAGCAATATTGCAAACGTTCGTTCGTAGCCAATATCATTACAAACTCTTGGAAAATCAGACCTCATGCTTGATTAGCCATCCTACACGAAATATATCTAATTATTTATTATTTTGACTTCGGACAGAATCTCTGGTACAAGATTCAAGATTTCACCCCTGGAATTGAATACCGTGACCACTATAATCGACAAATGCACGTAAAGTCAGTTTTACTTCTTAGCTTCGTTCTTTGTAGACATCATGTGTGGTGCTTTTGAAGAAACGGTCAGTCACTGTTCTTGATTAACAGCACCATTAATTGAAAACAAGGAAGACACGTACTTTAGCTGAGAGCTTAGAGGTTAAACTGCAAAGCGGGGTCTAATTTGTGACTGTGGATTGATACTGACGCATGAATTACTGCAATACAGCTCCCATTCCACAGTTAATGTCAGAAGACTGCAGTTTGTAGTCCCAATTATACAGAATGGTGTGAAAGATTTACTTACCACACTCTATTCAATTGGATGCTTTAGTTCTCCCACTATTGCCTTGATTTGCCAAGGGCAGCTTGCCTATTTACTCGTTCCATCAGCGATACAGCTGCAAATCCCGAAATATGGCTTACCTAGCTATTATAATTACGTGAAATCGTTGGTTAAATGATTTTGGGTCGTCCTACCTTATTGTAATACATGGGGCACGCACTTGGTAATCGAATGGCCACCAATGGTATGGACCTTCTGAGGCCATAGTAGAAAAACTTGTACGGCCATTGCCTAAGAATTTTTTAGTAAACCAGAACATTGTTTTAATATTAAGCAAACAAAACCAACGTGTACGAACGCCAAGTCTTGGATCAATAGCGATTTCCCAGTTCAACAATGGAGAGACAGCAATTAGAGGCCATTAAACAGTGGCATGGGCTATATCGTCAAATGGTGTTCGTAATTTCGTAACACTCTGTTTCCGAACTTTAAATTAAAACTCTGTTGCTCCATGCTTACGATGATAACGATAGAACCATTGCATTTCGATTAAGCTCAGAGGCTTGCTGGTCCAGGCTATTGAAGGATTAGCATAAGAACGCTATGCCCAATGCAATAAACGTTTGTATTTAGCTTTAAATACTCCATCCAGTAATGCCTTGCTTTGAACTCTGCTATGGACCTACCTGCCAGTGGGGAAGTAGTCAAACTGGCACTAATCGTTAGCATCTGTGCATGGCACGTACCCTTAAATAAATTGACCTTTCTCTGAATTCATTATAAGTCGCAGTGATTTTAGTCTGTATATAGTTCTTCAGTCTTTTTAAATGAACCGACAGATACGTTCAAGAATATCATGTGAACTTTTTATAGTGACTGCTATGAGGCAGGTCGTTCATTAACCTTCCATGGCTTGTTGGCTAGTAAATGCAGTCAACAATTGGCAATAAAGAAAGGCTATGGATATATGGGTGATAGTGGTTACAATTTTCAGTATTGAAGCCCTGGAGATTTTATTTATTTCCGGCCTAAATCTGCACGCACCACTAGTCATTAGACAAGAATCTGAGGGTACCGTTTTGGCGACGCCAGTAGCTTAGATGCTGCGAGCAGATGCATGAATTAGTGTCTGCTTCTAGTAAACAGAAATCCCACCATCATATTTGGAAACTTTATTTCATGGTATTTGATACTTTATCGTTGCTTTCAAATCTTATAGGTCAATTATGATTCAGCCGTGTAATAGCAATTATTTTAGTGCTCCTAAACCGCTATGTAATGATCACAGGAACTATAGGAATTTTAGAATGGCTAGATCTAAGCTGGTTTTCATCAGCGATGCAGAGTGTGATTATTATGCTGCCCTACTTTGTATAATAATAGAGGAATTACCTTTTAGAAAACGCTTGAGAGTGGTGAAATCCATGGACAATTTAAGGACGACTAATCTTCCTCGTGGAAACGTAACGGCCGAGCACAATATAAGGCATTGCCTATTTAATCGAAATCGAGAGCAATTTGTTATTTCTGTATTTTCGTCTTCAAGCTGCTGAATCTTGCTTAACTCTGAGTGGATGTATGTTTCACTTACAGTCAAGCGCTTGCTGCTGCAAATCATATTGAATATCGCTATGCCACGATCGGCTTACTGGATACCCATAGGCCTCGTAAGCTTGGTATTTGTAAGCGTGCATATAATAATTGGGTTAGACAGAGCCGGAGTTTCCCTGAGAGAAAGCAGTCCGAGGGGGAAAAACAGCGATTTTGGCTTTTCCGTCTAACTCCAACCTAGGCCAGTGCAATGTCATGAGTTCGAGCCTTTCGGCATACATGAAGCGCCTGAACAAAAAGTAGATTCTATAAAGGTGTCATACAAATAAATTATATTTATTTTGTTTTATTTCATTGCGATCAGAAGAAGAATCGTGGTGTACGTCATTTGACAACATGTAAACCTAGAACGGGTAACGATCATGTCTGTGATTAAGATAATTATTTTCATTAGAGCATTTATGTCTGGAACACTTTTTGTTGAAGCAGACTGAGCTTTCCATATGACGGAAATAGCATCGTCAGAAGTCGTTCAGAGATGAAAAGCTTTAGATTTCCGTAAAACACTTGTATGGCATTGACAAAGCGGCCGGGCCACAAGCCTGACTCGAACTGAACAGAACGATGGCAGGATGATGTCTACAGGCCTCTATGGCAGGCTGAGTGGTTCCTACTGGTCGTTGATCTTGAAAATTAAAAATAAATTGGGGAACAGTTCGCGGCAGTCATGCACTAAATTGGCTTGAAGGTTAGTTGCTCACTTTATGGTCGGTTCATGTGTGGCTAGTTAATTTTTTTTCTGCTAATATCAAAATGATTTGCAGCTAAACGTATTTGACTCTAAGTGTAACAAGCACAATTTAAGTTAAATAGGTTTTACTTGAAATAAGATGATAGAAAACAAAATATAAATTTTATCAATTTTCTTTTGAAGAAACGTCGTACTGCATTCGCTTGGCCATTAAATTTACATTTACAATAGGAAGATTGTGTTGAAATTTGTTCGGTTTTTACCATGCTAAAGCGATACCTAGTAATTCGATGCTTTAAAGCTACTGTGGGCATTTTGTAACAACGTAAATGAGTGTAACACTCATACCTGACTCCACTGGTAACTGATCAAAGTGGCTTAAATGCAGCCATCAAGTGATTACGGTTGCTAAAGTGATTAACGCCTAATCAGTTAAGAATCCTTGAATTTATTGACATTATGTAACTAAATAATTGTCAACCTTAAAGATTTTAAAACGATAATAAAACCAATAACACTGGTATGGAAGCTCACAAAACGTCGGCATGATTTACTTGGTGGAATGAGTTCTTTCTATTTGTGCAGTGATGTTACCCACGTTCAACTCATAGTATCCATGTAGCTTCAGCGGTTGACATAGACGATGCAATCGCTGATTCCTGTTTTCACTGACAGCATCGTCGGATGTCTCTACTTCCAGTGTCGGCCGAATGTTATCCTCCGATTATTTTTCAACTACCAGTGCCAAGCTCAGATTTCAGCGAAAAAAACATGATCTTCTAGTCTCCTGGACTAAGAATTGTAAATCAGCATCTAGTTTATACAGAGGCACTTGCACTCTTGCCATCCGTTGACTAAATTCTTCTGCTAACCAGTCAAATCAGACAAAATAATTGCCTGCCATTTGGCGGTCCCTTTACCTGTTTCAAAAAATTTCCTGATTTAACCTCTCGATTGATGTAAAAAACCGAAAAAAATATATAAGAACTAAGCGCATTGTGACTAGAAAGTATGAAGTGAAAGAATTTCTATAACTATCTCCTCGAAGCTAAATAAATGTAACAAGCAATAGGATGAGAAGAAACCAAGAATAAATTGCTGCTGATTCTCGTTGGAGGAATCTAGGTACTGTATTTTGCTTGGCCATTACAGTTTCATTGGGAAGAATGTTCTTAAAATTTGTTTGAATTTTACGGTACTCAAGCGATACCTAGTAATTCGATACACTGAAACCTAATTCATCCATTATTGTACAACGTAAGTGAGCCTAATACTCACACCTGACTTCACTGGTAACTGATAAAAGTGTCTTAAATGCAGATATCAGGGTATAACGGTTAAAAAAGCGAATAGGGCCTAAGCAGTTAAGAAGCCCTTAGTTTATCGACATTACATACCTGAACAAAATCAACCTCAGAGATTTTAAAACAATAATAATGTCAAGATCGCGGTACGACCGCTCTAAAAACGTTAGTATGATTCACTTGATGGAACGAGTTCTTTTCATTTAAGCAACGACGCTTCCAACGTTCAACTGCAAGTACCCATCTAGCTTCAGTGGTTGGCTTACACGATGCAGGCGACGAATCTAGATTTCATCAGCAGTATTGGCAGATATCTCAGCTTTGGCTGTCGGCTGAAGAGTACCGTCCAATTGTTTTGTAACTACCAGTGCTAAGCTCGGATTGCAGCATAAAAAACACGATCTCCTGGTCAGCAGCACTAGGAATTGTGAGTCAGCATCCCGCCTCTTTAGAGGCACTTGAACTTTTGCAATCTGTTGAATAAATCCGTCTGCTGACTAGTCAAGACCGACAAAGTAATCGCCTACCACTTTGCAGTCCCTTTACTTGTCCTACACAATGTCCTGAATTAACCTCTCGATTGACGTTAATATGGTAAGACCAAGCTCAGTGACACTAGAAAGTATGAACTGCAAGGATTTATATTTCTTTGAAGCTACGTACCATACGAATAAGCCAACGAGTTATTGCCAATTAGAGCACTGCACTACTAGGAGGTTAGTCATGGCCAGAAACATAGCAACGCTTATAGGAAAGAATATTCCGAGTTCACCAACTGAATTGTGTGGCATATTTTATTACGTTGTCATTGTATTACATCTAATGGCTTGAATGAGCCAGTCTACATGCGTAATGTCCGTTTATCAACCAGCAATACAGATGCCGTTTTCACAATAAGCGTTAAGCAACTGGGCTTGATTTCAAGTTATAGGGAACGGTGATTCGATTTGACGAATCTTAATTTACTTTATAGTCCGTGCCAGTGCTCATGCAATAACCGAGAAGGACGTGCTCAGCATTTTCAGATTGCCATACTGTCACCATTTCAATAAATGGTGCAATGAAACTATGGTTAATCTTGCTTATCGTGCAAAACAGTACTCATGGTTTACCCAGCAATTTTAGTAAGATTGCCTAACGCGTAATATTACTGTGACTTCAGACGGCCCTGGTCATTGGGGGCTATAGCTAGAAAAAAACAGGGCTTCTTTCTTCATTAGAAAGCTGAATTCCTGCCAGTCGGACACTAAACAGATTTTTAAGACAGTAAACCATTTACTGGCCAATGCTGTGAGGTCTGACTCCCCAGATATTAAGGGCTCAGCCGAAAAGTTTTCAGCCTTCTTTATTGAAAAAATTGTGCACATTCGTGCCTCCATTAAGCCCCCTCCGGCCAAAGCAATCGCCGTTCCTCAACCTGTGACCTTTCATAAAGGGTTCTCCGATGTTTCTGCCTGTGATGTGGCTGACTTAATAAGGTCTAGCAAAAAGAGCTATTCTCCTGAAGACCCTATACCTTCATCTCTGTGGCCTTTACTTGCAGACCACCATAGCCCTGCCATGACCAAGATTGTTAAAGCTTCTTTGGGAAAAGGGGTAGTCCTCAAGTCTTTCAAATCGGCAATCGTTAGACCTAATCTTAAAAAGCCTGGATTAGACACAGAGGTCCTAGCAAACTATCGTCCAGTTTCCCTTATTCCGTTCTTATTAAAGATTCTTGAAAATGATGGTTCTAAGCAGCTAGTTGAACATATTGAAAATTATGGAATGTCAGATACATTTCAATCAGGGTTCAAGAGGCAGCACTCTACTAAAACTGCTCTCCTCCGTGTTAACAATGACATTCTACGTGGCAACGACGACGTGAATGTCACTGCCCTAGCTCTGCTAGATCTGTCGGCTGCCTTCGACACCATTGATCACAAATTTCTGCTTGAACGATTGAGAAGAACGATCGGTCTGGCAGACGAAGCACTGGCGTGGTTTAGATTATACTTGTCTGATCGTGTTCAATCCGTGTCGTGTGAGGGTCAGATCTCAGACGGGTCACCTGTGAAGTCTCTCAAGGGTCTGTACTCGGTCCCTTGCTGTTCTACATGTATACACAGCTTCTGGGAAAAGTGATTTGGCCCATGGAATAGGATATCACTTCTATGCTGACGATGCTCAGTTTAATTTTTCGTTTAAACTGTCGGAATCTGCTGCTGCAACTGAGAAGCTGAATGCTTGCCTTGCCGATATTCGATCCTGGATATCTTTCTGAAAAATAATGACGATAAAACCGGACTGCTGCTCATAGGACACCCTAAGCGTGTGGCTGGATTAAAACGCTTTGCTGTTCTAATAGGTGATGCTATTGTGCGACCTTCACGACGTGGTCGTAATTTAGGTGTCGTGTTGACAGCTGCCTCAATTTTAAAAGCTTCATTTAGAAGACTGCCTCTACAGCTAGCCATCACATCCAATCCCTATCCAAGATTAGGAGCTGTATCCCACAGTGGCTTGTAAAAAAATTAATTTAATTTACTTACTAGTTCTGTCTCGGCTTGATATTTGTAATTCCCTTTTGGCTGGGCTGCAGAAGAAAGTTATTGTGCAACTACAGTGGACTATGACTATGGCTGCAAGGCTGGTCTCAGAGTTCTAGCGGTTTGAGCAAGTGTCACCTTTGCTGAAAGAGCTAGGATGGTTGCCGGTTGAGCAAAAAATACAGAGAAAAGTTCTTAGGCTTACTCACAAGGCCCACCACGGCTTGG
Organism: Cristatella mucedo; assembly: GCA_009760855.2. Classification (NCBI taxonomy): domain Eukaryota; kingdom Metazoa; phylum Bryozoa; class Phylactolaemata; family Cristatellidae; genus Cristatella; species Cristatella mucedo. The sequence continues at coordinate 1,079,619 of WPIO01000131.1, forward strand.
CTCCTTCGTACCTAGCTGAAGTGCTGCATCAGTTTCAGCCTGTTCGTGCCCTGAGTTTATGTGTAGACAAGAAATTAGCTGTCACATTCCTCAGCTTAAAGACAGTTGACGACAGAAGCTTTTGCTCTGTGGTTCCTAGTCTGTGGAACTCGCTTCCACAATTCTTACGCAACGACAACTACTCACTATCAGCCGACTATGGCACATATCTTTCAGGGGTCCTGAACTGCTACTTCTGTGCTATTCACTACCTCAACGGCTCTCCTGACTCTGCTACGCTTCCCACTTTCTCTTTGTTGCTTGAGACAAAGTTTGTTGGCTACCGAGTGCCTACCGAAAGCCGCTTAGGCTGTGAGTAAGCTATACAAAGCTCTCCAGCGAAACCCCCTCATGGTCTTTATGACTTTGTGGAGTTACTGACGGAGATACATTACATTACAATGCGTAATCGAATTTCTGTCCAGCTGAACTCAATCTGATATTAGGAAATTGTAATTATTAAAGCGGAGGGCTAGATTGTGCCTAGCAACGATATCGGCATGACGGAGAGTATAAACCGTGGGAAAAATCGGATCGAGCATAAAGACCCACCACTCAACTAAATTCATTGCTTCCTTTGAGCATATTTACACATTTACATCAAATACCAGACGACGCACAGAGTGTGGAGGTAACTCATAGATTTTCAGCAGTTAGTCAAACGATATTATTTTTTCCGTCAAGATCAAAATTCTGGAGTCCAGTGACATAGGACATGAAAAAATTGCTATACAGGGCCTGTGATCCCCAGCCGAGATGATGGCCCCTCGACAGAGACTCATTGATAAATATTGTCTAAAGCAACCTAGAATTAAGCAAAACAACAGAGATGCTCTAAGCATGTCTTCCTATGCAGCTTATTAAATACCAGATTAAATTCCGACTGTGTGGAGTGATTAGCTCTTAAACCACACCAGCAATCGCATTGCAGGAGGTCACTGGAACTCTCGACCTGATCATATGCGAATCAAAGAAGGCAACTAGTTCACTAAGCCCAAATTCCAATGTCCTGCTTCTACGTCGCATGAATGCACTGCTGCTACCGTGCATAACTTTCATGCCAACAATTTCTAAGCCTCGGTTTATGTCCTAACACCTTGGAAAAATCTTTATTTAAGCCAATATTCTACAAAGCAACACCAGACAACAAGAACTTAAGGAACATCTGCCCAATCACACTTACAGAGTCCCTACCAATGAATGTGTAACGAGTCTTAGCTGACCAGCTGAACTCGAATATTGAAATTTAAACTTATGGTGTGTTTCGGTGTATTTTCAGAGTCAGTCACTGCACAATGTCAGCATAGCTTTTAGTTCACGATGACGTACTTAGGAGTTAAGGCGTTGGACGATTACATAGGCTCGCTGTGCTCAGCCTTTTGGCAGTGTTTGATATTCTCGATCAACAAGTTCTTTCGAGTGCCTCTAATCTCATAGCTGAGGTTTGATTTGCAACTGTGGATTGTTAAGGACCCACGAATGACTGCGATACAGCTCCCATTTCCAAAAATGATTGTGAGAAGACTTCAGCCTTTAGTCTAAAACATACAGAATGGCGTTGAGGGTTTACTTACCACATTTCATGCACTTGTACGCTTGAGTTCTCCTGCTATCGCCTCGATTTGCCCATGTCAGCCAGCCTATTTTCACGCTCCAACAGCGATGCAACGGCTATTTCCAAAATATGTGTTGCATAGCCATTATTTAATTTGCGAAATTGCAGATGAAAGTGATTCGGCCGTCCTACCTAATCGTGTGACATGAGACAGGCACTACAGAAAAAGTAATGTCTGTCTGAATACATTTTTGCACTCATTTTAGTCTTTATAAACTATTGCAGTCTGGTTTGATGAACCAAGATTTAAATTCAAGGAGATCTCTAAGAATTTTATAGCGACTGCTATGAGGCAGGTCATTCAGTTATCTGCAAAGGCTAGTTAGCAAGCAGATGCAGTCTACAGATGGCTGGCGAAAAAATTAACGGACATACTGGTGATATTGATCACCATTTTCAGTTTTGAAGCCCTGGAGATTGTTTTTATTTCCTGCTTAAATCTGTACTAACCACTAGTCATTAAGCAAGAATGTGAGGGTACTATGTTAGCAACGCCAAAAGCTAAGATGCCGCGATTAAAAGATGACTTAGTGTTTGCCACTGGTAAGTCAAACACTGAAGCTAAATATGTATTGTGAGGTCAAATTAGAAGTTTCATCACACAAAAAGAACGCTACTGCTCTTTCCACCATAGAGATCCTACCAACACATTTGGAAATTTCATTCCATCATATTTGATACTTTATCGTTGCTTTGAATTCTTTGAGATCAATTATGATTCACGCATGTAATTGCAATACATTATTATTAATAATAATGATGCACTTGACCAAGGGAGTGCCCTAGGAGAAAACAATCTCTTTCTAGGCACTTTGCAATGGCTATAAAGGGAAACGCAATTGCATGGTTAGTAATGGCATGCTTGCCAAGCAACATGAATAATATTGTTAGGGGTGACATGCACTCGGTCAGCACGTAAGTGTTGTTAGTGGCAGCGTGGACAGTGCTAGCACGCATAAGCACATTAGGGACGAATCACAGGGACCAACTAAATGCTGTTCTAAATAGGTGTGTATTTAAGTTCTTGTTAAATGTGGTCAAGTCAGGGGATGTTCTGATTCAAGTAGGGTGTGAGTTCCAGGCTTTGATAGCATAGGAGCTAAACGCGCAGTCTCCAAAGGATTTGAGGTTGGTATGAGGTAAATCTAACACTCCTCAACTGCTAAGTAATTGATCACTGTAACTATAGGAATCTCTTGATGACTACATCTAAGCTACTTTTCATTAGCTTCAGTTATGTAGAGTGTGTGATGTGATATGTGTGATTGTTAGGCTCCCTTTCTTAGTACAATAACGGATGAATTGCGTTTTAGCAAACGCTTGAGTGAGATAAAATTCATAGACAATACAAGAACGACGAATCTCCCTCGTGGAAATTGAACGACCAAGCAAGATACATTACAGTGTTCATTCCAAAAATTGACAGCAATTCACTGTCTCTTCATTTTCGTCTTTAATCTGCTGAAACTTGCTTAAGTCTGAGTGGATGTAAATGTATCACTGACCATCAAACACTTGTGGCTGCAAATCATTTAGAACTTAGCGACACAAATATTGGCTTTCTATATGCCCATAGTCCTAGTAAACTTTTTAGGAATAAGCCTAAATGCGAAAACCGGCTTTGACAGAGTTGGAATTTCCCTGAGATAAAGCAGTCCAGGGAGGAGAAAAACAGCGATTATGGCTTTGCCATTTAACTACAACCAAGTTCTGTTCAAGGTGATGGGTTCGAGCCATTCAGCATACGTGAAGCGCCTGAATAGAGATTAGGTTCTCTTAAGGTACTATGTAAACACATTATATTTATTTCATTTTAATACGTTGTGACCCGAGGCAGAATTATGGCATACATCACTAGACAACATGGGAATCTAGGAGAGGTTAAGATCATGTCTTTGGTTGAGATCATTATTTTCATTCGAGCATTTATGTCTGGACAATATTTTGTTGAAGCAGATTGAGCTTTCCATGCGAGGGGCTCAGAGATGAGCAGCTCGGGATTTCTTTTTAGGAGTTTTTGAATGGCACTGACAAAGTGGCCTAGCCTCTAGCCCGACGTGAACCCAGCCGAACGGGTACATGACGATGTCTACTAGCTTCTATGGCGGGCTGAGTGGTTGCTACTAGTAGTCGATCTTCTAATTGAAACCTAGGCTGGGGGGTGGTATAGTCCACGGCAGAAGAGACAATGCTGAGCTTGTGATATCCATGCCCGGCAAGACGAAGGACGTCGTGGAGAACCATTGTGGTACACGGACACACTAAACAGTCACCAGTGGTTTTTTATGTGGCTCTCAATAAGTGTTCCACGTTCTGCATATAACCCAAGAGCGCCCGGCATGTCATAAGAGCCTCTACTTATCAGAACTAGTTTATGTCACGGGATATCTTTTTTGTAGCTGTAAATAATTCAAAAATTGGTTGAAAATGTGCCTTTAGACAAGACATGAGAAAACTATGGAATGCGGGCCATATACGGTTCGTACGCCTTTCAATCCGGCCCGCCGTCCACGTTATATTTTGAAATTAAATTTTCTTAGAAAGTCACCTCAATAATTTTACCTAGCTGTAATTCCCATTTTTCCCCAACAGATGGCCGACTCAAAAGACATTCACCCTTGAGTGCGATACAATACGGTTACACTCTACTTCATTTTTGTTGCTTTGCACTTTCAGCCATTATGTAAAAATAAGCGGACCGAAGAAAAGAAAAATAGACAGTATTCAATAAAGAGTGGACAACACAATATTTTTTTATTGCAGTCCGATCAACAGCTGTATCTCTGTAATCCCAAGAAATTGAATCAGCTTTTAAAGAACACAAAATCAGCCGTCATTCCGCTAAAACAAATACCAGCTACGTCTGTCAACCGTCTCTCCGAAAACGGGTGGCTACGGTTCAGAGATTGACGGCTAGTTTATAGACTCGGGAAAACCTTTTTTACAGACAAACTGCAACTAATCTGCAATTAATCGATAATCTCGGGATTTACGTTATTTCATGCCTCTCTTACCCACTCATCTACCTGTCTTATAACGGCTTCAAGTTGTACCTTTTTGTATCAAGTTGTATCAAAGATCTTTCCTTATGTTTCAAGTTAATAACCGACTGGCCCATCATCCATTTGATCCAATTTTCTCGTAACGCCACTTCTAATGATGTATTGACGCTTACATACATCGTTATTACTCGTTCAGCATCGTTGCGAGCTCTATGTTCTCACAATGAGGGTAGGAGGAGGCCGAAACTAGTGCAGCAGTTCAGCTAGGTATGGAGGAACTAAGCCGTGGCAGGCCTAGTAGGTCGGCAAAAGAACTTTCCCCTGTGTCTCTTGATCAAATGGCAGCAATCTAGCTCTTTCGGCAAAGCAGACACGGGGTCAAGTTGTGGAATTTTCAAGCTAGCCTTGCAGCAATATTCATAGCCATCTGCAGCGGCCTAGATGCATTTTCGGTAGCCCGGAAGAAATGCAATTACAATAATTAAGCGGAGACGGAACTAAGAAACTCATTAATTTGTTTGCAAGCCATGATGGTCGACAGCTCCAAGATTTAGATAGGGATCGGAGGCAATGGCTAGCTGTAGAAGCAGTCTTCTGAATGAAGCTTTTAAAATTCAGGCAACTGTCAAAAATTATACACAAATTTCGAGCACGTGGTGATCGCACAACAGCATCGTTTATTACAAACCCAAAGCCTTCTAAACCAGCATTGCCCTTCGGCTGTCCTATGAGCAGCAGTTCAGTGTTATCGTCGTTCAGTTTCAATAAATTTTCCGACATCCATAATCGAATGTCGGCAAGCACATCCGGTTTAACAGTTGCTGCAGCAGACTCTTCTAGTTTTAATGGCATACATATAAATACAGTTTAGTATCGTCAGAATTAAAGTGATATCCTATTCCATGGCCCTTAATCACTTTTCCCATAGGCTGAGTATAAATGGGGAACAGCAAGGAACCAAGGGCGGACCATTGAAGGACTCCACAGGTGATCCGTCTCGTGGCCGAGACCTGACCCCCATTCGAAAGGAATTGAACATCAGATAAGTACGATTTAAACCATGGCTTGGCCTCTTCCGCCAGACCCATCGTTGTTCTCAATCGTTCCAGTATGGCATTGTGATCGATGGTGTCGAAGGCAACTCATAGAACTAGCATAGCTAGGGCAGTGACGTTCCCGTCATCATTGCTGAACCGGATGTAATTGGTAACAGAGAGAAGCTTCAGTTGAGTGCTGCCCCTTGAATCTCAATTAAAAATTATCCGACATTTTATTCTTTTTAATGTAGCTGCGTATGTAGCTAGGTAATGTACCAGCTGCTTAGTCGTAGTTTTTTCAAGAACTCGACAAGATAGTAAGATGGGGAGCTGGGCTATAGGTGGCAAGGACCGATGGTTCTAATTTAAGCTTTTTAGATATCCAACGATAGCCGACTTGAAGGACTTAAGTACGACTCCATTTTACAAAGAATCATTAAGATCTTGGTTATGGAGTGGCTACTCAGGTCTACCATTGAAGACCACAGAGATAATGGTATAAAGTCTTCAGGACACTAGCTCTCTTTACTAGACCTTATTTGAGTAGCCACATCGCACGAATAAACCTCAGAAAATCCTTGAAGGAAGGTAAGAAGATGCGATCCAGCAATCGCTTTAGTGGGATGCACATTGTGGAGGCAAACGTGCAACATTTATTCAGTAAAGAAGGCTGAAATCGTTTCGGCTGAGATGTTAATACCCGGGAGTTCTGACCTCTCTTCGTCGGCCCGTAAAATGTTTACTGCCTCACAAATCTGTTTAGGGTCTGACTGGCGGGACTCGAAAGAAATCTTTAAAATACTAACTACTGATAGGAAACTAGATTCAGAATCACGAGGTTTATTTGCCACGAATCGGTGGTTGCTCATTGAGTAGAATTGAAAGGTTTCTTTACCAGATGTGACTGCTGGGGGCTGCATTGTTAAATTGGATGGCTCAGGCCTCTGCCCAGCTGTAGGGGAGGGAAATAATACCCTGCCCTTTGCCCGTGGCTCAGTGGTGGCTCTGACAATGTCTTATTTAAGGTACTACAGCGGATTCATCGGTCGGGCTAGTCGGCCAGATCGTGGGCCATGCAGAATGACATCACCACATGATTTCCTTTATGCAGCGATCCTGTCTATCTGAAGGGCCTTTCGCCGGCTCCTGCATATTCGCAGATCTGTTTTCCAAAGAAGGCTTACCATGGCAGGAGCCTTGCTTTGCAGCTTCCCACAGTCAAAGCAGCTGGTTCACTACGAGGATAGTGACCAGTGACCGTGGGTCCTACTAGGCCGTGTGGCAGGACTGTTCGGGGACGATCAGCAATACCCAGGGCTTCTAAATAGTACGATCCAGTGAGGCCACACTCAAAAGAGGATAAATAGACGACCCAACGTGCTCCCCAAGTCCGAGTTCCACCGGCCTAAAAATCCGACGTAATTACCTATCAGGCTAGGCATCTTACCACTCCTGCTTGACTAATTTAATTTTTTAAATGCTTCCAAAATACTTGGAATACAAAAAATACAAAACCCAACTTCCTGATATTTCAATGTCTGGAAAATCGCTTTAGACTGGAGTCACGATATACCTCAACTTGACGACTTATAGAACGAAACACACATGTTTGTCACACCTTTTGCTGGGTATATGTGCATTTTACTTGGGGCGCTTATAAGCTATCAGTTGTTTGCATGCTGTACCATTAACCAGTATGTTATGTTTACTATAGAGCACATGAAAAGAACCTTTAACGAGATTCAGATCTCTGAATTCATAGCAGAAATTGTATTGTGATTGTTATGTAGTTCCCAATTGCTTCATGGAGGATAACCATAGAAAATGCAATTATCATGAACACAAATCCAACTGGAGGGATGGCAGGTGTCAACCTTCATTGCAAATTCCATCAATCGGAAAAATAAGTTTACCCGGATAAAAAAATGTTATGCGCTGTATGCAGTTTTCAAATCACGTCTAAAGGTTAAAAGAACAACTACACAAGGAGACTTGGATGATGTTTCTTGGGTGCAAGCTAGTGAGCATGCACTACAACCTCACGAAGGAGTATGTCACGAAGGCGATCATTAATTCAATAGTATGTCTATGGAAATAGGTTGGAGTTTCTATGCAATGCAATGCCAGCCGAATGTTTACTTACAAAAATAGTTTCACAAATACAATATATAATTAATTGTATAGCATCCTAAGAGTTTAACCAAGATCCAGGGGTCAGACGTTATTTCCTGCCAAACCCTGCCATGGTCAGGCCACCCTGCTGCTCCACCTGCAGCCGAGCTAGGGTAAGATGGCTTCTTCAGTTAAACATCTTTATAATATCACATGTCCTATCAATAGTAAGGGAACTAAACAAGGCTACAGAGAGGATTCTACACAAGGTAACCTATAGGGGTGCGAGATGAACCAGCAAGCATGAACAAATGTGTTAATGTCTCATTCGGCTTCCACAGTCCCACCGTTGTACTGACTCTGTTCCAACAATACAAACGTACGCCGTCAAAGATCAGGCTAGCTAAATAACTGCATCGTGCTTCCTTTGCAGTAATTGCAAAGCGCCTACAAAGAGATTGAGGTCTCTGATAGCACTACATCAAATGTTTTATTATTATTTCTACGATCATTATTATTATTATGAATTAACGATTAGTGGTAATATTCGAGATGCCATCAAGCATGCCACTGTTAGATGTGGCATGCACTGGGTCAACATATAGGTATGGTGAGCAGCAGTTGTCAAAATGACAGCACCGATAAGCACATGAAGGACAAGTCACAATGACCAACTCAATGCTGTCAAGAACATAAGTGTTTGAAGCTAATTTTAAAATTCAGTCATGTTATGGCATACCGTGACGTCATTCGGGAGAGAGTTCGAGGCCTTGGGTGCATGTGAACCTAAAGCAGGGTCACCAGAGGATTGAGGTTCGTACGAGGCATATCTACACGATTTGAGTCAGAACAACTGGCGGTACGATTCTTCGCCTGGTGGGGAAGTAGTTGCACTAGGTAGGCTGGAGTGAGGGAAAGAAGGGACCGAAAAGTAAGTGGCCGAAATTTGAAGTCGATATGCTGCTTGAGTATCAGTGCAGGTCGGTGAGAAGTGATGGGGTGTGGCAACTGGGGCGCTCACGACAGTGAAGACTAGCTGCCGAGTTTTGCACAAACTGTAAGGGTCTGATTGCACAGGCCGGCAGACCACGCAGCGATGAGCTACAGAAGTCGAGGGGGGTGTCACAAATGCATAGACCAATTTGGATTTAGTATTGCTGTCTTAGCAAGCCCGAATGTTAGAAATGTTATGTAGCTAACTAAAAGTGTTGGTGTTATAAAGGGACAGGAGTCCAGAGGGAATGCTGCTACCTTACGCATGTACTATCTGATCATGTCTATCTTGCTGACAAATAAGCTACTGAAGCTATCGGCTACGTAACCACAAGATCACAAGGTGTGGAGCTAACCTGAGACTGGTTAAGGAGATAGTTGACAGTAGAAATCTGCTTTTTTTGTAGAAGGTAGACTAGGCCTTTGCTAGGATCGACTGGTACAATCTACAGTAGTCTTTACATGCCTGACCATGAACAGTCAGTCCTGATCTTCTGTATGCTTTCTGAAGCTTGTGCTTAGAAGACTTAGCCAGTTGAGGTAAACCATATGCTGTCTGGGCGAGGGCATACACTTCACTTGTCAGAGGTGCAAATTCGTCAAACACGTCAGCAATAGTCGTATTTTAGCAATCCACAAATGATAATAATAATAATAATAATAATTCACTTGATAAAGCGCCCTCAGAGAACTCAATCTCTCTCTAGGCGCTTTATATTTGCTGTAAAGGGAAATGCAATTGAATGGTAAGTAAAATCATGCTTGAAAAACAAACGAGATGAATAATATGGTTAGGGGTGACATGCACAGGGTCAGCATGCAAATATGGTTAGTGGCAGCATGCACAGTGTCAGCACGGCATAAGCACATCAAAGACGAATCACAGGGACCCACTAAATCCTGTCCTAAATAGGTGTGTTTTCAAGTTCCTTTTAAAAGTGGTCAGGGCAGGGGATGTTTTGACGCAGGTCAGGAGGGAGTTCCAGGCTTTGGAACCATATGAACTAAATGCACGGTCTCCAAAGGATTTAAGGTTTGTATGAGGTATTTCTAGACTGTTGGATTCCGAGAAGCGGGTGGTACGATGCTTGGCCTGATGGGGTAGTATATCTGACAGATAGGCTGGAACCATAGAATGAAGGGACCTAAAAGTGAGCGACAAAAACTTGAAGTCAATCCGTTGCTTGACTGGAAGCCAGTGCAGGTCGGCGAGAAGTGGAGTAATGTGGCAACTGCGACGCTCACGACAGACAAGCCTGGCTGCAGAGTTTTGCACAAGCTGCAATCGCCTGATCGCACATGCTGGCAGGCCAGTAAGCAGTGAGTTGCAGAAGTCGAGACGGGATGTCACGAATGCATGAACTAACTTGGACGTGGTATCTTTATCTAAACAAGCCCGAATTTTAGCAATGTTATGAAGCTGAAAATAGGCGGATTTGACTGTGGAGCAGATGTGGTCGTCTAATGAGAGGTCGCTTTGGAATATGACACCTAGATTCCGAGCTGATAACAGGTCAAAAGGTGTATTGAGCAGCAGGGACAAAAAAAGATATTTTTGCTCTGACAGCATCGACGTCATGATTCCTGGGGTTTCGCAAGTCAAAAATGACTGGCTGACGAGGAGCTCTTACACTGTAGACTGAACGAGATCCACATGTGATCAGATGAACAGAATTTTGTAATAATAAGCGGTGATACCATACAATTGCAGAAAATATTTGATTGAGCCTGTAACCCTTGTTGTGAGTGGGGTCAAGCACATGAATCGAGTCACAAGAGAGAGTAAAGATCATTCGGTTCACAAAATTCGACAGTAAGACATCAGTTAAGCCGTCGAAATTATTGTTAAAATCACCCGTATCAAGGACGGATCGATTTCCTCCTCACATAATCGAAATGAGATGAGAAAACTCTGAGATGATGAAAGACTTGGTACCTGGGGGAGGGCGATATATTACTGCCACCTTCCGCAGCTTGCTGGAGGAACTTAGAATAGGAGATTCGTAAGACTGCTTCAAGGGGTTTGCGAACGGTTTGAAATTGAGGGAGGAACGGGGAAGAATGGCAACTCGACCAGTTTCATCGATCTAGGGGTAGGAAATAACAAGAAACCTATCGGATTGGTATTACTTACAAATGGGTTGTCGGTCGATTTTAGCCAGATCTTAGCCAAAGCGAGCACATCGAAACTGTCGTCAATAATCATCTCATATTAGAAGGGTTTTAATGCATATTGAGCAGCGTTCCAAAGACAAGAACTAAGATGAGCCGCCGAGATTATAGCAGGCCTGATGACAACTTTAGTTCGAGTGATCTGCAGCAGTTCTCCGGGGAGATTGCACTGGGCAGTACGAGACAATGCTTTAAATACTGAATGAGCATTGGTTAAGCCTGGGCCATTTTTAGAGAAACCCAGCTCACAGATCCTGGCAACAGCAACCATATCAAGCAAACCATTTTGAAGAGGGTAACGAAATTCTAACAGACATACTCGATCGTAACTAAGTCAGACATTCACAACAGTCGGCAAAACTACTGTCGACCTAACATGCATGTTCATAACAATAAGCGACTTCAAGGCCAATGCTGCCGGCATGGTCGGCGCTGCTAAAAGCAGTGTCTACATGTAAATAGGCGTGTCATTACTTGAGTGCTATGATCAAACAACAAACAGGTAGGCTTTAAACCAGTCTTAGCTGTATAGGTTTCCATATAAGATGTTTGCAAGAATCTCTTTACGGAAGAGAATTCTTAAGATAACAAGGATATAATGATTTCGAGTGTATGAGCTGTATATTACTTCCCCATCGTTGAAAAACAGAGATTCGACCTACAAATATCGTATAACTATAAAATCAAATCAGAAAAAATGGCTCAAGCAGCCGGCATGTAATTGGGATCTAAATAGTTGTTGCAACCAGGGATGTTAAAATTACTAGCTATGTAATCACGATCAACAAACGAGCCGCTGGATTCGCTCCTGTGCAATGAATCATCCTGGTCAGATTCAAACGGAACCACCGTGTGACTGCCATCATGACATCCTGCCGAAGCTTGCTCACTGGCAATGAAAAGCAAAGCACATGGCATAACCAACATCATCGTAACCAAGATTAATTCAACAAGGCTATAAGATAAAATGACATTCCACGGCACGGCAGCATTAGGCCTGCTGCCATTAGTCCTTTGATGGCAGCATTTTGGTGACAAACAATGTAAAATGCTGCAAAGCTGCAGGCATTCGCATGTAAACAAATATCCACACAAGAATACACGTGTCTTCACACACAAACGAACATGGTACCTACACAAGCTCAAAAATTCACGTGCACACAAGCTAGGGGTGTGTGCATGCACCAGTGCACGAGTTCGCACACCAAGTTCGTACGCACACAAAGTTCATTCACAATAACCTGGCATTGGTTGCCTGTTGTATTCGTGGCACCTGAAAAAAGCTAATCACCAGAGAGTAGAACTTAAGTTCGGTGGGGAGGGCACGGACCAGTCTGTTGCTAAAACAAGCAGGTTAAAAAATTGTGCTAGCTTGATACATTCCCTGATTTGTAGGGGGAAAAGCGGGTAAGCCTGCATTGCTCATTGGTACAGTATCTCAGTTAAAACAATTGAGGAAAACTGAAAGGCTGCACACCTAACTAGAATGCTGCACACATAGTAGGAATTCACGAACTAAACTCTAGCCTCAGCTGTAGCTATAAAGGCAAAGCACTGATCCATAGGTTGGTAGGCAGTTTCCGAAGCACGGTTGACAAAATCACTGTACACGACAAGCACCGTTTATATAATTGGTTGTCTCAAGCAGTCTAACACAGATGCATCAGCAGCCACCCTTTGTCTATGTAATGTAGTAGGAAGACAACCATTAAACATTCACGTTCACACGCGCACGCGCACGCGCGCGCACAACATACAACTGTTCACAAGATGATCCAAGTGCTTGCAGTACATGTGACTTTCAGCACTACTATACAACAAAGGTACTCAAAGGTACTCACCTTAAGCAATTATCACAAACGTACACAGGTCCTCCGTCATCTTCAGTACAGTTGACACATCGCCAGGCATTATGAGAAGCAAGTGCTCTGCTGCAGCAGTAGCACTAGAAAAAAGGCAAAGGTCGCTAAAAGATGGTGTACTATGGTGCATGTGCAAACCTATGATGTGCATGCGAATAAGTCTGCCTGGTGTTGACCCCAAGTATGGCTTAGCTCAAGCATGGTGCATGCCACAGTGGATGCAAAATGAATGCTTGGACCTCGTTCTCAGTGACATACAACATCAACCCGGGTGAGTAGATTCACCAAACACTACTGTGCAATAGCAAGCAACACCAAGCAATAACACAAAATTATAAAAAAAATGCTAGGCATGATGCAACACCACAGAGCCGGTGTGTACTTTTAAATGAATTACCAATGTGTATAGAGTGGGTATACAAACTTTTGCACAATTTTACTTCAGCAGAAGTATTTGCACCACCTTAAAACATGTGCATGGCAAAGTACGACATTGCAGGTCTAAGTGCCACTTCAGATATGCAATAAATAGAAAGCATAAATTAAGATATGCAAAACAGCGCTTTGAAAGATTCGAGAGCCTGAGCATCACTTCACAACCAGAACTGAGCGATGGCCCGATGATTGCGCAGTGCTGCCCGCGAGCGACCACTGATACCAACTGCTGTCAGCAACTGCGGCCCAGAGACATGAGTCACCCGGTAAGAAGCACTCGGTGACTATGCAGAGTTAAGCTAGGTGCAAAAGAAAAAATTCATGAGTGCTTATAATAATAATGATAATAGCAATACACTTGATAAAGTGCCCTCACAGAACTCAATCTCTTTCTACGCACTTTACGTTTGCTGCAAAGGAAACGTGATCGAATGGTTAGTGGTATCATGCTTGACAAACAACAAGGATAGCATGGCCAGGGGTAACACACACAGGGTAAGCATACAAGTGTGGTTAGTGGCAGCATCCATAGTGTCAGCATGCATAAGCACTTAAAGTATGGATCACAGGAACCCAGTAAATACTATCATAAATAGGTGCATTTTTAGTTTCTTTTTAAATGTGGTCAAGTCACGGGATGTCGTGATGCAAGTCAGGAGTGAGTTCCAGGCTTTGGGAGCATACGAACTAAATGCATGGTCTCCAAAGGATTTGAGGTTTGTACGAGATATATGCAAGCAGTTAATTTTCGAAAAGCAGTGGTAGGATGCCTGGCCTTTTGAGAAACGAGAATGACATGGTCAGGGGTGACATGCACAGGGTCAGCATGCAAGTCCCCTGACTTGACCACATTTAAAAAGAACTTAAAAACACACCTATTTAGGACAGCATTTAGTGGGTCCCTGTGATTCGTCCTTCATGTGCTTATGCGTGCTGACACCGTGCATACTGCCACTAACCACATTTACATGCTGACCCTGTGCATGTCACCCCTAACCATGTTATTCATGTTGTTTATAAAGCATGATATTACTCACCATTCAATTGCATTTCCCTTTGCAGCAATTGTAAAGCGCCTACAAAGAGATTGAGTTCTCTGAGGGAGCTTTATCAAGTGCATTATTATTATCAAGTGCATTATTATTATAAGTGTGGTTAGTGGCAGCATGCAACAGTGTCAGCAGGAATAAGCACATAAAGGATTAATCATGGGGACCCACTAAATGCTGTCGTAAGCACAGCTTATGCTTATCGATAGATCAGTATCGAGGCACAGATGTTTAGAAACCGTGGGACAGCCGACCGCCTTGATGAAAAGATATTCTACAAAGTCAAGCCCAGCCTATCTACTTGTTCATAGCAGCATGCTGTGAAATGGGGGGAGGGCCACAGCAGCATGCCGTGGTCATGGCAGCAAGGTCAGTCGACTGTGATCATAGCAACAAGCCAGGCCACGAGTGGTCTGGAAACATCTAATGATTGCCTTGCTTTAGCAGCAAGATGCTACTGCAAATGCGACAGAACTAGTGGTGACTTGCAACAAGTTCACATTATGGCGTTAAAGAAACCGGATTTACAAAGCGCCAAACTTAGTAGCCCCAAGGAGCAGCCCAAGGAGTAGCCAAAGTCAGAGTCGGCACTGGGCAGCGGAGAATACAACAGCTGCATTGCAAGTGCAACACAAGCAGTTACAGGTGCTCGGCTTTCGCTCTTCAGATCCAAAACAGTGTAGCTCACATCCATACTTCTTATGCAACGATATCTACTCTCCTGCTACCGACTATGGCACATCCTAGCTGTCCCAGCTCCTATTTCCGTGCTTTAGCACTTGATCAAATTGCCCTTCCTGACTCAGCTAGGCTTCTCACTTTGTTTTGTTGGGCGAAATGAAGTCTGCAGAGTACTCCAAGCATACCGAAAGCTGCCTAGGCTTGCCTGAGTATGCTCTAGAAAAATCCAAGCTAAAAGCCACTTGGTCTTAGAGGCTTCGTTGAATTGCAGATGGGGATCAATTACATTATATGTGTGATCGATCCCGAAGAAATTATTTTGGTGCACAATACATGCAGCCAACAGAGCTAACCAGGATGTTTAGGTTATTATTCTAACGCAGCTAGCTACTGTAGGTTCGGGCGTGGTCAGCAAGTCAACAGCATCTTAGCTATGAGTCTAGCTCGACCAGGGCAGCATCCATGCCGATGGGATAGCACATGTCAGGCAGGCAGGCTGGGGTGAGGAACAGCAGAAGGCTGAGCCAGCCATGCAAAGCTGCTCTCACCACGTCGCACGTCTCGTCTTGCCACGTGGAAGCAGCCATCAGTCCTCCGCGCCGAAGCTTCTGCTTCCGCAAATCCAGCAGACACACTAGCTCCCTATATTCGTCAGTACTCTGAAGCTCCTCCGGAATGTCATCCAAGTTTTCCATCATCTAACAACAGGAGGGAATAGCTTGAATTGAAATGACCGCAGGCAGACACAGCTAAATGCAAATGACTGATCTCCAAAGGGATAGCGTTTTTACAGGCATCACTGACACTGACGGGTGAGCTTTACTTGCCAGTGACAGGTAGGCAACTAGGCGACTAGGCAAAATCGCTCAGCTCTCTCTCTCTCTCTCTCAGCTCTCTCTCTCTCTCAGCTCTCTCTCTCTCTCTCAGCTCTCTCTCTCTCTTTCTCTCTCTCTCTCTCTCTCTCTCTCTCTCTCTCTCTCTCTCTCTCTCTCTCTCTCTCTCTCTCTCTCTCTCTCTCTCTCTCTCTCTCTCTCTCTCTCTCTCTCTCTCTCTCTCTCTCTCTCTCTCTCTCTCTCTCTATCTCTCTCTCGATGCATTAGCTTCCTTGCTTAAGAGTAGCCGACTGAGCAAACACCACTCAGGCAGAGAGACGAAACGAGAGCTTGCACAGAAACCCATATGCCACTGTGTGTAGAGACTTGGCTTTGCAGTGAGTCACTTCCGAGTTAGCCTTACTGCCTTTTATCAGGCAGATTTCTTCGTGAAGGTCGAAATATAGCAACAAGCAAATAGATACTAGTACGACTTGATGGAGAGTATACGTGAACACATTTAAGTCATGCGAGAAGTGGCTGTAACACTGGAGGGGCTTAACAAACGGACTGAGTCAAGATGCACACTCGCTGAGACCTGAGAGCTGTGACGTTGAGACCTGAGACCCAGGAGGGATAGGTCTGAAGCAAAAGAGAGCATAGGCAAAGGGGGACTGAGGCACAAGCAGGATGAGAATTTGAGTCCCAATATAAATTGCTAGTGCCTACTAACGCATACAGACACAGAGCGAGACACACGGACAAACACACATGGACACACACACACACACACTCATACACAAACACTCATACATACACACGCACTCATACACACGCACTCATACACACGCACTCATACACACGCACTCATACACACGCACTCATACACACACACATACATACATATGAACACACGCACACGCATATGCATGCACACAGTCATGCATACACACACACACACACACACACACACACACACACACACACACACACAAAACACCCATGCAAACACAAGCATACATACATATGCAGACAGACACACACAAACACCACACAATCAAGCAGGCATGCTCGCTTGTTTGCCATGCAAACAGAGGCTCCTAATTTACTCTCCGTGCTCCTAATGTACTCTCCTACGGGCCGTGCAGCCAGCACCCAGGAGTCTGCCTAAGCAGCTCAGCTCACAGCTGGCATCTCTCATGCTCCCTGGCGCCGACGAGTGACCGGGCCGGCAGTCCCTGAGGAGCCATTTGCCAAATGCCATGCCAGCAGCAGACCAGCCCACACCTCAACAGCAGACCAGCCCACACCTCAGCAGCAGTAGCCATGGGGCGCATGCACCCGAAGCTGCGGCGCTTGAAGCAGCAGCATCCGAAGCCAGTCAGCCGAGCTGCTGCTGCCTACGCCGGATATACGCACAGGGCTGCCGTTAGGTGGAAGGCAGGCGCCAAATGGCAAGCCGCTCTTGCAGTCGGCAGCCGCCAGAGACGATAGAGCGGCTGGAACCGGTGAAGTCAAGGCAGCGGCAGCAGCAGCAGAGGGCACGAAAGCAAACTGAGCTGCGCCACCGCCCAAGCTGCCGCCGAAGCCGTCGTCCTCGTCGTCCTGCTCACGCATGTACACAGGCGGCACGTATGACTGCATCATGGTGGATGTGGCCGCCGAGTGCCAGTAGTTATAGCGCTGGTGACGCCGCGGCCCCTGGCAAAGAAAAGCACACCATCGCCGTCAATCTGGCAGTGCTTGACAACTGGCTACCGGCTAAAAGGCCGGGTGCTGCATAAGCGAACAATCACCGCCGAAGGCGCTTTGGCAGGCCTACGTAAGCCCACCGACAAAGTTTTGGGAAGATGACAAAAGTAAATCCTAGCCGACATCGCACTACCACTGTAACTTAAAACTTATCAGTGGACGCTTGAATAAGTCAGAAGGCAGCCACGAGGTGATGCCTGCTTTGCATTAGGGGCAGATCACGAGAGGCTGCTAGTGAGTGGTCGTTGCAATTTTAACCGTGATTTCTTTGACCTGCCGTGCTGGGGGAGGCCATATTTTTCAAGTCGGTGGCAGGGAAGGATAGTAGGCTAAGGCAAATTTGGCTGGTTACACCTTTAAGGAAATAAGCTGCCAGTGCATCCTGGACTACCTCTGTCTGATGTCAACGATAGCGAGTTTCGGCATGTAGTATTTTTACACCAACGTCCTTCCTCAGGCATCGGCCTGTTGCTCCTATAACCAAGAAGCAATGTACCACACCCTGAAGGCCCTTGGGGGACACGCCCTCCCTGTGGGCAATTAGGGGACAAAACTGAAGTTCTAAACGCAAACAAAACTGAAGTTCTGTAAGTAAACCGAGTTCCTTGTTGCTGTTCTTCATCGACTGGCAGAAAAGCACAGACTCAGCCAAGGAGCCATCTAGGTGAATGCTATGTGAATACAATGAATAATATAAATAAAAAGTGCCACCTACCCACATAATAAGTGAGGTTTGTTACTTAGTCTGTAAGTCTAGCAGAGTTGTGATGTCACCTTTACAATGAGTCCTTCGAGATATACGTATGGTAATATTACGACGACAAAGCAACAATATGTGTCCAAAAAAAAGAACTAGTTAGGTAATTTGCTATGTAGCTGCAACATACACTCTCATAGTTGGTATGGGGCATTACAATAGTAGAACTTGAACGGACAATGAACTTGAAAGGGTTGTTCAAAGGGAGGCCATGGCGTTTCAGCAGCTTTCGGTCCCTTAGCTACGATCTCTTTGCTGTCGCGCAAACTGGCGACTGGCCGATCTGGCCCTCTCTAGCTTTTGCTTGGACCAGCTGAGTTGGCGTATTGGAATGCTATTAGTGTGAGCGTGACCTACCAGAAGTCGTGATGCCTTGGCCTATATAATAATAAGCGATAGACATGGATAAATTAATTATGTGCCCACGATTCTTCGTGGGCTGCGCCTTCGGCCCATCATTATGGACCGGCGAGTTTTCAGGGCAATGAATTAGGAAAGACAATGAGAAAAGTAAGTTGCATATAAGCGCAAATTTCGAAGACAGCATCGAGAAAAACGAGCAACAAATAAATTTGCTTAGTACCACACTGCCGAAACTCAATAGAAACGTCGCATTCGACAACTCTACTACAAGAGGAGACTATGGAAGAAGCCTTGGATCATCATGCTGGCAATGCTCAGCGAACGCCTCATTTGTGACAAGGTCATGAAAGCAACCGCCTTACCTAGTGTGCCATTACGGCTCACCGATTAACATGGATTTCAAAGCTAAAGATGCCCATCAAATGTGAAAACGTCAATGGAGAACCATCCCTCAAACTAAAACCAAAGGGATCGGGCAACGTGTGACCTCTATTAACTAAAAGCCTGAAAATATGGCTATTTGGTCGTCAAAAAGGTCATACAGCACCGGTTTCAAAAACCATTGTGGAAGTAGGCGACCGTCCTGACCTAGTAATGACACATGCAGGCAAACAAGTATCCTTGATGCTAGCTGGGTTTAGAGATTAATGCAGTTTTGGGCTTCCAAAAGTAGTACTCCTACTGTCATTTCCGGTGCACATGCTAAAGACCTGTGGTCAGATTTTTTGATGCTGTATATAGAACAATGTTAGCTAAGAGATTTCAGTTTCTTCGAAATTTACCAGCCAACCAAGGAGAATTACTTGCATTCATCCCTCTTTGAGGTAAACTGCAGCATTTTGGGACAGCCTGACAGTAAATGCAGCACAAGCAGGCGTATCAAGCAAACTTCCAGCAGGCAAGGCAAGTCTCTGCAACGTGATGGTAGGAAAATGCCGATGCTTTGCAAGAGCTCGTAGAGTGCATTGCCAGCCTCAGCCAGAGCTCGTAGCCACTGAGTGGCTCAAGCCTCAGCTGCCTCAGCTAAACAGCCTTGTATCTCGTGTCTATCTTCATGAAGAGAAAAATAAACAAAAACAGAGAGCAAGACAGCTTTCTGGTTTACTTACAAACAAGGGATAAAAAACCTGAAATTTCCAAGTCATCATAGTAGTCTGTATAGCACTCAACGTTTAGGTGCAGTGGTTGAGCGTAAAAATGAAGGTGGGAGGGAAAAGAATTAAAACATGACCTCTCAGTACAGTAACATTGCAACTCCATCGAGCAGAATGAAATTAAACGTCATGGCCTCAAGACTTTTACAATATTCCACAACTAAGATGCAAGTGTCTAGACACTCGACAGTCTTGATAGCCAGCCAAAAATAAACATTGAGGCAGAGGCTCACACGGTTTCAGAGCTGTATCCTGTAGCAACCACTGGCTACCCAATGGCCTGCCAGCTGTTGAGGTCAATCCTCCTAGCTCGAGGTCAGACACACTAGAACCAACATCAATCTTGTCGTGGCAAACAAAGGACACTTCCCTTAGGCCACTTGGTCTAACCGGACTAACCCTTGCAGCCTGCCGTTCGCTCTGGTCGCTCATGTCTTCCCCCTCTCCTATAGAGAGATCATGAATAGTCCATAACCTGACTATGGGTTAATATCCATTAACGAAAGCGTTCGCCAACAAACGTAGCAGGCCTGCTGCAGACTAGCTGAGTAGCCTCAGTGGGTAGCCTCCATCCAGCTTGCAGAGCTTCTGCTGTCAGCTAGGAGCCACTTTGAGTGCTAACGACCAGTACACACAGACAGTGACTACAGACAGTGACTACAGCAGATAACTTCAATAATACTGGGTAAATTCAGGCTGAAATGATCAGGCAATACTGATATGGCGACATCACTGGTGAATTTTCTCCAATCGCGACCTAAGAGGCACCGAAGAAATTTAGCCAATGCCTCTGGATTCAATGCCTAAAACTAAGCTTATAAAGGTTTGGGCTAATCACTTCCAGCACTTGAAGCACTTGATCACTTTCGGTGTTGCTAACAGCCCTCTAAGCAGAAATTGCATTACTAACGACAGGTATTACTCAAAGCAGCAATATTGGAAGAGGTGGTAGTCTACATGTATTGTTGACATGCACACTCTAAGCAGACATTACATTACTAACGACAGGTACAACTCAGAGCACCAATATTGAAAGGGGTGGTGGTCTACACATACTGTACACATGCACAGCCATTATTGTAAAATTGTAGGAAAAGGTGCAGCATTGTGGTGAGGTTATTGCGACACGAATGGTAGCTGAAAATATCCGGAAGCTACTTCGACAACAAACAGCAAAGCCAAGTAAGTGGTCATTAACCTATACCTTGTTTTTGCTGTGATAACTTGCCAAATTAGGAATCCTGCCAGGCACGGGCAGGCCTGCTTTGGCCAGCTTAATGAAGTACTTCTGTATCCGACTGGCGACCTACAGCACCAAGTGCATGCACAACACACTTACACAGGCGCAGGGGGACGCACAAGGCTCGGGGCAAGCCGCAAGAGTGACTATAAAACTAAACTAAAACTTGTTTTATCTGCTTTGTGGCTACTCATCACTGCATTTGCCAACCAAGGTCAGCAGCAGCTGCTCACGGTGGCCAGCAAGAACTGCTAGGGTGCCCAGACGACGGCTGACTGGGAGAGTAGTGAGGCTACTACATGCCTGATGATATGTGCGGTTGCCGAGTGCATCGGCGATCTTCTGAAAGCGGCGAGCCTCGACCTCCTCGGGCGGAAACTCGACCAGCAGCTCCTCGAGGCGCCGCTGCTCCGCGCTGGTCCACAGCTGATTGAACGTCTGCGGTTTGCTCTCATCCTTGACTCGGCCACGCACCACCGTGGCGCCTTCAGCTGCAGTGGCCATGGCGATTGCTGCTGCTGCAGCGCTGCCACCGCCGTGCTTCTTCCCTGAACAAGAGATCATGCTCCATCAGCCAACGATGATGGTGTTAAAATGCACTCGAGTAGTTAACAAGTCAAAGACGATGCACATGAAAACAGTGTACTGAGATATACCGGCAATGCTGAATGACCAGTGCATCCTGATTCCAATAAGATACAGACCTCACGGTTTAGTTCAAAGTATAAGCATGCAAAAAAGGGCATCTGCCGAAGATAGGCCCATCGACCACATCTGCCATTAACAAAAAAATTTCATGATAGTTTACCAAGTAGATAGGTGGCAGTCCACCAACACATCAGATCAGGGGATGAACCATTTAGAGACTAGCCGACTTATTACTGACCCCGAAGGCACGCCATGACAGTGAGGTAATATATAAGCAAGCTGATTTGATAGCTTCGTTTATATAGCGGCGTCGGCAATCACTTCACTTGCTGAGGGCAATACACATTTGCCTGCTGCAGGGATCGAAACTACAACCAGAAGCGTGAAATGCTAGTTCCTAACCCTTCGGCCGAGATCCAGATGGGGCCAGATACTAAAGTATTCAACCTATTGAAGGCCTGCCAGGCAGCAAATGCACTCACCTGCCTTTGCAGCTTGGAGGAGAAGCACCCTGTAGCATTTCTACCATAAACCTCTCACGGCTGCATAAACTCGTTGCTATAACTTGCCAGCGCACTAAAGAGTGCAGAGCTATTATTCATGCACTGCCCCTGTCAAGAGTGGTGTGTGCTATTAACTCGGAGAAAGCTAAAGGAACACTTGCAGCAGGGTATGCAGAAATACACTCACTCAACAAAGGCGTCACGTCGAGCTGTTTGCCTCGTGTCGCATGCTTCCGCAGTGGGTTGTCACCCAGGCTGGTTGCGTATTTTTCCCAGTCGACAGTCGGCAGCTTGGCGATGGCCTGAGGCTGCGGGATGCCCAAGTCAACTCGATTCTGGAGCTTCTCAACAAACGTCAGCGGTGAGTGCAGTGCTCGGTCCTTGAGATCTATCAACTTGTCTAGGTCACGCAGGGCTTTGCTTCTTTGTGCTTCGAGCACAGCTATGGTCCTTAGAAGTACCTACATAGAGGAAAGCACAACAGCTCAGATTAGACAGTCAACCAATAATCAGGGGGGGCCGGCATGATCTCCACGAGCTGGCAAGCTTATGGCAACGACCAAGAAGGACGAGTGGGCGATGCAAGCTCCTAATTCTTTCTGGCTTTTCATCAGAAATACATCGGCAGCCACTGCATGAATTCCGAGTGTACATTTAGAAAAAAATCGTTTGCCAGAAAAGCTCCACAGTCAACTCGACTTTCAGCTACATACCGCTCCAAAAATGTGGGCATGCTTCGACAAGGATACCACAGGAACGTTAGTCATTGCATTTGCAACATGTGCCTATAGTTACATAGTTCACTCTCACACTCTTTCCTGCCGGCACAATAATATGCTTACCAGTTGGCGCATAACTGCAGCTAAACAAGCTGTGAACGTTGCAACTGCAGCATTACACAGCCTCTCATCGACTGGCATTGGCCCCACATCAAGCAATCTAGCAACTTCAAGGTCCTGTCACTCAGGTTGAGATCACTCCATTCTCTGGCTCTTTGGTTCTGATTCCTCGGGCATCCTCTCATACCACTACAAGTCTGACTCGGGTCTTCTAGCTCAATGTCTAGTCAACCACTTCCCCTCTGTAGATCTTGTTTTCAGTACCAACACTTCCACATCCTGGAACTGGCTACTAACTGACATTATGTATCTCCATCTGTAACTCCACAAAGACATAAAGACTATGTGGGTGTTACACAGAGTTTTGTATAGCGCACTCACAGCCTAAGCAGCTTTCGGTACACATTCGGTAGCCAACAGTCTTCGTCTCACGAAATAAAGAGAAAGTGGGAAGCATAGCAGAGTCAGGAGAGCAGTTGAGGTAGTGAGTAGCATGGAAGTAGCAGCTCAGGACCGCTGAAAAGGATGAGCCATAGTCGGCAGCAGACTATCACGCCATCCTCTGACTTGACGGTATATGAAAGGAAGTTAAAAATCCATCTATTCCTCACAGCATTTGCTTCATTCATGCACATTGCCACTGACAATGCTAACAATGCTTAATGTGAAGGAATAAAACATTAATATAGAGCCCTGTGAGAACTAAATATCTTTCTGGGCACTTAACGCATATTAATAATAATATTATTATTATTATTATTACTACAGTTAATAAAGCGCCCTCAGAAAACTCAATCTCTTTCTATGTGCTTTACATTTGCTGCAAAGGAAACACGATCGAATGGTGAGAGGTATCGTGCTTAATAAACACCATGAATAACATGGTTAGGGGTGACATGACAGTGTCAGCATGCAAGTGGGGTTAGTGGCAGCATGCATCTTGTCAGCATGCATAAGCCCATAAAGGACGAATCATGGGGAACCACTAGATGCTGCCATAAAAAGGAGCATTTTATTTTTTTCTTTTAATGTGGTCAAGTCAGGGGATGTCGTGATGCAAGTCGGGAGTGAGTTCCAGGCTTCGGGAGGGTACGAACTAAATGCAGGGTCTCCAAAGGATTTCAGGTTTGTAGGAGGTATAGGTAAACAGTTAATTTCCGAAACACTGGTGGCAGGATGTTTGGCCCGGTGGGGGAGTAGATCTGAGAGGTAGGCTGGAGCCAAAGACTAAAAGGACATAAAAGTGAGCGATAAAACTTTGAAGTCAATCAGTTGCTTGACTGGTAGCCAGTGCAGGACGGCGAGAAGTGGTGTGATGTGGCAACTGCGACGCTCACAACAGACAAGCCTAGCTGCCGAGTTTTGCACCAGATGTAAGCGCCTCATTGCATAGGCCGGTAGGCCAGCAAGCAGTGAGTTACAAAAGTCAAGATGGGATGTCAAAAATGCATGGACCAACTAAGATGCAGTATCCTTATCTAAACAAGCCGGTATTTTAGCCATCTCATGTAGCTGAAAGTAGGCAGACTTGATTGTGGAGCTGATGTGGTCGTCTAAGGAAAGGTCACTTTGGAACAAGACACCTAGATTTCGTGCAGATTCAACAGGACATATGCTGGCAGAACCAATTTTGAGTGTTAGGCCTTTCCAATATCTGAATCATATTTGGTTTGCCCACAGCTAGTATGGTTGCTTTATCATCATTCAATTTAAGAATGTTTGCTGCCATCCATGTGGGGATATCATTAACACATGCAGCAAGGGAGTTGAGAGAATTCGAGGTGCTCAAAGTCTGGGAGGGATCAAAGCATAGGTACAACTGAGTGTCATCCCCATAGACATGAAAGCCTAGACTGTGGTTGGCAATCACATCGGCAAGAGGGAGAGTATACACCCTGAAATAAACAGGACCTCGCATGGAGCCCTGAGGTACCCCATTTTCAGAGGTCTCTTGGATAATCTTTGTCCATTCACATCAATACTCTGGAGTCTCCCTCTGAGACAGGACCTGAACCATTGCAGAGCTGTGCTAGTGATGCCCAGGCGAGAAGAGAGGTGCTCAATAAGAACTTGGGAAGGAAGCATGTCGATTTGTCAGTGATAACATACATTTTCAGAACGAACAAGCACCAAGGATAAATGACAAACGATGGAGCAAGTGAAGTGAGGTGTGGATGACTTTTAGCTTAATTTTAAATGTCATGTAAGAGTCAGTAGGTGATATGACATCAGTCGATAATGAGTTCTACGCTTTGGGGGCTCTCACACGCACACTAGAGGCAAGGTCTACAATTAATTTGAGGTTTACTAGAGGCACAGTTAAATGACAAGACAGAAGGAACAGGTGACACGATGCGAAACCTGGTGAGAAAGTCTTAATGATGCAAAGGCTACATAAAGAAAATAATAAATTTGAGCAGTGCAATATGGAATATAAATATCTCCTTAACAATAATGAGCTTACGTATGCAGAAACCGTGCATATTGTATCACTGATCAGTTGCTATATTCCTTTTTTTGCATATTTTAAAATGAAACACTAGCAAAAACAAAGTAGTCACACATCATTCTATTACGGTAATGCAAATTCTTAGGGTGTGTAAATATTTTCAGCTGCTACTAATATCATGAACATGGTCGAACAAGATTTTATTTTCACATACTCAGCAGCAGCACTCTACATAAAATAATCAAGACATAAGTGTATCGTTAAAGAAAGGAACACAATTACATTCAAACTGACTATTCTGCTAGACACTGTATCATAGACTGGAATACTGCCAAGACACACATGTCAAACTAGTACCTTCAAAAGCATAAATTCAGAAAGCCCGAATTGCAGGCTAATACCTGGTAGTCAGGATTTCCCTTCAGGGCAGCATGATCTGACTCGAAATAGAATGGTTGCTCAATGCCATCGACATGTTCATCACTCGAGCTCAGTGCATCCTGAAATATTAAGAATCAGATTAGGACAGCATCCCATATCGATTACGTCTTAGTCTGTAATGACATCCACAAAAATCATTCTGCAATTGCAGGTCTTTCCTGTATTGCTCACATAAACTAAACCCTATTCTCAATAATAGTTTAAACGATGTGAGCTGATTGATGCAGGACCTTCAACAAACATACACACAATCATCACTGCCTATACTAAACATGCCTTTGTCACTGACAAACGCCACCCACTTGCATTCCAGCTGTAAGGTGGCACGACAGACTTGGTCAATGTACAGCCAATCTATTATTCAAGATACAGTGGCACCAAGAATTTCGTATCGTGAGATCGCATGTAACCTAAGCAGCATAAGCATGAATCCAGGCCGGTAATTCTTGGGTGTGAATATGATGGCATTATTGGAATGAGTATAGCTTATACAGAATGCTAATATGCCTAAAATTAGGGAATCTGGGTGCACATCCGCACATGGATGGCCGCAAATTTTCTATAACTAAACAATGATAAAACTAACTTACTAGTTATGGACAAACCCAGTGTGATTCAGAAATTGGAAAGGCTGACTCTCAAAATTGGCTCTGCCAGCATATCTCCTGTTGAATCAGCACGAAATCTAGGTGTCATGTTCCAAAGTGACCTCTCTCAAGTTGGTCCATGCATTCCTGACATCCCGTCTCGATTTCTGCAACTTACTGCTTACTGGCCTACCGGCATGTGCGATCAAGCGATTGCAGCTGGTGCAAAACTCTGCAGCTAGGCTTGTCTGTCGTGAGCGACGCAGTTGCCACATCACACCACTTCTCGCCGACCTGCACTGGCTACCAGTCAAGCAACGGATTGACTTCAAGGTTTCGTCGTTCACTTGTAGGTCACTTCATTCTTTGGCTCCAGCCTACCTCTCAGATCTACTCCCCCACCAGGCTAAGCATCGTACTACCTGATTTTCGGAATCCAAAAGTCTACCAATACCTCGTAAAAACCTCAAATCCTTTGCAGACCGTGCATTTACTTCGTATGCTCCCAAAGCCTGAAACCCACTCCCGACTCACGTCAGAACATCCCCTGACTTGACCACATTTATAAAGGAACTTAAAAACACATATTTAGGACAGCATTTAGTGGGTCCCCGTCATTCGTCCTTCATGTGCTTATGCGTGCTGACACTGTGCATGCTGCCACTAACCACACTTGCATGCTGACCCTGTGCATGTCACCCCTAACCATGTTATTCATGTTAGTTATCAAGCATGACATTTCTCACCATTCAATTGCGTTTCCCTTTGCCGAAAATGTAAAGCGCTTAGAGAGAGATTGAGTTCTCTGAGGGCGCTTTATCAGGTGCAGTATCATTATTATTATTATTAGCATGCGGGTTTTGAATCTAGGTAGGTCGAAAAGCTCGCAAACGGAATCACTGTACGTGTTGAGGAGCCACATCTACTACTAATCAGAAAGAGATAGGATATTAGCTTCTATATAAAAAGCACTTATGCGTGGAGGGAGATACGGATTCGCACGAGGCTGACCAGTGAGTAGCCAGTACACGTCAGACTCGGGTCTACCATTGCCTGACAAGAGCAATGGAATGCACAACTTATGCAACGCTGGATAACATATGACTGCACACACGAAGTAACCTCCAAAATGCACCAAGACTCTATCTCATCAAGTTACACAGAAAAATATGAACATAAATAATAGCACATCATAAATTTCGTCCTACGATATCGCAAGAAACTAAGCCACTCCAAACGACAAAACGAATGAGCATGTAAGCTGGGCTGACAAATTGAGGATAGCAGCAATATCAGTTATGTCGATTAAAAGTGTGCGGTTGGGTTATTTAATGACCGTCATCCATAGTTTAAGTTTTCTCCATCCATACTTTTATCGGTTTGACGAATCATCGATGCCGATACAATAGTGAGAATGAAAGTATAGATGAAACGAAAGCACGGACTCCAAGTAACGAAAAACCAGAAGCGAGAAGAAAACTTCACATTAGAGCCAAACTCGCATTACATTTTAAGTACATACGCTTACGGAAAAGCTATTTAACCAAGCAGCACAAGTAAAAACAAGCCACTTGCCTGGCCGGGTTCCATAGAATCACGCTGCGCCCGATGGGGACAAAAATGGAATCGGTGCTTCTAGGCGTGAGGTACAGCTTCCGGCATGAGACACGGCTTACTATAGAAACCCCCGCTGCAGCTCTCAGCCGCTGGTTTTCCCGTTGAGTTATCTGGCTCGATCGCAATTCACCTTATATATAAAATAAGCACTTACACTGAAATTCTATTGATTCAGCTGGTCTGAGATATTCATACACGGCCAGAACGCCAATACCCGCTCTATTTGCGGTGGCTCTTCAACATATGGGTACTTGTTGCGCTTAATGATGCAGAAGCGAACATGGAACCGCTGAAGAAAAAAGCTTCGTATGTTAATGAAAAACGCAATATATTTTCTTATCTTTTCTTATTGGCGTAGATTAGAACATCCATCCTGCGTGTCACCTTCCCCGACTAGAAGCGCTACTCTGTACCCTAGTGTAGACGGAGCTACTGACATTTGATATAAAAGCGCTGGCTGTCGCTTAGCCTGGAGGCCGGCCCCGTGCTGCACAGCAATGGCTCCGGCGGCGGCTTTTCTTGCGGAGTCTAACGGAGAGACGAGTGCGGATGTGAGCGACGAACGAGACTCAATCTTTATTTCTCTCAACCCGTACTTATACGAGAGGTCGGCGAATCGCTGCAGCCGTCAAATGGCTCAACTATTGGCCGCCAGTGCGGAGTGCATTAGTATCAGGGCGCTGAGTGAATTACAGCACCTACATGCATCCTGCGCACACAGTATCACTTCCCCGTTGAATTGATTGAACCTGTGGTGGGAAACTTCATCAGGTCAAAGGCCGGACGCTACGCCGAGTCAAACGCCCACTACCTGCTGCAGGCGGGACAGACATTGGTGGCCGGCTGCCGCTGCGCTAATTAGAATAGCAGAAGCAGCAGGCGCACACAGCATCCGTGCCCCCATAGAAAATAGAGATCATAGTTCATCAGCCTGGCTGGAGAGGGGGTGGCCCACACGACTGGAAAGTCGTGCAGCCATCGGTTCCCCGCGCACCTCTCTACTGCTAGCTCAGACGGTAGCTCTGAAGCATAAGCTGTTGCCCTGTCCTGCAGTACGACGTTCGAGCTCTACCGGGTGGTTAATTTCGACATCGCATGATTCCGACGGGCTTAACAGCGATGCACGCTACGCGACAGCCACTCGTAGGAGGCACACATCAGCTCTGGCCCTGGCGAGGAGCGGTTCATAGATGCTGCCCACCTTTAGGCAAAGCTGGTACACCTCACTCACCATCGTACGGTTCCCACAGGTCACCTCCGTTCGAGCCCCCGATGGCCGATCTCATGCTCTCGTCGCCTGTCGATCCAGCCCTGCGAAAAACACTCTGGCTCATTACGATGACCTTGTCTTTCTCGGGGCTCTACTCAACCGAGTCGATCTCGCGGTTTCGCTCCTCCGTACTCTGCACCGAGACGACCGTGCTGCTACTCTCCGCTACTAAGACGCTCGCGCTGCTTCGCTTCCCGGCCGAGACATCACTCTCACTGGCGCTCTTTGCCGCCTCGACGCTCTGGCGGGAATCCTACGCCTCGTCGCAGGATAGCATCGCTTCGCCGCTGACAGCTATTTTGCGGTTCTTCTCTGGGTTTTGAGCTGAAACGCTTGTGCGGGTGCTCTCTACCACGAAGACACTCTCGTCGCTGCCCTACACGGCCGAGACGTCGCTCTCTCCGCTGCGCCCGGTCGCCGAGATGCTCTCCGCCGCAAAGAAGCTCTCGCTGCTGCTCTATGCCGCAGAGACGTCGCTCTCTCGGGCCACCAGCTCACGCCGTAGGCACCTGTCGTCTCGCCGCTGGAAGCCGTCATATGCTGCCCGTCCTTCGTCTGCGGCCACAGCCGCTACTTCGCTCTTGGTGCTCTTCGGCTGTTGCGGCTGCTAGGTCGGAAGCGGTCCCATGCCCGCGTCCTTCACTCTGATTTCAGTCGGATAGCTGCAGCTGAATAAGTTTCGCTCGTCTGCCTGGCTCTTTTTAGCAGTTGACGGCAGGATCCGCCGGCGATGAAGCTGGCTCGTCGCTTAACTTTGGCCCGGTCTCGCCTCCGGCGAGCTGCTCTTACTTGAGGCCGAAACCCTTCGGCCTCAAGCTCGGCCTCCTCATTCGTTAACCACGAACGTCAGAATTAACTAGTTGAGCTGCTGTGGCAGTCTTGGTTTGTGCAGGCCGGCTGGTCATCTCAATCGTGTATTTCATTATCGCTCAGACGCACTGGCACAACATGTTTTAAAGGCATCGAAATCTTTAGCCTTTGTGGTCTTCTCTGGCGTCAGAAGCCAAGGCATAAAGTGCACTCCGCCGTTAAGCAGTTCGTACCTCTAGGCAAATGTAAAGCGCCTAGAGAGATATTTAGTTCTCTGAGGGCGCTTTATCAGGTGCATTATTATTATTATTATTATTAGTCCATTCTAGGTCATAGAAGATCTTATACTCTTTTTGGCACGAGTAAACCACTCTCTGCTACCAATTGTTGTACAGCAGCGGCTCTGGCGGCGACTGTTCTTGCTGAGTCTAACGGAGACACGAGTGCGGATGTGAGCGACGAACGAGACTCAATTTTCATTTCTCTCAATGCATACGTATCCGAGAGGTCGACGAATCACCCACAGCCGTCGAATGGCTTAACTAGTGGTCGCAGGTGGGGAGTGCATTAGCATCTCATTACAACACCAGCATGCATCCGGCGCACGCAACATCCGGAGGCAAAGGCCGGGGTGGGACTACATGTATCTCCGTCAGTAACTCCACAAAGTCATAAAGACCATGTGGGTGTTACGCAAGAGAGTTTTGTATAGCGCACTCACAGCCTAAGCGGCTTTCGGTACGCATTCGGTAGCCAACAGACTTCGTCTCACGCAACAAAGAGAAAGTGGGAAGCATAGCTGAGTCAGGAGAGAAGTTGAGGTAGTGAGTAGCATAGCAGTAGCAGTTCAGGACCGCTGAAAAAGATGTGCCATAGTCGGCAGTTGGAGAGTAGTTGTCGTTGCGTAAGAATTGTGGAAGCGAGTTCCACAGTCTAGGACCTGCAGAGCTAAAGCTTCTGTCGCCAACTGTCTTTAAGCGGAGGAATGGGACAGCTAATTTATTGTCCACACAGGACCTGAGGGCGCGAACAGGCTGAAACTGATGCAGCAGTTCAGCTAGGTAGGAAGGAGCCAAGCCGTGGCGGGCCTTGTGGGTCAGCGTAAGAACTTTGCTCTGTATCCTTTGCTCAACCGGCAACCATCCTAGCTCTTTCAGCAGAGGTGACACGTGCTCAAACCGCTGGGACTTGAAAACCAGCCTTGCAGCCATATTCATAGTCCGCTGTAGTGGCATAATAGCTTTCTTTGGCAGCCCAGCCAAAAGGGAATTTCAATAATCAAGCCGAGACAGAACTAAAGAGCTAGTTAAATTTTTTACAAGCCACTGTGGCAGACAGCTTCTAATCTTGGATAGGGTTTGGATGTGATGGCTAGCTGTTGAGGCAGTCTTCTGAATGAAGCTTTTGAAATTGAGGCAGCTGTCGAACACGACACCTAGATTACGAGCACGTGGTGAAGGTCGCACAATAGCATCACCTATTAGAACAGCAAAGCCATTTAATCCAGCCACACGCTTAGGGTGTCCTATGAGCAGCAGTTCGGTTTTATCGTCATTTAATTTCAGGAAGTTTTCCGACATTCAGGATCGAATATCGGGAAGGCAAGCATTCAGTTTCTCAGTTGCTGCAGCAGATTCCGACGATTTAAATGACAAATACAACTGAGTATCGTCAGCTTAGAAGTGATATCCTATCAAATAAGCATGTCGTTCGCTGGGAATTAGTCTGCTCATGTTGATTCAATAGTAGTCAAGGGAAATTTTTGTGATTTCAATTCCTCATTTGTGCCGTTTATAGCTGCGACTTGTTTAGATGAAACGACCAAAAAATTGGACGAGAGGTTGATTTCTAATGGCCTACTGGGGGCTTGTTTGCATATCGTGTCGGTGGCACCTATGGAACTTGTAAGGTTGAGTTAGTCCTAAAGGTGTGTATGCATCTACTTATTGAAATATCTGTGCGATGAATAGAGCTGGTGTACCCATCTTACTTGCCTTCAACTCCCTCATCCCCACTGCCTCTGTTTGGAACTTCTAGCTGCTATATCTTCTAGATGTTATACTCCAGCGATAATGAATCACTCAACTTTACGTTTTGAATTTGATTGTTTTGCACTTACACATCATTACAGCCTTCTATCGTGAATATTAGACTTTATTAGATAGACTTAGCTTGATATAAAAAAAACTTGGTTTTGTCTCTGTACGCCACTTGCCACTATTCTACTCAAGAGGGTTAGGATTGCACTTGATGGTCAGTAGCTCTCGCCCGGTTCCTTACTTTTGTTAATACAGGATAACGTACGGGAAATACCTCCTCGTACATAGATCGCCTGAATCTATAGTGGGGAAAAGACCCAAATAGACTGAGGGCCTGAACAACCAGGTACGTGGCAGAGGTGGTTCAGGCGCGCAGCGACTTCCACAGAAGTGATGATGTCCCAATCGCACTTTTCCTGACTCTAAACTAAGTTCACAGTATCACAAATTCTACGCCGGGACCAAGCGCACGTGCACACAAACATAAAATGCGAGCAGCGGGCGCTAGGTGACCATGTTTTGGCACGTCCGCCGAATTCGCCTGCCTCTTGCTCTTGTGTCTCGTTGCCGCTGATCTCTGGCGTGCACAAGTCACCCTCCTCCGTCGTTCAAAGCGAAAGCGAGTCCCTCGCGGTGGCGACGACGAAGCAAAGGCCCTGAGTGAGTGTTGCCCTACTTTTACATAACTATCCGCGACAATGGGGCAACAGCTAAGTAGTATTTGGCCCGGCACCGTAGGCCATTAAGGTAAGAACAAAATATTCTATTGCGTATCACTTTGCAGCAAATGTAAAGCGCCTAGAAAGAGATTAAGTTCTCTGAGGGCGCTTTATCAAGTGCAATATTATTATTATTATTATTATTATTAATGCTACCGTCGCTCGACCACCGGATGAGCAATCCCGCCCAGCTTGAATGGGTAAGGAGCTCCCGACGATTAATTTTAAACTAAGCTATGGCCGAGGTTGACAGGAGAGCCGAAATCAATCAGCCAGTTATGTGGATAGCAAGCCAGTGCCACATACCACAGCCAGGTCATCGAGCTTCCCGGCGAACACCCGGCGCACACTTCCCGGCGGCGCACACAGTGTGCCCTTCCGGTCTCACCTCCCTGCTGTTCCCTCTGGCTCATCACTACTCCAAGACGAAGGTGCTTTTCCGCCGAGCAGTTCTTGGGCGGCGACTTAAAACTGAATCACGCTGGCACTGCGTTTCACATTGCCTGCCGCGTTTTAAGCTCAATCTTCTGGTGGTGTGCGACTGCTTGAATATTTATATGTATACACTGCAGTAGGAAAGGGAACAACGTCAACCCGTGTAGGCTTAGGCGAGCCAGTACCCGAGGCGTCCCGTTGAGGTTTCGCAAATCAGACACGTCAAATATTCACGAATGCTTTGAAATGCAAGGAATTGTTGCTTTAAAATGCACTCCAAAATTTTCCACTCTTTCTCGATGTTACTTTGTTGACGAAAAGTCAGCATCCTGAAATTTATCTCCCACTCAAGCAAGACTACTGGTCCTCTAGACCCTATTCCCACTGTCCTACTCATTCGATATACGCCCGACCGACCTATCGAGTGACCTTGTTGTAAAAACACACTTGCAGCTGCTGCGTACAGGATCAGCTATCCCAGGATTCGATAGGCTCGGTGACTTTTAGGCTATTGCTGGCCCGGTGGCAGTAAATTGGATTATCTTGAATGAATTTTATCTCGAGCTAGGGTTAGTCACACTTTCAGTTAGCTCTGCTAGAAATGGGTGCAACGCGACAAGTATAAACATGGTTATGGCACGTAAATAGAGGATCCATAGGAGGATAGCCGTTCGCCACAGCTGGGCCACTCTCCAAAGCACGGAGTATAACTTCGCTAGCTTAAGATTACGCTTTCTTAGCACACTCAAGAGTCAAAGAGTTTTCTTTAGCACACTCAAGAACTACATGGGTTTCAATACACATTTGGTAGCCAACCGACTTCATTTCAAGAAAAAAGAGCAACTGTGAAGCATAGCTGAATCAGGAAAGCATTTGAGGCAGTTATTGCCATTAAAGTAGCAGCTGGGATCGCTATAAAAGATGTGCCATAGTCCACAGCTGAAGAGTAAATGTCTTTGCGTAAAACTTATGAAAGTGACTTCCTCAGTCTAGGACCTGCAGAACAAAATTTTCTACCCCCAACGGTCTTTAAGTGGTAGAATGTAACAGCTAATGTAAATCCGTACAGGACCTTAGGGCTCGAAGAGGTTGAAACTAGTGCAGCATTTCAGCTAGGTACGATGGAGCCAAGCCGTGGCGGACTTTGTGGGTCAGCGTAAGAACTTGGCTCTGTATCCGTTGATCCACCTGCATTTAAGACATTGGTGGGCAAACTTGTTGACTCACGGGCTAAAACGGTTTCTAAGATTTGACAGGAGGGCCGGGCCAGAATAGAAGAATGGTGTGTTTGTGTGAGCTAATACAAATTAAATGTAAAAACTATTACATGAAAATATTTGGCCTTTAACAGGCAGCAAAACACCATTGTGCTTAGTTTATTTTAAAAAAATTTTAAAAATTTATTAATTTAATAACGTAGCAATAAACTCCCATTCAGTTTCAATGGGAACAGTATTTTGGTTCCATTTTTTTGCAGGTGCAACGATGTCTGGCGTTATATTTGTTGTGGCAATTCTCACGATAGATCCGAGGTGTTGGTCAGTTAGCTTTGATCTGTGACGGGCTTTGTTGATGTTCATAACGCTGAATGTCGGTTAACAAACGTAGGTTGAGCCAAACAACGTCAGCGTCGTCTGTGCCATCCTCCAGAGGTTTGGGAACGTGGCTTCGTTAAGTGAAGCGCAAAAAAGGCGTTCAGTTGAAGAGAGTTGAACTTCTCCTTCAATAGGGAGTCAGACTGAAGATCTATCAGTTCCAACTGCAGCTTTTGCGGTGCTGTTTTAGGGTCTTGTGGCAGAGAAAATGACACCAGCTGAAGTGACTTTTCAATTTTTTCAAAGTCACAGAAATTACGGCAGAATTATCCGTGCAGTTCGTCCATGGTTTGCTGTTTTTCTGCGCGTTTTGGGTCGCCTCTTTCAGCATGGCTAGTGTGGGGGAAATGCGTGAAAGATTTGCTTGAAATTTGTCTGGAGAAAAGAGTCAGCTTGGATTTGAAGGCCCTAAAACTTTTGAACATGTCGTGCACAAATTGATCTTTACCCTGTAGCTTGGTTTTCAGCTCAATCATGTGCAAAAGTAGTCCGCAGCAAACGCAAAGTCACAAAGCCAGTCCTTTTCACTTAGCTCAGGAAATTCTTCGGATCTTCCCATTAACTCCAAAAATGCAGTGATCTCCTCCTTCAGCTCCCACACTCTTTGAAAGACTTTGCCAAACTTAGCCAGCGCACACGAAAGCGGTAAAGTAAGTCCTGTTGATCTGCATCGGTTTCTTCCAGGAACGCAATAAACTGACGATGCTGAAGTCCCCTTGCTTGCATAAATTTAACAAGTTTTACGACTGGATTGACGACACGATTTAGCTGCAATATAAACGTACGCAGAGCTTCCTGATGAATGATGCAGTGAAGGAAAACAACATCCTGATCAGGATTTTCCTCTTTTACTTTTTCCTGCAGTCTTTTTAGCAGCCCAAAGTTTTTCTCCCATTAAATTTGGCGATCCATCCATGGTGACATTGGCAAGTTTACTCCAAGGTAGGTTCATTCTCTCGATGACAGCAGACACCTGGTTATACAAGTCCTCTCCCCTTGTTTTTCTTTTCATGGACTCCACGGTCAAAAATTCCTCTGTGATCTCAAAACTGTCGCTAATCCCTCGGATAAAAATTAGGATTAAGCTACACACTTATCTACAAGAAGAGCGACGTCTTTTAGTCTAGCCATGCGTCTGTAGTTTCGTGCTAGCAGCAGTTCCATTTTCATCTTCGTTTAATAATAATAATAATATTGCACTTGATAAAGCGCCCTCAGAGAACTTAATCTCTTTCTAGGCGCTTTACATTTGCTGCAAAGTGATACGCAATAGAATAGTAAGTAAAATCATGCTTGAAAAACAAACAAAATGAATAACATGGTTAGGGGTTACATGCACTGGGTCAGCATGCAAATGTGGTTAGTGGCAGCATGAACAGTGTCAGCACGCATAAGCACATCGAGGACGAATCACAAGGACCCACTAAATGCTGTCCTAAATAGGTATGTTTTTAAGTTTCTTTTAAATGTGGTCAGGTCAGGGGATGTTCTGATGCAGGTCGGGAGGGAGTTCCAGGCTGTGGGAGCATACGAGCTAAATGCACGGTCTCTAAAGGATTTAAGGTTTGTACGAGGTATTTCTAGACTGTTGGATTCCGAAAAGCGAGTGGTACGATGCTTTGCCTGATGGGGTAGTATATCTGAAAGGTAGGCTGGAGCCATAGAATGAAGAGACCTAAAAGTGAGCGACAAAACCTTGAAGTCAATCCGTTGCTTGACTGGTAGCCAGTGCAGGTCGGCGAGAAGTGGAGTAATGTGGCAACTGCGACGCTCACGACAGACAAGCCTAGCTGCAGAGTTTTGCACCAGCTGCAATCGTCTGATCGCACATGCTGGTAGGCCTGTAAGCAGTGAGTTGCAGAAGTCGAGACGAGATGTCACGAATGCATGGACCAACTTGGACGTTTAGCTTGAGCAAATTTATCGTCATCCGCGATCGGATGCCTGCAAGGCGATCATCAGTTTGTCAGTTGCTGCATCGGATTCCGACTCTTTACCAAAAGACAAATACACCTGATTATCATCAGTATACAAGCGACGGCTGATTATATGCGGCAGAATAATATTTCCCAGATATAAATAGTATAAATAGAGAACAATATAAATTGTCAGTATAAATAGAGAACAATAAAAGACCGGAAAGGACCCATGGTAATCCACGTGTGACTCGTCTGGTGGATGAAACCTGAAACTCATCCAGCACGTATTGAACATGACCTAACGATTATTGAAAATTTTAACCTTGCCCATTTCTCGTCCGGCGGACTGAGGGTTGTTCTACATCGTTCAAGTAGAGTGTCGTGGTCAATACTGTCGAAGGCAGCTGATAGATCCAGCAGGGCCGGAGTAGAGACACTACCTTCATTGTTGCTGCATAGGATGTCATCGGTTAAACGGATAAGAGCCGTTTTATTGGCGTGGTGTCGTGCTTGAATCCAGACTGAAAGTTTTTGACAATTATTTTCAATGTGTGCTACAAGCTGCTTGGCATAAATCTTGTCAATACTCAGTGTAAAAAGGAAGACAGGAAACTGGGTGATAGTTTGAAAGAACTTCTGAATATAATCTGGACTTTGTAAGTATCGGTCTAGCGATGGCAGATTTGAAGGATCGGGTTAAAACCTTTTTTTAGAGGCTAGGTTACGTTTACTCGCCAATAGAGACCAAAGAGGGGATGTTACGGGGTCTTCGGGAAACGAGATCTTTGTGTTAGACATTACTAAGGTAGCTCTATCGTATATAAAAACTTTAGAAAATCTGTTACGGACGGTCACCCGTTGCGACCCAACTGGTTCTAGTCGGAGTGGGCTATATGGAGGCACCAATGAGCAATTTCTTTCTGGAAAGAAGGCTAAAAACATTTTGGCCGAGCCTTTGATTTCTGAGAGTGAAAACTCTCCGAATTCACAAGCACATTGACAAACTCTTTTAATATGTTTACGATAAAAACTGTGTACTATTTATGAGCTAAATGTCATCAAATGGGCTTTAGTTCACACTTTCATGAAGCAATAGACTGACTAGTTTCTTGCATCAAGTGATCCCGTGATTTGGGAAATTTAAAAAGAAGCTAAAAACTACCTGTTCCTCGCAGCCTTTGCTCCATCCCTTGTTTTTGTCCCGGATGTGATACAATTGACCAAGTTTATAAAATTTAAACTTCTAATCCAGAATTTTTAACGCACTTAGACAGATTTGGCTGTCCTATAACACTATACAGATGCTTTCATTATTAGCATGTGAATACTTGAGCCGGTCGTTTGTGGCAGATGCGAAGTGGTTGTGTACCTTTTCGAATATCCGCATATATCAATATACTCATATCATATAAACCTCTGAGGGGAATATGATTGACACGATCTTCAATTCAATTTTGCAAGAGTACCATTGGAGTCGATATGTAAAAGGTGGGTGCAGTTGGAGTTGAGGGCTCAAAGAATTGGACCGACAGCACATGCGATTTGCGAAAAGAGACTCGAGCCTTTGTGCCAGCTACAGCTCGAGACAACGGCGTAGCTAATCTGGAAATCAAGCAAGTGCCAGCGTTTCGGCAAACAATCTTCGAGATAAACACAAATCAAGGACGGCTTTTAGTGATTGGGATGCGCAGGCAGACGAGATAAGCAGCAGGGGCTCGGTGAACTTGGTGGGATCCAGATCACTTTGAAGGAGGCCACGGCTCGAGGTAAGGGTATGGCGGCAGAGGTGCAAGGCTTCTGACGAGGTAAAGCGATCGATTACTCGCATCTTTAGAACTTATTACTCAGAGCTGCTCTGCGTAAAATATAGATAGCCGTCAGCGTGAATGGGAGGAGCCGGCAGCCCAAGAAGTAAAAACGCGCGCACTCGTAATTCCCGAGTCTAGAAACCTGCCTCTTCCTAAAGCCGAGCCTGTTGCTCAGTGAAGAGTCTGTTCTTGCTCTGGGGCGGCACTAGAAAATAAAACAGCGATCGTAGGTCAAAGACACGCCGAGCGAGCCACAATCAAAAGATGGCATGGCAATCTGTGGCACTCTGAGCACTCGCCAATGACTTTCCTCTGAGCAAGAGCTGTCACAATTCTCATAGATAGTAGATGGGGGCCAAGCAGCAGCCAGTAACACTTGCTGTGCTAAGAGATTTCTACTGCGAATGCGTCAGAGCTACTGGTGCTGTCGTGATATCGGCCTGAGGCCCTTGCTCGCACACTCTGTTTAGCGCCAGGGCGAGTTCTTTGATCCTAGCCACCACCCCACTCCGCCCCCCTCTCCAGTTGGAAGACAGAAGACAGAGCTGAGGATCGGAGGCTGGAGAGTTCAGTGCCGACGTTGCCGGCGGTAAGAACTCTCTGGTATTTTCTATCTTGCTGGCGAATGTGTGTGGAAACAGATTCGCTCGGTTGCTGCTCGGTTTACAATGGGGTCGATAAGCTGCCTTTGGCACTGTAAAGGATATTGTTGGTGGTGAACTTCACTATTTTTGGGTCGCCTATCTCGGACTCCAAAACACTGCTGCTTAATACATACTCCACCTTAATCACGATGGATTAGTCAACCAACCTTGTGCAATTCAATGGGAAATCAGTCCTAATCTTGTATGCTTTTTAAGCACCCTCTTTGTAGTATTTGCTATTTTAACGATGGAAGTAAAAATAGTAATACATTTGGTACAGCCCCTCTGAGAAATCAGTCTCTTTCTAGGCACTCTGCACTTGCTGCAAAGGAAGCACGATTGAATGGTTAGTGTTAATATATTAAATAAGTAACAAGAATAACATTTTTAGGGGTGACATGCACAGGTTCAATATGGAAGTTTGGTAAGTGGCAGCATGCACAGTGTCAGCACGCATAAGCAAATAAAGGACGAATCACAGGGATTCGCAAAATCGGCCCTCTGAGTGGCAGGTTAAAATGACCTTAATCCAAAGAGCAATTCGCAGCTTTTATATGTGTGTAAATGGTTTTATGTATTTCCATCTGTAACACCACTGAGCCTGAGAAATGTTTCATTTCGCGTTAGGAAAAAGCGGCTTTCAGTTCGCAAACGATTGCTGGCAGGCTCGATCGCATGCAACTATGAGAATCCCTAACTTTGTCTTGGCTTTGTCAAAGTTTGCAATTGATGGGACCTCTTACTTAATTGGTGAGCATAATGTGACAGCAGTTTCTTTTGCTAACAGTGTCAGCTTCTTAGATCTAAATTATCGCTTTTCACATTTACATTTAATACTAAAGTGAGAAAATATTGACCCTATTGATGGATAATAATAACAGTACGTTTTTTTAGAACGCAAATAGAACTAAATTGCTATCCATATGCTACACAAGTCACTTCAAGAGAATCGGTACCACTGTTGACGGGCATGCACGACGACATGTTTAGAAAAATATGTAGTAAAATTAATTATAATGCTTATTTTAGTATGCTAACTCACGCACAAAACTCGGAACCTTTATCTACTAGATCGTCGGTCACGCAACGCAGAATTATCATACATAGGTGAGCACGTAAATTACGCAGGAATAAAAAGGGAAGTTCCCTGGAGCACGCTGGGAAAGTTGGGCAGAATAGATGCAGCTTCAGCTGCCACTTTAAAATGGTATTAAGTCATTACATGTAGCGACTGAAGCTAGGACCGAGTTCCAGCATGCTTTCAGATTAAATTAACACTCGATCAGCACAAGATTTTAGTTTAGGGAGAGGGACGGGCAGAAGACTGAAACCTGAGGAGCGTGTAGTGGTTGCGAGAGCACACCCGAGAAACACAAAGTCAGATAGCTGGGCTAGTTCGCAAACAAGCAAAGGAGGCAACCCTTTAGCCAGACAGAAGATCTCAAAGTATAGTCAAAGCCCTCAAGACGTTCAGAAAATGAGCAACGAGTGAAATCAATTCGCTAAAGTACGTTTTTATCTCATGGCTACACATAAGTCTCACCCTTCAGATGCACCTGTGTGTGGCATCATCGAACTCAAGCGGCAAAGTCACGGCAAATCGTAGATTAATTCCCCAGCATTGTTTTTGGAAGTTTAATGCTTCCATTTCCCTTAAATAACCTCTATTTGGCCTTCATTGCAAATTGCGTGCTTACCAAGAGTAAAAACAGGCAATGTGACGTCATTTCCCTTCCTTGTTTAAGATGAGGGATTATTGAAAATAGGAGAACGCCGGAAATCTTACTAGACCTCTGGTTCTGTCCACGCTGGACTACTGCAATTTCCTTATGGCTGGGTTGCCGAAAACGCCTTTAAGCCTCTGCAGGTCGTGATTCATACTACCACTGCTTAGCTAGTCAAAAGATAGCGGAGGTTCAGACACGTATCTCTGATGCTAAAGAAGCTGCAAAGGCCGATCAACAGATCCGGAACTGAATTCTTACTCTGACCCACTAGTTCCATCTCGGCTTGGCTCCTTCACACCTAGCTGAACTGCCTCACCAGTTTAAGCCTTCTCGTGCCCTAAGGTCCTCATTAGACAATACTTAATTTATCCCATTCCTAAGTTTATAGACCGTTGTGACAGAGAGAGTATAGATAGCTCTACAGGCAGATCGAACTATATAACTTACTTCCACAGTTCTTTTACAATGACCAACATCTGCTCTACTACTTCCGACTGTAACAAATTCTTTGCAGTAGTCCTGAGCGGCCAGTTTCATGAGACTCACATGGTCAATTATTAACCTGCCGAACAGGCTACGCTACGCGCTTTCTCTTTATTGGCTGAGAAGAAGTCATTTTGCTACCTTACATGCACCGAAAACAGATTGGGATTTTAGCAAACTATTGAAAACTTTGTTACGTACAATAGAGTAGTCCCAAACAGAGGAGCATTACAACCTTCCGTTAGGAACATGTTGTTGATTTGATTTGGCCGCGTCGCTAGGCAGCACTTGAACAAGAGGGAGGCCGTTGATTTGCATAATCCTTGGGGCGAGTTACAATGTGTAGTACCTGAAGGTTACAATTGCTAAGCATTTTATAGAATCGGTCTTGTAATAAAGTAATTTGATAACATCAGTGACAACTGGCAATTGAAAATCTCTAAGCGGTGCTCTCCTGAGAGCGACTACGAAACCAAGCTCTCCTATGACGCTAACCTGAAAATCCATATAGCCCCATAAACCTCATAGGTCAAACATTCTCAAACTATGAGTTCTCTCTGCTTATTCGTAAAATATTAATTGACCACTTTTGTAAGTCCTCTTACTAGACTTAGCGTCCAAAAGTCTCTTACAAATTGCAATTATAGCAAGCAATTATTTTTAGTTCGATTCTAAATCGAAAAATAAATCGGTAGCTCCGCATTTATATAACCTAAAGTCGGACCTACCAAAACTGCTTTAATCTGCTTCAACAAAAGAGTCAGTAACTCTTCCTACGTAAACACCACGAGCTGAACAAAGTATGCAACCCATTAAAACTTCTGCGAAACGTGTACGCAAATGCTGTAATGCACTTATGGACAGACTGATGACTCCTGCTACGTTTGCAATGCACTAGTCTCAATAAGGAGAATTGCTAATTACCCCTCAGTGTGTGAGAATATGATGCAGAGCTGATAAAGCTCAACACCCGTCAGCGCCTCGGTGGCATCATCTTAGAATATATTGTA
The DNA here is from genome assembly GCA_009760855.2 of Cristatella mucedo. Classification (NCBI taxonomy): domain Eukaryota; kingdom Metazoa; phylum Bryozoa; class Phylactolaemata; family Cristatellidae; genus Cristatella; species Cristatella mucedo. The sequence continues at coordinate 1,122,237 of WPIO01000131.1, forward strand.
CTCTTTATCCCCTCTGCATGTATGACAAATCCGTCACCGAATGACTGCCGCTTCGTGAGACCGGCTTTCAGTATTCGGACGGTACGAGCACTCCCACAACTATGTTTAACCCGATCAAAACCAGAGCAGAATTTCTCATGGCGAATAAACGCTTCCATGCTGTGTGCCTATGTTCAGGTAAGTGTGTACACCGTCACCTCTTGCAATGCCTCCACAGAGGCCTGATAGTGAGTATGGAGACTAAACGCTCTTACAGAAGGGGAACAAGGATAGTCACCCTGGCGGTGTGTCCGATGGCTGAACAGCCTCACTAAAGCATACGTTACTTGTTCCTGTAGCCTGCTTCAAGCAGTGCTCAGCTGCTCACTCAGGGAGGCTTAGGTGAGACAATCAGTTGTGCCGACGTTCAAACACTCTCAGTTCAGTGGCTGATTTCGGAGGAGCCAGCGTCGAATTCTTCCGGGCAGGTGCTACTTCCAGCCCCACTGAAGAAATACCAACTGCAATATTCTGTGATGAAAGTGTTTACGAAGAATTTCTCGATCGCCATTTTTAAGGCACTTGCATCACGTCGTTGTAGACACGAGCATGTCTGAACAGCCTCAGGAGATTGCCTGCGTCCTCTTAAGTGGATTCGGCGCTGTGTTCCTTTTGTACAAGCTTTTCAAGCTCGCCTGCTTATTCCTTCGCTTGATTACGGCCGCTGGTTTTGGCGGGGGAAGTTTTCCCCTCAGGAGCTATGGATCGTGGGCCGTGGTCACGGGTGCAACGGACGGCATAGGTAAGTAAATATCGAGCCGAGTATCACCAGACAAATGCCCGCCAGATTTCGGTGGTGGCTGGCTGAAGCGTTTACAGTGTATAAGTTGTCAGCTGCTGTAAAGTGCATGCTGGCCTCTACGTGAAGATCCCAAAGTCGTTCCGTAGGTAGGCCGCCTGGCACCAGGGTACACCTTAAGATCGCTCATCCTTTGCCCTCAACATTACTTCAGTTCTTCTGTAGTCGGAATCGGGTTTCTTACACTTAACAGATAGTGAGAAGAAATTTCACCTTGGTCGTCCGTTAGGGTTTTCCGCTTAAACCTTCAGGCTCAAGCTTCCAGGTCTTATTCATTCTGAAAAAATGAGAAACAAAAATTGCGTGGTGTTGAAGTTTCCCTGAACCTAGCTCGTTTCCATACTCTAATTGTGTTCTATCCAAAGGCAATTGTGTTCTATCCAAAGGCTTCTATCGGGGTTATAACTAGCATACTATGTTAACCTATAGGCTATCGTTTAAAAGCCAAAGGGTTTCCGAGCTGGTTTGGTCCAGCGGTTAAGGTGTTCACCCCGACCTAGGTCTTGCTGAGGTCGTGGGCTCGAGCCCCGAGGCATATGTGAATTGCCTGAATAGAGATTAAGTTCTCTTGGGGCGCCATACAAATGAATAATATTTATATTTATTTGTTTTATTTATTTAGGTGATCACAATGCTCGATCGAGTTTTTGGTAGGTTTGAGACCTGCAGCAGTCAAACCAGAATCCCACCGAGAGCTGAGCGACTGCTGCTTATGCTTCTTCTGCATCGTATTACTATCGCCGTTGAATCAGTCGCCATTTAATTTGTCCAAATTGGAAACACGTCGCACGTCCTGAACCTTGCACAACTCATGAGACCTTTCGTTCAACTTTCAAAGGAGAATGTCAAAAATGTAGTCCCGACTTCGTAGATGGTATCCAAACCCAATTTTGACCTCAACCTTATAAGCCCTTTTTATTTTTTAGTTAAAGAACACTTACGAGAAAAATAGTTGGTAAATGTCATTGGAGAAAGAATTACATCTCGTTACTGAGCTTTGTCATTGACCTTGGATTTCTATCGCAAGCAGCTGCTTGGCTAATTTCTACTGATACCACAAGCCGTGATTCGAATCCAGACATGACTTAGTGTTTAGCCTTAAAGCGATCGCTACGAATAACAGGTGACATTCTTACTTTTCAGGCAACATTGAGGCAACAGGTAATATTCTCCCACGTATCACTTTAATCGAGCCCTGAGATATACATATCGCTGGCGAGATGATCGTCTGTTAGGCGGGCCTGAATATTGAAGTTTAAGAACTCAGTTTGCTACAATTAAATGATGTAATATACTTCCATTTCGACATGTATAATTGCAATCCAGTTCACACCCAATCAACCATCGCTTAGCGGGCAGAAGTACTATTCAAACACTGAAGTACAGAATTTGTTAAGGCTGATTTGTATGACCTGTAGGAGCGAAACGCTGCACTGACAGAGGGAGAGAGAGAGAGAGAGAGAGAGAGAGAGAGAGTGAATAATCGCATCTCGAGTGATTTCTTTTAAATAGAAGCAGAGCTCATAGAGCCGGTTTGCAAACGAATCAACTCGGTCGCGTGGGGATGCTTCGTTCTACAAAGGCTCGCTCAAAATTAGCTATAATTGGCGCTCCGTCGTCGAGTGCTTGTTTGATCTCTCACTGCCGAGATTCTCGGTAGCTATTTCATATACATTTGCCTGATGTGCATGTATAGTTTTCAAACTTTGACTCGTCATGGAAAAATATGTTAAGCATGCAGAGATACGCCTTTTCCTGTACGAAATCCCCGAGTGTATTGTGCTAATCAGTGTGCACAGCGAGTCTTATTTTCTATACACTTGAAAGGCACAGAGAGATTGCAATGGCAGATGGGCACAAAATTCAGGATACCCTTGTTAAAGGAAAATTGTTTTAACGAAAAAAATATCAATGATATCTTAAGAGATTTTTAGATATGAGCTGCTGTGTCTTCTTTAGAAGCTCGCTGCATCATTTAGATCGTTGGATTCTCCTACCACCAATGTATGCAGTCAAACAATGAATGCAGTCAGCTGAGAATTGACTCGTTTTGGAAATTTTCCCCCGCCCAAAGGGCCATAGCTCCAGTATAGGCTTGAGGGACTAAATGATCACTTTGGGAATTGACATAAGATTGTGTTTATTTTCATGGCACGTAAAAGACCTGCAGCAGTTTTAAAGTATTTCCGTCATCTCCCTTAATTGAAGACATGAGGTCTGCCGCCGTACGAGTGCTGCACAGAAGCCTATCCGAACCAAAATTGGAATATTTGAATTACCCTGACACTGCGCAGAGTCCTATGCCTGCCACAAGATTCCGTGCTGATCCTAAGACGCCACGCTTCTCGTCAGATTCTGCAGCCTTTAGATGCAATGCCTACCCTTACATCCCACGCCTCTCCATGCGCACTGTGACTCATTGTAGAATCATTACCTATAGATCTACTGTAGAATCACTACCTATTTACAGGGCTCTAATCAATTTATTGCAAAAAAAAACACCGATAGCCTTCTCCTAGCAAACCCCTAACGTCTAATAACCTCAGCGGTAGTAGCTCTTTTAGCTAAGGTGGAAAAGCACTTGCACACAGTACTTACCTGCCCCTGAGAAAATAGGCTGAAGCTGCATGCCAAAAGCAGGATACATCTCTGTGGCCTCATGCAATATTTACGGGCATGCCATATCACCTACATTGAATAATAATGATAACAATAATAATGTACTTGATAAAGCGCCCTCAGAGAACTTAATCTCTTTCTAGGCGCTTTACATTTGCTGCAAAGGGAAATGTAATTAAATGGTAAGTAAAATCATGCTTGAAAAACAAACAAAATGAATAACATGGTTAGGGGTGACATGCACAGGGTCAGCATGCAAATGTGGTTAGTGGCAGCATGCACAGTGTAAGCACGCATAAGCACATCAAGGACGAATCACAGGGACCCAGTAAATGCTGTCGTAAATAGGTGCGTTTTTAAGTTCTTTTTAAATGTGGTCAGGTCAGGGGATGTTCTGACGCAGGTCGGGAGGGAGTTCCAGGCTTTTGGAGCATGCGAACTAAATGCACGGTCTCCAAAGGATTTGAGGTTTGTACGAGGTATTTCTAGACTGTTGGATTCCAAAAAGCGGGTGGTACGATGCTTGGCCTGATGGGGGAGTATGTCGGAGAGATAGGCTGGAGCCAAAGAATGAAGTGACCTAAAAGTGAGCGACAAAACCTTGAAGTCAATCCGTTGCTTGACTGGTAGCCAGTGCAGGTCGGCGAGAAGTGGTGTGATGTGGCAACTGCGACGCTCACGACAGACAAGCCTAGCTGCAGAGTTTTGCACCAGATGCAATCGCCTGATCGCACATGCTGGTAGGCCAGTAAGCAGTGAGTTTCAGAAGTCGAGATGGCGCAACTCTTGTAAACCCAGGAATTCGCATTTGGGGCACTCAATCAAGGCCTCCATTGTTATGGTAATGGCACACTGCAGCAGGACATGTGCTACATGACCTGCATGTGCTATATGAGCTACATGTACTACGTGTGCTGCATGTGCAACATGTAGCACATGTGTTAGACACAAGTGCTACGATTATCTTTACACTCTGCCGTCCAGCATGTCAAACTACTGCGACCGCGTAGCTAGACCTATCGCCGGCAGATGCCAATGAATGCAAGACAGACACTTTCTCCTACCGAACGCCGAAACCCGGCTTTCTAGTTATTGGAATACCTAGAGCTTCTAGCGGAATTTCAAAATCTAGACCTTAAAAGAGGCTTGGCCTGCAAACCTCATCATGCATCCGGTATTAGGGTGTGGCTTTCAACGACCTTTCGCCAGACGGCTCCACGTTAGCTCCGCAGTCTCAATTCTGTCTACTTTCAGCTAAATAACTTTGCAAAAACTCAAAAACTTGGACCTACTTAAAAATGGATACCGCGACCAGGATATTTCGTGCACTTGCTCGATACTGTCTTGAGCTTTGTAGGTTACTACGCCCGGGTCTCGTAGCCTGTGCAAGAAAGTGTTTACAGATGCTACAAAACTGCGAAACTAGGCTTATCAGTCGTTAACATTGCAAGTGCCGCATTAACCTCTTCTCACCAGCCTACACTGGCTCGCCGAAAATGAGCGTGCCGGCTTTAAAATTAGGTTTCTAACTTTTAGCTTTCTCTTTGTTCTCTCGCTTGAGCCTTCTAGATCGTAACGCATAGCTGCATATTTCAAAGCTGCTTAAGCTTAAAACAATCCACTAATGGGCAATGATTAGATTTACCAACCATCTCTTTATTTGTAACCTTGCAAAACTTGACCCACCAATAATGAACCGTTAAGTTTTCATTATTGCTACTCAGTAACTTCTAAGGATCTCTATAAATAGTCTGAGTAACTGACTGGTTTGTGACGGGTACCATTTCACCAGGGAATTTAGTCTTTAGCTTTCACGATGAATATATAACTACCATGACATTTTCTTCTGGCACACTAAATGCTTCGTTATGCCATGTGCCGGTTAGTTTCGTTAGCAGCTCCTTCTAATATGAATACAAATTGAGTCAAGTAAGGCTTTATGGAAGTGCATCGAATTAGGTTGGCTGCGAAGATGCGGCAGTCTTCGGCCTTAAGAGGACCTGACGGGGTCAGGGGCTCCAGAAATTGTTTTCTGGCCGAGTAGACAAGGTTAATTGACTTTACAAACCCAGTCACGAATGACAAAAAGTGGCTATTGCATTGAAATTTAATATAAACCAATTTATGACTACAGCTTGGAGCTTCATGAGAAGAATTGAGGGTTGGGAGATAAGAAATCATTAAGTAGCTATGACATGACACGTTAGCTGTAATGTAGCTCAACCGTCATAAGCTTCACTTACAATAACCCAAGAAAGTTGCTTGTTCAAGTTGAACCGTTGCTCGGATGCTTTCTTGGCCACGGATTCATCTTGCTCGACAAGCTAGACTCTTCAATCTTATCCGAATCAATATTTTGAAATCGCACGACTTAATGAGACCAGTGGTTCGATTTTCAAAGAAAGAAGAGTGGCAATAATGTATTCCTAACTTTGTCAATGGTATCAAACCCAGCTGTTGCCTCAACCAAATACGCGTATTTCTTTTTAAAGTGACAGAACAATTAAGTGACAACTATTTGGCAAATGCCATAGGAGGAAGAATTGCATCTCGTCAATGAGCCTTAGAGTCTACTTAGCCATGGACTTCTATCGCAAGCAGTTGCTTGACCAATTGTCTACTAGTATCATACGACTCGGTCAAATCCAGACATGGCTTATCATTTATACTTAAAGTGACTGATACAAAGCTTGCGACATTTCCTCGGTTTTTGCAACATTCAGACAATATGCAGCATTCTCCCCACCGATCTCTTTGACAGCGCCGTGAGATGGCCATATCGCCGGCGAGGCCACCGTCTGTTCGGCGGAAAAGAGGCTGAAGCTGTACTGTACGTCTGTACGTCTGTACATCTGTACGTCTGTACGTCTGTAAACTGTACGTCTCTACGGCCTCTGTGGCCTCTGCGGCCAGTCTCGTGAAGTCTTTCCAGGCCTGCCATGCCCACCTTCACTGGCATTGATCTTCTAAGCCGTTAGGTCATATCTCAGTGCGAGAATTCACAGTGTTACGTCAAAGGGCGATGGTATGGGGAGTAGAAGGACCCCCCTAAAGGCCTGGGTACCCCAGGAATCTGTGCTTGGTTCACTCAATCAAGGCCTTCGTAGTTATCCAAATAGCACAACAGCTGCACGATGTGCTACGATCGTCACTGCCTTCCAGCGCGTCAGTTTCTCTCGATCCCTTAGCAACAGCTATTGTTGACATGTGTTAATGACTGCATGGCAGAAACTTTCTTAAATCGAATGCCGTTAAACCCGACTTACTATTTATCTGAAAACCTAGTGCTGCTAGCGGAAATTGGACAATCTAGCCCTTTAAAACAGGCTCGGCCTGCACGCCCCATTTGGCAAATGGTATTTAGGTGCTGCTTTCTAAGGTGACCTTTCACCTGACGGTTCCACACTGCTTCCAAAGTCAGGTCCGTCTACTTTCAACTACGCAACATTGCTAACAAGTCGGGCCTGCGTAGAATTCGATACCATGACCAAGAAAGTTCACGTAATTGCAACACGACGTCTTGAGCTCTGTAGGTCACTACTAACGGCTCTCGTAGTCTGTGCAGGAAAGGCTCGCTGGCTCGCCGACAATGAGCGTGACGGATTTAAAGTTTGGTTACAAACTTTTAGCTCTCTCTTTTTTCTCTGGCGCCAGCCTTCCTATTCGAACTAAATTCCAATCACACGTACTACTTGCCTAATTCACCCTACGAAAACCTTTTCCTCAATGCGCCCCCTGCTCTTCTTGTTCAAGTTTCTCAGAAACTGTGGCTCGAATCAACCTCAAATCGTTTTGATGCCGTGCTTTTTTAGTTATTGCGCTCGCTAAGCTTAATAGCCTCACCCGACTGGAGTCACGATACCCAGTGAAACTTGTTGATATTTAAAAACTAGCCCTAAACTCTTCTGTTGTTCGCAGAATTTATAGGTTCCCTGTGACGATGCTTTGGGTGCGAACGGTACATGCTGAAATCAGGCATGCCAGGGCTGAAAAAATGAACGCTTCCTTTGTAGCATCTGTAAACGGCCTGAAAAGATTAGCTATCTTACAGCTTTTTGCAAAAGAAAACTTATTCATTTGAGTACTAACGTTTACAGCCGATAGAACGAAGCATGCTTTAATTTTCTGTTTTGGCTTTCGCACAGCTGAATTGGTTGCGAATAAAGTTAATCTTGCTGACTTTTCGCTTATTTTTGATTGCATCATGGCGGTTTTCGGCATTTTCCACTGAGCCAACTGAGGGGCATTGATTGGAGCAAGTGCTAAGCGCTTTTTAATATCGTAATAGGAGATGTAGTGCAAAGACCTCGGTGGTGGTTACATTTGCCCTGTTCAATAGCCCACTGTAGTGAATAGAGATGTAAAAATGCTTTCAGCTCATTCTATTTGGAGCCACTATTTAGAATACGCTGAGATGCAGCGAAACCGGTTTGACTCTTTTGCAAGGCTCTGCTGAAAAGCTTACTGCATTGGAACTAAACGCGTAGCCTTAATTAGAACGAATTTTTTTCTTACGGCAGGTCGTGAATACGCCATGCAGCTTGCGTCAAAGGGAATGAACATCGTGTTAGTGAGCAGATCGCCCGCCAAACTTGCCGACGTCGCTGCGGCCATCATGAACCTACACAAGGTGGAAACGAAAGTCATCGTCGCTGACTTCACTCGAGGCTGTGGACTTTACGCGGAAATCGGACGTCAGCTGGAAAACCTTGACATTGGCGTACTGGTGAACAACGTCGGCATGGCATCGACGGTTGGCAATTTCCTGGATGTGCCTAGCAGGCAGGTTTGGCGCGCTTTGGTGACGCTTGCGAGTGCTGAAGACGAGGCTCATTGAGGCACTCTTTGCGGGTCTTCGAGCGAGGTGCACTCTTTCTCCTGAAAAACTCGTTCAAGTAGTTTCAACCTTCCCGCACCCGTCTCTCGGCCGGGTGGGCCTCCGCCTGCGGCAGCCATTATTTCGCACGGATTCCCGTTTCTTATGTAGTGCGATTATAATCGTCCAATTATTTAGTTTTGAAGAGACGGTAATGAGAGCTGCTAGGGAAAACCTCGAGTTCGGCACCCAACATCGGCAGGCCGATTCGCCACGAGATACACCTCAGTCTTAACGACAAATTTTCCCGCGATGCTGAATGCCGGCTAAATTTTGTTTTAGTTAATCGAGTGCATGCTTTCAATTTGTTCTCAACATATTTTTATCCACAGCTGTGTTGCGCCCACATGATTTTCCAGCCAAAGCGACGCTTAAGTAGAAGCTCGCCGAAAGAATGGACATTGTAAGGCACATAGTGGCAAGCTTTGCGCAATTGATTAGTTTAAAAGCGACCGTAATGAATGGTGTTGCACAAATCACCAAATACTAGTTGTCGAGTGTCCGACGCCTCGGAAGAAGAAGACAACTCTAAGCACCACAGTTGGAGCAATTCTAATAGTATAGTTGCATGCCGTTGTGCTAAAGCTTTTGAAAAAGGGAGATTACATTTTTTGTCGTCTTTCGCGTATGTTTTTTATTTTTGTGCGAAGGTCCGGACTAGCTCGTTACGTTTAGCCTGGAGACGAATTGTAGAGAGCTCTGCGATTCTCTATCAGGAATTGTGCTGCATAGAAAGCGCCGTCTGCTTCCAGCTGACGGTGGCCGATCAACATGAGCCAAGCTGGTCGACCGGCTTATGAACTTGTGTATTTAATCGGCGATAATTTCTTCGAGTTTCTTAGTAAAGATTTTGCAGTGCTGCATCGCTTGGCGGCAATAATCTAATTACAAGGAACTGTAACGTCGCCACGTAGATAATCTATTGTTAGACAGGTTACCGCATTCGTTTCCAGTGTGACTGATTGGTGGCACGTGTACGTGAAGCTGCCAGAAAGGTAAACATCTTGGAGGAGCTTCACAGTAGAGGTAACGTGAGCTTTAGCAACGACAGTGATTAAGTGATTCTTGATAGGCTGGTTCTAAAGCAGCATGTCATAAATAGTGAGGACGATCAAAACTCTCGGCCGTTACACAGCTTTGGTGAAGGAGGGGCTTTATCGAAGAGATCGGAAACATTGTCATTGAGACCCGACATGTTTTCATGTTATATAAAACTGTCCATTAAATTAAAGAGACGAGAAAAACTATTCTTTTCTATGCTGCGCCTAAACTATCACCGAGCAAGGGATCAGTATTTACTTATGCAGGAATACATCTTTGATTTATCAAATTTCGGGATGAAGAAATCCATGCCTGAATGAATTGATGAATTATATGGCCTGATGAAATTCATTCTAATCGTTTTACCTTCACTACTCTTGGCATTAGTCCTGATTCTCTGACCATTGTTCTACCATACCGCTATATCATCCCGGAAAGCTTGCCTCGACTGAATCGAACCTCAGTCATCCGTTTAAATGGGATTCAGAGGTAACCCAAATACCCGCTATGACGCTTCATGATGATTCAGATGCAAAGAGTAGCGGCCCTTCTTTCCCTAGAGCCGATTTGTGGCCCTCCGTGAGACGACCTAAATCCGCAACTTCTTCAGAGGCATGGGCGCAACTTTTTCGGGAAGAAATGCATTTGATTAGAGAATTCCTTTCGGGATTTTGAATCGCTGCTTTGCTTGTTTGCCCGCTCACAGTCAGTTCATAGACAGTTCTCACCATATAGCAACAGGGCTTTTGGAGAAAAAGAGAGATTGGAAAGTCTCTATTCAGAGTATAGGCCTCTTGCTTCCATCAAAGGTTTAAACCACACTTGGAGGGGAAAAAGGAGGCTCCCTTGGGGCTCTGAGCCCTCCGAAGCCAGCCTAGGAATGGCCTCCAGAGCGATCTGCAGCGGAGATCTGAATGTTTCTATAGCTATCCAATAGCCCTACATTTGAATTGTCTTCCAACCAATCCTGAACGCTGAGAAATTAAGCTGAAACTCACGAAGCTCTTTTGATCATCAGCTCAACATAACTGTTTTCAATCCAAGTTAATAGCTCAGAATAAAAGCTCAGAGATCTTTGACCATAAGTCAGCTAAATACTAGCTGCACGTGCATTTTATAAGTATCAGACCGTTGAACTGTTCGGTTTTGACGGTCCAGATCTGTAGAATGAGTTCTGTGCCAGATTGATCGATCCACACATGTAGGCCAGAAACGAGTAGCACTTTAGTCCTTAGTGTGCATCTTCTCAGGTGCGTAATACCTGTTCATGCATCTTCCCAGGTGCGTAATACTTATAATCAATTTTATAGCGCCCTAAAAGAGCTTAATCTCTATTGGGGCGCTTCACGTGTGGCATGGGCTCGAGCCCACGATCTCTGCCAAACCTGGATCGGGCCGAGCACCTTAACCACTGGGCCAAACCAGCACGGTGGTACTTATGCATTCGTCTTCTCTGGTGGCTATTGCGTCTCCACTCATCTTCTTCAAATATGTTTTTCCACACTGACTTTTAAAAAGAAGTTAGCTTGTCAGAAAACTATCTCGCTCTATCATATTGAAGAATATTCGAATCGCATATCATCTCAGTTTTCCTAATCTGAAGTTGTGACAGTGAGAAGGGGAAGTTGTAAAGGTGGTGAAGGAGTTTGTTGCGAGTCCCGTTTATAGCTAGACATTGTACAGTTTTCAATATCGTTGTACATTTTTTTGAATGCCTATGCGGGCTAATGAGTATCGTGTGTTGCTTAACCATTAGAAACGACCTTAGGGCCTTCGCCCGACTGACTATGGCTAGAGTTGCCATTTTAAAAAACTCTTAGCTACTACGAAGATTGATACTATATATGTTCATTTGAGCTCCTCTAGAACGTTATTTTCTTTCCTGTGAAGGATCTGAACTTGTATTGATTACTTGGAATCACTAGTCGTTCGCTCGACATGTGTCACAACTGTAACAGACTCAGGTAACAAACACGCGGAAAAACAGAGAGCCTGATACAGAGCCTTGTGATTACTTCATCTAGTCACAGCCATTAAATTACTAATTTCTCTTCACTAGGGAACACGAGCATCCTGCTATGATCTACTGCAATGCTCTTTCCTCAGTCGGAATGACCGGCCTCGTGCTAAGAGGAATGCTTGCAAAGAACAGAGGGGTCATCATCAACATCAGTTCTATTGCTGGTGAAGGGCACGACGTCATACCGGAAGGAGTCTATTCGGCCACCAAGAGCTTCCTTTCGGCCCTGTCCAGATCTTTGCATGTGGAATACGTCTCACAAGGTGCGGTGCATTGTTGATTCCTAACCTAAGTCAGTCGTTTCACAGCCCTTGGTTGTAGTAACTTGAATGACAAAAGCTTGGTGGCTTGTACTTGCTTTCGTAGACACCTCGGTACTTTAGTAAGCTACACTAGGTGAGATATAGCCAAATCATGATCACCAAGTAATGAAAATGCCTACTTTATGATACCATTAATCTGATAGATGTTTTTCTACGGCTACTGCGACGTTATCATGCGGTCACCTAAGAGGATCCTGCGTTAGCCAGAGACGAAGACTAAACTATTTCTCAGTTCCAAAGTTAATAAACCTAGGTTTAAGCTAAGGGCAATGCAACTAAATCTATACTCCAAAACTGTAATCAGTAAAACGTGACGGCATTTGGAATGATTATGTGCAATTAATTCTCCAAGTAATTGCACGATAAATCCTCTCAGACAGAATAACCAACTTATTTTTGTCCTTCATGTATCATGCAATTGCAGTCCTTCTTTTAAAATAATACTAAAAGTTCATTTTACACTGCTATACGGTAGCTAAATCGCTATTTAGGGTCTTAACCAATCCCTGTAATCAAAAACTAATTCAGGTTAATAATCATAATCATATCATTATATCACATTATATCAGTTATATCATAATTTCTTTCTAGACACTACATGGGTTACAAAAGAAACATGGTCGTGCGGTTGGAGGTAAAATACAGGATGGCATCATCCATAAAAAGTCGGTGGTAATATGTACAGTAACAACATGCATGGCATGGTTAGTGGTAACGAACGCAGTGTCGGCGCTCACAATCCTACAAAGGACAAATCACAAGGACCCACCAATAAGTGTGAGAAATAAGTACGTTTTTAGTTTCTTTCTAAATGTCGTCAAAACGAGTGATTTCTTGATTTATTGATTTGATATTTTTGATTTCGTGATTTCTTGATGTCACTCGTTAGTAAGTATCTAATCTCGGGATCCAACGAACTAAAGGTACGTCAATGGTTAATGACATGCAAGATGTCATGTTTAGATAACAATACAAAGTATGCACGCACTATTCTTAAATCAAAATTCAAAAGTACGTGAAAGGAAAAAAGAGCCGGTGGTTGGTGCGACTATAGGTATGTAAAAAGCACCAAATCGTGAAGAAATAAGCATGCCAGACGTACCGAGACGGAAGAGAAAATTTCACTCCGCGGAGGGAAAAGTGCTCGGTGTGGATGTATCTTTACCTGTGAATTAAGTGGTGCCAATTCAATACATGTCGTAAGAAAATTAGAAAGTGAGTTTCAGACTTTTAGTTCATATTAACTGAAAGCCTCGACGAAAAGAAATTTAAACCCAATACCATCAGACGACTAGAAGCCGAGGAATGGGCGATGTGAGAGCTCACATGGAGCAAATCGGCTGGATGGTGCAAGCTTGGTGCAAGCGATCGAAGTGACCTTTTCACAACGGAGAGAATGCTGAACATCAAGTACGTCATTTCTTAGCCCTTCTATGTTTAAGATGCTGGTGATTACGACTTTGCTGGTGTCATAGCTCTGTGCATTATATTCGAAACCATTGACATTTTAAAATTACTTTGAGTGTGAACTATCAAAATTCTCTATAGGTACAAGGTTCTTATTATTAAGCCCACTTTATATAGGTTTTTTGCGGTTAGTTCATCAGTCGAGGATTCGACTGATTGAGAACGTTTGTGTCTAAAATAGAGTGTTTTTATTGACATTTGTAGCCAGTTTGCTAAACTCGGTGTGCTAGAATTAGCAGTGCGTAGATAAATCATTCTGCGAAATAGGCATTTTTAAGAGCACCCAACGATGCTGACTTATATTATTTTCTTTGAACATCAAAGAGGATTGCCTGCTCTCAGACTCAAGATATTTTGGCAAGCTAAGCATTTTATTTGATCAAGATAAATCTGACTAACTGATGCTGCAATTTAGCGTTCAGTGACATATTTCTCAATGCCATTAGAATCCTTGCTAAAACGCCCTATGGATCATGCGTGCGCAAGTTTTAAGCCTGTGGTTTTGCTAGCAATTATAGATATTTTACGTGTACCTGTCTTTAGGTGCGACAATGCCAGCCTTTTGATGAATTTAAATATTTATTAAAGAAATATTTTTATTGAGCTACACTTTTGATGGTAGGATATTTTTATTTATTTTATATATTGTCATGAAAGCATCGAAGTTTCGAGCGATGCAAGGAAAAGACAGAGGCAACATTATGACATTGATCTTATCATGAGACTAATTCTACTGTGTCTGAAAACTGTCATGTCAGTTTCTTGATCTGGTGAAATATCTTAAATATTAGTTTAATGACCATAGCGTCTCTGATTTAACACTAAAACAGCTCTCTTCCAACTTGCTATGTAATAAAATAGAGGTTTAGTGAGCTGATTTACTAAGCTCACGGCTCAACAGATACTGAGAGACTCCATGTATCCATGCAGTCCAGGTCGCTTTATGCAGGTTCGTACGGGCCATTTTGTAAAGGCTATCGCTTAAATCACCTGGAAAGCTGCGCTTGCCTGATAAGCTTCATTTTTCAGACATCACACCAATTCAAGTCAGCGAATCAGTAGTTATCGAATACTACCTAAGTTGTTCTATTTGTTGATCCGTTTGGGAAGCTAGTCTGTACCATATACCGTTTAACCCTAGAAGAGAACTAGTCGTTTTCTTTTTCCTATGTGACTATATTAGTATATTATTATATTATTGCTTATTACATATTACCCAAGGTACTTAATTTCAATGAATGACTGCGGTCCTACTTTTAATTCGGTGGTCATCTAGAAATATGATAACAGCACAAGCACAAAATTAAAATTCTGCAAACGCAAGGTCTTATCATCTTATCAGCTGATCTACTAATCAAGCAATGTTTAGCTTCTATGCCGACTGGTACAAGCAGTGCGGACAAACAAATTCTCTGCAATCCATTTATGTATTTGAACATTTCGCCAGTCTGTTTCCATGACATGATGGTTTTAAGGAAGCCTATTTTAGCTCGCAATGGTAAGGCGAGGCTCCTTAGCTCAGCAAGGAGTGAGGCAGCACGCAGGCTGGCTGGCGAGAATTGTGGGCTAAATGCGAACCACTGCGACGAGCAAGCGTCAACCTTACTCGCTTAGAGAATGCCCCTGCACAGTTTTTGGTATGACCCTCCTCCGAACGGCAACTCAGTCAAGTTACCATGCGTAGCCATTGCTGGTGACTCGGCAACTGTGGGATAAGTATAGTGGGTGGGCAGGGGCATGAGGTCACGGCATCTTTTCGATGCTTCCCAGTACATACCTGACGAACCGTTTCCAGTACGTCCAGCTCTTTTTAGATCAGGTTTGGGGCAAACTTTCCGGGTCGTCGGTTTACCTTAAGCGGCATTGCTATACTGTCGCAGCTAAGACACGCGGTGCTGCTATGTGATTAATTACAGCGGTTTCAGCTTCAAGTCGCCGTTTAATTGGACTTCACCCTACGTTCTAGCTTCCTGGTAGCTATCGCGTAACCCCTGAACATTTTTAAAAGTAAACCAGTTTAATTCATCTTGTGAATAGTATTCCCACTAAATCACTCAGTAAGCGTACCGACAGCAGACATGACCTCGGCTGACCTCGGGGCCTTCAGAGCCTCCTTTGCCACGCCATCTGTTGGAGACCTTGCCTTTAGTTCAAACGCTCATGAAAGCTAGAACTCACTTCTGACGCATGTCACAAGTTTCCCTAACAAGATGACATTTAAAAAGAATGAAGCTATAAAAGTACCTGCTTATTACAGCATTTAGCGGGTCGTCGCTATTCGTCCATTGTGTCAAGTGGCCTACTCACATTGGGCATACTGCTCGCAGATGTTGCCACCAATTGTTTGGTAATGTTTTTATGCAGTATCTATATCGTTCCCAGAAATAGATTAGGTTCTCTGAGGGTGCTATGCAAATTGTATCATTACTATTATTATCCTTAAATATTCTACTGCTGGCTGCCGCACTTCTCCTTAACCGGAACCAGAACTAAGCTTTTCAGTGGAGGATAGCTCTATTCAATCAACATCCTTTTTTTTCAACCTGATCTTCTGTGTGAAATACATGCTGCTGGGCTTGATCAGAACCACCATCATTCAGATCGTGTGAGCGGCAGGAGGTGGCAGCCTGCTCTTTAAATTTTCGATCGAGCTTCTATAGCAGAGCCGGATGGCTTTTCGAAGCAGATTGTTTGTCACTTTTCCAAATTTTTGCTGACTTAACCCGGATCTGACTTTTCATGAAGCTGAAAGGAAATTTCAAGTTTCCCCAGCCTTTAATGCCTAATGTGGGGAGTCGGGTTTCGTCTTTGAATTTACTCTGCTGCCACCGATGGGATTGCTAGTTCGGTAGGTCTTAATATATGCGCATCCTTGTTTTGCAGGAATAACAGTACAAAACATCACGCCAGGTCTGGTATCAACTAACATGGTCAAAAGGGCAAAGGCAAAGTCCAAATTCATATCAGCCTCCGCCTTTGTCAAATCTGCACTCCACACGTTGGGAGCATTGAGGGATACTTGTGGCTGCTTACGTCATCAGGCTATGCTAGAGGCATTCAACCTTCTGCCCCGATTTGTACTGCTACTAATGAGAGCACGACTTTTGTCTGTATTAAAGCTCGCAAATAAAATGTAATCTAAGCCCATCACTTTGAGGTAACGATCAGTGGAAACTCAAAATGTTTAATGCAATCCGCCCTCTTTGGTTGGCCAGCTGACCGAAAGAATCAAATCATGCAAATGAGTCACTAGTACTCATGCATGGTGAATATTAATTCTATTATACGCCTGACTGTGCTAGCGACACACCCTAATGTTGTAAGCGATGAAGAAACTCCAGAAACTGATAGCAGAGAAATATGACTCTTGAATTGTAGCTTTTTTAAGGCTGTATGTGGACTGCATTACTTTGGTTATCGTGCTGGAACCTTTTTAATGGCGACAATTTTTCTTTAACTATTTTCCAGCAGATTGTCTCAGGAACCATCGTTACAAAAAATTGAGTTGATCGACTATTTTAGGGTGCGACACGGGTGTAATTTGAACTCTCAGAGAATCCAAGTCAATCACATATCCAGTGACAGTAATCGGGTATGAACAAACGTATGGTGATTTACGTCTTATGAATGGCTGCCGATTGCAGTTGGCCTTTATCATATATCAAAACTCACTCATGCAGTACGTTAATATATATGTATATATATAGTGTATATATAGTGTATATATAGTGTATACATAGTATATCTATATATATATGTGTGTGTGCGTGTGTGTGTCTGTGTGTGTGTGTGTGTGTTGTGTGTGTGTGTGTGTGCGTGTATGTGCGCGTGTGTGAAGCAATTAGTTCCAATGAAATTATTAGATAAATTATTAAATTAATCAGGCCAAATATTTTATTCTGGATAAAAAAATAAAGAATTAAAGCGCTTCCAGATCCCGTCATATGATCAAAATAAGTACTAAACGAAGAAGTATTCAGCGATGTTTCTTGGGTGCAAGCTTGTATGCATACACCAGTGCCTCCAGAAGGATCATGTTACCAAGTTGATCCATAATATGTTGACAGAAATTGGTTAGCACTACTATCCAATGTAACGCCGGCCGCCTGTGAGCTTGGAAAAAATGGTTTTACCGAATAAAATAACGTAATTTGGAGAGGGGAATCAGAATTATTAAGAACTTAAAGGGAACTTTGAGGGTTTGCTTAAGGACACCTGTAAACATTTGGGACTTATTAAGTTTTTTTTAAAGGATGCCAGGTGCAGGTAGATACATGCATTCTAGTGAAGGAACGAAAGCGTTCTAGACTGGGACCTGCCACCGGAACGCCAGCGCCATAGAGAGAATTCGGAAACGCTTTTCTGGCAGCGATTCCAGAGATATCAATTACTGTGCCTGAGACGGCGTGCACGGGGGAGGAGGAACAGTTTGCTTGTCAGCCACCTGCATCGAGGAAGAGAGCCAAAATAGCACCTGTGCATAGCTTTTAGACGGCCTCTAGTCTTGAGAAGTTGGCAATCTTGAGAAGAAACTATGAGAAGTTGGCTCGTATGCTGAAGTCCGGCTTCAGACGCGAAGCCAACATACATCTCATCAGTCGTCCAGGCGATAGCTGTACCTGGCGGGTCAACGTGGAGTAGATCTCTTCTGCATGACTTGGAAAGTTCACCATCGAGAGATTCAAATTACATCATTGGGGTATGTTCAGCATGAACAGTGGAATTTCAAAATTACCATAAGTGATTACAGACCAGGTCAAAAGGCTGCCCGCTGTTTTGTGACTGGCGAGATTTTGACTAGTATCTAGGTCATAGCGTCATTTTCAATTTTGATCAGTAGATTTAGGCTGGATGGTTTTGGCATCTCTACGGTAAGCTTTATTTACATTTCAGCAGCTCATTAACTTATCAAATGTATTCGATCGAATGCAGCTAAATGCTTCATGATGACTTAATAAAATCGTCAGTATTGAACCAACAAATTTTAGACTTTAATGATGTATTTTTTAAACAAAAGCTTCCCAGATCCAAAATATAGGGTCCTATCATTGCCGATAAGAGGCATTGAATGAAGTAGAATTTAAAAGGATTATCAATTTAAAAGGTGTGCATAGGTTTCCTCATTTGAACATTAGTAATTGTCAAGGTTCAGTAAAGTTGCCTTTGGCTAAATGTGCAGGAGGCTTGATAAACTCCTTGGTATAACAAAGAGGGAAGAGTAGCTATAATAAGTCAGTGAATAATGAGAGGGCCCTTCATTCTGTTTAAGGCCCGTACACTAATTGCTAAATTTTCTGCTTTGATCAAGCCTAAGTCATGCCATCAGATGTGCTGAAGAATAGTTTCCACAGGACCCACCGCAGGGAGGCGCCGGCACACAATGAATCGCCAGTAGGTGCTCGCTGATGGCAGGACTCGCTCGGCTGCTCCATGGGGATAGGCGAATTGGCCAGCAGTTGCTGGCTGACTCACGTTCAGCTGCTACGCGGGGCTGGGCGAATTCAAGCCAATCCACTCTAGCAGCACCAACCCAGAGCCATCTGGCGGCAGAGTCCCCGAGCCACAAGCTACTGTTATAATGGCAGCCGACAGCAGCGCCCGGTCAAGGTTTACCGGCTTGTGCACCAGGCCTGCATCGAGCGTAAACATTCCCAAAATTCAGGCAGAAACAAGTTCTGCAGACGCGTCCCTACATCATACCCATTGAAGCCAAGTGACCAGTGGTGCGTTCCATGGCAAACCGTGCGAGTATAACAGATTTTTTAATTAGCTGCGTTGCAGAGATCTACATTTACTGATTGCGTTTCATACGACATAAATACGAAAAGGAGGAGTTTCCAGCCAATTCAGCTGCCGCAGTAATAGAAAGGCCGTAAAGCAGCAGAAGTTTTCACCTGGATTCAAGGGAGGAATTGTCTACTATAATAGCGACCCATGGTTAAGGTGCTCACCCTGATCAAGTTCAAAATGACTTTATTTTACAACCGAGTCGTGGGCTCTAGACCAGTGGTGTATATGAAGTGCCTGAATACAGAATAAGTACTTTTAGGGTGTTATATAAATGAATCATGTAAATTAGACATATAGATATATACAATTATAAAATATATGTAACTATGTGTGTACATATGTGTATTCACTTATAATAACCTCATTACCAGCAAAATATTTTATGTGAGTTGTAAGAAAAGGTTTTTTTAGCACCCAAAGAAGCCCTAAAAATAGAATTATTCGCAATCTCGGAAGCCAGCGCCGTAAAAGGGGGTCTCCACTAAGGATCCGTAAACTGGTGGACAGGCCTGTAAACCGAAAATTTGAACTTCCTTGTGACGCGTGAAACTAATAACTGGGATTTGAATTATAAGATTTTCACCGAGTTTCGGAAGCATTATGAGGCGAATAAAAAGATTTTGTATTGCTTTAGATAAGCTGAGGATGCTTATCAAAGACTCGTACCGATTTGACTACAAGCTGTAATTATTACCGTGAAGGAGACATGAAACAATTTATTAGAAAGAGTTCGAAAGGAGCAATAATTATGTTAGCGCTTGCTATAAGGAGATTAAAGTGATTTTAGTCACGATTACAGATTGGGTTATATGTTGCAAAATATATTCAAGGTGTGCCAAACGGATGCTACTCATTCCGGCTCAGCAAATCGGAAATACCCAAGCACCCACTCAGAATTAACATCGACGGCACTTTAGAGGTGTCTAGTTGGTCACATCTGAACGACAAGCGATCTCAGTGCTTTGCGCCTACTGTCACACATCCGGCAGGTCAGAAGCTTATTACTAGGTTTTCAGTGCGCTCGGCCGATCTAAGCATTCTGTTTATAAAAATATGTATGGCCACCCATCATGTGAAATAGCTGATCAAGCCGCAGAGAAGTTTGACGATCAGCTGTGTCATGCACGGGAAGATCTGGAAAAGCTAATCTAACATGGCCAAGCGTAAAAGGCTAAAGCCGAAGCTACCGGATTAAAATGATGAACTATTCTGGCGTACAAGTGGTTAAGCTTCGTGCCTGTTAAATTCCAAGCCATCGAGTAATCGCCTTATTTTCATTCAAGAATAGCAGAAAATCCGACATTGTTTGAAAAGGCTGGCCTAATTTTCCACTAACCTAGCTAGTGAGCCCTACTTACCAGCCTTAACTAATGCTGTTCATCACTATAGTATGAAATCTCTGTTGTAAAATGAGTTTCTTTTTTCTGCAGTCAAGTTTTATAGAAATTAACGTTTCCAAATTGTTTGTCCGTGGAACGTTCAATCGCTTTTTTCTTGCTTTCTCTGAGCCTCCAGACTCAGATATGCATACCTTAAATACGATGCACTTTTTATCTTTCTAGACTCGCTGCCAGCGAACCTTTTTCCTTCCGTGAATTTGAGTACTTTATTCCTCGAAGGGATACTTCAAGGGATTAAATTAAACTTTCAACTTAGATTTTGGGTCTGTCCAGTTACTTTTACGTACACACGAGATATTTTTACTTTGGTTAGTATAGGTTTTACAATAGGCCGTATATTCTATTAAGGTACTCGCGTATAAACATTTGAAATTTCGGCAACTTGATTGACATTACATTTTTACCATTTAAATATTGAATACTACTTAAGGTGTGACAGGAGCAGAGCCAAAGCTATTTCCAAGCAGAAATAGATTTTTTAGATACTTAAATATAGTTTTCCGTGCCTTGAATATTTCTAGCAACCCTGGTCTGTCCAGTACTCGGTTACTGTGGCGATGCTCGTGGCGACCTTGATCCGTTTGACTGTATCTGCAAGCGAACTATTTGGAGACCCTATCAGTGCTGAAATTGCACGACTCCGAGATAAAAATTAATACGGGACAGATAATTTGAATTTTCTTTCGTCTCTGGGTTGCAAGGTTAAAGTAACTGGCAACAAGATTTGACATGCACACAGGATATCGAGCCCATTCGGCATGGAAAAAGAGAAGCAGTGCTCAATTTGAGTAATCACACCTACTCACTACAGTGAGTAATCCATGATATTTACAATGTTTACTAGCATGAATTACTATTCTCCGGCCTGTTCACCGCAATTTTGAATCCATTCTTGCATGGAAATTTAGCTAGTCAGATTGATGTCAGCCCCCTTTAGAGTTAATAATAACATGAAAATAATAATATATTGGACAACGTGCCCTCAGAGAAATCAATCTCTTTCTACGCGCTTTACATTTGATGTGAAGGAAGCATGATCGAGTGGCTAGTGGTAGGAGTTGAAATAACTATCCTCAGAATAGAGCGATTACCTCTCCCATTTGTCCCGTGCTTAATAGCGGGAAAAGAACCCGCAGTGCCCTAATTTTCGTACAGCTAGAATCAGCAGCATTTTTATTAACACAAAACCACAGTTGATACGAAAGGGAAGGAACCATCCTTTGGGAATACTTTACCAGCCACCTCTGAAGCAACTTAAGATTAGCTGAACTTTTTGGCGTCCTGCCCCTTAATGTAGCCTAATAAAATTTGGGTTAGCATCATTTAGCCAATCTCAACAGATTGTCGTGGTTGACAGCACAATAACTGCAAGCTGTGGGTCCGAGGTGAACACCACAGAGCGGACTCTGTTGGGACCAATTATCTACTTTCTACAAGACTGGCTGACACTGTTTGTCCTCGGTTATTACAAAGCAGGAGTTTCCAGTAACTTCTACTATTCCTGCAAACGCGAAGCCTGACACTAAAAGATTTTTCAATTGCCAAAATTTTTGACAGCAGGAATCAAAGATTGTAACGTAACACTAAAAATCGGTGGCTAAGTAAATCTTCTGATTACATCTCTATCCCTCCCTGTGACTACAATAGTGGTTCTTATAAAAATTAGAGCGTAGATGTCAGATATGCAGTATCGTTAACGTTGAAGCACATTATGAAAAACAAAAAGAGAGAAATATAGATTTTCTGAGCTCATCGATCTCAGCCGCCAGTGCCTCATCACGTGAATAATCGGTGCTATTTACATAGTGCAAATCTAAAGCCTAAACGTAGCGCCTCTGAAATCACGGCGATTCAGTCTTTCATTTGGACTGCAATGGCAAAAGACGTAGAAACGCTGTAGAACCTAACTCCTGACCGAGAAACCAGGGTTTCTCTTTGGCCTTCGCACAGGCAGAAACACTGACGTCCATTTTGCCTACGACGGCAATCCCTCCCTCAGCTACACCGAGCTAACTCTAGTTCGGTGCAGCGGCAAATCCCTACGCCGGGACCACGCTCACGTATGCACAAACACAACATACGAGCCACGGCCCCTATACGACCACCGTTTGCCTTCGTCCACCGGCTTCTCGTGGCTCTGACTCGCTCTGTCCCGTCGTGGGCTGTCGAACAGTCAGCTCTTCTCCCTCGCTGTCGCTACTCTGAAATAGCTAACCAGGACAATGGGACAAGAGTTCAGCGACATTACGCACCATTACGGTAAGACATTAATGCAGTCACTTGGCGACAGGATGAGCAACCTTGTTCAGCTTCAATGCCAAAAACCGACTCCTGACGATTCTTTTTGGACAAAGTTATGGCCGAAATAGATAGGCCAGCCGATATCAAACAGCCGCTCCTGAGGGTAGCAGACCAATCCTCCAGGCACAATTATCGCAGCTGGGGTCAGAGAGCTTCCCGGCTCGCGCTCGCCCTCTCTTCTCTCCCTCTTCTTCCCTCCCTCTTCTCCCCACACTGCTGTTCACTCTGGATCACTGCTAAAGAACAAAGGTACTTTTCCCCCGAGCAGTTCTTCTGCGACCTAAAATTGAGCCTTGCGGGCGCTGCGTTACACGAGCGTGCTAGCACAGGCTTCTAATAACGGAGCCTATGTCGACTGCTTACCCAGCCGTGCTTTCGTTTTCTAGACCCGAATGATCGACTCTGTTGGATGTTCTTTTCATAAAGAGCACCTGTTGCAAAAATATCTCTCGCTTACCAGTGGGTCAGGTAATCAGCCGAATGCGCAAACGCATTTCCATGAATGCAGAATGCGCAGATTTATTTATTATTATTATTTTATTTATTTATTTATTAAAATTAGTGTATTTTCTGTGCCCAAAAAATAGCTCGATGAACTGCAGAAGGCTCGGCGTATCGGTGTCTGGTTGTCGGCGCCGCTGGTCAGTGCTGAGTGTGGCCAGTTTCCAGGAAATCGAAGCGCCCTCATAACCCGGCTGTGTGAAGCCGTCTGTACGTGCACGCGTGTACATATCGTTCAGAATCTTTGCTATTTATTCTTGTACTTACTGCTCATAGTCTTTAGGCTCTATCTGTCCAGGACGGTTGAGGTGTGGCGCGGCTAGCTGGAGTGGAGGCTACCGAGCTGGCTAAACCCGATTTTTACCTAGGGCGTGCTGGGCTTTGCCGCGACGGCGCAATAGTTTGGAAATGGGCTAACTGTTGTCAGAGTATAAGAACACTGACTTCAGTAGATAGTGGCTCGCATCGCTAAGGGCGCTTTCATCCTGAACAAAGCAATGCGACAGTCTTCCGGCAGTGCGTCGGAGAGTAGAAGAACGCGGGATACCGGCTCGTGCATCCTGACGATTTCAGTTTGGCGCCAGGCTTCAGCTCATTCTCCTATTGGCTGGGGCGACGAGGAGTTAATTGGCGCTTAGTAATGGCACGCACTGTCACGTTTCCGGTAAACAGTCGCACGCACGAACGTCGCATTATAGTGCTGATTCTGAGGGAGGGTCGAGGACTTGGTCTGTTTTCTTAAGGATCGGCCAGAGTGGAAATCTCCTCACTCAGGGGGCGTGTCGGCTTGCTAGTTATCATTATGTCACCAACGCAAAAAGTAGTAATAGTTACTGTCACCCAGACTGGAACTTGTCTTTTCCTTTATGAAGAGTGCTAAGCGAAAGTCTCGGTGCGTAATAATAATAATAATATTGATATTTGATATAGCGCCCTCGGAGAACTCTGTCTCTTTCTATGTGCTTTATATTTGCTGCAAAGGAGTTGATTCTGTGAATCTTACAAGCCTGGCGAACCAGGAGCTATGTGTGTGAGAATTTCCGCACTCAGGGGGCATGTCGGTTTGCTTGTTATCATTATGTCACCAACGCAAAAAGTAATAATTACTGTCACCCAGACTGGAACTTGTCTTTTATTTTATGAAGAGTGCTAAGCGAACGTGTCGGTGCGTAATAATAATGATATTAATGTTTGATATAACGCCCTCGGAGAACTCTGCGTCTTTCTAGGCGCTTTAGATTTGCTGCAAAGGAGTTGATTCTGTGAATCTTACAAGCCTTGCGAACCAGGACTATGTGTGTGTGTCTGCTTTTCTTCTTAGCCGCCTGAATTATACAAGACACCTGTTTACGATCGCATGCTGGCTGTAATATCAGCACTTAGCCCCTTGGTAGTAACTTCATTGCATTTAGTTATTAAATGCGAGCATCCCGAGTAGATTATATTTAAAGGCTTCACAGGCGACCTATAGTTTTTACCAGCCTGTATTATCGTAGAAGAAGTCATGGCTAAAGCGGTGGGTCGGCTATAATACCAGCAAGAATAAACTGCTCAAGTACCAAGCATAAAGGCTCCGTTTCATCCTGACGAGGTTAATTTTTCCTGACGCTCAAAAACAAAACCGGCTCTGCTATCATGTCTCCTGTTGAATCCACACAAAATCTAAGCCTTCTGTTCCAAAGTGACCATTCATTAGACGACCAAATCAGCTCCACAGTCAAATCTGCCTACTTTAAGCTACATAACATAGCTACTAGCTAGGTTTTCACAGACAGGGACACCACATCGAAATTGGTCCACGCATTCGTGACATCCCCTTTCGACCTCTGAAACTCTCAGCTTGCTGGTCTACCGGCCTATGCAATCAGGAGCTTGCAGTTGGTGCTAAACTCAGCAGCTAGGCTTGTCTGCCGTTAGCGTCATAGTTGCTAGGAAACACCAGCTCGTTCTGAACCGCACTGGCCCCCAGGCAAACAGAGCGTCAACTTCAAGAGTCTGTCGCTTACTGTTAGGTGCATTCATACTTCCGCTCCAGCCTATCGATCAGACCCACTTCTCCATTATCCCACCTGCTTTTTTGAATCTATTCCTTAAGCTTCACCTCGCAGGAGCCTCAAATCCTTTGGAGACTGTGTCTTTAGTTCCGTGCGCTCTCATAGCCTGGAACTCACTTCTTACTGGAGTCACAACATCCCAGACTTGATGACATTTAAGATAAACCGAATGAAACTAATTACCACTGCATTTAATGTATTCAAGTGTTCGTCCTTTGGGTTCATATGTGTGCCAAACCTGTGCATGCTGCCACTAACTGTAATTTCATGCTGACCTTGGGCATTCCACTTCAAACCTTCTTATGCTTGTGGTCATTGAGCATGATACTACCAACCATGCAATCATTTTTTTTGCTGTATATGTAAAGTCCCTAAAGAAAACAAAGTTTTCTGAGGGCAACTCTGCAAATGTATTATGATTATCATAACTAATTTGCAAGAAATCTAGTTGCCCTGTTCCCAAGTGACCTTTAGTTAGATGACCACATCAGGTCTGCAGTCAAGTCTACCTACTTTTTTGCTTGGCAACATAGCTAAAACTTAACTGGTCAGGTGGTTTAGAAATTATCCCCGCAGGGCACGGTTTGAACGCGGCCGAAAGATGGACTGGTGGGTGTTCTCTTTCATTCGAGTACATTTTCGTGTTAAATGCTGTCACAGGCATCTGATCTAGCCAGCAGGGCGACGGTAGAGACATTACAGTCATCGTTTTCTCGCTTCCTGACATAGAGCGCTCTAACGTGCGTTCGTGTTCGTTGCAGAATTCTTCCGAAAACCGAAGTTCCTGCGAACATCGTATACGGAAACGGTACAGCTAAGACCTGTTTAAGGTTATTCTGATTGTTATTTGACTGTTTGTGTTGTAGCGCGTAAGAAATTACGTGCATATGGACATATAAACCCTTATCGCTACGGTTAGTTATGATCATCAGCAGCTTTTATCACTTCGCCATCGTAGATCAAATGCATTCCTAGATAGTAATGTTGTTGCTAAGATTCATGAACTATGCATTAACAAAAGAAAAGCACCCCTTAGCCGCCGCGGTGGCCGGAACCGCCAGCTCAGACGCCGCTCCTTGGGCGGGAACTGTGAGCTTAGTACCCGCTCGTTTGGTATTCCTAGCATTGTCTCGAACCGCTCAGCACGCTCCCCCACATGCGTCACTGTAAATCGCTCCAACTTAGTGGTCATCAGGCCTGATGTAACTCCATCGGCCAGACTTAACGCTTGCCTTTGGAATCCCCGCTCAGTGTGCAATAAACCTCTGGTAATAAGCGACCTTATTTCTGAAAATGGTATCGACCTGCTCGCCCTAACTGAAACTTGGCTGAAATCAATAAACTGCCCGACAATTAAAGACGCTACTCCATCTGGTTTCTCGTTCTTTCACACCCCTAGATCAAACAAAACTGGAGGTGGAGTTGCTATTATCGTGCGCTCGAAATTCAACTTCCAGCCATTTGCAGTACCCTCAAAGCAGTCTTTTGAATCAATTGCCTTGGTCTCACCCGAAAACAAGCTACCGATAGTGGCAGTAGTCTATCGCCCACCAGGTACCAAATCTTCATATATCTCAGATTTATCCGATCTCATTTCGATTCTGTGTGCAATAAATCGATCCTTCCTCGTTATGGGTGATTTCAACGTTCACTTTGATAACTCATCAGACCCTTTCAGCACCGAATTTCGTGCATTGACTGACTCATTGTCTCTTGTGGCTCATGTCCACATCAAGGGTCACACACTCAACCAAATTTTCTCACACAACTGCACTTTGTCATCACCAATTATTACCAAATCCTGCTTATCTGAGCACATGCAGATCTCATTCAATCTACAGTGTTTGCCCACATCCTCCTCTAAAATAACCTATGAATCGCGAAACCTCAAGACCCTTGACATCGATGCTGTCCGTGCGAGAATGTCTGCTTCACCTCTGATGCTCAGTCCTCCCTCCGATCTGTCATCATTGGTAGATAGCTACAACACGACACTAGCTGACATGCTCGACGAGTTTGCACCTCTGACAAAGGCCTGTGGTTTACCACAGACATTAAACTAGCCAGGTCTACTAAACGAAAGCTCGAAAAAGCATTCATAAGATCCGGACTAACAGTCCATCGACATGCATATGAAGACTACTGTAGGTCGTACCAATCGATCCTAGCAAAGGCCAAGTCTAGCTTCTATAGAAACATTGTTTAATCACAGATGCACAATCCAAAAATGCTGATATCGACAATAAACCATCTCCTCAACCGTTCCCAGATTGGCTCCTTACCTGATGATCCTTGTGATGATCTAGCCAATCGCTTCTCTTGATTCTTTGTGCAGAAGATAGACAAGATCAGGGAATCCATCCCTGCGATGACAGCCTTCCCACTAGAATGTTGTTCCTCGGTTCCTGGCTGCACCTCAATGTCTGCATTTAAGCAGGTCACTAGTGATCTAGTCCTAAAGTTCGTATGTCAATCAAAGAAGACA